>PSQN01000006.1:600000-1200000 GCA_002989075.1 Arthonia radiata | reverse complement strand
CGGTAGTAATCGAATTTTCTTTAAAAGTCCCAGACAGTTCGATAGCAATTAATTAGATAAATAACTGTTCTTTTATAGCTTCTTTAAGGGCTATATATTCGGCCTTATAAGAGCTTAAGGCAACTATTTTTTATAGCTTTAAATTTTAGCTAAGGGCTCCGTTTCTGAGTAGAAAGATATAGCCGGTAGTCGATCTCCTAGTACCGAGGTTCCCCCCCCAATCTGCGTTACAATAGCCGGTTATACCGTCTATTAAGGGAGATTTATAGTAAAGGCTAAGGTTAAAAGTTTTGTCTAAGTAAGCCTAAAGGCTACTTAAAACTCTCTAGTGCTTCTTACTAAGATTCGATATATACCGAGCTAGTAGGCTAGTTGTAAAGGCAATATCGAGTCTTGTCTTTGTTATTAGATACAAAATTAACCCAATTTGTTGCTAATAATTAGAAATATTGGTACTGCTAGCTTAGTTAGGATTTGGTGTCAATTTTAAGCCGACGGGTTGCGGTATTTTTCTGCGCATTCGGCCGTTTTTCTTCGAGTATTTAGTTAAAATTTTAGCTAAATAAGTCGACTAATCTAGATAAATCGTTTTCGCCGGACGATTTCAGGTAATTTTAATTCCTAGAAACTTACTAACGTCTCCTAAGTCCTTAATCGTAAGAGTCTTATTTAGTTTCTGATAGATTCTAGAGATTGTTTCGATAGAATCGGATACAGCTAATATATTGTCTATATAGACAATTAAAATTGCCTGCTTTCTAGTTCTTTGAATATAAACCGACTAATCAGATACTAGGAGTTTAAAATCTATTCCCCTTAGTAATTCTTAAAGATAGGCTTTCTACTATTAGTCGGCCTGTTTTAGACCGTAAAGGGCCTTCTTTATTCAATAAACTTTATTAGTTCGTTAAATAGGCCAGTTGGTTGCTCGATATAGATAATCTTATCTAACTTTGCGTTAAAATAAGCTAATTTTACGTTCTATTGCTTTATTTTCTAGTCTTTCTCTGCTACTAAGGCTAATATAAGCCGGTAAGTAATTAAATTTACTATATTTACAAAAGTCTCTATAAAATTAAGATTGGGTCTTTGCTAGCAGCCCTTAGCTATTCAGCGGGCTTTAAAAATTGGCTCGCCCTTTAGAGAATACTTAATCTTTAGTATTTAGCGCCCTTTTAGCGCCTTTCTACCCGGTAGCAGCTCGATTAATATCTAAGTTTCTTAGTTAGCTAGCTCTTTAAGCTCCGACTATATTGCGTTTAGCTAAGAAGGTTAATTCTTAGATACCCTTATTTCTTTTAAGTTATTAAGCTCTTTAGTAACTGCAACTAAGGTCTGTTCGGCGTATTATTCTAGGTTATTATAGAACTCGTTAAACTAATTTTTGTCGGCGTTTTTGTATATAAAATCTATTTTCTGGGCGCAATCGATGTCTACTCGGCTAAGGTCTTTAGTACTTCTATAATTTAACTTAATAGAAAGGTTAGACTCGTTTAGAGCTCTAGTTTAATATAGTTCTTATTTAAATTCGTCCGCTAGTTATTAAGATATAGAGGGCGTATACTGTTTCTTATATAGAAAAATTCTTTCTTTATCGAAAGGTACCTTCCTATTATCTTAAGATTTAGCGGTTAAATTTAGCTCGTTTTTAAACTTAACTTCTAGTTGTTCTTTAAACTCTTTAGAAATACTTTTAGTTAATCGATTAACTGTAGATTTCTATAGATCTTAAATAAATTTTTCTTTTTAAACGTAGACGTCTCGCTTTTAATAAACCTTCCGGCTATTAAGGTCTAAGAGCTTATATTAGTTCGATTCGTAGTTTATTAAGATATAGGTAGTTACTCTAGCGTCTAGTTCTTTTGATTTAGATTCTTTAAGATAAGTAACTAAGCTCTAGATTTTAATAGTACTAACATTCAGTTTTTTACCGTATTTTGCTTTGTACGGGGTAATAAACCCTAGTAATCCGGTATAAGGGGTCCTGTTATAAATATAGGTAGCTGCTTTTAACGCTTTACCCCAATATATTTAGGGTAGCTCGGCGGTATAAAGTATTGCTCGAACTTTACTAACAATTGTTCGGTTAAAGCGTTCGGCTCGTCTATTTTACTGAAGAGTATACAGTACAGATATTATTAAAATAGCTTTTTTTTGTTCTAGAAGCTATTTTACCCGACCTTCCCGGTATTCTTTTGCGTTGTTTAAGTATAATCTTTTAAAAGAATGCTCGGACTGCGTTTCTTTTTAAGTAATATAAGTAGATAGTATATTAAAAATCTAGTCTTTAGACTATAGTACCTCGGTAGTCGTATACCGAGTTTTATTGTCTATAAAGCTAGTAAATAATTAACCTTTAGAAGGGGTTTACGATACAATTAGCCTACAAATATTTAAGTAGACTTTTTCTAAATAATTAGCCGATTCGTTTAGAGTTTTTTAGCTAACTTTAGCTGTTGCCTTTACTTTAAAGCAAATTTAGCAATTATCTTCTAATTTGTCTAAATAATCTATTCCTAGGGCAACTTTTTTAAGCTGTTTTAAGACGTTTTTGCCTATATATTCTATTTATTGATATTAAAGGTTAGTTTTTAAAGAAATAGTATAGAGAGATTAAACTGTATTAATAGTCTAAGCTTCTATTACAATTAAGCCGTTAACATACCGCCTCTCGATAGTTAGTTGTCCGATTCAATCAACTTTTAGCTTATTTTAGCTAAGAGTTACCTTACCTCCCCTCTTTCTAAGCTTATTAAAGCTTAGAAGGTTAATTTTAAATTTTTTAATAAATAAAACTTTGTTTAAGACAATTGTTTTATTCTTAAAGAACAGTTTTGCTTTACTTGTCTATAAGGCTCGGATTAACTTCCTCTCTCTTCAACAAATAATCTAGTTAGTTGGCCGAATATCCGTTAAAAGGTTAATATTCGAGCAAATATAGCTTATTAAGCCTATATCGAAGATTTAAGAATTAGTAGAGTAATTAACTCTATTTAGTAATGCTGTAAAGCATTGTTCTTCTTGTAGATTAGAACTATATACAGAAAATATTAAAAAATCGGTATTTTTGGAGCTTTTATTAGAATTTAGCCGGAGGTTTGAGTATTTTTTTCAACAAGTTGCCGGTTTATGCCCCTTTTTGTTACAAAAGGGGCATTTTTCTTAATTTTTACTTAAAGATTTTAATTGTTCTTTGGTTCTTTGCGTCAATTTATTGTCTATTGCAGTAAAAACCTTTTCTGCTAGGGTACTACTACGGATTCGGCGAGACTCGTCTATAAGTTAACTAAATAAGTCCTATAGACTTATATTGTTAGTCGTTTACCGGTAGCTTTAGCTAATAATAGCTACCGTGTGCTTATATTCGGAGGTTAGATTGTAAAGAACGTAGGTAGCTACTACCTTATTAGGTAGTACTAGTTCTCGGGTTACTAAATTGTCTGTTAATTGCCTAATTTTAGTAAGATAAAGCTTAAGGTTTTTTATTTTACTAAGTATAGTGCTAAAGAGCTCCTTGCAAATTAAAAACTCGAAACTAAAATTTTTCGATTCGTATAACCTTTTTAGGCTATTTTAAAGCTCTAAAGAGTTATAAATCCCCTTTATTTAAATAAGGGGACCGTTCTCTAGAGTTAGTTGAATAAGGGCTGCTGCCCTTATCGATTATTTCTAACGGCTAGCTTTAGTAATATTTCTAGCTAAATAGCCGGAAAAGGAGATTATAACGTTACTGTAGCCCTTTTTAGTTAAAAGTGCCTCTATTCGAATCGACTAAATGTTTCAATTAGTCGAGCCCTTAAGTTTAGAAATCTTATGAGAGGAGTCTATAGCCGAATATATAGTCGGAGATTTTGGAAAAAAAAGGAAATTCTGTTCTAATAGTTAAATTAAGCTAAAAATTTAGAGTCGATTGGTAATAGGATCGTTTGAAGGTACCGATAGATGTCGTAGGGGAAATATTTTCTAAAAAGGAAATTTGAAAGGAATTGATGCTAATTCGGGCTTATAACCTATTAAAATGGTGCAGGGAAGAAGAAGAATACTACTACAAAGAGTAGAAAGACGAGATTAGCTTAAGACTAGTACAATACTTAGGCTTAGTACAGATACAATACTTAGTAGCAAGGAGAAGCTGTTGTTATATTGTCTGTCTTGTTAGCTAAAATTCTCTAGAGAGATTCTAGCTTATATATCTAAGTTTAGCGGTTTGTATAGGGCTTACTAAATATCTGTTCTTTTAATAGAGGCTAGATAACCTATAATTTACCGTATAAGACAGTAATTCTGTCTATTTAAAACTATTAGTCTTTAAGTTTATTTTATATTGTCTTAGACTACGAGCCAGCTGTTTAGGATAGGTCGTACAATGCTTCTTTTTGTCCTAGACCCGGGCTACTAGGCTCGATCCTTTAGATAAAAGGCTTATTCTATTTTAGATCGAAACAGCTAGTAGGACCTATTCAATACTCCGGGCCCCTGAGGGTTCCGGCTAACCAGCTAGTTGGTTAATTTCCAACAGTTTTAAATCTTTAATAAGATAGTTTATTAGTCGTTGTAAGCGTAAATAAATATATTTTAGAATATCGTTAATATCTTTATTAGCGCTTAACTTTCTATTATAAAAAGCTAACTAATAAAGTCTCTATATTATTCTTTTCTAACAAATTAGAGTTTATTCTTTTTAGTTAGTATTGTTCTTAAGAGAAGATTCTATACCGTTAGAATCTATATTTTTATCTTTAAGTCGTTGTTTTATCTATAACGTATCGTAGATACTATCTTACTTAGCTTTTACGGTCTATTCTTCCTTAAATTTCTCTTAGGTTTTTAGATAAGGTAACCTAGGTTGTCCTCAAGTAAAGCCTAGTTCTTGTATCGAACCTTATTTTAGAGATATCGGTTTCTTTAGCTACTATCTTGACCCCTGTTTATCGAATTTATAGATCGTACAATTATTATTATAGTATACGGTCTAGAATAGTGTTTTATATAGTGCAACGGTACTTTATACCTAATGTCTCGGAATATTACGGTTAATATTATTTTAGTCCTATAGATTCTATTGTTTCTAGTTTGTTTGTTGTTTCTTTATTTCTTTCTATAACTCATTGTTAGTGTTCTAGTTTATATACAACTTAAATAGGTTTAATTTTAGTAGAAGCCCTAAGTCTTAGAGCGTGTTGTATAGTTTTGCTAGGGTAGTTATATTGAATTGTTATCGCGGTAAGCAGAGTTTCTAAAATTAATTATTGTTATGTCCGCTTTGTTCGGTACTATTAAACTGTTATTTCTTAGAACGGTATTCTTTAACTTAATACCCTAGTTTTCTATAGTATAAGCATAGCTTATTCTTTATTCTATATTTTCTTTTCTGATTGTTTAGTTTCCCTTAAAGTCTTATAAAATCTAACTTATTAGATTACCTCGGTCTTATTATAAGTTTGCTCGATTCTTTATTTTGTAGAATCTATTAGTAGGGTTACCCTTCTTCTCTATCTATCTTTTAAAGTTACTGTTATCGATCTCCTTTACTTATTATATAAAGCTATCGAGATTATTAAACTTCTCTCTACAAATATAGATTATTTCTTTAATATAATCCTTAAGTTCTTCGTAAAAGGTCTTAATAAGAGATTTTTTGTCCTATCCTATTTAATTAGCATACTATATAAATTCGACAGCATACCTGCTTACTAGTTCTATTTGCTTTAAATTCTGGAGCTTTCTGGTAGCGACGCGCCCAACGTTAGTCTATCTAAAAATCTCTCAAAGTTTTTTCTAGAAGAAGGCAAAGCTAGCGAAGAATTCATCGGTATTCTTGCGCCTATTCTTTATTAAGGTAAATAAAAAGTCGTCGAGATAATACTTAACCTACTTATAAGCGTCTCCGTCTATATAAGAGATAGCAAATAGAACTATAGTAGTGTCGTTCAGAAACTAGTCTTTATAAGTTTTAAAGTATATAGCTAAGCGTATTAAGAATAAAGTAACTTAAAAACGTTTATCTAAGAAACTCTTTCTTATCTTAGTATTAACGTCCGATATCTTACTTATACTGGCTATTCTGTTAGCTAACCTATCCGCAGCATTACGGCTATTGAGTACTAAAGTAGTAAATATAATTAATCTAATTTCTCTACTTTTATAGCGAGTCTATTAAAGTATAACGCTAGTTGCTAAAAGAACCGAATTAAGGCTTACTTACCTTATATACTTATTAACCTTAGTAGTAAGTATCTTATATACTAAAGACTAAAAGACAGGAGAGGCGAGATAGATTATAAAAAGTAAGAGAAACTTAACTAAGTAGATAGAAGGTAAAGTACGTTATTTAAATATAGTTAAGAAACTTATATTTAAATATTAAGTTAATAGACTAAAGTTTATTCTAAGGTTGGCTATTAGTTTAGCTATATAGTTTAAGGTATATAAATAGGTTCCTCTGTATTTAACGGTTACAATAGCTTTTCTATCGCGCTATCGGAATTCTATTGCAATATAGCGACGTCGGCAACGTCGCTATATCGGAGTTATCGGGTATCCTGTATAATGCTTCAATAAGGTTGACTGCGCTTAGTCTTGTACTAGTCGGATATAGTAAGACTATAACAAGTACCTATTCTAAGCTAATTTAGTAGTTCTTCTCTTATAGAATCTTTAGTATTTTATTATTATTACACTTATAGATATAAAATAGAACGCTAATAATAATTTAAAGCTATATTTAGTTATTAGTAATAACTTACTTTCTTTTTTAATTACTTATTAATTTCTATACTCTAAGTCTTTTAGTAAGTATAAAGAGACTAATATTAATATTAATAGTAAGATGTTACGAGCGCCAGTCTTAGACGGCTTAGCGTACTTAAAAGTATTAACTGCTACTAGTTATCTTAATTCTACTAGTATTATTCTCGACTAAGCCTATAAATCTGCTGTAGGTATTATTAAGTAAAACAGCTTTAAAGTCTATATTCCCTATAAACCCAATATAAGTATTATCGAGCTTAATAGATATAAAGAAACTTCTTTATATATCTTAAACTATATAGCTAAACTAATAGCTAACTTTTAGAAAACTTTAGTCTATTAACTTGTAATCTAGGTGTAGAGCAGAGAGCAGTTAGGTAGCAAAAAGAGCCTAAATAGGCTCTACTAGTATTTAAGCTAATTATTAAGGAGACTAGAAAGGAATACGTCTACTAGAGAAAAGATATTCTTCTAGAATCGTAGCCTTTCTAAATAAACAACATTCTGTTCTAATTTGCTATTAAAATGTTTATACATTACAACTATCTTCCCTCTTAAGGAGAATTGCCCTCGATCTAAGTACAATCTACTATTTCTATCGTACCTTCTATTTATTGTTTTACGTAGAGCAATAACCTCGTTAAAAATCTACTAGCTTATATCTACGTTTAGTTAAAAAAAGAGTAATGTTGCTTACTATTATTCTATACGTCGTTTAGTACTAATTTTCTGTAGCATCGAGTTATAGTGCTAAGCTTTACTTTTAATTTAAAGCTCCCGAGCCTAAGTTATAAGCTTAATAGTGAGGTTATATATTATTTTTATCTAATTTTATATTCTTTTATATACTTGTTGGAAATTAACCAACTAGCTGGTTAGCTAGAACCCCTAGGGGCCCGGAGTATTGAATAGGTCCTACTAGCTGTCTCGGTCTAAAATAGAACAAGCCTTTTATCTAAAGGGTCGGGCCTAGTAGCCCAAACCTAGGATAAAAAGAAGCATTATACGACCTATTCTAGACAGCTGGCCTGTAGTCTAAGACAATATAGAATAGACTTAGAGACTAATAGTTTTAGATAGACGGAATTACTATCTTATATAGTAAGTTACGGGTTATTTAGCCTCTATTAAAAGAATAGATATCTAGTAAGTCTTATACGGGCCGCTAGACTTAAATATATAAGCTAAGATCTCTCTAGAGAATTTTAGCTAATAAGACAGACAATATAATAATAGCTTCTCCTTACTACTAAGTATTGTATCTATATTAAGCTTAAGTATTGTACCGGTCTTAAGCTGGTCTCGTCTTTCTACTCTTTATAGTAGTATCCTTCTTCTTTCCTACACCCTTTTTTAACAGGTTATGAGCCCGGGTTAGTACCAATTCCTTTTAAATTTTCTTTTTAAGAAATATTCTACCTATTGGCACCTCTAAACGATCGTATTACCAATCGACTCTAAATTTTTAGTCAAATTTAACTATTAGAACAGAATTTCATTTTTTTTTCTGGAAATCTCCGACTATATATTCGGCTATGGACTCCTTCTATAAGATTTCTAAACTCAAGGGCTCGATTAATTGGAACATTTAGTCGATTTAAATAGAGGCCGTTTTAACTAAAAAGAGCTACAGTAATATTATAATCCCCTTTTCCGGCTATTTAGCTAGAGATATTACCGAAGCTAGCCGTTAGAAACGGTCGACAAGGGTAGCAGCCCTTATTTAACTAACTCTAGAGGACGGTTCCTTTATTTAAATAAAGGGGATTTATAACTCTCTAGAGCTTTAGAATAGCCTAAAAAGGTTATATAAATCGAAAGGTTTTAGTTCCGAGTTTCTAATTTGTAAGGAGCTCTTTAGCACTATACTTAGTAAGGTAAAAAACCTTAAGCTTTACCTTACTAAAATTAGACAATTAACGGACGATTTAGTAACTTAAGGACTAGCACTATCTAACAAGGTGGTAGCTACCTACATCCTTTATAATCTGACCCCCGAATATAAGCATACGGTAGCTATTATTAGCTAAAGCTACTAGCAAACAACTAGCGATATAAGTTTATAGGACTTATTTAGTTAACTTATAGACGAGTCTCGCCGAATCCGCGGTAGTACCCCAGTAGAAAAGGTATTTACTGCAATAGACAATAAATCGACGTAAAGGACCGGAGAAAAATTAAAATCTCTAAGTAAAAACTAAGAAAAATGCTCCTTTTATAACAAAAAGGGGTATAAACCGGCAACTTGTTAGAAAAAATATCTAAACTTCTAGCTAAATTCTAATAAAAGCTCCAAAAACACCGATTTTTTAATATTTTCTGTATATAGTTCCAATCTATAAGAAGAAGAATGCTTTACAGCATTACTAAACAGAGTTAATTACTTTACTAATTCTTAGATCTTCGATATAAGCTTAATAAGCTATATTTACTCGAATATTGATCTTCTAACGGATATCCGGCTAACTAACCGAATTATTCGTTAAAGAGGAGGAAAGTTAATTCGAGCCTTATAGACAGGCAAAGCAAAACTGTTCTTTAAGAATAAAATAATTGTTCTAAACGAAGTTTTGTTTGTTAAGAAATTTAGAATTAACCTTCTAAGCTTTAATAAACTTAGAAAGAGGGGAGATAAGATAACTTTTAGCTAAAACAAGCTAAAAGTTGATTGAGCCGGACAACTAACTACCGAGAGACAGTATATTAACGGTCTAATTGTAATAGAAGCTTAGACTATTAATATAGTTCAATCTCTCTATACTATTTCTTTAAAAACTGACCTTTAATATTAACGGATAGGATATATAAGCGAAAACGCCTTAAAACAGCTTAAAAAGGTTGCTCTAGGAACAGATTATTCGGACAAATTAGAAGATAATTGCTAAATTTGCTTTAAAGCAAAGGTAACGGCTAAAGTTAGCTAAAAAACTCTAGATAAATTGGCTAATTATTTAGAAAAAGTCTACTTAGATATTTGCGGGCTAATTATACCGCAAACCCCTTTTAAAGGTCAATTATTTACTAGCTTTATAGACAATAAAACCTAGTATATAACTACTAAGGTACTATAGTCTAAAGATTAGGTTTTCGACGCACTATCTATCTATATTACTCAGAAAGAAATATAGTCCGAGTATCCTTTTAAAAGACTATACTTAGACAACGCAAAAGAATATCGGGAAGGCTAAATAAAACAGCTTCTAGAACAAAAAGAAGCTATTCTAACAATATCTGTACTATATACCTCTTAGCAAAATAAACGAGCTAAACGCTTTAACCGAACAATTGTTAGTAAAGTTCGAGCAATGCTTTATACCGCCGGACTACCTTAGATATATTGGGGTAAAGCGTTAAAAGCAGCTATCTATATTTATAATAGGACCCCTTATACCGGATTACTGGGGTTTATTACCCCGTACGAAGTAAAATACGGCAAAAAACCGGATGTTAGTACTATTAAAATCTAGGGCTCAGTTACTTATCTTAAAGAACCTAAACTAAAAAAAACTAGACGCTAGAGTAACTATCTATATCCTAATAGACTACGAATTAAACCAATATAAGCTCTTAGACCTTAATAGCCGGAAGGTTTACTGAGGAAGAGACGTCTATGTTTAAGAAGAAAAATTTATTTGAAACCTATAGGGATCTATAGTTAATCGATTAACCAAAAGTATTTCTAAAGAGCCCGAAGAACAACTAAAAGTCGAGTTCAAAAATGAGCTAAATCCGACCACTATTTCTTAAGATAATAGAGAGGTACCTCCCGATAAAAAAGGAAGTTCTCTGTATAAGAAACAGTATACCCTCTCTATATCTTAATAACTAGCGGATAAATCTAAATAAGAACTATACTAAACTAGAGCTCTAGACGAGTCTAACCTTTCTACCGAGTTAGATTATAGAAGTACCGAAGACCTCGACCGAGTAGATATCGATTGCGCCCAGAAAATAGATTTTATATACAAAAACGCCGACAAAAATTAGTTTAACGAGTTCTACAATAATCTAGAACAATACGCTAAACAGGCCTTAGTCGCAGTTACTAAAGAGCCTAATAACTTAAAAGAAATAAGGGTATCTAAGGATTAGTCTTCTTAGCTAAACGCAATATAGTCGGAGCTTAAAGAGCTAGCTAACTAAGAAACCTAGATATTAACCGAGCTGCCGCCGGGTAGAAAGGCGCTAAAAGGGTGCTGAATACCAAAGGTTAAGTACCCTCTAAAGAGCGAGCCGATTTTTAAAGCCCGCTGGATAGCTAAGGGCTGCCAGCAAAGATCCGACCTCGATTTTATAGAGACCTTTGCAAATATAGTAAATCTAATTATTTACCGGCTTATATTAGCCTTAGTAGTAGAGAAAGACTAGAAAATAAAGTAATAGGACGTAAAATTAGCTTATTCTAACGTAAAGTTAGATAAGATTGTTTATATCGAGCAACTAACTGGCCTATCTAACGGAACTAATAAAGTATATTGAATAAAGAAAGCCCTTTACGGTCTGAAACAGACCGACCGATAGTAGAAAGCTTATCTTTAAGAATTACTAAGGAACATAGGTTTTAAACCTCTAGTATCCAATTAGTCGGTTTATATTCGAAGAACTAAAAAGCAGGCAATTTTAATTGTCTATATAGACAATATATTAGCTATATTCGATTCTACCGAAATAATCTCTAGAATCTACTAGAAACTAAATAAGACTCTTATAGTTAAGAACTTAGAAGACGTTAATAAGTTTCTAGAAATTAAAATTACTCGAGATCGCCCGGCAAAAACAATTCGCCTAGACTAGTCGACTTATTTAGCTAAAATTTTAACCAAATACTCGAAGGAAAACGGCCGAATGCCCGGAAAAATACCGCAACCCGTCGACTCAAAATTGACACCGAATCCTAATTAAGCTAGCAGTGCCAATATTTCTAATTATTAGCAACAAATTGGATCGATTTTGTATCTAATAACAAAGACAAGACCCGATATTGCCTTTACAACTAATCTACTAGCCTAGTATATATTGAATCCTAGTAAGAAGCACTAGAGAGTTTTAAGTAGCCTTTAGGCTTACTTAGATAAAACTCCTAACCTTGGCCTATACTATAAATTTCCCTTAATAAACGGTATAACCGGCTATTATAACGCAAATTGAGGGGAGAACCTCGGTACCAGGAGATCGACTACCGGCTATATCTTTCTACTCAGAAACGGAGCCCTTAGCTAGAATTCGAAGCTACAAAAAACGGTCGCCTTAAGCTCTTATAAGGCTAAATATATAGCCCTTAAAAAAGCTATAAAGGAACAGTTATTTATTGGATTAATTGCTACCGAACTGTCCGGGATTTTCGAAGAAAATTCGATTACTACCGTTTTAGCGGGTACTTTTAAAAAGTCTGCGGATAAAAAGACTCGGCGGGCTCTAACGCACCAGGCAAGCATATATTTGCTCGGGCAAGCCAGTTAAATTAGACCGGAGACCCCGGTTTTGCCGGTAAAACTGTTACTTACCGACAGCAATTTAGCAAAAGAACTTACAAAAAACCCTACCTTCCGAGCTAAATCTAAGCATATTGATATACAGTATTACTATGTTAGAGAAAACGTTCAGACAGGCCAAATAGAGCTTAAATACGTTTCTATAAAGAAACAATTAGCAGACGGTTTAACAAAACCGATCGACTTAGCTAAAATACTAACGTTTAGAACTTAAATTAGCTTATAATCTGGCTAAAACAACTAGTCAATTAAGGGAATATATTAGAAATTAACCAACTAGCTGGTTAGCTGGAACCTTTAGAGGCCTAAAGTATCGGATAGATTCTATTAGCTGTCTTAGTTTAGAATAGAACAAGCCTTTTATCTAAAGGGTCCTGCCTAGTAGCCCAGCCCTAGGACAAAAAGAAGCATTATACGACCCGTTCTAGATAGCTGGCCTATAGTCTAAGATAATATAGAATAGACTTAGAGACTAATAGTTTTAAATAGACAGAATTACTATCTTATACGGTAAGTTACAGGTTATCTAGCTCCTATTAAAAGAATAGATATCTAGTAAGTTCTATACAAGCCGCTAAACTTAAATATATAAGCTAAGATCTCTCTAGAGAATTTTAGCTAATAAGACAGATAATATAACAACAGCTTCTCCTTGCTACTAAGTATTGTACCTGTACGAAGTCTAAGTATTGTACCGGTCTTAAGCTAATCTTGTCTTTCTACTCTTTATAGTAGTATCCTTCTTCTTCCCTGCACCCTTTTTTAACAATACTCTTATATACACTTTTACCAATAAATTGCCTCTATAGGTAGTAATAACCTATATAAATAGGCTTCTTTGCTTCTATATTAGTATCTATAGGCAGAAGCTTTATTATCGGTATCTAACGATAGATATAAAATAAGGCTCTTACTCTTTTAAACTTTCTCTTTCTTTCTTTAATATTATTATACTCTTCTACTTAGTCTGCAAGCTTCTCTTCTTTAGTAAGTCTTTACTTTTCTTTTTAAGTAATAAGTTTATAGCTAATTTAATGTTAGATTGCCTTTAATTTGCCTTTATAATCTTTACTATGTTAGATTTTAACTCTATTAATAAACCTGCTGCTAAAGCGAGCTCTTCTAAAGCGCTAACTTACCGCTTAACTTGCAGTATTAAGGACTCTAAAGCCGCTATTAATTTTAAAGCTCTTCTTTATAACGCTCGTAAGAAGAAAGCTTCTAAGGTTGCTTTACTAATTTCTAAATTATCTGCAGCTTTTTCTAGTCTATACTCTTTTAAACTAGATAGCGTATCTTTAACTTTTACGACTTCTTATAAGTCTACTATCTCTTATTGCTTTATTTTAGTCTAAATATTAGTATTTTAGCTTATTAAAAGTATTACGTCTATAAAGACGACTCTAATAATAACAAAATTGTTTGTTCTCCTTATTACCGCGGTACTGCTTATAAGTCCGAGTCGTTTATAAAGTCTCGCCGGTCTATCTCCTCGAATCCCGCTTTTTGTGCCGTATTTATATTAATTTAGCCTTAGCTAGAGGCTTACGTCTTAGTATGCTACCGTTATATAAAGACCTTATTTAGCAATATAGCTGTATATAGTAGTTCTTCTACAAACTTTAATTTTAAGTATTATAAGGATTAGACCTATAAATAGCCTAAAGAATAGTACGTTAAGTATACTCGCTGTACTAATATTAAGAGGTTAGAAGATAAGTATAAGATAATAAGTCTAATACTTCCTTATCTTAGATACTAATTAACCTTATATTAACGTATACTAGGTTTTTGCTTAATAAAAACGTATCTATAACCTTCTTGTACGCGCTAACTTTTTCTTAACCTCTAGCGAGGACGTCTAAAATAACAAAAAGTCTTTCTATAACGACTATCTTACTCTGCTTTGCGCCTTTTACGTTTAGCTATAGGTCTAATAGCGCGGTCTGGGCACTAAGTTGGTCGAGTAGGCCGATACTAACGATTTTAAGCGTATTAAGATGCTACGCTAGAGCTTCGATTCTAATATAGGGTTATATAACCCTTAGCCGTCTATAAATAAGACCCCTTATAAGCTAGCTTTAATAGGTCTAATTAATTAGATTTAGAACTGTATTAATGATAGTCGCGGCTGGATTAAGTAGTATTATATTGCCGATCCGTACTAACTTCGATGCTAGTTTAGGTAGTCTTCTTGTAGTTTTCTGTCTTTTGTTTAACTAGGGTTTTAGTCTATATAAGTAGTTTTTCTTGGCCTATCGGAATAGTTCTATATTTTCTTCCTATACAAGTCTTATTTTAGCTTTCTTATAGCTTAAGCTTTATAATTATATATAAATAGTTTTAAAGTTTAATACTATACTAATTTTATGTTCTAAACTGTACTTAAAGTAATTTACCTTCTCTTTAACGTTATATCGTAGACTAATTATATAGACTTATAGCTCTTTTTTATCTATATTGTCTAGTTTATCTTAGACGCTTGTCTCTCGGCTTAGCGTCTTTACGCTTCTTAAATTTCTTAAGGACGTTAGAGTCTTTAAGATATATCCGCAGCTTTATTATATTATTTGCCTCTAACTATCTCTGCTACTTAGTTTAATACTAGTCTTTATTCTTAATCTTAAAGCAAATCGCCTTAATAAGCTATTCTTTACTACTATCGACTTCGACCGGACCAGACAGTTTTATATCAGGCCGACGGCGATATAGCTCTAGTAAGGATACATAGAAGACAGAGTAGATATAGTAGGAGTCTAGTAGTACTAGCTAGTAAGCTTGTTTACCTACTTTCTTAAGGATTCTAAATAGTTCTAAGCTTCGATCGTCGAGCTTCTTTATTAACCTCTTTATCTTAAGATTCTTTAACAATAGCAGCACTAAGTTATCTACTACATAGTATTTTAGTGTATACTTAGTATTATACTATTCTATCTATAGACGCTAAGCTTTTTCTAGCTGCTGCTTTATTTCTTGTTAGCAGAGAAGGCGTTCTTCTATATACTTAACTGCTATAGAATGTTTTAGTTTAGACTACCTTTCTTCTTAATAGAAGGTGTTCTTACCGACAGAAAGGTTGTTTAGCTTAACTACGGTGTAGTACCAATCTAGCGGCAGCGCGCCGTTTAGTACGTCTATAACGTAACTAAACATACATTTAATTAGCAAAATTTTTGTTAATAAATAAACTTTTAAATTATACGTAAAAGTAGCTTCTTTTAGATACTTATACTAATTATCTTAATTCTAAGAGATATAGATATATAGGTAGTTTTTAAGCTTTTAGTTCTAGCGCTTGGTTTAGTTATCAGTTTAAGAGTAAAATGCTGTACTTAACCTTCGCTTTACAGTTAAATACTAGTAAAAGGTGCTCTAATATAAGCTAGTAAACATAAATTCTCTGTTAGACAAAAGGTTTCTTGAGAATCTTAACGTTTTTGTTTAGTGTTTGTAAAGCACTTCTATTAGCTCTATAGCATCTATAGTTTTACTAACTAAAATATAGATTATAAACTTAGAGAAGCGTTTTACGACTATAAGAATTAAATTAACAGTGTCTCTGTTCTTTAAAAGAACTATTAGTAGTTTAACAATAAAGTTTAAAGATAGGTCCTTAAAGAAGCTAATTGAGACCGATATCGCTACTATTTCGCTGTATAGCTTATACCTCTTTACGGCTGTTTGTTAGTATATATTATATTTAGCAACAAAGTTCTTAATATACGTTGCTATCTTTTTTTTACGTATATTTATGTCTTAGAATTTTAAGGGTCTTTTTAACCTTAAAGTAACTAGCAAGCTTATTATTATAATTTCTGCTTATAATTTTAAGCTTTAACATAGAGTATTTTAGTATCTAAATTTTACTATCTTAACGCAACAATTTATAGCTGTCGACTAACTATTCTACGTACTTTAGAGACTTAAAGTTTAAGTTGGGCCCTATTAGGGTATCTAAGTCGATTCGACTTGTACGGCGCTTTCTTGTACCAGCTTAATAGCGATCTATTACCGTTTTATTACTCTACTGACCTTTAGTCTCAGCCAATAATTTTAACTCTAATACTTTCTGCTTTATAAAAGCGTCTCTCTACTAAACTTTAAGGATTAAAGTTATAAGATCCTAAGAAGTATTATTGTAAGCTATTTTGAGAGCGGTAGCTACAACTACCTTAACTCGTAATACGAGAGCTACTAAAAAAGACTCTATATTAGTAGAGAAAGACAGACACGTTTTTCGCTTCTAAGCGTCCTATATAAGGTCTGTATTTAACTCTAATTTATTCTCGATTTAAGCTACAGTCGCGTTTAGAGTTTTAAATTAGTAGCTAAACCGCTAATAGTGTTTAAACTAATTTTTAAGTAATATAATTAAGACAGCAATTATACCTTCTTTTAGGCTAAAGGGCTCTTTTACAGTACTAGGCAAAGCAGCACCTCTTCTAAGCTTCTACTATAGGCTCGGTAATATCTTGTTAGCGCTATCTTTCTTTACTCTATGTAAATTCTTATAATCTAAACGGTGCGATAGTACGTCTGCTAGGTTCTTGCTACTCGTACGGTATAGTATTTTAAAGTTAAATACTAACAGGTCTTCTATCCAGCGCGCCTATCGGCGAGACAATACTTTTATTATTATAAAATATTATAGATTATTGTAGTCTATTACAATCTTTACTAAATACTATATACTAATAAGGTAATAGTACTAGTGCTTAAAGCTAGTCTATATTACTATAAGCTCTTTGTTATAGGTATTATATCTTAGCTTAGCGTCTACAAATTTCTTTAAAAAGAACGCTACCGGATATAGATATATATCTGCCTTGTTATTAGTACTAGTCCGGGCGGTATCCGCTATATTTAGTATAAACAAGTCTAAGTTAATATTTAATAGCAATAGTAATCGGCTATCTCCTCTTAGCTAAAGTAGAATGCCTACTATTATAAAGTCTAATGCGTTAGTTATTAAAACGATCGATAGTACTAAGTCAAAGTATGTTAGTACTAGTATATTTATAAAGACTTGCTTTAACGCTTTAAAAGCTTTTTATTGAGCTTTGCTCTAGATAAACTTAATGTCTTTTGTTAGTACGTTTATTGGTACTACGATGCAGCCAAATCCGTAGATAAATTGCTGATAGAAGTTTATAAATTTTAGAAAGGATAGAATCTACTTTACGATAGTAGAAACTAACTATTTAGTTATAGTCTGTACCCTTTTTAGGTCTATTTCGATATTATCGACTCTTACGGTGAACCCTAGGAAAGAAACCTTAGTAATATAAAATTAACACTTAGACAGCTTTATAAATAAACTCTATTTATAGAGCCTTCGCAGGACTTCTTTAATATAGCTTTTATAGCTTTCCTTATCTTTAAAGAAAATTAAGATATTGTCTATATAAACGATATACACGGTATCAATAAGATTGCCTATAGCTTTATAGATATATACCTAGAACGTAGTAGAGGCGTTTACTAGTCTAAAAGGTATTATTAGATATTTATAGTGCCTATATCGGATACAAAACGCCGTCTTTTACTTATCTCCTTTATAAATATAGATACGGTAATAGACATTATAAAGATTAAGCTTTGTAAATACTTTCGAGCCTTACAGGCGATTAAGAATCTTAGAGACTAGCGGCAATGCATAGCGATTCTTTATAGTTATATTGTTTAAATCGTAGTAGTTAATATATAGTTTCAACAATCTATCTGCCTTAAGTATAAACAGAACTAGAGCACCCGCCGAACTAATAGAGGGTTGTATCTATTCTTTTTTAATTATAGTATTTAGATACTTTCAGAGCGTCTTTAGCTTATTCTACGATATAGGGTAGATTAGCTTATATAGAGGTTCTATGCTATCCTTAAGTTTAATCTTATAAGTATACTTATTAAGCGGCGTAAGCTTACTCGATAGTTCTTTAGAAAAGATATTTTTATATTTAGCGTACTAAGAAGAAAGCTTATCTCGCTTCTCTACTTTCTTAGGCTCGCTATCTAGAGTTTAGTTTAGCGGCGAACTAACGTCTAATAAGACCGCTATTTAATACTTATAACGTTTATCTACTCTTATCTATAGAATCGTAGAATAGTACTGTTCGCCTCTTTATAAATATACTAAAATTACGTCTTTATTAACAATCTTAACAGATTTAGCTCTTGCTATCCGTTCTTTGAGCGTAGAAAGGTTTTTCCAAGCGATTGTTCTTATTGCTCAGCTAAGTCGAAGCTCAACTTGCTTAAGCTATATTGGAAATTAACCAACTAGCTGGTTAGCCGGAACCCCCAGGGGCCCGGAGTATTGGACAGGTCCTACCAGCTGTCTCGGCCTAGAATAGAACAAGCCTTTTACCTAAAGGGTCGGGCCTAGGACAAAAAGGAGCATTGTACGACCCGCCCTAGACAACTGGCCCGTAGTCTAAGACAACACGGAATAGACTTAGAAACTAACAGTTTTAGATAGACGGAATTACCGTCTTATGCGGTAAGTTACAGGTTATCTGGCCCCTATCAAAAGAACAGATATCTAGTAAGTCCTGTACGGGCCGCTAGACTTAGATATATAAGCTAGGATCCCTCTAGAGGATTCTAGCTAACAAGACAGACAACACAACAACAGCTTCTCTTTGTTACTAAGTATTGTACCTGTAACAAGCCTGAGTATTGTACTAGTCTCAAGCTGGTCTCGTCTTTCTACTCTTTGTAGTAGTATCCTTCTTCTTCCCTGCACCCTCCTTTAACAAGCTATAGATATCCTAAGACGAGGCTGTATCCTATAAAGTTAGCTAAATATAGGTAGAGTTGATAATACCGTTCCTCTTTATATATATTTCTTATAGTTATATTTATATTATAAGCGCTGTAGAGCTATAGCTTATTTTTATTAAGGAACTTAATATACAGAAGCTTTACTCTATAGAATTTTTGCTATTCTCTTTTAAGCACAATATAATAATTAATAAGGTTAATCTCTGTACTAGAATCTATTAGCATAAGAATCTCTTGCGGCGACCTATTTAGCTGTACCGAGACTTTAATTTATTCTTGTTGTTAATTAACAGCCTTAAGCTTTAGAGACGCGAAGCTTACTCTCGGGGTCTATCGTTTCTCCGTCTAACTAACGTTAAATTAATACTAGTTTAGAGCGTAGTACATTTAGTAGTATAATACCCTTTCTAATTGTATATAAAGCAGGTAATATTTGTTTTACTATATATCGACTCTAATTGCCTCTATACAGCAGAGCTATTGTTTCTTTATTGGACTAGCAAGTTGCCTCGTTCTCGGTATAAACTGTCTCGTCCGCGGTCCGACCTCTATAAGAATGCTCTAGCGTTATAACCGCTATAGTTTGTATTTAATCCGCTATTAGAGCGATCTTAGTTTATATTAGTATTGCGGGCGTTCTACGATACACTACGATCAATATTTATATATTAATAAACTTTCTTTAGAAGCTTGTTTATATCTTTAAGTAGGTTTTCTAAAAGACCTTACTTAATTAGCTTCGCCTTAATTTATAAAGATAAGCGCGTATAGTAAAATGCGGCCTAATTTAGGTCCGGTATCTTGCTATCTAGCAACTTAGTTTCTTTGTTCTATAAAAAGCTTAGAAAGTCCTCGAGCTTCTACGTTAAACTCTACGTTAATATAAAGAACTTTTCTACGTTAGCTGTAGTAGCTATAGCTAAGTCGACAATATATTCTATTATCTATTCTTTAAAGTACGCTTATACGTAAAGCGACGTCTTTTTTTTATTCTCTTTGGTATAAGTTTGCTATCTATCTACTAGGTCTCTAAAGAGTCTTTAAACGTACTAAATAATAATATAAACGTTGTCGGAGTTCGATATATTAGCTATTTAAAATCTTTTTTTAATGATTTAAGTCTATCGAGTGTCTATAGAGCTTATAGCTCTCTTAAGCTTAGACGCCTCTTTCTTAAGAAGCTCGTTAATTTAGCTTTAAAGGCTTAAATTGCTCTATAGCCGCTTACTATCAGCCTTTAAATTACAAACAGACTAAAGCTTAACTTCAAGCATTTGCTTTTTAAGCTTAAGCTTCTTAATAGTGTACTGCTACTGCTATGCTAGTAGTTCTTGTCTCAGCTTTCGTACCTTAACGCTTAAAAAGGCGCTAAAAAGGGATTCTTTACGGTTAAAGCCTTAGTAGGCCCCTTTATTGTTGTTATTGTTTTAATTTAGACTATCGTTCTTCTTAGTTTACAATTTACTTAGCGTCTGTTTGCCGGCTTATAAGCCTTCTTACTTATTGTCGTCGCTAGATTCTATATAAGGGTTTTAGTCTTCTTCGACGTTAGCTATATTTTGCTACGCTCTGTATTCTACTTATACGGCGGATATAAAGTAACTATCGTTGCGTGCTTAATTCCTTACTCGTTCTCTTCGAACATAGTACTTGTTAGCACCGGCCATCAATTAATTTTAATATTATTTATTTTAACGTGTATATAGAGTCTTAGCTATACTTAATTATACCGAGTTAACCTCTAAGTAACGTTAATAAGGTATCTAACTGCCGGCCGCCCCTCTCGTAGGTTTAGAATAATTAGGATGTAATTTAAGTGTAGGGTAGAGAGCAGTTAGGTAGTAAAAAGGACCTAAATAGGTCTTACTAGTATTTAAGCTAATTATTAAGGAGACTAGAAAGGAATGCGTCTACTAGAGGAAAGATATCCTTCCAGAATTGCAGCCTTCCCAAATAGGCAATATTCCGTTCTAATTCGCTATCGGAACGTTTATGCATTATATAACTTAACATTTTAAATACAAGTTTTTTAACTATATTTAAGTAATATACTTTACCTTCTATCTACTTAATTAAGCCCTTCTTACTTTTTATAATTTATTTTACTTCTTCTATCTTTTAGTCTCTAGTATACAAAATACTTACTATTAAGGTCGATAAGCATATAAGGTACGTTAGCCTTAGTTCTGTTCTTCCAGCGACTAGCGTTATATAAGAAGCTACTTTAAAATATATTTATTTAAATAATTAGTATTATATATATTAATAATCTTAACTTTAAAATAATTAATATTATTATTTCTAAGGTAAAATATAATAATATATATAATATATATAATTAATAATTATAACAGCGTTATTTACTAAAGTAAGTAGTATAAGTATACTATAATTTAGCTACGTTTATACTATAATCTTATATATTAGGTAGTTTAATAGGCGCTTATATAGCTTACTAACAACAGCGTACCGCTAGCTACTCTATTTTACTACTAAAGCTAGGCTTTATTAATATTAAAGAGCTATAGCTACATTTACCTAGAAATAATAGAAATTATTGTATATACGGTTAGTATATTTAAGTATTAGTAGTAAAATAGGCTAAAAGGCGGACGCAGGATTAGTCGGGTTTATGACTAGTCGGTAGTTGTGGGCGCCTATAGAAAGGCTTGGCAGTGTTCGGCCACCTGTCCATCGTATATATCAAATAAAGCAGGTCTTCTTCCAGCTACTTTAATTCTGTGTGCATACTTTTCAGCATTGCCTACTCTTACAAAGGGGTGGAAATTCATGGCTTGTCTGCAACTACAGCCTGCGTAACGGAACGCGACTAAGAATATACTAGTCAATACATATTCTCACTACTGACCGTCAGTCTCTCTTCAATCCAACTTTGCCAACCTTCCTAAGTCCAAATGCACCGACCGCACAAGTCACCACCATCCACGCAAACGCCGTCCAGAATCCAGCTCTGTAGCCCTTCAACAACGCCTGCGTATGACCAACAGATCCTGCATCTTGAGTGACGGAGTTCGAAATAACGCCAATGATGGCCAGTCCCAGCGATTGACCGAATTGTCCAACCGTGTTGAATACAGCGCCCGCCAGCGCCTGATCCTTTTGTGGAAAGACCTCCGAAATGACGAGGAGAGCAACTGTGAACAGTACGTCCACGCACAGGGGAAACAGTACCTGCGCAGGGAAGGCGTCGTACCAGTATGGCCACTCCGGACGTATCAGCGCCATCAGCAACGGCGAGGCTGCGCTGATCAGCGATGTTGATAGCACCAGCCACAGCGCTGGTATCCGGTGAACGAGTAAGCCCGTCGTGAAGTTGAGGAGCGCACCGATGACCAAGCTTGGTAGGATGCGCAGCGACGCTTGGATTGCAGGCAGCGACTGGACCTGCTGGAAACTACGTTATTGGTCAGTGTTGCTTCTGACACTGCAGGCATTGGAGCCAACAACTCACAAAAGGCTGCTCAACAACTCCATTGTCTGCATCTCCGCGTACGCAAACATGATCATGATGCATACTGTTGTAAACGGCAGCTGCTTCCAAAGCGAGTTCGGCATGAGTGCCGGCTTGCCGCGCCTTTCTTGGAAGCGGAACCAGAGTCCACAGCTGGGCAGGAGCACGACTCCGACTGTGAGAAGTGCTACGTTTCGTGCCTCTCTGATACTAGAAGAAGCGCTAGAGACCTCTCTGGAGCATGTCGTGTCAGTGCATCGCTTGCGCGAAACAGTCGAAAGAATGCTCGAACACTCACGCCAACACATAAGCCATCAACCCCAACGCCGTGCTCGCCATCCCCACGCCCACCCAGTCGATCTCAGCCTTCACCCTCTCCCACACATCCCTCCATCCCTCTCCGCTTCGTCTCTGATTCGCCGGCAGCGCCCACAGCCCAAGCACAAACAGTGCAAATAGCACACCACCACAAATCCAATACCCCACCCGCCACCCCACCGTATTCACCAGCACGCCTCCCAGGACCAGCCCAATCGCATACCCCAGCACCTGCCCCATCCCCACCATCGCAAACCCCACATTTCTCACCCTCCCCTGCTTCAATCCCGAGATCAGACTCACAGAGGTCGGCAGGAAGAAACTCAACGCCACACCGCCCAAAGCCCGGAACGCGATGAGCTGGCTCCCGGTCTTCGCGAGACCGCAGGACAGTGTGAATATGGACAAAAGGAAAACGCCGCTGAGGTTGATGGAGCGCGAGCCCAGGACGTCGGCGAGCGCCCCGAGGGGAAGGAGTGTTGTTGCGGATGTGAGACTGGAGTGTGTGAGTGAGATGTGGAGGTGTAGGAGGTGTAGGAGATGAGGTAGAAGAGGTGCACGAGGTATACGAGGTAAGAGACACAACTATCATGCAAAGCGAAAGCACGCCCAAGCTGTATAAGTAGGTTAAGAGAGCAGCGATAGCGAGAGAGCTTCACTAGAGCAGATAGAGAGAATGAGTGGTAGCGTCAAAGCTAGGAAATAGACCAAAAGACCTACGTATAAACAAGCACAGGCCAATACACCAGGCTCTGCATCAGCTTCAGATCCGCCGCGATGGCCGGTATACCAATAGTAATGAGGCCGGTCGTGACGCTGCAGAGGATCGTGACGAGACAGAGCTGGAGGATCATGATGACGGACGCGGTCGTGCCTGGGCTGCTGTCTTCGCTGCTTGCTTCAGGTTCATTGTCAGTAGCTCGTATGGTGTCATTTTGCGGTCGATCGGTGCTGGCTGTGCTGCTTCTATGGGCATTGGCGGGTACTGGTGGGATGGCAGCGCGAGTGGATGGCGGGCGGGATGCGAGCTCGATTGTGGTGAGGAGGGTTGACATCGTTGCTTTCTCTGATGAAAGTTAGTGAATACTCCGTCGTGTCGAAGGCGTAGTGTAGTGCGGGATTCTATCGAATATGTCAAGGACGCTAGTATACACTGGCTGGCTGCAGGTTAGCTAGCTACAGGTTAGTGGCCGCTTTAGGAGTGCGGTCAATAAGCTTTTCCCAGTCATGTCACGGCTGTGACAATAGACGACCCGATTGAATAGACGTATTACACGGCAGTGTCCAAGGGCGCAAGCGTCTACAAAGGCTCGAGACCGTTCACCAAGCCATCAAACCAGCCACAACACGCAGGTAGTGTCAAGCATATTACAATTTTGATCTAGTATTACATCGTCAGCAGTCCAGCCGCCGCATCTGTCGAAAGTAAAATGGTAGTCCTTGTTACCATAGCTGCTGCGTTTGTCGAAAATATAGCTGCGACGCTCTTCACCATTGCTGCTATAAGCAGCTGTGATAGCGATGTGCTCGTCCCTGGGCGATCATGTTGTTCAAGCCCTTCCAAATTGCAATTTCGCCGGTCGAGTATCCATCCATGCTATGCATCACCGCCTCACTTAACCCATGACAACATCCCCGTCTTCGTCAACCTTCGCCACGCTCGCAAACGCACTGTACTGCCCGCCCGCGCCGGCCCAGGTAATGTGCCTATCACGCGTCGCCGTGTTCTCGATCCTCGTCGCTCGAACAACATCTGTCCCGCTGCCTTGCCCAGTCTGATACAACGCCGAGAAGCCCCAACTCCAGGCTTGCCCGTCGGTCGTCACCGCCAACGTGTGGTCTCCCGCTGCTGTCGCCATCTTCGTACGACCCGCAATCTCCGGTACCACGGTCGGAGTGATCACGATGCGTGCACGGCCGCTGCTGTCTTTGATCACCTTGTCATCGCTCAGCGTGCTGATGTCGATGCCCAGCTGCCCGCCGTCTGCACGACCCCAGACGAGGCAATCTCCACTGCCACTGACAGCGACAGAGTGATGCATGCCGCCTTTGATGAATTTTACGCCTTTGCCACACAACTCAGGCACCTTCGTGGGCTTTGCGATGGTAGCTTCAGATTCTCCCGCGTCCTGCTCGAGGCCGCATTCGCCAAAGTTGTTGAGGCCCCAAGCCCAGACGATGTCTTTCTTGTCGATAGCGAAGCCGTGGTACGCGCCGCAAGCGATGTTTGTGATTAGCTTCTTGGGTAGACCCAATGGTCGTGGGGTCAAACCCGCGGCTCGTGTCCGCTCGACAGGCTTGCGACCCAGCTGCATCTGCTGCCCGGCGCCCCATGCGAAGACGGTGCCCTCTTTGTCGAGAGCGAGAGCGTGGTTGGCACCGCAGGCAATGGCGGTGACGTTCTTGAGGCCGGAGACGAGGATGGGAATTTTCTGGATAGTGGTAGTCTCAGAGAAACCCAGAATACCCTCATTGGCGCGGAAAGTACCCCAGCTATAGACAAAGCCAGTATCGGTAAGGGCGAAAGAGCAGGAGTCGCCAGCCGCAACCTGAGCAAAACGAGTGCCTTCTTCAAAGTGTGAGGGGTCGACGGCGGTTGGTGTGGACTCTCGCGGGTTGAGGCCATTGTCGCCGCTGTCTGAGTCTGGGTCGGACCCGGCGTCGACCTCGCGCAGGCCGCCTTCCCAGGTGGTGTCACGGCCGAGGGTGCCTTGGTCGTTAACGCCCCATGAGAGGATGCGGTTGTCGTGGGTGAGAGCGAGGGCATGCATGCCACCGGTCGCGACTTGAACGACTCCAACGCCTTTGGCAGCAAGAAGCGGGTTGAGACGCGGTCGGCGGACTCCTGATTGACCTTTGGCGGATCCAAGACCGAGTTCGCCACTCTCGCCTTCACCACAGACGAGCACGTCGAGGCGCTGTGTTGGTGGCTCATTGAGGACCGGTAGTTGCTTTTTCGGTTTTGCAGGCGCCTTGGGCTTTGGTGTGATTTTTGGTCTCCCTACAGGTTTTGCTGCCTTCTTTACTGGCTCTTCAGCCTCTGAGGCAGACGTCTCTTCGGTGGTAGTCGCTCTCTTCGCGGGTCTACCTGGCTTTTTGGCCGGTTGTGAAGCTGTTTCGAAGGTGTTAGTCTCTATGACCTCGATAGACGGAGCTACTGAGAGTTTGGAAAGGTCCGGAATACCTGGTTTCGTGATTTTCTTCGTGATCGTCGTCTTCGTTACTGTAGTTTTCTTCACAGCAACGCCTTTCTTGGCGGCATCCTTCGCTGAGGGGTCTTCTGCCGGTCCCTTGGCTGCCGGCATAGTTCGCGCACGCTTGGATCGGCGTGGAGATGTCTCTTCCTCGCCATCGGGGGATTTGCGCTTGCTTGAGGAATTGGCTTTTGCAGCAGCTTTCGAGGCGCCTGCTGGGGCAGTGCTTTGCCGAGTTGTGGTAGCTTTCTTCGGAGGCATGTTGGCAATTGAGTGAGATGCGAGGCTCGAGGGTAGTATAACAGGGTGAGGAGTTCGGGATAGAAAGTATGAGGGGTGATGGGAGTCTCAGAGGTGAAGGTAATGAGTGAGGTGAAGTGCAGTAGTTCTCAGCGTGCACAATGCTGACTTGCAGAGCGTATGGAGCTTTCGGTGGTATGGTCGAAGACTCTGTGATGCTCGTGACAGAGTATCTGACGTGATTGGAGCTGTGCAGGTGAGTGGACTCTTTGTGATGTTTGCAGCGAGCAGTCGAGTTTGTTGTCGCGTCGAACACGCTAAGAAGAAAAGCTGTATACCAGGAGGCTAGATACTTGCCTCTTTGGGTAGTTCGCTGTATAATGGACCGAATGACGACTCCGCAACAAGTGCGAGAGCGAGAGCAAGGATGCCGAGGATGCTAACAAGAAGAGGAGTTGCCCTCCCTTCCAAGGCCTGAGTATATCTCCAGTGTGTACCTGAAGGCGAAACACGATGGCATCTAAGCTTCCATCGTACTCGCAATTGCCTCTAGGCACAGATGATCCGCCGCTCTCGGCTTGGGGTCTGTATGGCTATCTGGTACCTGTACTGAGTCTGGGAGGTTGTGCTCATATCTGCCTAGCTACGGGCCGCATGATCAATTGGGCACATTGAATCGCCTAACTCAAGAGGTTGTCACAGAGGCTGCAAAAGAGATCAAAACTGGCATCCGGTGAGCAGCTTATAGGCAATAACCGTGTTACCTTCTAAGCCTGCCTCCCGATCGCGTGCTGAAGACAAACGAAAAAGAATCTCGCTTGACTGGCCACTCGACGCGCAGAAAGACATGCCTTTCTTTGAACGACAAGTATGTAGACTCGGTATCTCGTGAAACTTTCGGCTGACAGTTTGGTCATGCGTTCCATCAACACCTATACAACAAGGCGCCTCGCTGCGTCAACGATGATGTGTGGACCTTCAACACGCAGAGCAGTAGCCAGTGGGACGGCTTACGGCACTTTGCCTATCAGAAGGAACGCCGCTTCTACAATGGAGCAACGTTGGCTGATTTTGGAGTGACGGACCCAGAGAACGCTCCAAAATCCCAGAACGCTTCGCATGCTCACACACATGGCATTGGAGCTTTCAGTGAGGAAGGTATAGTCGGTCGAGGTGTGCTACTCGACTGGGCGAGCTGGCGCGAGAAGCATAGGCCTGACATCGTCTTTGATGCCTTTAGCGGAAAGACGAAGATCACGCTCGAGCAGCTGAAGGAAGTTGCCAAGGTGCAAGGGACCAAGTTCAAACTTGGCGATGTTCTGTTCGTTCGATCAGGTCAGTATTGAATAGTCTCAAGCGCAGCTAACGTAATCGTGTGACTAATGCCTTGCAGGGTATTTGAAGGCGTACGCTCAGACTCCTGCCGAGACAATCAGACCGCTGACTGCAGTCATGCCACCCGAATTTGTTGGTGTCGAGCAGAGTGAAGGAGTTGCCGAATGGCTATGGTCAAATTTCTCTGCTGTAGCAGGCGACCAACCAGCGTGGGAAGCATCTCGTAAGTGGAACACTTACAGACACCTTTTGCCCCTATCCACCTCATGAGCGGCGCCTGATGATACCTATCAGCACCTACTCCCATGAGCGAAAGGGTCCAGAACAGATTACATGAGATCCTATTGGCGGGCTGGGGTATGCCCATTGGTGAGATGTTTGACCTCGAAAAACTCTCCGCGGAGTGCGCCAAACAAGGCAGATACGAGTTCTTTATGAGCAGTGTGCCTTGCAAGGTGCCTGATGGAGTTGCTAGGGGAGTATATTATGACTGACTCGTCTCGTCTGCATCAACTGACTGCAAAATTTAGCCCTCCAAATGCCGTTGCGATCTTTTAGACATACCGCATGTCCGACCGCAGCGGGAGTTGAGATTTGGTCGGTATTCACTTTGATGGTAGTGAAGACTAACAGAGGTCAAATTCAGCCTTCATCATCTCCGTAGAGATCTTCAAGATGCTGTATCATCTTCTTCTGCAGAATCCCAAGCTCAGAACGGCTAATCGTCTTGGCGGACTGAGGTGGCGCATCAGACTGTGCTTTTCCATTTGGGCTCTTTTCTGCATGGCTTTCTACACCATTGTCACGCATAGGGTCAATGATATGAATAATATCGGTGTCAAAAAAGGGAATACCCAGCGCAGCTAGCTCTCGACTCATATCCTTTGTCATGGTGGCCGCTGCGCGATGCACTTTGCGATCGAAGATGTTCATTTCTTTGGCATTTTCTCTGTCAATATCCTCTGGCGTTTGGTGATTCTGTAATGTGGGCATGTTGATGGCACGTCTACATCTACTGTCAGCTACACTCCAGTCTCCTCATCGATAAGTATTGCTGCCTTCGGGTTGAAGGCTCAAAAGGAAGACTACGTACAGCGTCTCTTCGATCTTGCGCTGCCCTTCCACGCGATCATCCTGCTTTCTCTGAAGGGCCTCGCGACTCTCGAACCTGTTCACACAGTGAGATCTAACAAGCTTATGTTCAAGTAGACAAGGCTTCTTACCATTGGTGTTCATGCTGATGCTGTATCTTGATCATCTGGATGGAAATGTTAGTAACCAGGAAAGAAGGGCCGATGTGATTGGTAGCGATACCTTGGCAATCCTTTCTTCCAGTTCCTGGTGCTTCGCTGCAAGACGAGTTACGTGGCGAACAGCAGCGCTCCACGTGATAATGGTAGAAGCATCAGACGTGTTGGTAGTCGACTGGAACCCCGGACCTGTCTGCGTCTGAGCAGGCACGAACGCTGGGCGAGACGGGTTGAGCGGCCGCTTGTTTTTTCGTTCTGGCTCCAGCGGCGGCTGCTGAGGAGTCCGAGCAGGGGGCGGAGGTGGGTATGCATCCCATGGAACTTGCGGTGGCGTGAATGTCCGATCAATTGTCGTCGGCTGACGATCGACCTGTGTCAAGGTCCCATGAGACTGTGGCAATTGCGTAGCATCATACCCAGTGTAGCCGTAGCCATGAGCTGGTGCATAAGATTGTGTGGCGGAACACGCATTGGGGGGCTGATGGGCTTGAGAAACGCCAGTGAAGCCGAACGCAGACGTGCTTGGAGGATAGCAGCTATTATTCTCCGACTGTGGCGCTTGCGTACCATTATTTTGGGCTCCAGTGAAAGATGATAGCGTGGCTAGAATGTTGGCAAGATTAGGCGGCAGATGTGATTGATCTTGGCCACCATTTTGCGACATTTTCCGCGCCTTAGCCTTTTTTCGACAGCAAGTAGGCTCCAAACGAAGCACTTGGAATGCTGCAGCTTGATTGATGGAAATCACAAAAACAATGCTTCAAGCGTTCACCTTGTGAATGCCGAGACCTTTACCACCCGTGTCATAAGCTTTCAAGGGGCTGTGATCCGACTTCGCTCATGTTGAACCATTTTAGAGTAACGAGCGCTGTAACGAGACATGCTGCAATCATGACTATAGCATGGCGTGCATAGGTGAAGGAATTGCGAGGTCAACAGCGTTGATGAAATGGGTTTGATAGGTGCCGGCTATTAAAATTGTAGCACTTGTTTGCTGCAACAGGGTCATAATACAGAAACATAAATCTAAGTTGTGGGCAGGTCAGTCTCTTCTCTTCATCGAACCGGGCGACACCTGTTCATCCAATAATGACTTCTTCTTAACCTTCCCGGTCTCAGCTAGGGTCTCGAGTTATGCCTGGACACTATGGCTAGTGCAAGACTCATTCGACAGGCCTCTGGCCGAGTCACGCCTGGGCGCCGGTACTCAGCCATTCTTGAACGCGAGCAGGTTCAGCCTCTGCTTGATGAAGATCATCAACAGGATGCAGAGGCTTCATTATCAGCAGAGTCTACTCAGGGACCGCGAGCGCCGAACCCATACTCTGATCTGCCCGTCTATCAAAATATATGGAGAATCCGACGTGAAGTAGTGAGCAATATTGCCGACCCGTATACACTAGAACAGCTTCGAGCCCCACGGCTCAACACAAGCGTCGTTCGGCCGTTGATGGAGCAGCTTTATGAGCTTGACGATATATCGATCGTATATGCTCTCCTCGTCAACAGGTATCAATTCCTGCGCGATCAGTCGTATCAAGCCCACTACTTGTCGGTGAACACAGCTCGAGCATTGCTTTGTGAACTCCTCGCAATGAAGATACTCCGACAATATGACGAAGATTCATCGGGCCAGAAGGGCCTTCTGTTGCTTGCCAACATACTCATTGCAGGTTTTGAACCCTTTCAAGGATGTCCACCGGACGTTGCTCGAGAACAGGGAAAGCCTGCAGGTTGGCCGTTCAGGGCTGACCGAGGAGGCTTCGAAAGGCATACGACAGCACTGGAGATAGCGATCATATCTGACAGCAAGCTATTTCTCAGCTCGCCAGCGACACAAAAAGTGGTCGACGCTATCTACATTGGAAGGCTCACCTACACACCCACCACGTTTATTGATATCATCCCAGACACATACAAAAGGCGCGATATCGCCTTGTATAATCCTCGAAAAGCTCCATTATTTAACCAGTACCGACTGAACGTACCTCGCACACGCAACGCTCTGGAGGTTTGCCAGTTCATCATTCTATTAGCCCTGTTCTTCCTCGTGCAGACCACAAGAGACCCCACCCGCTTCACGACTGAAGAGATCATCTTCTGCGTCTATACGTTTGGATGGACGCTGGATCAACTGGCTTCTATTCTAGAGCACGGATGGCGTGTGTATAGCGAGAATCTGTGGTCGTTTCTGGACATCACGTTCATTGCAATCTACATCATATACTTCATACTCAGGATGCACGGAGTTCACACTGATACTATCGAAACTAGCCAGTCTGCATTGGACACTTTGGCGATAGGAGCGCCTTTCCTGATTCCGAGGCTTGCCTTCAATATCTTCTCGGAAAACCTGACCTTCGTGTCTTTGAGAGAGATGGTGTCGAAATTTCTTCTGCTGACCATGCTCGCTGTGTGGACATTTACGGGTTTCTTCTTGGCGATGTACTGGCTAGGCGAGGGGAAACATCGTACGGTCACTATCGGCAAGTGGATGGTCTGGGTTTGGTTCGGTCTGGATGGGACCGGCATTCAGCGGTCGCCCGAATTTCACTGGTTACTTGGGCCGATACTGATGATATCGTTTGCCGCCTTCGGCAACACCTTGTTTCTGACCATCCTGGTCTCCACACTCAGTATCACCTTCCAAAGGATCACCCGATCAGCTACATCCGAAATACAGTTCAGACGAACAGTACTGACATTCGAGGGCGTTAAGAGCGATGCTTTGTTCGCGTACCAGCCGCCCTTTAATCTACTAGCACTTACCGTGCTGATGCCTCTAAGGTTTCTCCTATCGCCTCGATGGTTCCACAAGGTCAACATCACAATGACACGAGTACTCAATGCACCACTGCTGTTGCTTGTAGGTCTCTATGAACGCCGGACTCTGTGGCCCAAGGGATCCAAGCATGCTCATTTGAAGCATCGCAAATCAAGGAGCGCCAAACTTGGGGGCGCCTATCTGTCGAAATTCAGTGTTCATCGAGATGTGACCGAGGTCTTCGAGACAGAGCCACCACGAGAACGAGCAGCACGCTTGAAATTCGAGCATCCGATGCGTCCGTCACCCCCAGGACGCGACAGTAGCGACAGACTCAGTCTCTCACGCGGCCCATCGGGACCTCGCTCGCAGGAACGCGACTGGTCGCGGCGACGAGCTTCAGACAACAGCCCCAAGCCTCGACGACGGGCATCGGTGTGGTCTGTTGGAGGAATAGAAGACCATGTTGCGCATTTGCTCCACGAGAATGGGACGAACGACCACAGCGAAGACGTGAAAACAAGACTGAAAAAGCTCGAAGAATCTACTGGGAGAATCGAAGAGATGTTGAGTCGCATAAGCGAAAGCATGGACCACGCAGCTGGCGAAGAAAACGGTGATGGTGATGGCGGCGGATAGCGTCCCTCAAGTCTGATGATCGAGTGGCACAAAGAGAAGGCTTCACTCAGGTTAAAGGACGGTAACTTGTAAGGGCCAATGAGTGGCGCTAAATCTCGGCGTCTTTCATCCTTGCTCCCGACCTGCCACAACCTGAGCTTGGCGTGGGGAAGACTGCGGGGTCTAACCGAATAGGAGCAGCTATCTCATCACCAGGCACTTGGTCTCATTCTTAATCACCAGTCAAGAGCTCACATCCTCGTCGCTGCGGACCTCCACCACGCGCGCGTCTGTCATAGTATTGTGTGTATTTCGAACCAACCCTCCGGTCGGGGCTCATCACATTCACCGACCGTGACCATGGATGCCAATCACTCAGACTCAAGCGAGCGACGCTCGCCGCGCTCGTCTGCATCGGACGCTGTCAAACAACGCGCCGACGCCGTCGAGCATGTTGGAAAGCAATCCGTCTCCGATCCCGTAGTCTTCGAGCGAGGAGTGAACGAAGAGCAAAGAGCCTTTCACTTGGCCTTTGTGAGCCACGATGCCCAGTGGCACACAAAGATGACTCGAAGACTAATGCGCAAGGTTGATGCTCACCTCCTTCCGCTGCTCGTCCTCATGTATCTGCTCAATTTTCTAGACCGCAACAACCTCGCACAAGCCAGACTCGGCACGCTCGAGAAGGATCTTGGCATGACAGGGACCGACTTCAACACGACCACCAGTATCCTTTTCGTCGGCTACATTTTGATGCAGCTGCCATCGAATCTGATCATCACCAGAGTCAGACCGTCGCGCTATCTTGGCATAGTCATGTTCTTTTGGGGCGCTATTTCCGCTGCTCAAGGAGGTGCCCGAAGCTACGCCGGCTTAATAGTGACAAGGTTCTTCCTTGGCTTCGTAGAAGCTCCATTCTTCTGCGGAGCTATTATGATGATGTCGAGTTGGTATACCCGCAAAGAGCTGGCTCACCGTATAGCGTGGTTCTACTCCGGAACATCACTTGCCAATGCCTTTGGAGGTCTCATTGGTGCTGGCGTGCTTGGGAATCTTAGTGGTCAGTTGACTATTGCATTAGAGAGGGTCCGCCAGTACTGATAAGCAACAGGCAAACAAGGCATCGCTGGATGGCGCTGGCTTTTCATAATCGAAGGTTCAATCACTTGCGCTGTGGCTATTACCGCTTATTTTGTTCTACCCGACTACCCTTCGACGACGACGTGGCTGAAGCCTGAAGAGAGAACCTATGCAGAATGGCGGCTACTCGAAGACACTGGCGAGGCTGATGTCACGACCGCATCGGGGCTTTGGGAAGGACTCAAGCTTGCGGCGAAAGATCGCCGCATATACGTCTTTGCACTGCTGCAGCACTGCAGTATTCTTACACAAACGTTTCAATACTTCTTTCCTTCAATAGTCAAGACTCTTGGATACGACAGTATTGAGACACTTCTTATCACAGCCCCGGTCTGGATTGCCACATTCTTCATTAGCCTTGTGGTCACTTACACTTCTGGTCGATTCGGCGATCGCAGCTACCATATTCTGTGCCTGCAAGCTGTTGCCATCATTGGCAACATCATCGTCGTCAGCACGACGAGTATCGGCGCTAGGTTCTTCGCCATGTATGCTGCTGCCCCTCCCTGAGCTTGACTTTCTGCTAACGCTGCTCGCAGGTTCCTTATGCCTATGGGTGCAGTCGCCGCTTACCAGATCATTGTCGCTTGGGTAGCGAATTCATTTCCACGTCCGCTCGTCAAACGTTCTGCCTGCATCGCCGCTACGAACATGGTTGCAAATAGTGCGACGATTTACGGCAGCTACATGTGGAACCAGAAAGACTCGCCGAGATACATACCTGGAGGAGCTTCGACGGCCGTCGTTGGAGTCCTCACCATGATACTCACATGGGTCGTGCGGAGCTGGCTCAGTAGTATTAACAAAGAGCTGGCGGCCAAGGAAGAGATTGACAAAGAGGGCAAGGTCATTCGAAACTTGCATGCCGACGATCCAGAAGCGCGAGCCGTTGGGTTTAGGTATATCTTGTAGAAGCAAATGCCATCGCTTGGTCATCCGATAGTTTTCTTGATTGATCTCTGAATTTGCATAGTACAATGATAGGATGTATAATTAGATTGGCGCTTCATGATCTGACGGCTGTTATCCAAGCATTGTCTTTTGTGTTGCAGTACGAAGATAAGAGAGCCTCGAATATCAAGATGGAATACTGGGGGAAACCCTAACCCTTAGTATAGCACATCTTCAAAAGTATCAAAGATGGAAGCTACCCAGGATGTACTACATCAGCTTGCTTTGCGTTTGTCAGCAGATGGTCGGAGGGAGATAGTCACGTATTGCTTCTCACTCATGTCCAAAACCAAACGCGCCGAGTCTCACATCCTGAGGACCGCCCGGTCTTCCCGTACACCTGTGAACCCTGAGGATCGAAGACCGACGATGGCTGCCGAATCCCAAGAGCAAGACCTGTGGTAAAGCGAACCTCTTCGCCACGCGAACAGATCAACAACGTCGATACGCAAAAGTTTTGATCCAAAACCATGTCTTCGCTGAGCAAGAACATATGGCGCGGCAGCGCGCAGGACGATCGCAACCCAGCCACCAATCAGTACAAGGGTCTGGTCACCTTTATAGCTGATATACGGCAAGCGAGAGCGCGAGAGCTTGAGGAAAAAAGAATCAATAAGGAGCTGGCGAATATAAGGCAGGTTCCGGCGCGATATGAGTCTCCGAGAGGAGTTCAATGGCTGACCAGCTGCTCCCAGGCAAAAGTTCAAAGGTGCGCTAAGTCATCCATCAAACGCGGAAAGCATTCCCTGACAACAGTGTGCAGATGGAAAGCTCCAAGGCTACGACAGAAAGAAATACGTGTGCAAGGTATGACAGCGGTTCACGCCTCTCAAAATGCGCAATATCTGACTCGGCCAGCTGCTCTACATTTATATCCTAGGTTGGAATGTCGACTTTGGTCACCTCGAAGCCGTCAATCTCATATCCGCGAACACGTTCTCGGAGAAGCAAATTGGTTACCTCGCCGTCACGCTGTTCTTCCACGAGGAGCACGAGTTACTCCATCTGGTCGTGAATAGCATTAGGAAGGATTTGTTGTTACACAATGAGCTATACAACTGCCTCGCACTGCATGCGATTGCTAATGTCGGTGGCTCTGCAATGGCCGAGGCTTTGGCTAGCGAGGTCCACCAGCTTCTCATTTCCCCGTGAGTAGATTCTGAGTTGTAGCAATTTCGTATACTGACGGTACTAGGGCATCCACTTCTTTCGTCAAGAAAAAAGCGGCGCTGACTTTATTGCGACTTTATCGAAAGCTCCCGAGCATCGTACAAATGGAGTGGACTGAGCGTATAATTGCACTCATGGACGATCCAGACTTTGGTGTTGCACTATCTGTAACGTCGCTCGTCATGGCTCTAGCACAAGACGACCCTGATCAATACCGAAACGCTTACAACAAAGCCGCGGGCAGGCTCAAGAAGACTGTACTGGGAACAGACTGTCCTGCAGATTATCAATACTATAATGTGCCTTGTCCTTGGCTTCAGGTGAAGCTGTTGCGGCTCATGCAGTACTTCCCTCCATCTGGTATGGGCTTTCTCGTTTGTCGTATGGGATAATGCTTGCTGACCACTTGTAGACGACTCCTATATCCGCGAGCTGATCCGCTCATCCATAACGCAAATACTCGACGCTGCCACAGAAATGCCCAAGAACGTGCAACAAAACAATGCACAGAATGCAGTCCTGTTTGAAGCAATCAAGCTAGTCATACACATGGACACCGAAGAAGCACTCATGATTGATATATCCAAGCGATTAGGGAAGTTCATCCTGGGGCGAGAAACGAACGTTCGCTACCTTGGTCTCGAAGCCATGACACATCTAGCCTCTCGTGGCGAAGCATTGGATCCCATCAAGCAGCACCAGAAGAGCATTGTTGCCTCACTGAGAGACCGTGACATCACCGTCCGGCGACAAGCTTTGGATCTCCTTTACAGCATGTGTGATCAGACTAACCAACAGTCCATCGTGACTGAGCTGCTCAAGCACCTTCAAACCGCGGACTATGCCATTAGAGAAGAGATGGTGCTGAAAATCGCGGTCTTAGCCGAGCGTTACGCCACAGACGCTCAGTGGTATGTGGACGTCTCTCTTAGACTACTCGCCATCGCCGGCGACCACGTTAGCGACGAGGTCTGGCAGCGAGTCATTCAAATCGTCACGAATAATGAAGGGCTTCAAGAGTACGCAGCTCGGTCGCTGCTTCGTTTCACCAAGCCGGATCAAGTCCACGAATCTCTCATCCGGATCGGAGGATACGTACTTGGAGAGTTTGGACACCTCATAGCAGACGCTCCCGGATGCAGTCCCATTGAGCAATTCATGGCTCTCTACAACAAGCTGCCGGCTTGCGCCACAGATACGCGTGCGATCATCTTATCATGTTTCATCAAGTTTATCAATCTATTCCCTGAGATCAAGCCGCAGATCATGGGAGTCTTCCAACAGTACTCTGATATTCTAGACTCGGAGCTCCAGCAAAGAGCCTGCGAATATATGGCCCTAGCGAAGCTACCAAATGACGAGCTCCTTCGTACCGTGTTCGACGAAATGCCGCCTTTCCCGGAACGTGCATCAGCGTTATTGAGCAGAGTGCGAGTCAAGCATCCCAGCGACAAGAGAGCCACGATGATGGGTAACCTGAATAGCGCCATTCCAAACGGTAATATAACCGCGACTACGAATGGTGTTCCAACGGCAAACGGCACCCATGATCTTGCAGGTCTTGACATGACTACAGAAGATACTTCGCTCTTGAAGCCAGTCAATCTAGCCAGTGCGTCACATCTCAGTCCAGGCTGGGAAGAGGGTTACTTTCCGCTCGTTTTGAGCACGGAAGGCGTTCTGTACGAGGATGCACAGATACAGGTAGGACTGCGCTCGGAGTACCGAACGCAAATTGGCTGCATCATTCTCTACTTCCAGAACAAGTCATCGTACCAAATCGGCTCCTTCACGACGACACTCGATAACCCCTCGTCAGCCACCCTCAAAGCGGACATGCGCAATCTTCCAGATACTAATCTAGAAGCCAACGCACAGTCACAACAAACAATCATGTTCGAGGCCAAGAATGCATTCGACGAGCCACCGACGATACGTGTCTCATACTTAGCAGGCTCTCTGCAAGCCGTCACATTGAAGTTGCCCGTGTTGCTACATAAGTACATGGAACCTGCAGAGCTGGCAAGCGAAGACTTCTTCAAGCGATGGAAACAAATCGGAGGAGCACCACGGGAGGCACAGTCAATATTCAAGGTCAACGCAAACACTACGCTTACCATTGGCGCTACTCGGAGGACCATTCAAGGACTCAAATGGGGTATCCTAGATGGCGTTGATCCCAATCCGAAAAACATCTGTGGAGCGACAGTGTTGCATACCAGCGAGGGCGGCAAGTACGGCTGCTTGATGCGGTGTGAACCGAACACAGAGAACATGGTAAGTTCTCGGATAGTGCGGGTGCTGCGGGTAGTAAGCTGACGCTGTCTTAGATGTACCGAGTCACGATACGCGCCACGAGTGACGTGGTACCGCCGACACTGATGAAGGTGATGCAAGACAGACTCTTGCAGGGCGATCGCCTGTGAAGACGGAACGCCAAGCCCGCCGAACGATGTTATTGATGAATGATAGACGCAAAAGCAGGCAACGCTTTATGAACCAGCTCTATGTAGCTGCAGCATATGTACAGACATAACTACGTTTTGTGGGAAATCTATGCACCATTTTCTCCACGACTGTCGGCTTACCTTCGCTGTTATGTTATCTGCGAGGTGGGAGGTCAGTGTTTGGGAGGTGAACATGTGATAGAGAAGGGTGAAAGAGCAGCTGCGACTGACGTCAGTGGGGCCCCTTCCTTGCCGGCTTTCGAGCTCGAAAACATCTTCCTCCAGACATTGGGCTTCTTGACACCTACAATCATTCAACCAACCTCTTCACACGAACAGCTCTCGATTTCAAACAAGCCATCAAACACATCGAGTAAGTCAATATACCTACACTCCGACCTCATCAGAGCAGCGGTCGCAGTGACTGCCCCACATACCTCATCACCGCTTGCTGAAGGTCACACTCGCTAGTCCATCCACCTTCACCTCCCTCACCTCTTCTTTCACTGACAAGCCATCTCACAGCTCGCAAACCTCATCAAACACCGCCATCATGCCCGAGGGCCGCCAGTCACCCGACCCCGAGACCCAGCATGGCAAGCAGGGCACCGATCCAGTCGCCAAACCTGGTCTGCAGGGCGCAGCAGGCTCGGAACACGCTGCCAAGAACGATTCCGACAAGCAGCTGACGGACTCGCTTCCCTCCAACCCCGCTCACGTGATGGACGACAAGGCCAAGGAGAAGACGGCTAAGACGACCAGCCCGCCTTCTTGAGCGATGGGCGTGCGGCATGGACGGATAGGAGATGTCATAAGGACGACAACGAGATGGATGAGATGATGAGATCACTCGTCCGTTAGAAGCAGCAACGGCACCATGGCATGCAGATTAGCAGCGAGATACTCGAGAGCATGAGAGGAGATATACCTAGCTCGACAGCAGTGCCAGCAGATGCACGAGCATTGCTGCACGAATACGAAACAGCCATGACCAAAGAGCCTCCATCAAGTTGCACAGCACTGTTGTTTTCTTAGGCGCTCCGTCTTTTGTGTCTCCACGATCTCCTTGTCGTCGTTGCGGCCGGGTAGCACCAAGAAGGCGTTACTTGGCAGAAGCTTGGTATCGGAACGCAAAGTCCAATCGCCCATCCCTATGCGTGCTTAAGATACGTTCATTCATCAAGTAACGACCATGTGCATTGAAACACGTGTGTTGCCTCTTCGCGGGACAATGGCATCCTCGCCGGTAACAGTGCTTGCGCCGTTCAGCCGCATTGGGACCTCCGCCGCAGCCCCAATTCACCTCGTCCATTTCGCTCCCAGTCGAGACTCCGCTATTATAAACAACATGATGCAATTGACCCTCCGCATGATCGCATCCACACCCTACCCTAATGCACCATAGCACCATCTGCACAGCTGACTGAACACCCACATTTCTCCGCAGCTCTAACCAGACCCAGCTACTCTCTCCTCCCTCCACCGCCAACAACCCCCGTCCACATGTCCAACAGACGCACAAACCCACCCCGCCGCTCCTCCCGGCCCCCCTCACCCTCCTCCCAATCCACCAGCATCGCAACCGCCAGCTCCCCCTACATCCCCGCGCCCCCGCGCTCGCCCTCCCGCCCGTCCAACCGCCGCCTCTCAGACTTCCGCCGCTCCCAGGACATCTCCCAACCACGACGCCGCTCCCCAGACGCTCCGTCCTCACCGCACCGCCGCCCCCGCCACTCCCAGCGCTCGCGGCCCCATAGCTTGTCGCATGAAAAACACAACGGACGGTTGACCCTCCTCCTCAGCAAATACAACACCACCTCCTCCGGCTGGCACGTCAGACCCGTAACGCTTTCCCCACGGTCCTCGGACATCGAAGCCTGGACAGACATCCGCAATACCTTTCGGGATGAGATCCAAGGGGTCGGTCGGCGGCTGTTCGGGTTGAAGCGGGTGAAGTACATCATGCCCATCACTTATACAGCGAACGGGATTCCGATGCGCCCGGCGACAAGTCCGGAACGGTATGCTCTCGGTCACGCGTTTATGCATGCGTATCGGCATCCGGAACGGTTGAATGGGGGGAGGGCGTGGGTGGGGTGGTTTGAGGAATTCGCAGAGGAGCATGAAGGGGAGGTGGGGCTGGTGTTTATGGAGGGGTTGTGGGCGGAGAAGTTGGTGGGGGTGGGGGTGGTGTTGACTGCGTGAGTTTGTTTTCTTTGCTTGTTTTGGGGTGTTGGAGGTGGGAGTGCCTGGTGTGATGGGGTTTGGTGGTGGATGAAGTGGATAAGGGAGGATGACTGCTGACGTATTCTGATAGGGCGATCATCATCGTATCGGCGGTATGGTGTGCGAGAGGCGGCGACCTGCAGACGGTGTTCACGGTGATGTCGTTTGTGCTGGGCGGGATTACGGCGGAGTTGGCGTTGGTGGCGTTGTATTTTCAGGTTACGTCGTCGGGGTGAGGCGAAAGGGGGTTGTGACGCGGCTATAGAGGTAATGTACATGGAACATAGGCTTTACACCTCTTATTTGGGTACTGGGACACACGTATTCGAGAAGACGGTGGCTCTGGTTTGAAGGTGTGGTTTATCTTTGCTTTGCGGTCGGATAAGATTGAGTAGGTGTGCTTTGCAATAGCTGGATGATTCTGGTGGCTGCTTGATAGCCGAGGGTGGTCTAATGGCCACCTGGTGGCACGGCTGGTGGACTGCTGCCATACAGCGTGGCTACTGAATAGCGTGGCTACTAAATGGCGTAGCTACTAAGCAGCGTAGCTAATAGACAGTATATTTAATAGAGGGCGTAGCTACTAAACAGCGTAGCTAATAGACAGTAAAGCTATCAAATAATGCAGCTGTTAGACAGTATAGCTAATAGAGAGTATAGCTACTAGATAGTACAGCTACTAAATAGTATAACTACTAAATAATATAGCTACTAAAGAAGTATAGCTACTAGATAGCTACTAGACAGTAAGGCTACTAGACAATATAGGGACTAGACAGTATAGTAGCTGCTATACGACGTGGCTACCAGACCATATAGCTGCTAGACAGCGCGGCCATCAGACAGCGAACAAACAGCATGACTGCTAAACAGCATAGCTGCCAGTTAGCAAAGAAGGAAGCAGCGTGACCAAGGACATCACACAGCCGTGAGGCAAAAGCTGTCGCAACAGCTCGTTGACTCGACCGCAGAGACTCTCAGAAGTCGCAGGCACTCCACCCATAGCCAGGGTCGGATTGCACGGCGCCACGAGAAAGGCAAGCCCGCGGTCCACGCGCCGAGCGTGTCATCCCGTCGCATGCACTGAGCTCATCACTCACAACAACTCAAAGATCGCAGATGCGTCATCATCATTTCTCATATTCAAGCCGTCGTGAAAGGCCGGCCGCTATAATTCATACACGTGCCCTCGGTAACGCCGTACAATCCACCCATATGTTCACCAATTTCCGAATCTACTCTCGTGATGTCCAGGTCTCACAGTGGGGCCAGTGGACAAATTCAATGTCGCTGCTGAAGTAGCTGATGTGCCACGAAGCAATAGCTCGTAGGCTTTCAGCCGCGCGCGATCACCTCTTCGACCGCGATGGTCCAGTCCGCCTCTTCCATCACGGAGCCGAAGCCGTAGCACTTGACCGTGTTGAAGAGGACTTGTTTGAGATTCTGCATCTGCGCCCGTGTGAGGTGTCGGAAGTAGGGGTGTTGTTTGAGTTTGAACTGTTGGGAATATCGTCAGCAAGACATTGTCCAGCAGCGGGTCCAAGGCTGTAGCGATCTGCGCTCGTAGATGACGGTTGGCGACCGCGTCTCTAGAGGAGAGATGACGAGATCTGCATCGCGCTGAAACTCACCCAAGCCTGCACAGGCGTGATCTCGCCTTCCAGCTGGAAGGTATTGCTTAGATTGAGCAGGCGCTGGATGTCGGCTCCGGGGACTTCCCAGGAGGCAGCGCCGCTGAGGTCGCGCGGACCGTAGGTGAGGAGCGTGTGGGAGGCCATGTGGCTGTGCGTGCCGAACTCGTCGCGGGTCATGTCCGCGTGGCCCATGCAGGGGTGCTCTAGGCTGGAATGGAATGAGAAGGATGTTGAGTGAAGATTTTGAAGGACGTTGAGCTTACGTGAGGACAAAGTCGATGCCGAAGGTTTTGTCGAGAGAGGTGCTCTGCTTGTGCGTTAGCGTAGATCAGCTTAAGCATGTTGATGGATTCGACTGTTACTACAAGCCGCCGTCGAGCTTATACCTGGGTATAGCTTTCGAATGGTCGACGCTGAAGGTTGGATAGGTTTCGCAGAAGGAATACTAGATACATACCGATGCCAGCTCAACCAATGGTGTGGAGATATGACGTCCTTGGCGACTGCCTGGAGGACTTAAAGTGTTATCTGCGATATGATTGTCAGCGTGAAACCCATTGTGAACCAGAATGAACGATTGCGGGAATTTGGGAATGCGTTTTGATGGCCACCAGGATCCATATCAAGCACAGGAGCTGTTGGAGACGAAAAGTGCGAGAAGAAGGTAATAATTGTTGCCAGAGCGGCACTAAACACCGAGGACACGGTGTCTTTTGTTGGATACGCGTATGCACGGGAGTGAGCGTGCTTGGGGATGTGCTTGGTCGGACCTACCACTGGTAGGCGTCGAGCTCTCTCCTGTTCCTTGGTTGAAGAATGCTGCAAAACGCTGGTCAGCCCATATCGCTCAGAAGCGTGGAGAGATATCAAGTGACCTTCGAAGCCTGCAGGCACTTGACCGTGTTCTTCAGATTGCCACTCTGGTAAATGCACCCGTAGAGGGTCTCCCTTTTCAGGCGACTTCGCAACGGTATAAGAACTTGGCCCAGCATCGACAGGCTCGCCAGAAGCGTTGATTACGCGAGCCTGGCGGTTGGGAGGCTCAATCTGCGAGTGTCAGTATGCCGCATCGTAGCCAACGAGCCATCTCAGCATACACCATAGCTCAACAATGACTGGCGGAGAGTGGAGATCTCAAGCTCGAGAGCTACAATGTTCTGCTGGTTTTGCTTGCGAAGGTTGACAACTTCCTCTTCGAGTGCTTTGATATAATTCGCTTTCCTGATGTCCTAGTAGTTAGTACTTTGTTTTGGAAAAATATCCATGCTTGCCGTCCGCTCCTCCGGCACGTCCGCATTCACTGCATCAATTGAGACAGGGTGAACATACCTCTCTCTGTGATTGCTGGACCCTTGTCAGCAATGGAGGTCTCCGGACTGCTTTTCCTGGAGGTGGAATACCGTTGAGCTCGTCTCACCTGCGACCGCCGCCGCTCATACGCGCTTTGAGCCTCTTCGCCAGAGCTTTTGGGCACTGAAGCCGTGCTGGGCCTCGGAGACCTCCTGAAGGCCTCTCGAAAGCTACTCATGCTGCTGGGATGCAGCTGATAGAGGCTAGTTGCTCTGTTGTCGTGAGCTTGGCCGGGTCAGCGTGGTGACTTGTCATTTCGAACACTCTCTCTATCCTCCAACTGCTGGGATCGGTGAACTGTTTTGTATGCTTGCTCCATCAATTGAGCAGAAGAAAACGACAGGGGTCTTGCGTTCTCTACCGCAAGGCGGTCCGTGGCCACTCGAGCAATATGATGGCAAGAACACGTTAGACCATAGGCTTTCAGCTGGGATTGAGTTCTGAAATCTATCAGTCTAGGGGGATCAGGCAATTGCCTGCCGTCGACGGATCGGATCAGGCCGCTCAGCCGTTATTGCTATACGTCTGGTACAGTAAGGAGGCACTGGGTTGTAGGTGAGATGGAAGGCTCGGAAGGGATAGACGAATGACTAGCAAGGCCGGGCTCATTGGCTGCACCGTGCACGTAGACTAGCTGATGCTGATAGGGGAAAACGTGGCAGCGTAAAGTTTTGATAGAGGAATCAGCGGCTGAAGTGCTGGCAAAGACTCTGACTTCACATACATGCTTCATCTTCGGCGCCGGATATGACAGTCATCCCATCTATTCCTAGCTCCTTGTCGAAATTGATCCCTGCATCTGACTTGATAGGCTCGCTATCGTTTGAATCATTCTGCGGCGAATCGTCCTACTGTGGCTCGTCTTAGTTCATGCTTGTCTTTCAGCATACACCTCGAGTGGACGTCGCCCTCGAATAGCTGGCCTTCTCGGTTTCAGCTTCTGAAAGCCAAGGAGTCTCGGCTGCGGTCCGCGTGTTCTATGCGAGGGCAGAGCGGCCCCACTTGGCCGAGACGTCTATGGCACGTTGGATAGTAAGAGATCGGTGGCGGGTGCTTTTCCTGGAATGTCCCTAGGAAAGTCAAGAATCATTAGCAAAGACAGGTAACGGTGTCTCTCACTGACGAGCACTGCTAATTAGAACGTCGAAGAACTTCAAAGCGGTGCAGCATGGTCCCCGCCTTCACTCAAAGGAGCACACTAGTAGTCCAGCAGCCACGTCCACACCAAGCTCGCCGAAACCACGTTCTGCAAGACTGCGTTCTATCATCTAATTTTTCTTCGCTATCAAGGATTGGCTGTATTCTGCTGCTTAACCCTGGGTGACACTAATCCCCGCAACCCCGCATAAGATCAGCACGCTGAAAGTGACGTAAATGTCTTGCATGCGTCGAAAGTCACAATAAATGCTGCAAGAGATAGATATCAGGATTTCAGGGCGGAGTTCTTCTGATTGCCTCAGTTGTGCGGCCTTCATGTGAATACAACACAACGCCAAGCTGCCACCATCAACGCCAGATCGTGACGATGGATCTAACGCCTCTTGTGAACCTATTCATAGGCACTCAAGGAACAGCGCCTGGTACCTCCTATAATGGCGGCAATTTCTTCCCAGGCCCTGCCATGCCATTTGGCGTTGTCAAGGTTGGCATCGACACCACTGAGTTCAATGCATCCACGGACGCCACTGCCGGATATACACCGGATGGCAACGTCACAGCAATCACCATGCTGCACGAGTCCGGCACCGGAGGAGCACCGACCTATGGTCTGATCCCTCAGATGCCGCTCACGAGTCTAGAGGGAGTCAATCTGATGGACAACCTGACCTACATGCAGCCCAGAAACGGAGACGACGCTGCTTCTGTGGGTTACTATGCTACCAATCTAGCGAACGGCGTCAAGGTCGAGTTAGGCGCCAGTATGCATGCAGGCCTGATGCAGTACACGTTTCCACCAGGTGGCGAGAAATACGTCCTCGTTGACCTCAGTCACTTTCTGCCCACGCAGGACGACGCCATTGCATCTCAGGCATACTCGAACGCTGTTCTCGACATTGCTGACAATGGCAGCACTTATTCAGGCTCGGGAACTTACCGTGGGGGCTGGAGCGAGGGTCCTGACTTCGATGTGTACTTCCATGCTGAGTTCGACACGCCACCACAGAGTGTACGACTTTGGCACGGCCCTGGTAGGCCTTTCAAGCTCGCTAAAATGATAGGGACTACTGAACTAATCTGCGTACAGCTACCGATCCATACTGGCCAAATGTTACAGGTGTGACCCCGACCTTCCTCGACCCCAGCGTCACCCATGTCGAAGGCGGAAGGGCAGGATACGATTACGCGGATCGTGTGGGAGCACTCTTTCAGTTTCCTTCAGACGCAACTACCGTTCGATCCAAAGTCGGCGTATCGTGGATATCGTCTGAGAAGGCAAGATCGATGCTCGAAGACGAAATACCTGCGTATGATTTTGACGGAGCTGTCACCGGTGCGAAGGTGAGTTGGACCTGCGTCCTGAACAGACTAGAGCGGAGAACAGCCACTGACCTTCGACGCAGGACGCGTGGAACACCGACATTCTGAGCCAGGTTATGCTTGCTCCGGACGCCGCTGTTAATCAAACACGCAACACGATGCTATACTCCGCGCTGTACCGCAGCCACTTACTGCCCTCCAATCGCACCACGGAGAACCCAAATTGGGATACCTTGGGTGAGCCGACATTCGATGATTTCTACACGGCATGGGACACATTCCGCTGCTTGAACTCAATGTACCTTCTCTTGTCGCCAGAAACGGAATCGCAGATCGTCAGATCCCTTATCGACATCTGGAGACATGAGAAGTTCATGCCAGACGGACGCTCACACTTTTACAATGGCCGCGTGCAGGGCGGCTCCAACGCTGACAACATCCTCGCTGACGCCTACGTAAAGGGTTTGCGAGGAGCGATAAACTGGACTGACGGGTACAGTGCGCTACTGACAGACGCTGAGGTCACTCCCTACAACAATTTCGATCTGGAGGACCCTAGCCAGTCCACGAAGCAAGGTCGAGGCGGATTAGACGATTGGCACCAGCTCGGCTATCTGTCTCTGGACTATTCGCGCGCAGTTTCGAAGACAGTCGAGTACAGCCTCAACGACTTCGCAGTATCCCAAGTGGCCCAAGGCGAAGGTGCTCCGGGCGACTTCGGGAGATACTTGAATCGATCAGCAGGATGGCAGCGCATCTGGCGGCCGCTGAACTCTCTCAACTTCACTGGCTTCCTGGCGCCTCTATATCCGAACGGCACAATGCTCGAAGGGTACGATCCGCTGTCCTGTGGCGGATGCGAGTGGACGTCCATTGCCTACGAAGCTCTGCCGTGGGAGTACAGCTGGACTGTACCTTTCGATATGCAGTCACTCATCCAGTTCATGGGTGGCGCTAACACCACCGAGCAGCGCTTGGACGCCATGTTTGTTCCTGGACTGCGACCGGGAACGGTGGGGAGCGGAGGTAACAACGGTATTGGAGATACGCTCTTCAACCCCGGCAATGAACCTAGCTTCCAGACGCCCTTCCTATACCACTACCTGGGTTCAAGACAGTACAAGAGCGTCATGCGATCCCGCGAGATAGTCAACCAGTACTACAACACTGGCCCTTCAGGCTTGCCAGGAAACTCAGATGCAGGTGCCGTAGACTCATGGCTGATCTGGCAATTCCTGGGAATGTATCCCGTCGTGACTCAGCCGGTATACCTGCTTTTGAGTCCCTGGTTCAGCGACATGACATTGACAGTTGGCGATGGCAAGACGCTACGAATCACCGCTGATAATCTCAGCGAAGAAAGCTATTACGTGCAGAGCGTGACCTTGAATGGCGCGCCTTGGGCGCAGAGCTGGATTAGCCATGAGAATTTGACAAGCGGTGGATCTGATGGGAATCGCCAAGCAACGCTTCATTTTGTCTTAGGATCGCAGCAGACTGAGTGGGATACTGGAGAGCTTCCGCCTAGTCCTGGGCATGTAGACCTAGGCGGCCCGCCACCGTAGTGTAGTACAGTTGCTGGCACACAGTATAAACAGTTTCATCAAGGTCCACTGTACAGAGAAAGTGGAGTAGCTCGTAGATTTCTAATAATATCAGGACACCTGCGGATGCTCTAACCTGATTGAGACTGGAGTACTTCAGTAAGCCGTCCGCCCTTAATCACCTTCATGCCGTCGGACGTCAGGAAGGACGCACCTCCTCCGTGCTTCCGTTCGGCGTCGCATATGCGAGATCTGTGAGGAATGGACGACAGCAATAGAGCCAACACCGACAGAAAAGCCTGCGACGCCTGCGCCAAGGCCAAAGCTAAGTGCATATACAAACCATCGCCAGATCCAGAGTCAAGATGCGAAAGGTCAATAAGCTACGTTCCTGACTATTGGAAACGAACCTGATAGAGTCACAACAGATGCTCGAGACTGAACAAATCATGCTATCCTCAAGCGCCGCTGATGAAAAAGAAGAAGATCGCCAAGCCCATTGTATCGTATGTACCGGACGTTGAATGCAGATGACGGATGACGCTAATCTGCACAGGCGTGGCTATCAGATGGAGCAGAAGCTGGACAGCATTGCATGTTCTTCACTCCACCATCGCAAACACATCCTCGCTGACAGTGCCAGGTCAACCTTCTCGCAGCCCGCGAGTCAGGCGACATCGTCCAACTCCCCAAAGAAGTAGCCAACACGTCCTTCCCCCACGTCTTCACCAATCCCACATTCAGAAAAGCCAGCCTCAACGGCATCCAATGGCGTCCGGACTCAGCACTGCTTGGAGGCTTCGACGGTGGTGAGGAAGAAATGCCATCGCAGGTGCTTCCCCACGTGAAGCTGTCGTACGAAGAGGCGGCGAAACTCGTCGATGCGTGGCGGCCGCGCTTGGCTGAGCACTTTCCCTTCGCCGCCCTATACGAGGGCCAAAGCACGCAGTACTTGATTGTTGAGATGCCTTTCTTTGCGACGTCCATTGCTTGTGCGGCTTTGTACGGCGATCTGCCGCGCCAGATGGATGTTGCGAAGAATTTGATCAAGGATATTGGGGAGAAGATGTTGTTGCAGGGTGAGAAGAGTCTGGATCTATTGCTAGGGATATTGGTGCTTCTTGCGTGGTGAGTGACTCCCGTTGCAACTTCTAGATCCGGAGCTTACACAGCTAGGTACCACTGGCATGTATTTTCTAATCCACAGGTCTCGAACCTGCACCATCTCTGCGCAGCACTGCTGGTAGATTTGGGACTCAACCGGCCTCCAGACCGATTCTTGGCGTATAAGTGGCAGCTGTTTGGAATCCGCTTCGTTCATGGACCTAGCGCTCACAAAGAGGTGCGGAGTATGGCTGAGCGTCGAGCATTAGTCGGCTGCTACTACATGAGCAATGTGTGAGTGACACTCTGTGATGACATTCGGGGATCTACTGAACAATCACCCAGTATTTGGAGCACGTTCAAGAAAATGAGCTCAACCCCGTATTCTGAGCACATCGAAGAAGCTGTTGAGAAGCTGCATGAAGCCAAGGAGCTTCCGTCTGACGTGTTATTGGTCTACCTCGTGAAGGCACAGCGACTTCTCGAAAGCGTGGAGCTCGGACTGGGTCTCAAGAACCCTTCTGCCGAAGACTCTGAGTTTCCCGCGCATGTATTGCTCTTCGTCTCGGCTTTCACTTCAGATCTCAAGCAGCTACGCGCGGAGATGCCTGCTGACGTCGCAGAGAACAGTAAGTTTCCAAAGAAAGACCCGTCATCTTCAGCTTCAATTACTTACTCGTCATGCGCAGTCAGTATTCGACTGGCTTGCCATGAAGTTGAAGCCATGATCTACGACATTGCCTTCCAACACCTCCACTATCTTGCGAAAGTCCAGAAAGGAGATGCACACACCCGATCCGTCAAGCGACTGGAATTTTTGAAGCTCGCTCTTCAAAGCTGCAAAGCTTTTGCAGCCACCCTTCTGGTCGTCAACCCCGGCGAATACTACCGCCATGCTTTCGATACGTGGGCGAGGATGTGTCGCGTCCTTATGGTCGTGGCTCGAGTCTCGCAAACGCGCGAACTGCGAACCCTAGCAAAGGAGCTCGGCACGATCATCGACTTTGACTGGTGCGTGGACTCGTTCGCGCAGCAATTCGACCATGCAGAGGCCTCGGCGAGAGCGCTAGGTCACCCACTGGGTGAGAACCACCTGTTTCAAAGATGGGCTTGGCGACTCCGAACGTTTCGAGAAGTGAATGAGCAAGCATGCAACACGGACGCTTTGCAAAACCAAGCGCCTCTGGCGACGTTCCCTGGCCACGACCCCATCATGCCCCAAGTTGCTTCGATGAGCTCAAGCTCTGCGCAGACGCCAAGTCAAGATGATGCGACCAACGCAGAGGCGCTAGCTGGTGCAACTGAGCCTTGGGGTGAGGATGTGGTCAGCTATGGCAACTCACAGCCGCTTTGCCCTGTCAGCTAGCCGAGCGTCAAGCACGCTGCACAAGGCAAAGGCTCATGGAACACCAGCAATGCTTCAAGGCTTAAAAGGGTCTGTGACAAGCAAGTCCGCACAAAGGGTTACTTGCACGCTGATGACTGTCCCCATCATCAACGTACCTCGCGAAATCGCAAGAGCCAGCGCCCTGCCTCGCAATCCCTCAGCGCCAGACACGATGGTGCTTGCAACAACACCAGCAACGGCTGCGTATGTCCAGCAACGCCAGAAAGGCCGCGGTGGCAGCGTATTGACAGTCTCTCGTACTTCGTAGTGGAGGCCTTCAGTTGCCCACAGATACGTGAAAGTCCCAAAGCCGAAGAAAGTCCGCGCAGTCGACGCTGCGATCACCCTCGCAGGTGGCAGCTTGTGGTCGCGCAAGACCTGCACTGCATTCTCGGTGAAGCCTCCTGATGCGCCTGCGAGCGCTCCCTTGATCCAGGTGGGCAGATTGGCAGTCGTGTCGTTGCGCTGCATCAGGGACTTGGTCCGCTCGAAGACGCCGAAGCGCACAGCACCTCGGCCGAACGCCCAGCCTGAGTCGACGGCAACGGTGCGAAACAGCGCTTTGCTCGTTGGTTGTACCTGAGGTTTTCGATCCACGAAAGCCTCGTGGAAGAAACCATTCGCGAAGCCACCGGTGAGGGCGTATGCTGAGAAGGATTTGATGGCTGGTGAAGCGAAGGCGGGATGACTTGATGCCACTTCGTGCGATCCATCGCTCATCACTCAAGACTTGATCTACAAGGAATAGAAATAGAATCGATTGAAAATTAGAATGGAAGAAACCAATTCCAAAGCTTCGTGAGAATTGGTGATTGGACACGTTCCTGCGTCATCACCGAACTTTCTTCATGCCCGCAAAGGCCGTGCGCCCGCTTTGTCGATCCATCGCATTCGTTGCTACGCAACGATCCTGTAGACGAGAGTATGTTATCATGCGTAAGCGAGCGAGAAGGAATGCCCTTTAAAATGTATAAAATGGAAAGTGCCGGCGCACGTGGAGTAGGAGCTTCAGTCCTGAACAGCGGCATGACGTCGACGTCCACTTTGGTAGTGAAGCTCTCGTCTCTTCTCCATTGACTGCATCTGCATCTGCATCTGCAAACCACGCACTGTCAACTTGAATTGCCAGGAATGACCTGTCCTTATTGTTTTAATACAGCGAGATGACAACAGACGGGCCAGCAAACGCTTCGACCTCCTACGATGCTCACACGCCTGCGAGTGAAGACATGCTGAAGATCAATCCACAGCGCCAAGCGCAGATCCTTGAAGCTGTTGCTTCGGTCACATCTCGCGTTAGTAACGCGAAGACTGCTGCCAGCAGACAGAAAGACGTATGTGCATACCCTAGGAATATTGAACTCTAGTATAGAGTCGCTAGTCTGACGTGCTCTGCAGGTGCGTCTCATTCTAGTTTCCAAATTAAAGCCGCCATCAGACATTCTCTCACTGCACCAACATGATCCGAAGATCCATGTGCATTTCGGCGAGAACTACGTGCAAGAGCTACAGACGAAAGCGAAGCAGCTTCCCAAGACCATCAAGTGGCACTTCATCGGCGGGCTACAGAGCAACAAGTGCAAGACGCTAGCTGGTGACACGGACGCACTATGGTGCGTGAGTAGTGTGGACAGCACCAAGAAGGCCAACGAACTTGAAAAAGGACGAAGGTCTCGCGCGGAGAAGAATACAAGGGGTCCGCAAAATGGCGATGAACAGACGGCCGCGGAGCATGAAGACCGACTTCGCGTCCACGTGCAGATCAATACATCTGGAGAAGAGTCAAAGAGCGGTGTCGAGCCAAGTGATGCGGTCAATATGTGCAGACATGTTGCAGAGTCTTGCCCCCATCTTCGCCTCACAGGCCTCATGACTATCGGCGCTATTGCGCGCTCGCAGGCGACAACAGCAGAGACGGAGAACGAAGACTTCCTCAGATTGCGTGAGGTGCGCGACAATGTCGCAAGCGAGCTTGGTTGCAAGCAAGACGACCTCGAGCTAAGCATGGGCATGAGCGGCGACTTCGAGCCTGCCATACGAGCGGGTGCGGACGAGGTAAGAGTCGGCAGTACGATCTTCGGTGAGCGTGCAGCGAAAGGAAGTCGGGTTCCGGACGACAAAGGTCAAGCGGCGAAGGAAGGTGCTGAAGAGGGCAAAGGGTGACGCCGTGAAGTGTTCGTGGAGGCATCGCAGCGAAATACCGCAAGGAGCCGATTCTCAGTGCTCACGTACTCCTAGCGCTGACTGTCAGCCGCATGTGTCGATTGCACTTTGATTTCTATGGCTCGCACTCACCAGGTTTTCCAGTCGAGGACGGGACGCGTCACGCCAGGCTGCGCTATATCTGCTGCCCGAAGGCATCAGGATATCCGTTTACTCCTCTTGAAGACAGCAGGCTACTTTACACCCAAGGATCGCTGTTGAATCAAACATTTCTTTCGACAAAGCCTACGCTTCGAAGCAATCTGTATTCATTCATCACTGCTCAAACCCTCTCAACGTGCCGAAAATGGCGCTCCACCTAACATTGCAGCACATCTTACCTCTCATGTTATCCTCAGGATCCTTCGCCTTGTGCGCCTTCCAATTCCCAGTCTTCAACACCTTTTTGACGGCGAAACCATCAATAGCTGGGCAGCCATTGTCATCGTATTGGAGACAGCTCACAGGTCTATCTCTTACTCCAATCATAGCACCGCTTGTCATGTCGGGTGTGGTGGGCTTTACAGCCGCCTGGAGCGTGCCAGGGTAATTTGTGTCCCACACGTTGTCAAGTCTCAACAAGTCTGACAGATCTGTAGGACCGCTGCTAAGTATTGGTATTTCTTTGGCGCGGTGAGCGCTTGGAGCCACTTCCTCTTTGTGCCTCTCGTCGCGCCACTCATTCGAGGCATCTCCAGTCGCTCGGACATGTTTGAAAAGCTTAAGAAAGACGCCGACAGTAGATTGGCCGAAGCGCAGATGGAATTGGAAGCAAGCAATCGACGACAACAAGTGCAATGGCTCCGCATACATGCTGTTCGAACAGTCACTGTGGATCTCGCGGCTGTCATCTGTTTCTACATGGCGCTTATGAATCTTTCTTAAGGCGCAAGCAGATACGAACATGTCTTATTCAGCAGAGCATAGCCGTTCGCCAAGATGATGAGATTTCAAGTACACTCCATTATTGACTGCGACACCACGATACATTTCCAACGCATGACTCGTGATGTTGCAGGATGCGGGATCCCGATCCTTTCGCCAGCTTCGCCTACAACGATAATTGCGCTCTACAGCAAAAACCTGGCGGAACGTCCCTACATAAAAGGTAGCTGAGTTGTCGATCATAGAATAATTGTCGAGCAAGCACCAACGTACTCCATAAGATAGCAACGACAAGCCCAACACCTCGAGCGACCCACTCACAAAATGCCTGCTCACCCTTCTCTTATACAACTCCTTCCTCTCATCACGTCCTCCGCGACGCTAGGAATCGCACTTTTTCAATTTCCTCTAGTCGGCGCTTTTCTAGATGCAAAGGCTTCACTCGCGGGTTGGCCGCTCTCAGCATTCTGGCGCGCCTCCCTCCACACAATACCGCCCTTAATAGTTGCGCCGCTCCTCACCTCAGCAACATCTGGCTTCATCGCCATGCGAAGCCTGTCTGGGTAAGTGTCTCATAGAGCGCCATGCATACAGCTTCTTACCCAACGCGCCAGGTCTACGGCTGCTTCGTGGTACATGTACGGCGCAATCAGCGCGCTCGGGCACCTTGCTTTTGTCCCGCTCGCCGTGCCGCTGATTCATAGCATGGCTGACCGCGCAAGCGAGACTTCGAAAACATCAAAGGACGCCGATGGTAACGTCCTGGAAACGAACAGAGAGGCGGCGAACCGTCGAGATCAGGTCAAGTGGTTCAAGATTCACGCTGTGAGGAGCGTGACCGTGGATCTTGCTACAGTCTTTTTCTTCTACAAAGCCGTCATGGAGGTATTCTCTTGACGGGACACTCTATGTGCGACAATTGAAGCAGCTGCACTCCGCTGTGCTCGCGAGACGGCACTCCAAAGTGCCGAGGTTTGTCTACGAAGCCGAGTCTGGTCTAATATGTTTCTGAATCACGATGATAGCGCATGTAGATATGGGAACAACGGATTCATTCGGACTCTTACTAGTCGCCTACAACGCTCACGGCCTGCATCTTGGTTGGATCTGCGTGCGACGGCGCTTACCGCGGCTGGACCCACTGCTATGGACTCCCATTCGACGGAATTGCTTCAAGACTAGGCAGTGACGGGTGCGATGACACACTGTGTGCGGTGTGGGCCGAGGAATTCGACAGCCATGAAATCGTCATGATCAATCGTGCGCGTACTGGGACGGTTCGGAGGCGTCGCGACAACGAAACCGATGTTACTCACATCAGCAAGCACACGCATGCTGAGGTTGGCAAAAGCTCGACAAGGTGAAGAGCCAGTACTATGCGTATAGCGCAGTGAGAGCGGCAGCATGCTGTCTTCCGGTGGGGACCGCTTATATGTCTTACTACATCAACCCGATCGGTCTATACTAGTCACAACATAAGACTTCTTACACCCTTGATCCCGGAGATATGGATTCATCAGCACGCGAGCCTAGGCAGCAGCTCACCCCTACACATACGATCACTGTCCTGAGCCGTATATCGGCCGAGACACAGGCAGGCTTTCTCTTATCCGCTGATAATACTGGCGATCTGGTATGCGGGAAGAGCACGAGGGGATAACCTGCATGTGTATAACATCATCGGAGCCGACCGTAGCTTGCTGCCAGATACTCGGCCGAGATAGCGGAGATAGTCTTCCTCTCTTGGGCCAGGCGCGACTCATGCACCAGAGCCTCATCGCAACTATCAAAGCTTAGCAAGGGACATTCCTGGCGTCCACCACTTCAATACCGTAGTTACGACAGAGCCGAGCACGTAATCGAGCCTTCCCGTCAGCAAATCTCACAGCGCTTTCAAATTCAGATGGAAACGTGCAAGCACAGCACCTTTTGAATAAGCAGCAATGAGTTCGCGCCCATGCTAAAGCCGAGCCGTTTGCCGTGACGATCGTAAGATATCGCATCACCACCAAATCCTAACAACGCCTTCGTGTTGTCTACTGTTTTCACGCATTGACATTTCTCAGCAGTCTTAGTAATGGGCTCGGGACCTATAAAGCGCCCTGCCTGCAGCTTCTTAAGACTATAGCTAGTTTCGCAGCTATCAAAGTCTTTGAAAGTAGCCAAAACCGGAGACCGGCATCACCCGCCCTCACCCAGACTGTCGGCCCTTGAATTCCGTCATGTCTGCAGCAACGCAGAACGGTGTCCCTGCAGCAGAGCCTCCATCGGAAGAAGTTGACAAGGACCTTTCAGATAGCTCCAGCAACCATGCCAACGACGATCCCGAGAAGGACGCCGTACCACAGAATGATGGTGGTGCTGTGAAGAAGACGAAGTCTGCGGCATCTGCCAACGACGTCAATTCTATACCCAATGGCGGACTAGTAGCATGGCTACAAGTCTTGGGCGCGTTCTCGTTGTTCTTCAACACTTGGTAAGTTTGTTGCCGTCCGCTTGCTATCTCGATGGCGGACGCGATCGCTAACTCTTGCCAGGGGCATCCTCAATACCTTTGGCGTATACCAGGCGTACTACGAGCAGCAAGGATTGGCCTCGTCGTCCGATATCTCATGGATCGGCAGCATCCAGTCATTTCTCCTTCTGTTCATCGGTGCGGCTACAGGACCAATCTACGACGCAGGCCACTTTCGCTTGCTACTCATCACGGGCAGTTTCCTGGTGGTATTTGGACACATGTGGGTGCAGCCGAAATATCCGCCGAGTGAACAACGGCTGACACGTCGCGCAGGATGTTGAGCCTCGTCACCACATACTGGCAAGCTGTTCTAGCGCAAGCCATCGTGATCGGCTTAGGCGCGGGCTGCCTGTTCGTCCCGAGCGTCGCCATCATCTCTACATACTTCACGACCAAGCTGTCCACCGCGATCGGCATTGCAGCCGCGGGTAGCAGTCTGGGAGGTGTCATATACCCGATCATGTTCTACAAGCTCGTACCTCAGGTTGGCTTCGGCTGGGCCGTTAGAATCATCGGGTTCATGGCGTTGGCGCTTCTGGCTATACCTTGCACAGTCATGAAGATGCGCGTCAAGCCCCCAGCGAAGAGGAAGCTGATCACCATTGAGCCATTCAAGGAGCCGGCATACGTTTTGTTCTGCCTGGGAAGCTTTTTGGGTACGTTCTTCCCCCGACCGCCTTGCTTAACAACACCCTACTAATCATCGCTACAGGCTTCATGGGCCTCTATGTCATGTTCTTCTATATCTCATACTACGGGCTCGTGACTGGTATCACGGGCGCCAGCCTCAGTTTCTACCTCATCCCCATCCTTAACGCTACTTCCACAGCCGGACGTATCATCCCCAACGTCATCGCGGACAAACTTGGACCCCTCAATCTCATCTTTCCCTCCGCCCTCATGGCCAGCATCCTCACATACTGTACCATCAGTGCGCATAGCCTCGGCAGTGTGGTGGCTATTGCGGCACTCTACGGCTTCTTCAGCGGTACCTTTGTCAGTCTGCCGCCGTCGATCGTCGTAAGATTGACCGCCCCAAACAAGCGCCACATGATTGGAACCCGGCTGGGCATGTGCTTTACCTGCGCGAGCTTCGGCGTGCTGATCGGTGGGCCGGTCGCAGGTGTGATTCTGGGAGGCGGCAACGACTTCAAGAGCATGTGGATTTTTGGTGGGACGCTGTTGATGGCAGGTGCGATTCTGTTCTTCTTGACGAGGATGTTCCAGGCGAAGTGGAAGCTGGCGGCTAAGGTATGAGAACACACGATACCCATAATAAGCATTACAAAAGGTGGAATATCCACAGGTAGCATATTGCGAGGAGTCTGGGACTGTACTAATACTGAAACGCCCGGCTTATGCTGCTGAGCTGGGGAGCAGCTTCCTCCAAATGGAAGCGAGCGCCTTCCTTAGATCGAGAAGCCAGGGCTGAATGTAAGGAGAGGAACTTGCCTCGAACATGGTATTTGGATGATTCATCCTGGAGCGTTTCCTCATCTCTGTTCTCTATCTTCACCGTTTTGCTGCTCGCCGCTGAATAGCGCTCTTCGTCACCTCATAAATATCTCCCTTTCGCAGTGCCCTGACTATCAAATCTCGTATCAGCATGCCTTGCATCACTTCACGACCGATATTCTCGTATAACTAGGGACATTTACGTGATCGCAGAGAGGCACGAGAGGGAAGATCAATGAGACGCCAATCTGGCAGCCTACTCGACGGAGGTGCCAGCCACAACAATTGTGGCACCATCAAGAAATTCTTTTGGACATCGACATCCGAGATCATCATCCACCTCCACATTATTCACGCCTGCCACTCAATTGCAACTCGCCCTCTCCACCAGCCTCTTCATCACTCCCATGCTCACTCTCAGTTACCGCGCACCCTAGACCTGACTTCCGCTCGCATCGCGCACGCCACCGAACCCTCCGCGCACTCGCGCACTCGCCATCCATCTATGGTACGTCCACCCATCCTTCCCCACCCCCTCACCTCTCTAACCCCCCGCAGGCCCACCGCCTAATAATCCAAGCCTCCATAACCGCCGCCCGCGTCTTCGGCCGCGCCTTCACCGAAGCCTACAAACAAGCCAACGCCTCCGCCGCCTACCGCAAAACCACTCCAAACGCCCCCCAGACTACCTCGCACGCCGGCTTGACAATCGACGAGGCCTGCCGCATCCTGAACCTCTCGCCGCCGAAGAGCAATTTAAAAACAGCTGTGGGGGCAGAGAAAGAGGAGTATACGGGCAGGATCGCAGAGAGGTTTAAGAAGCTGTTTGACCAGAATGATCCGAATAAGGGGGGCAGTTTTTATTTGCAGAGTAAGGTGTTGAGGGCGCGGGAGCGGTTGGAGGGGGAGGTGGGGAAGGTGAGGGAGGAGGCGGCGGAGACGAGCAGGGAGGGCATGCCGAAGATGTATAGGGAGCGATGACAGGAGGTGGAGGGGTGAAGATATACGCACGAAAGGGAAGCCTGGGAAGCGTGTACAGGAGTGTTGCGCCGTGATGGCTTCCCGAAGACTCTGGAGCGAAAGAATGGAAGAGCTATGGCGAAGCCTCAGGCCGTACTGGATCAAAGGGTCGGTGCGCGGATCACGACGCAGAGGCTTGTCGCGGAAGAGGGTGTTGGGACGTCACAAAGGTGGAGGGGGAGGCGGACAAGATACTGCAATTTAGCGTGGCGTTTCGGTGGTTGAATTCATCGGGCAACGGGAATGGCGATCCGGCAAAAGACAGGGGCACAAGAGGGGAGGCCGTCTGGCTGCGAGCAGCATAGGCCGCGCATGAGAAGCGAGAATACCTCGCTCAGATTGTAAAAATACTCAACTCAAAAATTAAACACAATGATCTCGTGCGGCGGCGACAAAGATCCCAGAGTCTCCAAAACATCAACTTCGCTGGAGCAAGACCACTCTTGCTGCGCGTCGTGGCCCTTCATGATTTCTCCAGCACTAACCAATTCGCGACGAGACAGAAGCGCAGCGCGCTGGGCGATGCGCTATGGAAGTGTCGACGGATTAGAGCGTAGAACTTAAGGCTCTGATAAGTACGTGTTCGTATTGCAACGGGAGAATGCCAGCGATTCTCCTAGAATGGCCAGAGAAACTATCGCGTTAATCAACAGACTTGTAACTGAAGGACTTATTTCGCAAGTTCTGAAGAAGGGAAATGCACTCTCGCCCATTGCAAACAAGATCTAACATTGGTAATTCCTCCCACGACAGCCGTCGCAGACGCCTCGCGTCTGCGCCATCAGCTACCCTGAGCCGTGACATCCACATTACTGTCCTAAGCGGATACTTGACTACCTACGCATGCCGCGTAGTCACAGTAACCGTCGCAGCCCAAGCACGTAACAGGAAATCAACAAAGACACTCCCTCCTCATCAGCTCAGTGTTGAACAGTGCCCTGGGGAGGAGTCAACTACAGATCAGCCTGGTTCTGCACGCTCGCGTTTTCCCGTCGAGTATCATGGCTTGTATGCCCCTGTAAAGAGCTGTGAATGCCGATATTTCGAAAAAGCGAACGTGAAGGAAGACAAAGAGGCTGGGGCAGGGCTCCCTCGCGGTGATGCTGACAAGTGGCAACGCCGACGAACGAGTGAGCGCATATGCGTGTCTGCGACGAGCCTGTTGTACGGCGCGGATAGCTGGTGACGTTCCTGGAATGCGACGGTGCAAACGTTCGCTGGCGTGTTTGGTAGCGATGCCAGCTTGCGCTTATGCTGGGGCGAGGCGTCACTTGTTGGCGGCTTTGCTAACATGCGGCGCCGCCATGGCGCGGTGACGCCGGATGCGGTCATGCTCACCCGCGGCGCTGCTCGCATAAGCCTTACAGTGGGTGTGTACGCAAATTGACGAGAGACGGCGATTTGGGTCTTGCCGTAGAGCTGGCGTGCAGCATGCTGACGCGTGATGAAGCTGATGCGTAGTGACTAGCGTGGGCGACAATGTGGATGTGCGCCGATGCTAGTGGTATGCGATATCAAATCGTGTCTGTTTCGCTTGCGTCGATGTCGACCTATGTTGCTCTTGCATTATTATTGAGTCTCGCGACTGGCAATGACTGTTGTGCGGGTAGTGACAGGTTACCAAGGACCAGATCCTTGACTCAGAGTTTGACAACTCATATGTGATCTCGTCGAAAGTCAGGAGACGAGGTGCGGTACTCGACGGTGTGAGAAAATCGGTCGAGCGATGAAGACAAGTTGAGCTCGTCGCAAAATGTGCTGGCTTTCAACTCCCTTGGCTCTGCGCTGGATGTCCGCTCGCAGCTCAACGGTATCGCTGTCAGCAGTAAGCGTCTTTTAAGGTTGCAAGCCATTCATCCTTTCGACCACATCGGCAGTGAGATCCGTTTCAAGAGACCCCAGCGTCCCCAGTCTAGCAATATACTGCGCCTGCGACTGTTACTGCTTGACCGTGACCTGAAGATTCCACCGTTCTTCGAATCCGCAGAACTCGATCGTGACCGTTCGGATTCTTGATCTTCGGCCTCTCGCCTCTGCTTCTTCGCCCTTCTGACGCTCTCAGGTGTGAGGTCATCGTCGTCGCTGTCGTATCGCGGCTCGTCATCACCATCGCTAAGCTCATCGTCGGCGCATTCGCTGTCGCTGATGTCGAGGCACACGTCAGCGCTCCATCGCCGTCGCCGGGTCCATCGGCGCTCTCTTGTCTGTCGCTTTTTCTCTTCTGCATCTCTGAATGCAACTTCCAGCAAGGCAAAGTCGGCTTCTAAAGCTTGTCGCAGCTCTTCGTGCTGATCACCCATGATCTCTGGTCAGCCGCACAAGCGTGATCATGCTTCCTATCGTTGCTAGGTAAAGACCCGAAAGGGCGTACTGTCAAAGTGGAAAGCTGGCATCCGTGATAATAACGAGACGCGGAAGGAGTGATGATATATCCTTCATTGAGGTGCGTGATGGGGCGGAGATGTCATGGCGGAGTTATTTGCGATGTGTTCTGAGACACTCTGTTATTGACCTAATCCGGGACCGCGCGGTTCGTGTCATTCGCTTTTGGCGGCACGAGCTTGGCGGTGAAATTTGTGCCTCGTCTAAGAACACGAACACAGCGTATGCCGCATCGGAATATGTTTTCGGTCAATCCAGGGGCCGAATTCGAACATTGGCATCCACCAGAGCGCGCCGGCGAAAAGAGCGGACGTAATCTGGAGTCACGTCGATCCACCCGCCTTGCAGCATCTCCTCGTGAAGGTGGACCAGGTCAGCGGCGAGCGCATCTTCCAAGCATTGAGGGAGCTGGCTTGTCTTCTGATGGATGTAACGATCGTCTGGATTATGAGAGCGTCGCCTATGTTCGTAGACGTCAGCGCAAACCTATCTCGTAGCAGTCGGCAGTCTTTCTAGAACGCACGTCGAAGCTTTGCGCAGAGGGGCTGCGTCCAATGAATACATGCGCACGCTGCGACTGCTTCAGCAAGTGGAGATCCAGCTCACCAGATCGCGACCTCAATTTCTGGAAGCGCATGAGATCTTCGATACTGCTCATATCCGCTGAAGAGCCGGCCTAGAATGCGAGTGCTCGCCGGAGACCTGTCGGTAAGTAAGACGACCTTTCGAGTTAATTCTGGTAGGAGATCCATCAGTCGCGGTATGCCTGCTTCTTGCGTAGCAGCTATCCAATCTTGAGTCTCCATTACAGGCACACTGAAGAATCTGTTGGCTTCTACCTTGGGCAGCAGTGTCGACGTGTGAAGCGTAACAGTCTTGAGATTGATCAACGAGCTGAGATCGTGAATATTGCTGGAAACGCGGAAGTAATCTTTAAGCTCGTCCACTCTTAGAGATATCTCTTCCAGCTGGTGGCCGACATAGCGTGTAAGCACCTCAACAAACAGGTCCACTTCCCAACGGTTTGCTATTGGATCCAAGCTAGGCCGATGGCTGTAATTGAAACATAAGAGATGAGGGGTATGAGAGACGACATTCTCGACATCAATGGGGGAGAGCGCACACGCTGTGAGATCAATGCTTGTCAATTTGACATTGTCGCATGTCCAAGGCAGCAAGCCTCTGTCAGGACCATTCCAGTCGAGGAAGCCACTGCAGCCTAAGATACTGAGTGACCGCGTTCGTGGCAATGAGACCACGGGCCAAATGCGCCGAGGAGCGATCGATGTCGCTGTGAGTACATAAACGTGGATACACTCAAGTCGAGAAAGTGAGTGCGGCTTGAATCCTTCTCGCGAATTGGATATTGCGCCTGTGGTACTTGTCTCGAGTAGCATTGCTGAATGATAGCCAGGCTGGGTATCGAGCCCTGATGAGGGTAACGTGAGGACACGTATATTCGATAAAAGATTGAGTAGAAGGAGGAAGCACGTGTGTCCAATTGACAAGCGGTTGAGCCAAATCTCGGTACTTCTGCCCTCGAGCAACCGGTCGACTTTCAAGAGAAAATGCCTCAGCTTCTGTCTCACCTCGCTCTCACCGTTGTACCCTACAATGTGTCTAGACAGGGTGCTGTCTTCCTACAGCGGCGTCAGCGAGTCGATGTGCTTCTGTAATGATACATACCGATGCAAAGTCAGCCGCTGTGATGTATCTCGCAATCCGAGGGTCATTCTGTATCTTGATAAGCAGCTCAAGCGCGCCGTATTGCCTGTACTGAAACTTGGACTCCGCTAGGTACGCAGAATTTGTCTGGACGGCAAGCGTTAGCATGCATCGTGCCTTTCGAGCAGCTGTGCCCACGCGTGGAGTCGCAACTGGGTACTGTGAGCAATTAAGAGATCGACTGCACAATGGAGGAAAGCTTTGAGTCCCGCAGCTGACTTTGGAATACCAACCCTATGCATGCTCCAGCGACAAGCGGCGATCTGCCACCCTTGCTGTCACTTGCCAAAACTTTATTTGAAGAGAACGCAGGAACAATTTGGTCTCTCCACACGAACTCGGTTGGTGAAGACACGTAGACGTGCCTTGACCTTGATCTTCCACGGGTCTCGTCATGTGAAGAACGCAAGATCTCCAGGGACAGTATGGGAGCGCTCACCGCGACACGACTGAAACTCGCCTTCAAGAAATTATGCTCCTTTCGCAGTTTCTCGAACTGAGAGTACATGCTCTTGCAGCTTAGCATCAGGCTTTCAAAACCATCTGGAAGCGTCTGCTGAACGATGGCTTCTAACAGTTCCCGTGGTAAGGAGAGCAGACTCATGGTTCAGACTCTGAATGGACTCGGTCATGCCGCTTTTGTGGAGTCTAGAAAAATGAGGGTGTGATCTGTATCGAATAGCTGACCTCGACGACCTTCTTTAACTCTTTCAAATGAGCTTCCAAGCAACGAAATGTACGGATAGAATAGGTTGTGGCTCTTTACAGAGAGCAGCACTTGCATGATCTTGAGCGATGTGAAGCTACTCCTCGAAAGTCAAGCTCACCCTGTATGAAGCGATCACCATACCATCGTGGCCCTGGCGAAGGAGATTCTATATTGCAAACGTAGACAAGAATAGAATACGAAAGGAGAAGTAAGGCTCAGTCATACTGGAAAGCCGATAGGATAGCGAGAAAATTTAAAGCCGGGAAAGGGCGTTGTAACGCATGAAAATGCATTCCTGCTGGTCCTCAAAACGAGGCATCTCCTGCATGATCATCGGATGGTCACATCTTGCTCAGGCAAGAAGGCTTATTGAGCCACATCAAAGGCCGGGAATATAGTACGGTATGCCAGGGGCCCTCGACGTGAATGATGAAGAGGATATTCTCCTTTGAAGAGCAACGTCGGAGGAGAGAGACGCTGACCAGTGTCATTGCCCCGTAAGGCTGAGCACCAAGCCTTCTGCGCGGATTCATTCCGCATTTGTTTGCTATGCCCTCGAACTCATCTCTCCAAGGAACACCGTACACCACTCCCACTCTTCCCTCCACCACGGCAGTCATGCCCGACATCAACTCCCTCCCACCGTCCACACGCTCACAATCTTCACAATCATCCAGCAACCCACCACCACCAAACACGTCCGCCTCGACAACGCACACCTCAAGCCCCACCAGCCACCGACCGAACCCTCTCTACCACCAGAACTCCTCACCCCGCTCCTCAGTCCTCTCAACCTCAAACTCACCACGTCTCTCAGCCCACGGCCCCCGTCGCATCGGCTCAATCTCCCTCCCGCCAGCCAACGACACCGCCAGCACCACGTCCTCGCGTCGTGGCTCCTCCGCTCGTAATTCACCCAGTCTAGCTGCAGCCTCTCTTCCCATCTACGCGGACCCGCATCACCACCGCCAGCCTTCACTCGGCGAGCTTCATCAAGAGCTTGAAGAGGAACAGGAAGCTCAGGTCAACCGCTTATTGGGTCAAATCCGCGAGCAACAAGCGCAGATCGCGGCGTTGTCGCACAACCGCGATGCGAGCCATGATCGGGACAGCAGCGCTGTAGCTGGCACCGAAGAGGCGTTGTCGTCGTCACTACCAGGGACGTCGGGGTTGGCACAGTTTCCACGTGGTTCGCGGAGCAGTTCGAGGGCTGGTGGGACGCCGGTTAGTGCGACGGTCCCGTTTCCAAGTTTACAGCACAGAGTGAGTGATGTGAGTTTGGGTCGGAGGGGGAGTCAGAGGGGGAGTCGGAATGCGAGTCCGTTGCCTCAACATGCTGTCTCGACTGGGGGGCTCAGTGGTGGGGATGGAGGGGAGAGGGATGAGGTTGAGCGGATGCTGGAAGAGTCGAGGATGGTGCAGAGGGAGAATCAGATGTTGAAAGCGCGGATCAATGATCTGGAGAGGATGGTGGCGCAGGTGAGGTTGAACGCAGGGCAGGATGGTGCGGCGACTGGAGCTAGCAATGGGAACGGTGCTTGAGAGGGCCATGGATAATGGCTCACAGGATGACAGCGTGTCTACAACATTCAGCGATCGTTCGAGCATCAGCAGCGAGTATGGCGTCACGGACGGAAATGTAACGAGATACCCATGAAGTATGACATGAGCCTGAAATTGAATTCGTTCGAAGTCAAACGTTGCCGTGCTTCCATATTTGTGTGCTCAATATCGTACAATGGCTGAGTCCACAGCTCCTACTCATGCTCAACCCACAACGCCAATAGATGCTTCGTGAATCGTTCAATACACCTGAGTATGACTTACCTTCCTCACGTAAACGAACGAGGGTGAATGGAGCACATTTCTCGCGCCTCAATCATCATCCACCTCTTCCACAGTCGCGCTCATCACCCGCCTGGCCGCCTTTCCATCATTCGGCTTCGCCCCTGTCGCAGCGGCGCCATTCTGTCCACCTTGACCCGCGCCTGCGGTGGGCGCACTGTTTTCCTTCATCACATCACTCGCCTTCGCCGCCCCACCATTCGCAGCACCACTCTCCTTCTTGTCTTTCTTCGCTTGCTTTTTCGCTCGTTTGTCCGCCCTCTTCTCGGCGGCACTCTCCTTCGTTTCTCGCCACGCCCACCCAGGCCGGAAACTATCAAAGAACCCCACGTCCTCAAACAAATTCGGAAAGAGCCAGATCCCCGGCTGTGGGCCCACACTGATCGTACCAAGAAAGAAAATCAGCCGCACGATCGCCAGCCCGAAGAACGCCGCCACCAGCCCCAGACAACCCATGGACAGATACCACACGCCTTTGCGCGCCCAGAACGGCCATAGCGGGAAAAGGACGACGGCAATCACGGCGAGCAAAGCGGCGGCCGCATACGCCTTCTGCCGCCACTGCGACCCCTCATAGAACCAGACGTAATGGTATTGGTCGTCGGCGTCCTGCTGCTGCTCGATCTTAACCGTCCAGACGGAGCCCTTCTGACCGGGGGGCGGTTTCTTCTTAGGCGCGGGGCCACCTTCAACGCGAGCGACACGAAGGGCAAGCATGGACATGGGGAGGAGCTTGAAGGTGTTTTCCGCGGAGGCGCGGTCGGTGATTTCGGGGAGGAGGGGGTTTTTGGTGCGGGCTTTGATGTAGGTGTCGGATTGGAGGGCGCGGATGGCGCGTTTGACTGTTCGTTGTGTTAGCAATGGATGGTGGGTGCGAGTGCAGGGGTGGGCCAGGCCGGGTGGGCGAGCGGAGGAAGCGTACCTTTGAACATCTCTCTTCGCTTTTCCTGTAGGATGCATGGCCGGCCCTTCAGATCCTGGCTCTTGAGGAATTTGGCGACGGCGAGTGATTCTGGCTTGGGCGGACCAGGCTGGATGGGGACTTGTTGCTGCTGCGTCTGTTGCATCGCTACGGCAGGTTGTGGCTGGCCTTGTGCGTTCTGCTGGCCTCCCTGTGCTTGAGCGCCGCCTTCTTGTCGCTGCTGTTGCGCTTGCTGCTGCATTTTTTGTTGCATTTGCGCCTTCATCTTCTCGCCGAGCTGCTGTGGTGTGAGTCCTTGGCGGGCGGCTTCTTGGACGAATTGTTGTTGGATGGCTTGGAGTTGCTGTGGGGTGGGTTGTTGGCCGGCCTGCAGGGGAGGCACGCCCGGTGGCATTTGCATTGGCTGCATTTTTGCGTCTTGTTTACTGATTGTGAGGAAGGGACAGTGGAGATGTACGCAAGGGCAGCGTGAGGCAGGCACAAAGGAGCGCTTTCCCACGATTCCAGCTCGCTCAGACTGCCATCCTAAACGGGAATAGCGCTACAGAGCGTGGTTACAATCCTCTCCCAAATACATTCTCTGTTCACATCATTCGCTCACTTGCACCAGTCCTTGCCAACACCTTTCATCGTCTTACGCGTTGTTGACGGAATTTCCATTCCAGCTCACTCACTCGCAGGGTCGTCACCGCTTGACTGAGCCTGGGAAGCGTGCGTTAATTCTGTGGTGTTTCGTGAATATCGTTGCTTTGCGCTTCCGCAGCCGATATAAAGCCAGTAAGTGCTTCTGGGTAGATATTGAGATACGCACTGTGACCTCTAAACTTGATTGGATAGTGCTCATCGAAATTACTCGCACGGCAGCAAAGGAGGTCTCCAATTCTCTCTTGAATGTGATCGTGGTGACCAGCTTGTCCGCGCCATCAAACAATAGATCTTTGAGAACCCGCTTTTAGTAAGTATGTTCACGAACAAGCACATTGACACGTTTGCAAGACTTGTATGGATCCTGTAAAGTTCTTCATGCTCAGCCTTTGCTACGTCGGCATTCGAAGAGATAGAGAGCTGTCTACTAAACTTTAAGCATCACGGAGCAGAGGCTTCGCAAATTGCTGCTCATCGAGGAACGTAATGGTCACCAGGTTTCAGGAAAGAAGGCTGGCGCAGCAGCAGGGAGGAGAATCAAGGAGGGCAGACCCACAACATCATGAGCAGCAGATAGAGGAGCATGGTGCTAGTCGGCATCAACGTCAAAGAGAAGGGCGGCAATTCGAGCTAAGAGCAGGACCGCAACCAGAGCAACGTACAGAACTCGTTGAACCATCAGCCAATAGCGAGGAGAGGCCTCGAGTGCAGTTCGTGGGTGTCCTACGAGCTTTCTGGAACAGATCGAGTTCACCATCGTCTCGAAGCGACTTCGATCTTCGCTCGTTCGTATACAAGTCGGAAACGAAATCTCGCTGCAATGGAGATCCGATGTAAGCAACGTTGAGCCTATCGCTATTCTCCATGTTGACTTATTCTCGAGCAGCCTCCTCTGAACCCAGACAACCCAGCTCGCCAGTTCAGTTATCATCAAATGATGTTCATCAATGGACCCCGGCTTCGCATTCTTGTAAGAGACGGAGAAAGGGGTGGAGGTGACACACAATCCAGTCGAGAAAGACCATTGCCTCTCGGTCTTCGATTGATAAATATGGACACCTTCTAAAGTGAGTATATGATGCACGATCGTCGCCTCTGGCGCCATCGGGCCGGATAAACTCTTCAGTTTTTGAAAAAATTGCAGGGTAACAGGAACGATCTGGAACTCTTCGGGAGCGTTTGGCACCCTAAGGATGCCCAGGACTTGGAAAATATGCGACCGGGTGTCGTTCCGTCACATGACACAGAGTTAGATGCTGAAGGAGACGTGTGAGTTCTGCAAGTGTGAAATTGAGCACTGCGCTTCTGACACTAACCGCACCAGGATACGTGCCACGATCCCGTTCTTCTCGAATGTCCTCGAGGTCCTCGCTCCGTATGTTCTTCGATCCCACGGCTTCAACGGTAGGCGCTCCAACAAGTTCATCCCACAGATGGGCTGTCACATTGGGATCTTCGAGCTTCTCACTTGAGACCACACTGACGAGTGAGTTTTGAGCTTCCACAATAGTGTTGACAACGTGCTCACGGTGATCGCCTCTTTGAGGTTCTCACAAGCCCCCCATTCCAGCCGCGAATAGGCCGTGTTGTGTGGCTGATCTTCCTAATAGGTTTGCCAACTATGTAGGTAAGATAGAATGGCGATCTGAGCCTCATCGAGGAGACGACAAGGGCGGCAGAAGACGTCCAGATGTCGTCATCACATACGCCGAGCACATAGTGATGATCCTTGACTACAAAGCTCCCAACTTCATTCCTATCGAGGCCCTTGAACAGGCGCACGCGCCCGATGCACAAGCTGCCCAACTCAAGCTTAGTCAGCACAGATCCAACACGGGAGACGCCATAAGGTATCAGTCACTGTTGGACCTTGAGGAAGGTTACAAGAAGCCGAGAAGTCTGTTCCGGCAGGCGGTGAGATATTGTTGTGAGATGATGTGATCATTTCCGTGAAACCAATCACCTAACAAATGCGTGTAACAGATGACACCCCATACCTCATGTTCTACGACTACAACACACTACTGCTCACGCGAGCGGACAGGCAAGCTTAGAAGCCCCACATCCGTCCCCTTTCCTGCTCGCTGAGGCTCTCGAGAGGCGCATTCTTCGGCGTTGCATGAGTACATCAGCATAAAAGGCGATTAGAAAGAAACCTTTGTAGAACTATCCACTAACCTAGCCGTATTAGGGTTCTTCCGGACACCAAATTGTTTGAGTATCATATCTTTCGAGAGCCGGATAACGACAAGTCCAAGCCTGGCAGTCCACGACCTAATGACCAGAACCATATCGCAAGTGCGCCTCATCCTGATATTAGCGATCCACAGCTGTCCTCACTGACCTCTATATTAGTGGCGTTGAGATGGATCGTCAAAGCTGTAACAGCACATTCCAACGGGGAGTTTCCTGAAAGCGACCGGGACGTAGAAAGTGAGGAATGGCCGGCTAGCAACGAAGAAGATTGTTAAGCGTTAGGCCTACTCCTTCGGCTCGAAAGTTGACATGGACGTCTTCCTTCGCCAGCGTTCATGATAACACAGAGAAGCTGGTGAGAATCCCGCTATCGTTAACGTCGAAGAGGCTTGATGCACCAAATTGTAGAAGGAACGCCTTTTCTTGCAACCTGCAAATGCTGTGGTAGTACCACACTTGTAGCACATTAGAATTAAACAACAATTGCTCGCTGACAACACTACCTCTTGAGCAGCAGCTTTGCCTACAGGACGCACTGACAGGCCAGGTGACCTAACTCTCTGGACCGCAGAAATTTATTAGCCAATACGGAGAGCGGGAAAGACATATTAGCCAAAACTGTATTTCCGTTTCTTTTACACCTGTCCTGTAAAATGTTGTGAGTCTGTTCTTCAAGCGAACTCATCCGCAAACGAAGCCTCGACTTGCATGAGCTACAAGAAGGCTCCGATAAGAAGCAGCGAGCACTTTGACGGATTGGAAGGCCAGTCCGTTCAATGGCGGTGCATCGATTTGCTCACCCCCAAGAAAGGAAGCCTCCTCTTCCTTATACCGCCGGCGCTCGATTCCAAGCTCAAGAGCATTCTCCTCAGCCACCACCTGGGATAACAGAAGGTATTCTACAAACATCGGCAGATGAGGCATTTTACAGACACGTGCGACGTTGCACACCACTTGAACTCTGCCGCAAATATCCGCCTACCGAAGGGGAACTGATGTCGGATCACATCGAGCTTGAAATAGTGTCCCCGATCAGAGCGGGCGATGATGAAAACTCGCAGCTAGTCCGCGTCCACGCCCCGTCAGTCAATCCATCTTCAGACCTAGTCGCAAAGACTTACGATCCGATGTATTGGTATTTTGGCGACGCTGGTACTAACATGTTTCTTGCGTGTGATGCACACTATAGGTACGAGACGATGGCCTACCTCGCCCTTCGCCCTTGCTGGGGAACAATCGTGCCACACTATTACGGTTCTTACAGCATAAGTGTTTCTGGGAGCGGATACTCAGGCTCCCGGCCTGTCCGTATGATACTGATGGAACACATTCCTGGCGCCTCACTCCACTCACTCAGTCCGCGCCGCTTCCGAAAGTCTCAACGGAAAGCAATCATAGCCAGAGTCATGCTTGCAGAGACCGTGCTTCAACTGCATGACGTGCTGCACACAGACATCAGCCCGCGGAACTTTGTACTGGACCAGTCGCGCAGGACCAACGGCGGTGACATCCGAGTCTGCGTGATAGATTTTGAAGACGCTTACGTTGGTGTCTTATCTTCAAGTGGCGTACTGCCGGTCATTACGGATTCGCATGAGCTGAATAGAGCGATCAATTTGGCTTGGAGGAACTCGTCACTTAGAGATCGCTTCAGCCCTTGGATACAAGGATGGACTTGGAATACATGGCTTCAAAATGTGGCGAGCAACTATGAGCTCGACGTGGAACCGGCGCCGAGGGCAGAGCAAGGGCGCAGTAGGCCGTTGACGATCTTTCCCGGTTCAGTTTGGAGCCGACTCTTGGCCCAATGGAATTGTATCAGCAACAACAGGACGTAGCCTGACCATGTATAGACGCAATGTTCAAGATGACGTTCAGGGACTATCGACTCTTTGTGAAGTTCCAACTCAAAATTCTTTTGCCTCGTGTGCTTGCACCGCTGTCAAGATCCACTTGAGCATCACTGTGGTCGCTCGTTAGTGTATACACATTAAGAAAGGGGGAAAAGCTCAAAAAGAACATACCGGCAACATGATTATCCTCATGGGCATGTGGATGTCCTGACTGTGACTTCGTGGTCGGTTCCTCGCCACATATGTAGGAGTCAAAGACTTTATTACCTTCACCACCTTTGCTGACGCGTATCAGCAGCAACGTTGTATAATCGTAGAATGCCACGAAGGGCGCTTCTTCTGCAAGCTGGTCAGTGAAGGCAATATTCAGCAGGGTTGCAGATATGAAAGCGTCACAACGCCCCCGTTCGACCGTTCGACTAAGACCAGAAGCACGAGCTGACATGGCGTCAAGGCATATGCAAGCAAACTCCTGTGTTGAGAGATGCCGGTCTTTGTCGCGATTTCTGCAGGGGTTGAAGATAGATCTCTAGGGGCTGTGGCGCTCTCACAAGTCAGTTGTATACTTACGTCCATAGTTGACGGCTTGTTTGACCAGATTGCACTGAGAACTTTGAACAGCGGACAAAGCAAACAGCGATCTGGCTTCCTCCTTCTTGTCGTCATCGGTAAACTTTGTTTTGCTTTTGATGTGCTGTTTCAATTTCATGGCAACTTCTTGAGGGTTGGCAGCACGTGTATGCTCGAGCTCGTGCGGTCTGATGCAGTTTGGACCTTTGTAGTCAAACATCACCATCGGCTTGCCCTTGTATTTGAATACAACATCGGGACGTTTTGAGCCCCCTTTGGCCTCATTGAATGTATGCTCTGAGCGCCATTCCGTCGGACCTGCCCAAGTCATTAGTAAGTTGACCCGATCAAGTAAAAGAAGAGTGGAGCAACAGGGAAAGATAATGTACCATGAAGGCCATGTGAATGAAGTATCGCTGGCGTCAAGACCTCAAGCACGTTTGAGAAGAAAGGGATGGTGGCGCGAATGCTGGTTGAAAGTCAGCGAGCTCGTCCAAAAGATGGGACTTGATCAGCGAGTGAAGTTAATGGAGCGGTTCTTAATGCACGTTTCCGGATACCGATCCGCTTTGGGAATGTCAATTGTTCCCATGCTGGTATCAGTACGCTTTAGTATAACGCTTGACCAGATAATTGTGCTTTTAGTGGGCTTCTAGATCGCGTCAGCATGACATGTGACCTTGTCTGGTGTAATTTCTTCCCCTTGGTAGTAGCTCCGCGTACAGGCTAGAACGCAAAGAATTTGCGTATTTCACGTGGTATAATGGGTCTCTATTGACCGCCGGATCGTACGATTGCTTGACGGGTTGGTCCGGATCCTGCCCAAAGAGTTGGGTTACTAGTGGCCTCGGTATCGGCAAGGCCGGATCCACTCCATTAACTTCACTGTGATCAGCGTATACTCACACGTCGCCCTCATTATGCAATCTTGAATTGTGGTCGGGTACAGCGGCAACGAGCATATGAGACAGCCTCTTCACCGTCTTGTTGTCTAGTTGGCTGCTTGGCGCTACCCCCAAGTCAGCGGGTAACCTAGGGTGCAAATGTTAGCACAGCCTCTTCCAGAGTCTGTTTAAGGCTCAAAAAAATCGCTCCAATGCAGCGTCAGCGCGCTAGCTGCCCATAAGTATGTTTTGGACAATAGAATAGGATGTGTAGATGCTCTGGGGCTTACCTAGAGCATCAATATAAGCACAGCCTCTCGCAAACTTTGTTCAGGTCTCGAACAACGCGTTTTCGAAGGGGGCCGGCGCCTTAGATGACAAGGAAGCAGTTTCCGGCAACGAAACATAACGTGTGGACACTCTGAGTGTCTGAGACATACCTAATATTGAGACCTTGAGGTAGAGAATATTTCAGGCTAGTAGTGCTCTCATCCACGGATGTGGTGGCAGATGTCTTGTCGAAGTGTGGCCCGTTGATCATCATCATTTGATAGTAGTTGAACTGGCGTGCAGGGTTTTCAGAACTCCCTATCCAAGATGGTGTTGGGGGCCATTTTCGCTTGCCCTATCATTGTGTGAGCTCGGGTCCATCCTGTAAACCTGTTATGGAATGGGAATGACCTTATCCCTGTTCGACTCATGGCTGGAGTTTCGTGAGCCTGATGAACCAGCTTTCCTGTGCTCGCGCTTTTCTCTCAGCGACGTCCGACTGAGACGTTTTCGCAGAGACTCAATGTGACCTGCTTCTGCAGCACCCGCCGCGGATGCAGATGGTTCTCCAGTGGGTGTCTCGGACGCACCTGCTCCGGACGTCGCTGATTCCGCAGCAGCTGTGTTAGAAGCACCTGTTTCAGAACTGGCAGAGCCGACGTGCTCGCCAGCTTCTTCCGCGCTCCTTCGTAGCGGTAACTTGTCACGAGCACTTCTCAAGATTCGAGACGGCATGCTCTTCTCTTCTTTCTTCTTGTCTGTTCCTTTCTTACCTGGTAACATGATGACGGTGCTCTTGGCGACTCGCCTTGTGCAGAATCTTTCGTTCAAGGGCGTGTATTTCTCTCCTTGGCTAGACGGAGTCGCGGCCAATAAAATGAATATATTGAAGCATGGAAGCTTTCCTGGCAGCGAGAATCAAGGTTTATCTACGGTATCAACGCACTTATGATCTGTCACGTTTGTGAAATAGACAACACCATGTCCCTCGGAATGACAACATATCAGCGAGCGATCGATCATAGTGACAGATAGTCATTTGCATCGAGACGCCCCGACCGGTGCCATAGCGTGTACGCACGCAAACAGTAGGTGTGACATATGACATGATCTATGTTTGGATCCGGCCGCCGGTGAGTACACTGGCACTGCCGCAAGGCTCCCCAGCGCCTAGAGAATCGCTTCCGTTGAGCTGCTGACATTGTTCGAGCGCTCCATTATCGAGCAAATACCTTTCGTTTGGACAGATTGGCAATGTGAAAAAGACCGACCTTGATCCGTGCCCATGAGCCGGCTTACTGTGCCCCATCAATCGTTTGATGTGCCTCAGGGTCAGGTTGCTGTGCCCCCCAGGGGTCGAGGGGTCAGAGGCACAGTGTGAAGTGACCGGCGAGTGACCGATGAGTGGTTCCAGAGCCGCCTGTCTCGCTACAGTAATGTTCGGAAGGGGCATCAGGCACAATGTGCCGAAGCTCGGGGGCGAGGCATGGGACATTTGCATGGAATGCCTCCATCTCGATGTCTCATCGGTAGATTTGATCACTTTGGAAGCTGCTCCACGACTCCGCGAGGCATCAGGCGACACGGGGGCGCTGAGTTCGTGAAGTAGTATCATCTACACACTCATCTGGCTGGCGGATTCCGCCGCATCCTGTTTCAAGACGCCGCTTTCATCTTAACGGGGCTGGAAATGATGTATCCATGGCAGGCACGCAGGCTCAGAGGTAGATCTCCATGATAAGTTTCCTTGCCAATGGCGTAGTCGCCCGTGAATCGTCGAATTTCTCAAGATCGGTTGCCGCAGCCGTCCGGGCTAAGTCAGCCTGTCCCGCACACTAGTGATTAGCTCGGCCGCTCGCTCCTTGGCATCATGCAGAGTGCCATGAGTGCTCAGCCGCTCTGTCCTCATCGCGTCCTGCTCCTTGTTTACACACGCAAAATATACCTTGTGATTTTGGACATCAGAGATGCGTGCGCAGTACTTAGCAAACAAGTGAAAACACTCTGTTGCCCCAATGTCCACATACCTCGCAAATCACCCGAGCCAGAGCAAGCCTGCCCTTCCCTACGTAGTAGGTCACAAGCTCCGCGCGCAAATTCACCACCCCGACCCCCCTCCAGATGAAGTTATACAGCCTGCGACAGGAGACTTTTATGATCATAAACGAGATTATCACCCAGCACGACTGTGTCACATCTACCCTCCATCTGACGGTAGAACTGGCATTGGATCCGTCGAACTCAAGATAATAGACAGGATCGTGGCAGGAGACTGTCAATCTGCCCAGATCCTCAAAGCCCGCGTTCAGCAATCAACACTGAAGTCTGTGGAAGTCGGTCAACATTTAGTTGCCAAGTTTTATGATCCAATGTATTGGGATCTCCGCCAAGGTGGCTGCAATAATTTTGGAACTTGCGATTCGCATTACAGATACGAGTCTGAGGCTTACAGGCGCCTTAAACCATTATACGGAGCCGTTGTGCCGCGCTTCTACGGATCCTTCACTGTGGTCATTCCATCCCATCTTGAAGATACGTCCGCCTCAACGGCGCATCCGAAAGAACGCCATGTGCGCATGATTCTCATGGAGTTTGTGCAGGGCCAGTCGCTCCTACAAGCTAACCCAACAATTTTCACCAAAAGGGACCGTCGTAAAATCATGGCCGGTGTCGTGTACGCCAAAACTGTGCTCGAGAAGTATGACGTCCTGCATGGAGATGTATATCAGCGCAATTTCATACTGGAGGACATCCGTGACGAATCGCACGCAGCTTCCCAGAACCGCATCCGCGTGATTGATTTCGAAACTGCCGATTGCGGCTTCTTATCCGGAAAGAACAAGTTACCACAGTTCGACAGCGCAAGTACCCTGTCAGCCACCATCCAGAAGCGATGGGAATTTGACCGCGTAGAACGCATCATTGAGCGGTTTGAGCGCTGGCATCATGATTGGACCTCGGAATGGAATGAATGGTTAACAATCATCGTCGACGAGTATAAGCTCGATCCCTCACCGAAGCCAGGGAACTAGTAACAAATTAAGCAGCCCTGGGAGGCAGTATGACAGTGCTGTGTGACCCAATGCGAATCGTCAATCAACGGCAAGCATACATACGGTATCTGTGCCGACTTAAAAGCACTAAATAAGACGGAAAGGTGAGCACACCGTCCCATGAAGACCATGGCCTCTAGTCGGTCTTCACTAGAAAGCAGTTTCTGGGTCGATTTGTACGACTTTGACGCGTCATGCTTGCTACGCCCACATATGCCGCAAAATCCACAACGGTGCCGCACGAACATAGATCAGACTTCACATATCGGCCCAACGTCTGACGAGTGTCAGGGGTCCATAATTTCCCAACGTGGTGATACCTGCTGTGCCCCATCGCTAGACGGCAAACGCCTTGCTCACCCGCATTATTCATCAATAGTTGCCCGTTGCCTTCTTCAGAATTGGTAACGCCGGCACTGGAAATTATTGAAAGACTACGTATGTGCCGATCTCCAACCACGTTATGAGCGTAGACCTACTGGACATACCAACCCCTGAACTAAATTCAAAGTGTCTCATTGATGACGTCCTATCTAGACAGGAACAGAGAAGAAAGGAAGCCAGCTTTTCCATACGTTCTTGGCGCTTGCTTCCAGATAAATGCGCACATCCCGGAAAGCCCACCAGATGATAGCTTCTATTCACCATCAAAAGAGCTCTACCAAAAGCTATACACCGTCCACCCTTTACAGCTCTGTCTTGAGCATCCACCATCGCCTGGGACACTTAACCGAGCTCAAAAGCAGATCAAGATCACGGAGCCACTGCTAGCTAAAGACAATCGATGTACCCAGCTCGTAAAAGTTCGTATCGTACATTCTTCCGATAGTACAGAAAGCAATTCCGGCGAGCCTATCGCCAAATTTTACGACCCGCTGTACTGGGATTATGATCATGGCAGCGTCGACATCTGGCGTACAGCTGATGCTGGGTATAGGATCGAAGTGGACGCGTATCGACGACTGCGGCCACTGTGGGGTTCGGTAATCCCACGGTTTTACGGGTCATTTACCGTAGACATCCCAGTCACCGGCCACCCTCATGTCAGCCATCACAAACAGCGTAGCGTTCGTCTAATATTGCTCGAGGCTATTAGCGGGACAGTAATGAGCTCAATCGAGCCTAAGCGATACAGTTGCAGACAACGTCAGTCTATTATGGCTGCAATACTGCACGCTGACAGCAAGCTTTGTAAATACAACGTCTTGCATGGCGATACTCATTCGCGTAACATCATCATAGTCTCCGATCCTTCGCCGACCTCTACAGCGCTTGCCGATATCCGCTTGGTAGACTTTGATGTCGCGCTCTGTGGTTGTCTGTCCGACGACGAGAGAGCGCCTGACGTTGAGGGGCCGGGAAAAGGCTCTGCTGCACTAATCGATCGCTGGCGCCGCAAACGCTGTGGGCGGTTTCTTGAACCCTTTGAAACCTGGACGCATGACTGGAACTGGGATGAATGGCTACCAAGCGTGTTCAAGAGCTGAGATACGTTGGGAGCGTGCGTTCGGCTTGTTACCGCCTGTTCCATGGATGACCAGTCGCACGTAACACTTGCGGCGGCATCGATGTGGTGTTGGAGGCTTTGAGCAGCTCTTGCTGGAATCTGTCCCAGCCTCAGGCCGTCAGGACCTCCCTCGACTCAAACCAGGTCCTAGCTTGCTTTGGTTTGTGACCAAGAGAATTGCTCTGAGATGCTATGTGCCCATGGCTGGGTAGTCTTCTGTGCGCGCCAGAGCCGTTCCTCGTGTAGTCAGTCAAAGCGTGCCCCTCGGACGAGTCCTCTGTCAACGAAGAATAGAACTGCCTCATCGCCGGCAAGCTGCCGACAATGACCGCTACCTTCGACTCGAACGTCGCGCAGATCTCGGAGTTGACAAGGGTCCCTGTCATCTATATTAGCCGTCTGGCCACCCTTCAACAAGGAGATAATACTCACAAGTAAAGTCCTCAGTAAAGTCAATCTGCACCATCTTGCCAATCGAGCACACCGCGCACAGCAATCCCAGACTTGTACAAACGAAGATGCCGTACTTGAGCTTGCGGCTGACCTGGAGGTCGCGCAGCATGATAATCGGCACTATCGCTGCCGTCACGTCCGTCAAGCAGTTGAGTACTAATTCACCGTCAGCCTCCCAGCCTCTATAAGGCACATTCGCATACATATCACCAGTCACATAAATCAACTTCGTCGACACATCCACCGAATAGCACTTCGCCCTCATACTGGGGTTCCAAGCGCCAGCCAACGGCATACACTGCAACCCAAACCCCACCTCGGCCGTGACCACGACCGCAAGGTTCAACGCATGCGCCACCCATGTATGCGATGTGGCCAGCGCAGCGTACACGGCGTCAGACGCGCAATGAACACGAGGATAGACGCGCGCGAGAAGAATTGGTCCAAAAAGCCGAAGAGCGTCCCAAACGTCATGTATTTCTTTGACTCGAGGATCTGGGGTGTGGTGAGGTAGTAGACGTGTCTGCCAAAACCGTGCTGAATCTCGAGCGCTATTGCGAGGGAGGAGGCGATGTTGATAGCCTGTTGTTTGTTAGTGGGAGGTTGTGGTTGCTGAGAAGCGTGACTGACCAGTGCGACGACCATGAGTGCGTCGTCAAGACCGGCGGTCTTGCGTATGAACACGCGTGCGTACAGCCGTAGAACTACGCAGACGGTGGCTATGCCAGTGATGGACCATGTGAGGATGTTGATCAAGGGCCCGCGATTGTCGTCTGGTGGAAGTGAAGACAGGGAAGACATGATAGTGGTACAGAGAGTGCGCGGGCTCTAGTTCAGTCTAACCGTGAAGAAGACGACCAAGCGCGAAAGACAATGTGGGCGACGGTAAAGAAGTGACTGTCGCTGAAAGTTCCAATACGAAACTCAGACCAGCAAGCAACATCAACGATTGAATCACCTTATCTGTAATGTCAAGCATGTTGACGTCCGGCAGTGCATTTCCCGTTCGGCATTGAACTCGCAATGTGGAGGACAGGATCACGCAGGTCCATCCTTCTTCCCTTGTCAATGTGCATACTGGATCCTTCAGGAGCGCAGTAGTCTAGGGCATGCTTGTCGATGCACGGATTGTGCCGTGAGAGCTGTTTACTATCAGGGTATCCTTTGGTAAGAGCCATGTTGAGCTAGACAGACAATCACAGCTAATTAGTGACCTTTTCTGAGATTTTTAAAGTCAGCATCTGCGACAGAGACCAGCATGAGAGTGCAGAAGAGGAGGAAGAAGGATCCAACGAGCCTGCCTATTTTGGGCGCGCTAGATACAAGGACAGGTGAGCACGGGCCAAGTGGCGCCCTTATACATATAACAATAGGACCAAGAGTGGCCATTGGCAGATTTTGCGTCACCCGTGCTACTTGGCACATTCTAATCTCGGATGCAGAAGCAGATGCCCTGTTGTTGAGCTTGAAGGATTCTATCACTCATGGCTTGGTCGGGTTTGTGGGGTAGATATGGCCATAAAGACCGACCAAGCTGAGCGTAGTGAAACGGAAGGGCTAAAGAGGGACGGCTTGCTCGAGCTCTTTCCTGGTGCAGTGAGATCAAGATAGAAGTAACTGAGTCGATGCGTTATACCATTGTTGCGAGAGGCTTTAGATCACCAACAGAGGCCAACAGGCCGTGTACCAGGGCCCGTATAGAGAAAGATACGCTCGAATTAATGACGATTCTCGGGTCATGATTCTGGCATTGCTGCATGATCCATCATATCATCCTCGAGAAACAATACTGCTTCGTATGCTCACCAAATTCTGGGGATATCCTCCGAGATGCATGCTAACAAGAGACTCATATACATTGTCATAGCCAACGAGTTGGCTCTTCAAAGAGTGGGCGTATCGATGAGTGTGACCACACCCTCAAAGTTGAGGCCGGTAGAGGTATGGCTGTAATGCGACAGGAAGCGATCCAGGTTGGCGGTATCATCAACCTCACAGAAGGAGTTCGTAGAATCTAGTCGTTGACGAGCTTGAAGTCGATGGCAGACTCCTCGCCCATGGCAGCCAAGATGATGACGCTGACGCTCTTTTCGCCGGCTTCGAACCCCTCGCGGATCTTGGCGCCCATATCAGTCTCGGGGACCTTGACGTCGTCCTTGCTGGAGCCATCGGGCTTCATGAGTGACATGAACCCATCCTCAGAGATGTCAATCTGCAATGTTGCATGTCAGTGTTTGTCCATCCTTCAGAGCATATGTGTTGACTCACAAGCTGGAACTCAGTACGAGAGACGTTGGGAACGTCCATGTTGTGGGTGGAGGGAGAGAGATCTTCGAGCTTCCTTCCGTTGAAGATATCGAGGGCGACCAAATGAACCTTAGCGTGGCCGTGCTTTCCAGTCTTCGAGGTAGACATGTCGACGATCTTGCAGGGGCGACCCTTGATCACGACGTGTCCGTTCTTGCGGAGAGCGGAACATTGCATGGGAAAGGTGGTGGAAGAGCCGGCGTCGGCGGAATCGAAGGAAACTTCATGCTGCTATAAGATGGCGAATGCCAAGTCAGCGACAGTTGTTGAGGGGTTCAACGTCGCGCATCGTGGCGAGTGGCTGCGCTGACAGACAGAAGGTGGGGGTATGGCGGGGTATTGGCGGGACTTACGGCGTCTTCGGAAGCCATGATGGTGTCTCTATATTATCGCGAATGAAATGAAGGGTATCGAACGGGTAATCAAAGAAGATGGAGGTGCTCAATGGTGTTGCTGCGATCGAGGATGACAGAACCTGGAGCTTGTGGGAGGTGGAAGCAAAATTGAGGGTCTCTCTCTGGACCCGCTAGCCTTTTCTGGTATATAGTCTTGGCATTGGTAGTTCTTCTGCTGAGTCAGCAGGCTTCATTGCTGCTACTGAGCAGGTCCATCAACGAGTTTTGAACGCTTGTACAACAGCAGCCGCTCGCAAGTGGCCCACGAGCGTCGAAACATTCGCCTTCGGCCGGCCATGTGGGGACTTGACCGCTTCAGCGCACATTCCACGCCTGCGGCGTCAGGGCGGAGCTCTCCTACTCCCCGTCGAAGCCTCCAAGTGCAGCGTCCAGGACTTGCGCCAAGGTCTTCATCTTTATCGCTATATTCAAGCGTCTCACAATCGAACCCGCCAAGCACCGCTCGAACATCAGTAAGCTCCGGGCTGAAAAATCAGATATACAGTGCTCCTCCGGAGGATGTCGAAGACCCTTTGGCTGTCTTCGAAAGACTGATCAGCTCGACGCTGAGCAACATCAAGCTACCGGATACAGAGCATGATGAAGAGAGCACAAAGAGCACGAGGCCGGACGAATTAGAACATGACATCGACTTCGGTGGGCAATCTCTTGAAGACTTCCTCCAGGAAGACGACACAAAGACGGATGCGGGCGCCGGCGCACCATATAGCTCAGTCTCTGTAGAAGAATGTATGTCGTTCTGCTCTCAGTCATCTAGTTTTTTCGTGCTCATGCTTCGTCTGCAGTTGAATCAGAGAAGCGAAGGCTAGAAGACCTCCACAAGTCGATCGAGGAGGCCGACACTGTCCTGCAATCCGTTGAGAAACACCTCGCCAGTTTCCAGGACGACCTCAGTAAGGTGTCTGCCGAGATTGAAAGATTGCAATCGCGATCAACGTTGCTCAATGCAAAGTTGGAGTCGAGACGTCGCGTTGAAAAACTTCTCGGGCCCTACGTAGAGCACGTCGCCCTCTCCCCAGCTGTAGTAAAGAAGATTGCAGACGGCACAGTGGACGAGGCATGGATAAAAGCACTGGATGAGCTGCAAGCGCGAGCAAAGGCTCTGGAGGTGGGTACGCCCGACAGTCAGAATACAAAAGCCGCGACCGACCTCAAACCTCTCATCGACGATCTCTCCCACCGCGCCGTCGAGCGCATACGAGATCATTTCGCGGCCAAGATCCGTGCCATGCGCTCGCCCAACATCAACGCCCAAGTGCTGCAACAGAATGAATTCACCAGATACAAGTCTCTCTTCGCCTTTCTCTCTTCACGCCAATCCCAGCTCGCTGAAGAGATCCTCCAAGCTTACGTGAATACGATGCGCTGGTATTATGGCACGCACTTCACACGCTACCGCGACGCCCTCTCCAAGCTCCGCATCTATACAACCGACAAGTCCGACGTCCTCGCCGACGACCCCTCAAAAACAGGCACGAAATCCACCACCACCTCTCCACTTCCAACTCCCGACCCCTTCAACCTCACCCGCCGCATCGAGATCCTACGCCACCCAAGCTCCACAGCTCTCCCCGCCTCCACAGCCGAGGACACCAAAATCCCCGTCCACCTCGAAGTCCCCTTCCTCCACTATAACCTCGCCCTCCTCGACAACGTCTCCTCCGAGTACACCTTCCTCTCCACCTTCCTCCCAACACCGCCCAACGGGCCATTTACCTCCCAAAAGATATCCCGCGCCCTCACACTCATCTTCGCCCCCGCCTTCGACATCGGCGCCACCCTCACAAGATCACTAATATCCGAATCCTACGATGCGCTAGCGCTCCTTCTCTGCATAAGATTAACGCAGCATCTCGCATTCACGACCCAGCGCCGCCGCATACCCACCCTCGACACCTATATCAACGGCACCTCCATACTGCTGTGGCCGCGCTTCCAGCAGATCCTCGATGCCCACGTTGACTCTTTGAAGAGACACACCGCATCCCTTCCGGCTCGAGCGAACACAAACGCAGGTGGCGCAGCCAGCGCGGCCTTCACGTCACTCACCGGTGGGTCGGCGCAGAGCAGTGCTAGCACGGCGCCGCATGCGATCACGCAGCGGTTTGCGAATCTGCTGAGAGGGATCTTGGCGCTGAGCGCAGAGGCACGAGATGACGAGCCGGTGGGTAGTAGCGTAGCGAGGTTAAGGGAGTGCTTCGAGGCTTGGGTAGGGAAGATGACGCAAGGTTTCGGGGCCGGGGAGAAAGGGCGGAGGGAGCGGGAGAGGTTCCTGCAGAGTAATTACGGGTTGGTGACGGCCGTGCTGGCGGGTGAGGATGTGAAGGGGAAGCTGGCGGATGAGAGCAGGGCGCATTTTGAGGGGACGAGGGGTGTGGTGGGGAGTTAGGTCGGTTGTGGGGGAGTGTGCTTTGTGCGCCGATTTCTGTGTGGAATGGCATGGTGTCATAGACTACTTGACGACCAATCTCTCATGCCAGCTCTTTGAAGGTAGGTAGTTGTCAGTTGTGAAGCATTGAAGCCGCGCTCGCAACCTCTCATTAAGCGTTTCCGAGTAGATTCGACTAATATTACAGAAGCCGATGCAGCAGCCGCCGGACATCATGCAAGTGATCACTCCTCGAAGCTTTGCCTAGGAAGCATACTCGTCAAACCCCTTCCGACGCCTATCTCTCACCCAGAGCGTCGCCAACAAGTCATCGCCAATGCTCGCACCATCAAAATACTCGTCCAACCCCAGATCCTTGTGCAGATCCTGCGCCAGCCGACACGGCAGTTCCTTACTGCCCCCATGCGCCTGCATTCCTGTACGAATAAGCCCGCGCCGCTGGGCAGGCAACGCCAATGCCGTAAGATTCTTCAAGATCCGGAGTCGTGGCATCGATGCGCGTATGTATTGCGCAGCGAGCTTGCATATGGTCCCACGACGCACGGGTGAGTAGGTTTGCGAGCGCGGCGGTGTAATACAGTAGTGGCAGTGTAAGGCCCCACTATTCATACGCGCATCAGAAGAGGAGTTGGCATAATGCGCCAGCGAAAGGGCCTCGAGAGAGAGAAAGACGCAGGTCTGGGATGACGTGGCTTGCGCAGCAAGGCTACTGAGATCAGCGTATCCTTCATGGACCTCTAAGACGCGTAGTCTTGGACAACGTTGCGATAGTAAGATCAGTTCTTCTTGGTCCATGTGTATGCAGCGTAGTAACCGTAAGACTTCGACGCGGTGCAGGTGAAGGGCGATCTTGCGGACGATGCCTGACACGCAACGCTTGCCGTCTTGTGCTCTAAGTGAGACGAGACCATGTCAGCTACGAACGTCATTATTGCCAAATGTGAAAGGTGGAAAGGAAGTTCAAAACGACTTACCCATCGGCCCTTGCAACTTCAGGGGTGACGGATACATGCACCAGGGCCGGACTTGATACTACGAGCTGTTTCAGAGCGTCGGGCAGAGCTTGCCAGTCTGTAGGTATTTCATGACGCCACGGGATCGACAATCGCAACTCTGTCAGATCTTGCAAAGCGAGAAGAGGCTGTAAGTAATCTCCGGTGTAAATCGGCTGACGATCGTGGTGCGTACCGACACCAAGTGCAGGAAATCCCTCAAATGATATTTTCCTAATTCCATTTGAGCGTTCGAAGACTTCGCGAAGACAGCGCGGGCCATCTGGGCCATAAGATTTCATGTGTATTGATTCCAGTGCTGGAAACACCTCATCTAAGGTCTCAGACGCTCGGAGCTCCTCTAGCCAAGTTTCTGCGTCAAGTCCAGGGAACCATACGTGCTTGAGCTCAGGTCTTCGTATGAGATGGCCAAGAAGTTTTTGGGTAGAACACACTGGTACCTCGACGTACGTGAGTTGGGGCATCGCTTCCAATAAACTTAAAAGCGCGTTGCACAGTCCCTCTGGGTACTGAGTTTTACACCGCATCAGTGCCAGCTTAGTAGCGGACTGGCCGAATTGCTTAATGCCATCGAAGATGTCGGGATACCACGAGCCAGTAATCTCGATGAAACGAGTTGAGGGGCCCAGCAGTCGTACGAGCTGAGGGATGATGGCCTTCTGCGGGCCTTTGAACTCGCGGATCCAGCTTGAGTGGAAATGGATGGCCTCTGGGTTTAAACGCGCCAACACATCGTTTCCGGGAAGAACGCCAGCATCTCCTTCACTGTCGGCGTTGCCAATTTCTAGCAGTTTGACACTCTGCGCGTAGGCGGCCACTCTGCTTCGCGAAGGACATGTTTGTAACGGTCTGAAAACGCTGAGGTCATGAGGGTTTGCCGAAGTATCCCAGCCGGGATACAACGGAAAATAATGACCGCTCCAAAGCTTGCGCACAGCAGTGCTGAACCAGTCCGAGTTGACGAGCATGCAGCTAGCTAACGTTGATCGGTGATCGATGCGGAGTAAGATCAATTCCCGCAGGAGTGGTTGGAAGAACACAATAGCAGCGATTTCTTGTGCGCGTAGGGTCGACTTCGTGACAGCCGCGCTGGGCATGTTGGGATCCGAAGTAGGCCTTTCCTTTAAGATTGTTGAACTCATGCTTGCTAGCTACCCAGCGTGGTGACGGGCTGGGAGTTTGCAGCCTTTTCAGTGTTCATCGTCGAGCTGGCAGACTGGGCTGCCACCTACAGTAGCTCCAATCGGATTGTTGCAGGATGGCATCCTTTTTGCATTTCCTCTCACCATGTGCGCCGTGACGCTACTCTTCGAGACGGTTGCCTGAATCCGACGCGACCTACATCTGGCGCGTTCCTCCCGTGACCTGCCCGAACAAGTAAAACGATGTTGGGGGTCTCTTTGACATAGGATCGAGAAACAGCGGCGTTCACCACTACTTAGCTTGTCCGAGTTTCTCGAAAAAAACGGAATGAACTTCCGCTTGCAGCCTCCAGTTTTTGTTGCAGTGGCTCGAGTATGCAAGTTTCTGCAGTTTCTGAAATCCAGCAGATGCCCTTTCCGTGGTGTAACATGCGACATCGAGGTTCGCCGAACGGTATCGGCGCATGCGTGCTCTTGAGACCGGTCTGCAATGGCGCTCTACTTCAGTGTTCGCCCATCGAGGTGTGGTTGTGTGATCTGGGAGAGCACAGCAACCTGTCCCCAATTGCCGGTCTTCGCTGCCCATCTTATCTCAAACATCTCACATGCGCGCCACGCCGCGGGTGAGCAGCCAGCCTCATCGGTCATCCCTGAACGTCTTGCGAAACTCAATGCCAGACTCACAGTGTTGTGCACATTGCGCCAGGAATGAGTGGCGCCCAATCTGAGACCTCGAGGTGACGCTTCGCCCAGACTGGTCAAATAGACTTCCACATACGCGCAATATTACCCTTCCCGGGTAATTATTAGAATCCCTTTTATGCCATTTCGGTTCTTCTTAATGTGCAGAAGCGCGGCGCAAAGAAAGCATCTCGCAACCTTTTCCCTCCATCGTCTTGAATTACACACAAATATTGAATATTATGTACTTCGAAACGGTACTGTTGGCGTTGAGCGTCTTTTTCTCAACTTGCCATGCCTCAGCGACTTTCGTGGACCCTCCGCCCTGGGACAACATCACTTCTATCATCATTGCCCCGCCCTTTGTCGTCGGTTCCCAACGAACGATCACATGGAATGACTACACGAGCGAAGCGTACAATTTGAAGCTATGCCGGCAGGTGATAGGATCAGACAGTGTAAACTGCGGTCGCTCTATTCGAGGTATGCGTCAACGTCTCCCTGATGTGTAAGCACTGCTCTGAAGATTAATCTTAGAATACTCCACTGAAGAACTCCAAGGCAACGACACCGTCTCTCTAAGTTGGGAAGTGACGCCGCAGGACTACAGCCTCATATCGGGCAATGTCTTTTACTTCATGCTTCAGGCACACTCAACAGAAGCCGAGCCGGATCAGAATCCTGTGCTGGCTAAAAGCCAGTACTTCGTCATGTATAATGACATCAGCAGCGGGGCCTCCACAACTTTTCCACAGTCTTCGGCGCCCTCACCGCTGCCCTCGACAGTGAAAGTGCCAGAACCCGCGAAGGTGCCCGAGACATCGAAGATCGGACTCGGGATCGGTATTGGGCTGGGGGTGCCGGTACTCGGCAGCCTAGTTGCTTTGCTAGTCTTGTGCCTTAGGAGATCAGGAGGCACGGCTGCCCATCGTCAAAGCGCGGCTAATGATGACGATAGTATGCGTAAGTGCGGCGGTGAAGGTTCCAGAGTGCAGAGATCTGACCGTTTGGTAGACCGACTCGAAAAGGCGGAGTTGGACGCTGAGAGGAAACCTGCAGAGCTCGCGAGCAACAACAGCGTGGGTTGGGTAGGGCACTAGTAATTTCTAAACATAGGGGACAACCGTGAGACTGTTGTTTCTGTTCTGTCACAACGTGTGAGTTTGCAGGTGCACAAGGTAGCGCTTGACCGTCCTACTCAGCATGAGTGGCAACCACGACCAGTGAGGCTGGTTCTTTTCACAACACCAGCGAAGCAGAGTCACACCGAAACGCGTAAGCTTGCGCAAAAATTGGAAATGAAAGAGGTCATGTACAGAAGAAGAAGAAGGAGCAAAGCGCCAGTACTAAGTGGCAGTTGCAAAAAAGGAAAGCGCAATGGAATCGAACGCGCGAACACCCTCAGAAGTCAATAATGTGGCACCCTATACGAATGAGCCGGGCAAGTCCTCAATGCCGAAGCAGGACAGGCTGGGGTCGGATATTCCCATGGCTACAAAGATCCGCGTGTCTTAGATCTTATCCCTTTTCGACTGCTCCCCCGGGCGGGTTACTGCCCTTGAAGTCTTTGAGGACGTCGCGCTGCTGCTTTTTGGACGAGTACCCTCATCAGTCTTACAACTCGCTAGCCCGCGTAGCCACCAAATTCACCCTTTAAGTGCGCACATGAACCCCTCTTTGGAATTTAAAACATAAACTTTGTAAATGCGGGGGTCTTGAGAAAGGGACCTGTGCCCCTACTCCTGAGCTTCGTATTCTGGACTTGTATTGGGGCTTTTAATCTTCAGGCGAGGGATTTCGGGCGTTTCCACCCCGCCCTCATAAGTCACTCGCGTCGCGGGGCACAATGCAAATATGTTCGCATGCGAGTATTTCTCATGTGTCCAATCTTCCATCTTCCATCTCGCAACTAATCTTGCAATTTCTGAAAATCATGTTGCATTGATTTAGGATAAGCGCTCTTTGAGGTGAACTTTGACAGCGATATTCCCACCGAGCCGGAATTTGAACTTGTTAGCACGCTGTATGGACTTGCATCTCGAGTCAAGTGGTCATTGGCGCTTCAGTCGCCTGAATTGTGGTTTGGTCACGCAGGAGGGCATCCTGGCTCAGATCTTGTTCTTCTTCATGAGATATCGAACAACAACCAGTCAGCAGCAGCTTTGCAAAGCGTTTCTTGCCTCTTCCACCAATTGGTCGGTTTGCTCATCTGACGACTTTGTAAGCCATAGGTCTTGACGCCGCCACTGTATTGACGCTGCATCATATCAGAAGCATCAAGCAAAGCTGTCTCTGCATCGCCGTGGTCTTCAGCTCGATGTCTTCGCACCGGCATAGCTCAAACACAGCCTGTATCGCTGAGATGATTGTGCAACGAGATTGAAAGGCGCAGCGCAAGGTGCTGGATGCCAATAATCAGCTCTGGCAAAAAAACAAAGGCTGCAAAGGACTCCTGCCCACGTGAAGTCCTCAACCCCTGTCTAGTGCGTTTCACCAACAGCCCTGCAACGCCTAAGTGCCGCTGCAGCTGGGGCCAGCGAATCAGGCTAGCTCCGGACTTTGCTCTCTCTGCTCCGTTCGTCAAATTCACAATTTGAAGCGTGACGGCGGAAAGTGCAGGCACCATAATAACTGACAACCTTCCGCATTTCTTGCTTGCATCCGACGAGGTCGCGGATTCTGATTACGACCAGACACGCGCAGTGCCTACTGCCCTCAAAGATGTTCACCTTCGGCCTCGGAGGCCTGGGCGGCTTGTTCTACAGTACGGCGCATTTCACCCTCGCGGCATTGTGCACAGCATGCTGAAACATCTGCTTCTAGTCATCATACTCCTCGTCAACGCGGTCGCCGTGCTTTCCGAGGACCGTTTTCTTGCACAGAGTACGTCCTGATGGTCATGGACATACCATCAAGCCTGAACCCGCGTCTGGTGTATGCAAACTAACAATTATTTCCGCAGTCGGTCTTACAGCAAACCAAGATCCGGGATTTGGAGGCGCACGCGACACAGGAAGTGCGAGGGTCAAGATCATGAATCTGATTCATAGTACGAGGACGGTTATGCGGAGTATGTGAGATGCGAGCCTTTGAAAGAGATGCAAACTGACAGCGTGCGCAGTACCGCTGATATTTCTCAATGTGGTCATTATTGTCTATGAGCTGCTATGAGGGCGAACAGACTGCCAGAAAGCACCGCGCGATCATCGAATTAGCAAGGCGTTGGAGGAAAGCAGAAGCAATTTGTCCACGGACGACAGCGATCGTCGTTCATTCATCCCTCAGCGCACCCGAAGCTTGTTGAGGTGCAGTATTCAAAGCACTCAGGCTCCATCGTCTATGCAACCATCACCGCTAGTATCACAGCATACATCCAGACCCATACACCGCCGCATATGCCGTCGCTCATGGGTATCATCAAAGCACAATATTACAGCAGATTCCCCGACTTTTTCCGGCCCAGCGCAAAGATGCTGGCCTTGTGTTTCATCGACTTTTGCGGCTCCACGCCGTCCGGCTGATCTCTTGTGGTGGTATCTTCCGAAGCTCCGGCGTCGGTCACCGCGCTCTCTCCGGGATCTTTCGCTGAGTCGTTACGCTCATGCTTGCTTGACAGCTTTGGCTTGATCTTGAGGGACAAGCTCGACTTCCTGAGCCTGTCACTCATGGAACCGCCGCCGCCGAACATGCGGTGCTTGGACACAGCCTTGTCAACGCCCTTTTGAGTTGGCCTATCGTGCCGTGGATCTTCCCCAGCGACCGGCGCTGTTGCAGTGGTGTGGAGTTTGTCCATGGAGCCTCTTTCGCTTAGTCTTGCGGAGGGATCAGTGCCTGCTGTGATGGGCGCCTCGGAGCTCAGCCGGGCTATGTGGCCGGAAGGCGGGCGTGGTGAGCCAAGCGTGGGATTTGACAAGTGATCCATGAAGTCCTTGTCTTCGCCAGTCGGTGTGCCGAGTGGTAGTGGAACCTCCGTAGTTGGTGTTTTCAGAGTCGTTTGTATCGAGTCTAATATCGGTGGGCCGTCTTCCGAGGGGCCGATCGGACTGAGTGGCACCGCGGCGTCCTCACGTTGTCCGATCAATACCGTCTCGACACTATAAGGATCTTCTACATCCTGCTCCCTTACTACTGCGTCTTCCGTCGTCTCTTGATAAAATAATACATATGCACATGCTGAGCTGCGAGGGTCGCCTCCAAAGTATCGGCGCACGTAGTTCGCGTCGACTGGTAATACAAGTTCGTCATCGAAAAGTAGCCATCCTCTGTCTTTTGTCTTAATTATTGAAACGTAATGTCCGTGATTAGGATTAGAGCCTAGGTGTATGATGACTGCGTAGAGCTCGTAAAGGCGGTCGGGGTCTTCCGCGTCATTGGTCGTATTTTGTATGCGTAAGTAGAAGGGAAACACCACGCGATCGAAAAGCTTCCGTAGGCTGCCATCAACCCACTTGAAGCGCTTGAGATGTAGTGAAAGTATCTGCGGGAGCCGTTTGATTTTCATCCGCTTTTCGGCTTCTTGCAAACTCGAACACTTCTCGCACTGGAACTTGTTCCTTTCGTTGAGCATCTCCTCTTCTGAGAAGCGGGAGAGGCAAGATGTAACGGAAGTGTGTTCTTCCAGGTCCACGGAAAGGTCAAGAAAGATCTCGTCCCGTTGCGAAACGTTTTCACACGTCAAGCAGCGTGTCTCATTGGTCAAGACGCCCTCGAAGAGATCGTGTACCCAGGAAGCTTTGGCCTGCTGTTGAGGCGCGACCGCAGTTCCGTGAGGCGCGTTGCCGATTTGAAAAGGATTGACAGCTGCTGTGTTGCGCTTGGAGTGTTTGTCAACTTCTTCCACAATGTCGTTCAAGAGGAGATTCAGAAACTCATGCGCGTCGTGGTGAACGGGCATCTTAAAGTAAGTAAAATTCTCGCGGAGAACTTCGATAAGTCGCGTCGGCACTACCACTCCCATGCGCGTATCTTGCGCAATGATGGCCTCGAACATGTCTTTCAAGCTGGTGAACAGGCTCTCCGGCATCCCGTATTGGTCAAATCTTGAGATCTGCATGCGCACATGAGGCCCAACGGCCATGATGCCCTTCTTCCTGTTGTCGAACGTGTCCTTACTGTCAGCTGCCGCGACAATAGGATTGCTTCCGCTCGGCTGGTTCTGCCGTACTGCTTGTGCTGGTGGTACTGGGTGTCCGTTCGCGATGTGATCCTTCGTGCCATCGGCGGTTGGTGGAGATGGCAATGCGGTGACTGATGTGTCCAATTCGAGGGTTGGCTTTCCATTATGTGATTCAAAAGTTTCATCGATTGGCGACCGTACTGGGTACTCGATCACATGTTGCCGAAAAGGCGGTGAGAAGTAGAGGCATTGCAACACCGAGTTCGCATAGCTGTGCTTCGGTCAGTCTTGAGCCACCCAGAGAGCTCATTTGCCACACGCACCAGGTGTTTTGAGGCTATGAAAAGCGTCAGTGAGTGGACTCGAGGTGACATTCGTATCCTTGGCGGGGCGCAACACACATTGTTCATCCCAAAGAATTTGTCGTTCCCATCGCTCCTCACCGGCCGAGTGTCGGCAATGATTTGCTCCAATGGGGAAAGGACGACATTGTTGGCTTTACCCTTGGTGGGCGATGTTGCTCCTGGGCTTACGGGTCCCTGGGGAAGTGGGCGTCAGCTGGGTGTGCGCCTTGACATACGGGTCGCAATAGAATGTGGTGTTTATGAGAGCTCTCTCGAAATGATTCATGCACGGAATATTTGTAGCATACTTGATTGCTCTTCAGTCGTCCAAAGAAACTTGACATGCTCGTTCAGTCGCGCATGTCTGGAGTGCGGCTTGTGGAGGACGGCGCGGAGGTGTCCGAGAGCCTGTGAACCACGATGCTGCGGATAGGGAAAATCTTATGTTTTTGTTTCATGGGCGCGCGGGAGTCAATCAAGCGCAATCCAGGTGAGAGCGACCGATTTGACAAGCCTTATGTTGAAATTAAATGTGGCCAAGGAAGGCTCTGGTCACAAAGGCGGGAAGGTCAGAAGTGGAGAAATGATTTTCGCACAGGCCCTCTCACCTTCCCTCCTGACTCTGCTATTGCCGAGAAGAGCGCCAAGCCGACGACCAGCAATATAGCCAAAGATGTGGACTGCTATGGAAAGAGAGTGACAGAGAAAGAGATGTCAGATATGGCGAATAGCGAGGGCGCGGAGGGTGGCAGTTATGGGGTGAGGTCGAGGGGTTGCCAATCTAGGTGCCGCAACCATGACCACTTCCGTCTTGCCATATGTACTAACACCCCCTTTTTGCAGCCATCCACCACATCCCAAAAGCGTCTCAATCGCGCTGAGACTACTGTCATTCGTAGCAATATACACCTGGACTCGATATCCGATTTTTTGAACCACCCACACCGATATAGTGACCTGTTGACCGCCACACACCGTTTCTGATATATCACTATTGACCGCACGCTCATCAAATTCTCGCTCCATTCGGACGCCAACCATCACAATTGCTACTGTCATCATTACAGCGAAAATTTGGATGTGAAAGACACATGCCGGCACTAATATCAGGACAGCAAACCCGACAATGTATACATGCAGCATACTCATCTCGCCTCGATCCGTATGCCCTTAGCGAGGGCGAACAAAGACTATTCAAGTTTCGGTTAGGTGAAAACCATGTGAGACTCTACTTGAGTATCCGGAATTCGATCCTTCGCTTGTGGACGAGAAACCCTCTGGTGGCGGTGACACGAGAGGAGGCAGCCCAAAGTACTAAAGACAGAAGGTTTCAAGGACTCGCTTTGGTTGCGCACGAATGGCTAGCCAAGAACGGCTACATCAACTTCGGATGTCTCGATCACCCGCGTCTTCGTGGTGTTCCCGTTCCTCCTCAGTCATGGCGGCAGAGAACCATCGTTATCATCGGCGCAGGCGTCTCTGGCTTGACTTGTGCGAGACAATTGTATGGTCTCTCTCACCAGTATACTGACCAGTGGGCCAAGCACAAACGAGAGCGTGTACCTCGCATCATTGTTCTTGAAGGTCGCAATCGTGTGGGAGGTCGGGTTTACTCGCATCCTTTGCGACATCAACAGCCCGGCAGCCTACCTCACGGGCTTTCGAACGCGGCGGAACTAGGCGCACAGATCATTACCGGCTTCGAGAATGGCAATCCGCTGGATGCTGTGGTACGAGGTCAACTGGCTCTCGAGTATCATCTCATGAAAGACAATATGACGCTTTACGATTACGACGGAACGATCATCAGTGAAGATCGAGATACAAGGATTCAAGACCTCTTCAACGATATCATGGAGGTGGCAAGCGAGCATCCGACGAGTTGGAAGCCAGCAGTGAAAGTGCCCACAATGGATGGCGACCGCACGACACTGGCGCCTGCGAACGAGCAAGCCCAACCGCAGAAGCCGGGCCTCTTTCCTGGACTTGCAAATGGCATCAAACCGAAGCTTGAAGTGGATGGTGAAATGCACCCGCCGTCGTTAGGTTCACTGATGGACGAGCTGGTCACAAAATTTCAAAGAGAGCGCAACCTTTCGCCCCAAGACTTACGGATACTCAACTGGCATTTTGCAAATCTAGAGTATGGCAATGCAGTCAACGTCTCGCAGCTGAGTCTCGGTGGCTGGGACCAAGACAGCGGTAACGAGTTCGAAGGCCAGCACTCCATGGTCATTGGCGGCTACAATCAGGTCGTCCGTGGACTTATGCAAGAGCCATTCATGATGGATGTAAGAATGAATCAAAATGTCAAAGAAATTCACTACACGCCTGAAGATACGCAGAGCGCAATTGATGGTCAGCCCGCTCGCGTTGTGTGCTCCGACGGCACCACCTACTACGCTGATCATATTGTTTCGACTTTGCCTCTAGGCGTACTCAAGTGTGGCGACGTCGAATTCCAACCGCCTGTGCCTCCTTGGAAGCGCGCCTCGCTTAGGAGGCTTGGTTTTGGAGTTCTGAACAAGGTATGATACGCCTCACTTGCTGTACTAAGGGTGGTCTTACTCATAATTGCTAGGTGGTTCTCGTCTTCCCTGAATGCTTCTGGCCACCAGAGCGCGACATGTTCGGCCTCTGCAATCAGACACCTTTCGCACCTAATTCTCTCCATCAAGCGCACTACTCCCGACATCGAGGCCGCTTTTTCCTATTTTGGAACTGTCTCAAGTCCACTGGTCGACCAATGCTCACGGCGCTCATGGCCGGTGACTCGGCACTTGACACCGAAACATCAGGGCCGACCTCAGCCTACCGTACACCCACGTCTATGCCACCCTCTGCAAAATCTACAGCCTCTGGCGCATCCACACCAATGTCTTGCACGCCCCCTCCAGACACCACCGAAGCGAGCCTCATCGCGAGCTGCACCGCCACCCTTGCAACAATGTTCAGACTACCGGCACCACCAAAACCTGTTGAAGCAATCATCACGAGGTGGCGGAGCGATCCTTTCTCTAGAGGCGTCTACAGCTATCTTGGCACAGATGCGCAGCCAGGCGACTACGAGAATATGGCGCAACGAGTAGGCAATCTGCACTTTGCAGGCGAGGCAACGTGTGGCACACATCCTGCCACGGTGCATGGCGCGTTCATCAGTGGCTTGCGCGCAGCAAGCGAAATTGTGGAAGATGCGCTGGGACCTATCGATGGCACTGGGGCGATACCGGTATTGTAAGTCCGCAAAGGAGGCTTTTCTGTCTACGAAGAGTGGAGTTTTTCCACTTGCTTGCGAATTGCGACTGTTCAGTCACCCGCTCATCAACATCGTCGAGTAGTGAAAGAGACGGCCCATGTTGTACGATGTCAGGAAGGACGAAATCCACGATGGAAGAAGGGGCGAATGCAAGCTTGATGGTTCATTGCATAATACTCGTACACTCTATCAATCGAGATCTTGCCGCTGTGGCCTCGTCTCACTTCCATCGCCGTGCTGCAGTCTTGCTGCGGTATCTGCTGCCACCAAAGCGCCACGCTCAGTAAATCTCAAATGCCTGCTTGATGCTGCCGTGTGCGTCTCTTCTCAGCTGACGTGACTCCTTGCTAAACGATCAGCCCTCAACAAAAGCTCTGATCAAGGAAGACTCTTCTCCAGCAAACTCTTCTCTCGTGGAGATTGCTGTCTCAGTAGATCACAAACTTTCTCAATTTCTTCAAGAGAACTTCCACTTCTTCCCACAATTCGTACACTCGCAAAACGTCGTCATCGGCTCGTCCGCACTCCGTGTCTGCGCCTGGCTGTACGCCACCTTATACTGCTTGCACTGCGAGCACTGCAAAAAGCCACTGATCGCCTTCTCCGCCGAGCCCACCTTCGCATTGTTCTCATTCTGATCAATCAATTTCTGATCGCGCGCCGCCTGCTCCGGGCTCTTCAACTCCTCCGGACTCATGCCGACCAACCGCTTCGGCGCCAGCGTCTGCGGACTCCCCAGCAGTCTATCTCGTAAATGTGCCGACGCCTTGAGGTTCGAAAACAGACTCCGGATCTTCGCTTTATACGCCGGACTCGTCTCGGGCGCATACGCCGCATGCACCTCCGCCTCCACCGCACGCGCCACCGGCAAAACATGCGCCGGCGAATGTGTCGCCTCCTTCACCAACCCATCGTACATCAGCTTCAGACACGCGTCCCGCGTCTGATTACTCGTGACCTTCCAATTCGTGCCGTCTTTCTCCGCGTTGCGGTCAGCCGGGGGCACGCTCTTCCACTTCTCCTCGGCACCCCCAGTAGCTTCCACGCCCTTCATCCCCTCGCCGTCCTCTTTCTTCACGCCGTTCGCCTTCGCCGCATTGCCCGGGGCAGCGGGCTTCGGGCTCGCGCCGCTGCGGCTCTTCTGCCGGTTGATGTCGTTCTTCCACTTGCTGACGAGCTCGCCGGCCTCTTTGCGGACGGCGGCGTCTTTGACGTATTTCTCGTCCTTGAGACGGTTGACGACGATGCCGATGCGGGTTGAGCGGAGGATGTCTTCGGAGGCGGCGACGCCGGTGCGCAGTTGGGAGAGGAGCGCGCTGTAGGTGGAGGTGGAGGTGGCGGGGTCGGTGGACGCTTTTTGGAGGTCGGAGGCTATGCGGGTTATGGCGCGCGGGTCGAGGGGTTTGGAGGAGGTGGACATGGTTGTGGAGGTGTGAATGGGCGTTGCAGATCGTGGGAAGCTGCGTTGTGTAGCTGGTTACGGTGGGATGGTTGCGGGGAGATTGTCGCGATACTTTGGGTTTTGGAACTTTATGATCTGGGCGACTAGATACGTGCCTGCATTGACCGTTGACTTTTGCTGGCGGGTATTATCGGAGGGGCGTGTGGAGTATTTTCGCAAGTTGTTTGACCCCAATTGAGATTGCCTCACGTGCAAAGGAATTCGATATCAGATTTGGGGCAGCCTTCAAAGTAAGGCATCATTCGAGGCGCTAGCCCTATCCCAGACTAGCCGCAGATTCCTATCATCAGGTTGCTGTTGTCACTCGTGTCACTTCTCTTCTCATCATCGTCACTTTCAATCGCTGGCCGTCTCCCACCATGCGTTCAGGTCCACAGCCCATGTTCGACGCCAGCTATCGTCCCACGTTCGCGCACATAGCCAATCGTGATGTGCGCGACACATCCTGGCATCTATTGTTTTCATCTGCCAGTCTCAGATCAACTCAATCGTAATACATTGCGGCTTTGACGAGCGTCTCATACCCTAGACGATGGCTATCGACTTTAGTTTTCATACTTTGTGTGATTCTCCTTGTTATCTTCCACCTATTGCATGCGCTTGAGGATTGTAATGTTGCGCAATTACCGGGAGCCGATGAGCAAGACATTTACCGTACGAAACCCACGACAGGTACGCTATCGGCGCGTACATAGAATTCAAGAATGCATGCGGAGTATCGAGCGTGGAATCAAGATGAGCCTTGCGGCTTCCGCAGATACGAACCCAGACACGCGATAAAATCTCGCATCGCAAACGAGATAGGTCCTCGCAGGTTCAGAATGACATGCAAATTGTGAGCACAAAGCATGAGTTGACGGATTGGTGTGCTGAGAGTGGCCACGATAATCTGGGCTTCTACAATGCAGCAATACAAGCACATTCGCGGGATAGGACTTGTGAGTCCGTGGAGTCAAATCTACTAAATGCAGTGATGGTGATGAATTGGCTCGACATGATAAATATAGAGTAATAAAGATCTTGACAGATCGTCCAGCTATTTTGAATCGGTCTATATGCATGCCAGTAACGCTCATGTGTTCCGCTAGCAGCACGACCTGACTCGTCTTGCACAACAGGGCTGATAGCGTGCCATTGTCGCGTCGAGACGACGAAAGCAACAGTGCCAGCTGCAGAATGGCGTTGAGAAGCATCTATGGCGTCGGAAAAGGGGTGAGCTCAGGCTATGCGGCCTGCTCAGAAAGCGCTGATCGGCGCCTTGTGTCTGCCATTCCTCTATCTTACCCTCCTCCTCCTCCAGGGGTATTCGTTGGTATTGGTAAGTCAAATTGAGCGAGAAGAAGATGAGCCACAGGGTGAACGGCTTTGCGGGGCCAATTGCTCTTGTAGTCTTGCCACGAACACAGCAGGACGCAAGCTGACACTCGCCTTGCGCTCAGCTGAAACCGAACCATGAGCAGCGTCCGGTCTCTGAGAAGGCCGAGCGCCCCTTCAGTCCGGTTGACTGTCCCTTATTTGACGTGAACGAGTTTCGACCACCCGAAGAGAAAATTCCAGCATTGTCGTCGCAACCTTCGAGGTTGGATCGTTTCCCTCGCCCATCGGAGACTGGTCGCACGTCTGATGTCGAGGATACGTTCACTTCCTACAAGCATGCGCAGGACTGCGGACTGTCCAGTTTGGACATCCACATACCATTCTCGCCGCTTTGCACGGACAGAAAGAGCGTCTTGAGCGCCATGTCTGGAGGTGGACGTCCAGGCTACGACATGCCATACATGTACGCACGGGACTTGTCACAAGATAAGTGCCATACCAATGTTAATGATGCTGATCAGGCCGCTCTCTTGTGACATGCGATGGTACTCGACAGAGGAAGCGTGCAATTTACTGTCGAAATTTGAGCACGTCGCCTTCATTGGCGACAGCCTGATGCGTCACGTTGTCAACGGTCAGTCACAACTGAGCTGGTAGTTGCAATCTCTCTGGCTACCAACTGACCATATTAGCTATGTACGTATTCCTCAGAGAAGACATAGGTTACGGCGCGATCACAGATTGGAACCTAAACTTCACGGAAGCCGAAGACATCAAGTCCAAGGAGGACTGCAAATGCGGAGCACAGACTGGCAGACACATCTGCTCAGACGCCGTTATCAGTCAGACGTCCTGGCTAGCTGGTAATACCTCTGCCGTATCCGACTTCAAGCCCTTGGCTTGTTCCGCTTTTGCCAACGTCGATATGAGCTTCACTCGGTCCAACTCATATCCCGCAGGCGCAGATGAGCTCGACGAGATTGTTGCAGCCCTTCCAAGCTTGTCCGCTTCCTCGTCCGGCAAGCCTTACGCTTTCATCCTGCACAGCACTTTCTGGAACAACGTGAATACAACTGCTACTGTCGCTTGGGTCGAGCAGATCACAGAAACTCTCAAATCGAATATACCGGCTCTAAGTGCTTACGGCGCGACGATGAACAGGCTGTTCGTGACTGCCAATGCAGGTGGTCTAGCAAAGAACGCACAGTACTTGGAAGCACAGGGAAATCAGCAGCTAGGCAACTTCGAGAAGCAGATCACACCCATGCTCGAGGACATCGACGTGGATGTTCTCGGGTTCTTCAACATGAGCTTACAGAGCGTGACGAGCGATGGTACGCATGCGAGCTTCAGCACTAACTTACTGAAAGCACAGATGGTACTCAATTGGCTTGACAAGCTGAATACATGACACATACCTCTTGCAGCAGACACGGCAAGAAGCTCATGATGCAGCTCAAGGCTCTTCTGCTTCTCAAACAATGGTCAGGTATCTGCAAAGCCCCTGCCAAATATGACTACAACTCCGCAGAGGGCTCAATGTGGCTCATGCAGCTACGCAGAAACGCCCAGCGTCGAGAGCACGTCAAGCCCATCGTTTGCTTACGCTCCAGATGCGGCAAAGATATTAGCTGATCGGTCAGCCATTGGCTTTGTATTCTACGACGAGCTTCTTTGGGCCCTGCTGCTATTGTAAGTATATGATGCTGGTCACTACGACTGACTCCGCGCCAGCATCTGCGGTCAGCGTATTGTACAGCGCACCATCTGATGTCCATGGCGGCTACTCCGATTGAGCCGCATGCGCGGTCTTCATCAGTCCCTGCTTTGTTATAGGAGAGCTGATGCAAAGCTTGATACCTCCATTCCCTGTGCTGAAAGGATACACTCACAGGGATTGTCAACATTTGTGACTCCTACAATGGCAGGTCCGGACGCGCGCTCTGCTACTGGAGCTCAGACATTGTACCTTGATGGCCAAGTCTGGCATGCTGGTAGACTTCATGTGATTTGCGACCGACACTATCACAGCTACCAGATGCAAAGAGGCGCACTACCCGCAGCATCCGCTTACGCCTCGCTCTTACATGCAGGAGCTGCTCGAAGCACATTGACGCTGCCTATCATCACCGTCTGGCGACCGGGAAGCCACCAGCCTGAGACATTGCGTGCAAGTCAGCACCGAGGACAGTAAGGTTGGTGACTACGAGCCATGAATGTTCTGGAATGGTCAAGGTTTGTTGTAGGGGAGCTGCATTGGTGATGCAATGGGTGCCAATGACTTGCCCCGCTATTGACCTCAACACCCCACTTGCAAACTCTTGCCTGTGACTACGCGGAGTCTGGACTAAGGGCAATAGTGGATACAATATCTGCCTCGCTTGTCGTCATCTCTATTTAACAACCTCCTTTCTCGTCTCATCCGTTTACCCTCTTCACATCGTGGCGCAACAGCAACACAGCACCAACCAACGCCTAGCTCAAACCGCATCACACCTCCAGCAACCCCAACACCAAGCAAACATGCCCGTCAAGGTACCTCAGAAAGAGCATCTGCTCGACCTCTTGTCCATGAAGGGCAAGGTCGCCGTCGTCACCGGCGCATCCGGCCCTCGCGGCATGGGTATCGAAGCCGCCCGCGGTCTCGCCGAGATGGGCGCCGACCTCGCCATCACGTACGCCTCTCGCCCGGAGGGTGGCGAGAAGAACGCCGAGGCGCTCTCGAAAGACTACGGCATCAAGTGCAAGGCGTACAAGCTCGACATCGGCAACTGGGAGAGCGTCCAGAAGCTCGTTGCCGACGTCGTCAAGGACTTTGGCAAGATCGATGCGTTTGTCGCCAATGCCGGGCGCACCGCTGACTCCGGTGTTCTTGACGGCTCGATCGAGAAGTGGCATGAGGTCGTCCAGACCGACTTGAACGGGACTGCGTACTGTGCTAAGGCTGTAGGTGCGCACTTCAAGGAGAGAGGCACGGGCAGCTTGGTGATTACCGCGTCGATGTCGGGACATATTGCGAACTTCCCGCAGGAGCAGACGTCGTATAACGTGGCCAAGGCGGGCTGCATTCACATGGCGAGGAGTTTGGCGAACGAGTGGTGAGTCATGCCTTACACGAATGTGACGGCCGGGATGGATGCTGACTACGAAACAGGAGAGACTTCGCGCGTGTCAACTCCATCTCACCCGGCTACATTGACACTGGTCTGAGTGACTTCGTCGCGCAGGAGACCCAGGATCTGTGGAACAGCATGATCCCGCTTGGCCGTAATGGCCAGGCTAAGGAGCTCAAGGGCGGCTACGTCTACCTTTGCAGTGATGCCAGCACGTACACGACTGGTACTGACGTGAGTTGAGAAGACTTCATGTTCATATTGGGCTTTGCTGACAGACCTTACAGCTCGTTATCGACGGCGGCTACACTGTGCGATAGACGTCTCAGTCCCCAATTCTGGGGCAGGTCCCGCAGTGGGACGAAGGGTCACAGCCGCTTCAGGGAGCCAATTAATTATTGGAACTCCTTACGAGAGTGTATAGTACATAGGAATGCAGCTGTGTCGTAATCTGATGAAGAATTGAAATGCTAATTGTCCCCTCGAGTCCTTGCCTCGAGACCGTTCGTCTGGACCCTGCCTGTAGTGATAATGCAATCCCCAGGCATGTCTTCCAAGACCACCATGCTTTTCCAACATCGTCTAATTTCGCTTTTCAGACCGCGTCGCTCGCCCGTAGGCAACGCCAACGCGTGCAGCATGACGGAAGCCAGGCCGAAACCACCATGAGCCACAACGCTCCTTAACGTCAACAATAGTACACAACGTCTATCTACCGTTCCTACCTATCCTATTTGACAATCCACTCCCTCACTCACTTCACTCCACCCAACTACAACACCACCGCACCAATGACCTCCATCGCGACGCAACCCCTCCCCCGCCTAATCCTCTACGCCCAAACGCACTTTCCCGCCCCCTCCCAAACGTACACGTCCCTCCTCCCCCTCATCCGCGCCCGCATCCCCGTAACCCACCTCATAATCGCCGCAATCCACCTCAATGACCCCCCCGGCGCCATCACACTAAACGACGACCCCTGGGACTCCCCAAAGCTCGCGCCACTATACCGTGAGATCCGCTTATTACAGGCCACAGGCGTAAAAGTACTAGGTATGCTCGGCGGTGCCGCAAAAGGAACCTTCACACGCCTAGACGAAAGTCGCTACACAACCGCGGAGGGGAAGGAAGCGGAAGAGAAACGATGGCGGGCCTGGTACAACCCCCTAAGAGACATGCTGCGCACAATAGCCTTCGACGGGCTGGACCTGGACGTCGAAGAGCCCACCTCGCTCTGGGGTATCGTGCGCCTCATCCTCGCCTTGAAAGCAGATTTCGGGCCCAACTTCATAGTGACGCTCGCGCCTGTCGCCACAGCGCTGGAGAATCGCCCAGACGAGCCGCTCTGGCTGCCCGAGGGGCTACGCTGGCGGCGTTTCAACATCAGTGGGTTCAAGTACAAAGAATTGGAGGAAGTGGTGGGGGAGTTGGTGGAGTGGTATAATTGCCAGTTTTATTGTGGGTGGGGAGATCTCAGCAGTACCGCGGGGGTTGAAAGGATTTTGGGGAAGGGGTGGAGGGGGGAGAAGGTGGTTGTTGGGGCGAGTACGGGAGAGGGGAATGCGAGGGGGGCTGTGGATGTTGGGGTCTTGGAGGGGACAGTGGGGCGGTTGGGGGGGAGGGTGGGGGGCGTGATGGGGTGGGAGTTTTGGGGGAGTGAGGGCGGTGGTGGTGGTGGTGGTGGTGGTGGTGGTCGAGCAGGTGGGAAAGGGGACGATGCGATTGGGGAAGGGCATGAGGAGTGGGCGAGACGCGTGGGGGAGTGTTTGAGGCCGGGGTGGGGGGAGAGTGAGGAGGCGTGGGAGAGGGTGGGGGTTTTGGAGAGTTTGTTGGTGGAGGAGGAGGGGAGGGGGGCGGTGGAGGGTGGGCAGTCGGCGACGGGGCCAGGTGGGTGAGACGACGCTTGTGAAGGAGCTGTGAAAGACACAGGAGAAAGTTTATGATACGCGCTCGTCGGCACCTCAACGGTGGAACAGCGTCACGCAATGTTTGACGTCACGAAGTCGGCACGGCTGCGAGACCTGATGTCCAGCGATTACACCGGAGGACGATGTATGGGGATTAGCATGAGTTGGAGCACTATCAGAGGCAGTATGAAATATGTAGGAGGCACATATCAGAGAGTCTGTCAAAGACGGACGTACACAAAGGTCACATGAGACGAGGCGAGCATGAGAAGACTGCACACATTTGAAGACATTGACGATAGATGATTTGGACGCTGCCTCCCGACTATGCAAAATATTCGAACTTCTTCGCCATTCCCCCGTCACAATCAGACGATGACTGAATAGTGCCTCTTACTCGGCTTACTCTCACCGGCGCCATGCACGCTTCTACCACGCGACCACAATCCCAGTATCTGCGCCATCTTAGCGATCTTGCCGGTGGCCGCGCTCTCGCCTCTCGAAAGTCTGCTTCTGGAGGCATTGCGGCTCTTGCTTCGCGGCCGGCGGATCTCAAGGTTCACAGGCTGCACAATGAGTGGCGAGCAGATCTTTGGGTCGCTGAATGGGTTGACCATCGAGCTCTGCACCTCGACGGTATGATGGAACGGCGGCGGCGGTATGATCTGCAAGGAGTGTGACCGCGAGCGCGAGGAGGTGCGGAAGACGGTGTTGCGCCTCTTCATGTCACGCTCTGGCGAGCCGAGCCGTGAATAGCTCAGGCGGCTGGTGCTGGGTAGGCGACGCTTTATGTGGTCGCTGATGTGCATATCTGGTGTAGCTTCTCGCAGCAAGCTCTGCCTGCGCGACCGAGCCAATGCCGGCGATGGAGAGCGAGATGGGAGCAGAGACTCTTCGTCTTCGTCTAGGGTCTTCCTGGGAGGACTTGATCGGCTGAGGATGCTCATACGTCGAGAGGGACGAGGCTTGCTGCTTGTCCCGTCTTTCTGCGGTGGTGTTGACGGCCGAGAACCCGAGGAGTAGGAGGCAATCCACGCGCGGTCGGCGTCGGCGTGTGCGATGCTTCTGCTGCGACTGCGGCTGTGATTGGCATGGCGGGTTACGGAGGGTTCGCGGCTGATGCTCCGTCTGCGGGAGGAGCCTGATCGCTCAATGGGAGTGAGCGGCTCTTCGTAAATGATTGCAGTGGAGGCTCGACGTCCTCGACTGGGCTGTCGGCCAATGCTGCAAGGGCGGATAGCGAAGTCGTTGACCCGCTCGACGTTGGAACACTCCAATGTCGACACTGGCCGGCCTCTGCGTACGTCGCTGGGTGTGGTGCTCCTGCCTCTGCCATCGAGGACAATGCTGTGGCGGTATGAGCTCGGTGGTGATGGTGATGTGCGTCGTGACATGATGTTTGAGAGTCTGCTGCACTGTTGGACGTTGCTGCGGATGCTCTTGTGTACTAATGTCTTTGAATCTGAACGAGAGTGGCAATGAAAGTGATCAAAGGAGTGACCTGCACCGACGTGAATACAACTATTGAAAGAGAGCGATGATCATCAAGAATAGTGCATTGATGCCAGGTGCTTGCAGGAAGCTCTTATACTTGCCTGAGCGCTTATCCGCGCTTGCCCAAGAATAGCTGGCTGCAATACGAAAGGAACAACAACAATCGTGAAGCAAACATGGGAGGCCTGCTGGTTTGTCGTAAATGTCGCGAAGGCCCACTTTCGTGTTTTGAACCCGCAGACAGGAGGTCCTTTCATGCATTGTCTGGATGAGACTGGATCTTGAAGCGCGTGAGAGCGAAGTGTTTGCCGAAGGCGGCTGTCTGGAAGTATGAGCATTGCTCGAGATCCACAAAAGCGCTCCTCTGGCTTTGGTTTTCATGCAGACAATAAGAAGAGAATATAGATGCTTCACAATGACCAGCTGACAGGAAGGGGCAAGTGGCCATTGGCCCAAGGGTGTTTGCAAGGTGAAACAGAGGCCGGCGCTTACGAAACGTACTGCAGGCATTGAGGACCACAGAGTCAGAAACAGACTCTAGGCACAAAGCATTCATAGTGTATGCAAACAAATGTTGCTCGGGAGGTGCATACTGTGACAGCGTTCCCTCTAGAGTAAGTGCAGCAAATAAATTGGGCAAATGGAGAGTGAGAGAGGGGTATAGCTCTTCGCATTCGAACGGAGGTAGCGGCAGAGTGGGATAAAGAATTCATGGCACTCAAAATGACTGCAATCAGTCTAGCGTCTTCAGAGGACTGTGCTCAAGGTCCGCGATATATCTAACGAAGACGCTCGAATCTGACTCACACTAGCAATGGCATGTAGCTTGCTTGTAACATTTCAACGTTGTCATTCGAGTACAGTTCCTCGGCACTACAAGTTGATAGCGTCGTCGATGGCCAAGCCGTCTCGACGAATGAGAGCGCTAATATCCCCCTATTTTGGCGCTGGGTCGCGGTAACGCTATCGAAACATTCTGCAATTGTGCTGTATTTAATGATCATGGCAAGACATCCAGTCATCATTGAGGATGGTGCCGGACAATGAAGCAGGACAGAACACGCCTGAGGTAGCATCCGCAGAGCCGCATCCCAAACCGCGGCTTGTATTGTCGTCCCGCATTGGCGACCCGCCATATATACTCGACCCCAAAGACCTTCCAGTTCAATACAACCCATGTCCCGACAAGCTCGGCGCACAGCTCCGTCTTACCTCTCCAACCACTGTCGTCAAATATGGACGTCATGTCCGTCTCGCGGAGGCAGAGGCCATGCATTTGGTCGCTCAGAACACGTCGATAGTTTGTCCGAAGCTCGAGGGCGCTTATGTTCTCGATGATATAGGCTACATCATCATGTCGTGGGAGGAAGGCGAATACTTCGATACGTACTGGGACCGAAGCTCAGAAACCGAAAGAGAGTGCCTGATCGAGCAGTTGCGCGACTACGTCTCTCAGATGCGGAAGATCAAAGGTGACTTTATCAGTGGCGTTGATCGTAGTGCCTGTGATGACGGTATTTTCTCGTGGGATCACGACGAGGACAGACAGTACGGCCCTTACAACACCGAAGAAGCCTTCAACGAAGGCATCTGCGAGGCGTTCGATCATACTTGCCCACGTCTCTCGCCTACGAAAGCCGCTGACACAAGCACACGCGGCTACAACGATGTCTGGAGGAAGAAGCAGGTCATCAGGTCACTGAAAGGTCATGACATCGTTTTCACCCACGGCGACCTTCATGGCTCGAACCTGAGGGTCAGACAGGACGGCACGATCGTCGTGTTGGATTGGGGACTGGCGGGCTTTTGGCCTGAATACTGGGAGTTTTATCGGGCGACGTTTAGGGAACCGTGGCGTCCGGATTTTGTGAGACAGATTGAGAGGTTCGTGCCGGCGTTTTATCTGGAGGCGCATGTGGTGAGGGAGGTTAGTGATTGGATGATGGGGATCTGAGGATGATTCTGATCGGATCTAGTCTCAAACTAACCTGGTGCTGCTGGTAAGTATTGAGGATTGTAAGTATCTTAGAGACTCCTACGATGTGAGCGCCTGGCGTGGCGTCGTCGGTCTAATGCGGATACTTCAGCTTGGCGGTTTTGCCGCGCGGCTAGGCAGCCACGTTTGCATGAGGCGTGCACTACGATACTTGAGGGCATCAGGTGCAGTTCAGCAAATCTTCAAATGACATTCTTATCCCTTTTACTCCAGTTGCTGCTTCATTTTCAGCATGAAGTACTCACCAGAAGCGTATACGGTTGCCGTCAATCTATACGGTCAACGACCAGCGTCAACGCCGGACGAGGACGTCCCTTGTCACGTCGGGTTTGCAATCTACGAGACGCTACCAGGCTCTCAGCTTCCTGCAGCTTGCGCTCTACACCAGATCCGAGCTCCAGTCGGCGACGTGTACGCTTACGAGAACCGGCCTGAGCAGCCGCTATCGAATGACCCTCTCCTCAACACATCATGCGTACTTCGCAGCGATCTCACGGTTGCTGACATAGAAGGCACTGCCGAGGTGGTACAAGCGTTCGGAAACGATCCAGCAAACATCCCAGAATGGGGAGTAGGAAATTGTCAGGACTGGCTCGCGGGAGCCGTCGAAGCCGTTGAAGTCGCAGGCTTCGTTCCAAGAGGTGATGGCAAATTTTGGAGGACTGCTGTGGGAAAGGGTCGAGCACAGACGGAGGACAATTGGAAGGCTTTGGGGCGTCAAGTGCGAGACGGGCCTGCGAAGAGTTTCGTGAGAGGCTCTGTTGCGGCAGATGCGCGATGGTCGGATCAGGAGATCAGACAGATCAGGAAACTGGACTTGCCAGCAGACTTCGACGCTGCTCTGAGCGCCCGTTTTGGCAAGTGAAGGAATGGTTCTCTGGCTTCGAGCATCGCCGGTCGTCCGCTGTAGAGCTCAGCCTCTGCGGGTCGTTGATCCAGCTTACGTCTAGATATACCCCAATTTCTCAGGCGCGTGAAACGGGATGGCGTCTGGACAACGCCCTGATGCTCGTACGGCGGTATGCAGCCTTCCTACGTCAAACATCGTCCAGAGCGTTCAGCAGACATGCTCGCATGATGTGGCGCTCCGCCATCGAATATTGTAGCACGGAATTTCAGCCAGACGCCTTCCGTGTGTTGTCTTGATTCTCCCTAAAAGCACTTTCCATTTCGAGCCGCCAGTCTCGGCACCTGCACTTCCGGACATACTGCAGGGCCTGGCCAGCCACTTCATGCACCACACTCTTGCTAGGAAGCTTCAGTAGTCCAAGCTTCCACTGTACCACCTCTGCCACCAAGACGAGTTGCGTTACTTGTGTACGGTCCGCAGCACACGTACCAACGCGACTTGTTGGCGACCTTGTAGTCTTGAAGAGTTTTGGCGGCCGGCTTTGGAGCACATCTAAGGGCTGTTGCTCGATCGTGAGGCGACGTTCAAGCAGGGAGTATGTGCAGGGACGGAATAGCTAGACTGCTTTAGGGAAGGCATGTCAGCTGATGGAGGGTAGAGTGTGGAAGGATCGCAGCCAGCACAGCTAACCATTGAGCCGTTAGGCATCGCGTTGGCGAGAGTTCGACGCTGTGCATGAATCGCTGCAGGTTGATCTTCACTATTGGACGATGTCCCCAGCACGAGCGTTTCCCCTCACTTTGCCTGTGTTTTCGTTTCTGCATCGGAGCCAGCAGCATTGGTCTTTTGTGTTGATGACGGTTCTTTGACAAGTGGCTCGCGGCAGAGCTTTGACTAGCCATTGATCGCCCTGGAAATCGTGCGGAAGTTGTTGGCCATTGGTTGCAGACTCAGCGGCCCGCATTGTTGTGGCGCCAGGAGCATCTCGTCAGTGGAAGCTTGCATCCAGTGCTCGTGTCGATCGTGTACCACACGCATGGGTAAGAGCTTCTTTGGCCTAGCTCGTCTATGATGACCGTGCTGTTGGGAGCTTGTGAATCTATTCCTCGCAGAGCCGCATGCCTGCCGCGCGGATGAAAAGGCACAGGTGGCGTGCGATTAGACTTTCGCGCAAAGTGGCCCAGATTAATGGTTCGCACTGCATAGATGGGTTCTTCAAGCGCGCTCAAGTCTTCGAAAGCGGCTATGGCTCCGCAGCGACATCGGCAGAGACCAGTCGGAGCTCTCAACGTGGTCCATACCGCCGGATCGGATGCCAGTCGGGCTGGTAGCGACAGTGTCATCCTGCCATGCCTGGAAGCAGTTCAACCAGGAAATCCAAGCATTGTCAAGCCCGTGCTTCCCTTCAGCTTTGCGATTTGTGATGCAAGATCAGGGCCGTTAGGAGGGTCGTCGAGAAGGGGCGGCCGCGTGGGCGATGGCTCTGGAAACGGTCTGGTTGCAATGTCGAGTCGTAGCCACGGTGAGCCTTGGTGGCCCTGCTTCTTCTTTGCACTCTCTCAAATTGTCTTGTGTGAGTTCAGGCCGGTCAGATGTACACTGATAATTGATCAAGTAGCAGGCTGCTCTAGCCTGTATTCCAAGGTAGTTGATGTCTCGGAGTCCGATGAGCCGCTTGGCAATCGAGTTCTCAAAACTACAGGCAGACTGACATTGATCTGCTGTACCGGGAGTGGAGAGGTCGCTGCCAAGTTGCAAGCCCTTAGAACCTTTGTTCAGAAACAAGGAGAGCGCACGTGCGCTGTCAACGCCATAGGTACAGTACCAATCCTTCTGCTAAGAAGTTCACTCAAACTGACTTATCTACTCACAGGCCCCATCGAGCTCCCCAGGGTCTCTGAGATATCTGCCTCCTCACAGCCTCTCTTCATACCTCCAGCTAAGAGCAAGCTCAACCGAATGGGTCAAGAGATACGCCATAGGCATGCAGCGAATACGAATAGAAAGGCCGAGAATACGACGGCCAACATGGCAGAATCTTGGAGGAAAGTTGAGCTTGAAGGAAAGAATAAAAAGGAAGAAGGAACAAATGACGAAGGTGGGGATGAGGGCGGCCAGGGTTCTGGAGGCTCGTCAGGCAGCGGTAGCGGCATGGGCGGTACCAATGGCGACGGAGGTTCGAGCAATTGAGAGGCCGATGAAAGCGCGTGCAGGCAGACCTTTGAGGATCTGCGACTGCGCCCGACTGCTTTTGGGGTTCCTGGGATGCTTGCACCACTCCTGTTGAGGCTGATTCGATTATGGTTCTGTGTATTACTGTCTTCATGCGTGAGCTATAATGAGATACGGTCGTGAAGCTGCGTGATGGGAATTGCTCTCGGCCCTTGCTCCTGTCTTGAGTGACATTGTGTAGCAGCTCTTCGACACTTATAAGATGTGGTTGAGGAGTGTCAGGGGCGATGTTGCTTGCCCCCACCTGCGTTCGATCCTAACAGACCTTGGAAGTATGTTGAGAAGCTATGATAGGATCCGTCACGAGTTGTAGTGACGTGGCAGAAGCGGAGCGCCGACAATTTTGGTACGGAGGAGAGCAAGAGACTTTGAGTGTGTGGACTCCGTAATTGACCCTTTTGGCCACGTTCTTAGCCGCATCAATTCTGGCCAATCAGAGCGGATATGAGCCGCTAAGACCGGCGCTTCGCTTTTTTAGCGGCCCAAGCTTGGACATTGATGCCAAGCCGTCCCGCACGTACCCACAAGGTCGCAAGACTTCTCACCAGAGCGCAATGAGGCTTGTCCGCAACCCATACGCCTCGTTTCGCGAACCAACTACCTTTTGAAATACTGCAAGTCATTGCGCATGATGGCGACTCTAAAGATGCCACGCCTCCTCACACAGCATCTCCATACAATCGATCGTGGTCCGCGCCAGCACCGCTATACAGGCTCGAGCATCTCGTTACACTGAGTGCAAGAACCCGGAACGTGCAGTAGACTACCATTGCATTCTGCCAATGAATAACCAGCGACTGCCTGGGCCTCGCGAGAGTGACGGACGGCCGCAAAACAGGTTCCCAGTACCCGATGCCGCTTCGTTTTCAAGTCTCTATACCAATCAAAGCCATCAACTGCCGTCCACGCCTGATAGTTCACAACAAGGGATAGCAGAACCTGCAAGGCCACCAGACGGTTTGCACCCGTACCTACTCACTGCGTACCGTACACCCCCTACACCAGGTTTGTGGATTGCCGTTTCAGTAACAGGTCAGCGTTTAAAGCTGATCTCGACAGTGCCGCGCCGAGGTGAAAGGTCGCCTCCGGAGCCTCAAACATTGCCCAGTGTCACTCACGAGAGGCCATCATCATCGCCTCTCCATCAATCGTTCCTTCCATCAAGTCAGAACGGGAGTTTTCAGCAATCATGTAGATCTCCAGACACGTCCCATCGATATAGACATAGCCAGCTCTCAAGTCCGCTGCTAGTTTCATATCCAGTGTCGGATCGTCTTTCATCAATAAGCGATGCCGACTTTACGGACCTCTCTAGTCAGCTAGCGAAATGGGCGGAAAGTACCCAAACTGCGAATGCAGTGTCTGAGCCCACGATATCTTCACAACATTCTGCCTGTGATCCGCGAGCTGATGCCTCGGTCAATTATCATGGGCCTTCCGTTTCCCCAGGAGCGCCTCCACTTCTGGCACGTCCTCCGGTCGATTTTCGTGGAGGGGACGTTTATGAAACCGGCTCTCATCTCTGCGACTACCACCAGAGCACGTTTGGTGAACAGCTCCAAGCAAGTCTGGCCAGCTCGCCTCAATTTGATCCAAGGTCGCTCCATACTGACTCTCGCGGTACGAAGCGCAAGCGAGAGAGTGGTGTATCGGGAGATGTTGGCTCAAGACAAGAGCCTGTATCGCAGGAAAGTTGCGTGAAGTGTCGAATGCTTCACAAGAAGGTTCGCTTGTACATTCTGTGAATGTGTTGAAGCAGGACACTGACATGCAATTACAGTGCGAAGATGGACTTCAACCCAGGTCATGTGTAGGATGCTTCAAGAAATCGATTTATCGCTGTCTCTGCTCACGGGTGCGCTTGAGCGATGCCACCCTATTTCGCACTCGCGCCGGACCGGTGATGCACGGATTGCTCGGCGCCAGGCAGTCGATGCTCGAACAGCTCCTGGACGTGGTGACCGACAGCCAACTAGCAACTACCACACTCATCCAGCTTCAACAGGTATATGGGGCTACTTTTCAGCTGAAGGTTTGTCAATTCGAAGTCCCAGACGAGTTGTATCGGGATATGTCTGCGTCTGAACGCAAACTGTTTGCTCATCAATACAAACTCGCTGATCGCAAAGCGACTAGCGAAGGGCTGGAGATGTTTGTGAAAGATAGTGTTAAACGTTGCTTGACGTACAAGCTCGCAGGAGCAGACAGCTTGACTAGAGGGGTCTTCAGGTTCGCTACGATTCTGGCTGAAGAGCAAAACGTAAGTATAACCTATGGCAGAGCGACCGTAAACTCACCTCTAACATCGCCTAGACAAATCAGGAGACAGAACCAGTATTCTTGTCCGAGGTTTTGCAGTTTTGGACTGCTGCGCGCCTTATCGAAGGTGGTTGGAAAATCAATGGCCCTGAAACTCTCGGCCTCAGAGGGCAGCCTCAGCTTCCAGATGCTCCGGCCATCGACGAACAGTTTGCCGTCCTCCTGCGTGATAAGATCCTGCTGCCGCTGCGCGACAAGATCGTCAAGGGCTTGGACAACATCATCACTCATCAGCGAAAAGCGCGCTGGATCGAGTTGGTTCTGGCGGTCTTTATAATACTTCACCACTATTCCTTGGTCATGCAGCATCAATGGGATTTCTCGAGGAGTCATCGTTGCCAGGTAAGTCATTGACTCTACCACCCTCGTGACTTGTGCAAGAATTCCTCATATCCCAAGTTGAGAATAGTAGCTGACGGTTTCTTCTAAAGAATCGTTACACGGCGAAAGAGTTCACCAATCAGCTCCATGCAGGGGCCCGAAACTTGCTCATACACTTCCATGTTGTTTGCGGAGGGCGTATGCCTTTCAAGCAGTCGTGGCATCACGGTCAGCCGCAGACGGAAAAAATTGGCAAGCTGAGAGCGGAGCCGGAGCTGAAAAAGCTAACGACATTGAAAGAGCGTGAGGACATCTTCATGTGCCGCCTGATCGAGGAGGTTGAACGAAGGAGTAAGCCAAGCGGATATCCAATAGTCGTTGAGAGCTGTAGTAACTGACTATACGCTATAGTGACCCTTTTCGAGAACCTAACACGTACAGAAAGGTACGAAGCTCCGCACTGGTTTACCGGTCAGATGTTCGTGCGTGGTTGGAGACCGGTCGACATCCCAGCACACAACGATCTTCCAGCTGAAATCCTTTCCCGTGGCATTGTTCAGGCCTGAACTTTGAAGCATGGGTGGCGCTCAGGTAGATGGCATCTAGATATCCTGAATTGTCACACTGGATGCGGATCGCAAGATCTACCTCGTGGCTATATTCGCGAGTGGGCTAGCGCATATCGTATGCCAGTCCAACGTCCTTTCAAACAACTATATTGATCAGCTTATTTGAGTGATGTCTTTCTGTTCATCAGCCTATCTTCTATCAGAAAGGTTCCTCGGCATCTGAACCGACTTCGAGTACCGACATGCAACCTTCAGAAATGCGTCGCTGAAGGGTTCAGCACACAGGTCCGCCTCGTGAGAGGATCGCCTAGCTTTGTCACATGAAAAAGATGCACAGCGGCATGCAACGCTTGTACCCTTGTACCCCAGCAATTCCCCAGACGGTCCGCGCGGCTATGCCACAGAAGTCGAAGCTTTCAAATTGGTCCGCCAAGTTCGAATCACTGCAACACAGCCCGCCGCGGCGAAGTGAATGGTTTGCACAATAAAAGCGGCGTGGAATAAACAAACGCTGTGAGCGCAGGCACGCACGTGCAAGTCGTCGATCGACGTAAGCACATTACTCGATGAGGAAAACGTCTGAGCTGCTTTATGCGTTAGCACTTGCGTCACCGTCCCGATCAGACAGGCTGCCACAGCCCTCTGTCAAGATGCTAGCCCCTTCTGTCGTTCGAGCGTAAGCGTTCGGTGACACGATCTCTTGCGGTCTCACTATGCTCGTCGGGCCTCATACCTCGGCACCAATCTCGCGAAGCGGTCCGCATCATTGCGGTGGGCTTAGCAGTGGCTCGTTGGCTATGGTTTGGGGCAGCAAAAGTATTATTTGCTGACGTTCACGCTCCGCTTTCCATCGCATCCCTCCTGGTGCCGCGCAACACCCTTTGGCTCCACTTCGCGCGCCCAACTTCCTCAAGACTATGGCCTCTGTTTCATACAAAATGTCGGCGGTCGTACGCGTCTGAGTCGCCGGAGGAGGATTAATATTTGTGATTATCGGATCTTTCCCTCGCTCTCAGCCCCGCCAAACATTGGCTTCCTACTCGCCACTCACCATCACCTGTGATCACGTCGTCCACTGAGAGTCCTTACTGGAGCGTGGAACTGTGATTCCGGCCCCAGGGCATTGCTTTGTACTGACCTCTCCGACAAACAAACATCACCGCCGCACCACGCCAAAATGTCGTCGCGCGATTCTGTCGGGGCACTGCTCATGAGAGGAGGGAGCATAAATACAGCGAGATGGTCTCGTATTCTCACGACTTTGGCACCTCGCTCTCACCACTCACTCGAACATTGTCTCCCACACAACATCTCGCTGTTCAAGTTACAATCCCACAGCACTCCATCCTCAATCACGCCGAAAACTCCTCGTCAAGAACCCGCTCCCCGCGCTTTCGACTGCCATGAGCTCATCCCAGAGCCACCTCCTTACCGGCGTCGGCACCCAATTCGCCAGGTCCGGTACAAGCCTCTTGAGACCAACCACTGGCCTTTCCGCTTCCACGCACGCCACCTCATCCTCGACCGCCAGCAGACCTTATACTTCCACCATCGCGCGCAATGGTCCGCATAATCCTGACACACGGCCCTATTACTCTCGAAAGCTAACTCTACGTAGGCAGCCTAGGCCACGTACCCAGCACCAGCTTGTCGAAGAAGAAACCATCCCCAGGCGGATCAATGTACAACTTCCCAAGAAGCTCCTCCGGAAGCGGCTAGTGGGTCAAGGGCCCAGTGCTGTGGACCCTGGGTACCGTGGTTTGCTGCAGGCCCTGGACATCGGGCTGCCAGGGCCCGTGTGTCTGTCGTTGTGATATGGGATGTTCGTTTGCTTGGGCGTTACTGGGTTCGCTAGACTGAGGTCGCAAGACCAATAATTCATTAATGTCATTGATACCAGCATCTGTCACGTTCTTGATCTTTGCTGCGCTCAGCTTCGTTCACATGACTGTTGGCCGTGCAAGATGTGCATTCACAGTATATTTTACCATCACGATCAGCACTGTGAATGGATTTCATCTCACAACACGCAAATTTCGCGTCGTCGTTGGATGACAGGGGCGGCGTAGACACTGCTTGTGAAACCCGGCTTGGGATGCGAACAGCGCCGGGGGGGCTAAGATAGGTCCCAGCGTAGCGCCTTTTCTAGATTAGGCACTTCGTGATCTGGAGCCGCATGTACTTTTGTCGAGTACTTTGTCACACACCCTTCGTCCGTGCCCCGTCCGCGGCCTCGCTTAACCTGTCGATGCCCAAGAGGCCTCAACAGCAGCATGTAGGTTTTGCTGCCTTGATTGCTAAGCCAGTCTCGGCGCTGAGCCATGTCAGCAGAGCCGCTTCCCTTCGCCCGTTGAACCAGTTCGCCAACGCAGCTGTCAGCTTGAGCGCTAGCTGCGCTATTGGTCCTGGCAGCGGTAACACCGCATAATGAACTGGTAAGATGACCAGCTGCATCAGGTGAGAAGATACGTACTGCTATACGAGCCGGCAAATCAAAGCGTGGAGATGTACCCGACTTGGCCAGTGCAGACGTTTATCAGAAATGCAGCTCATGGCTCTTCCTCAGCACCTATTGATAGGTAGTACCCGTGGAAGCGGATCCACCTACTGGTGCTCGCATGTCTGCACTCCATAGCTGCAAGCGAGAAAGCAATAAAACGAACAGGAACGTCAAAGGTGAGCTTGCGCCACTGTCACAGGCTCACAACCGTGACGCATCAACGCCATGCTACAAGGCGAAAAGTCATTTGTGCCTTGCCATTGATCATTGTAATCATCGACACGGATTGTCACGATCTTAGCGATTCCAGCCAATCCCTACCGCACAGCAAACCAGCTTGATTAATTCGTCATCCAAGGATGATGGATTGTGCTTGGTAACTCAGCTTAATTCAAGCGTTGCCAATAGTTTAACGCGGGTTCGCAGCCTGGTGGGGAGTATTTTCTCGCGCTGTCACCCTCCCGTCGCACTCTACTGCATGAACACCACGACTTCTTCCTTGCCTCGCAGCACCCTTGCGCTCCAAAGGGAATTGGGAAGTCCGCGCCGGAGTATTTTACGCCAGCAAGAATGTGGCAGCACGGCATTCACGGTTTCCTCGAATCTTTGAGACATCGAAATCATTTATCTCTCAACTACATGCTTACCCTTATTTGTCTAGCTTACCAGATGATGACTTTACTATTCGAGACCGTGCCTAGCTTCAAACATGACTGGATCGAATGTCTCGGAGACCTTGCATGTTATCGAATTGCCTAAGCAATCATCACTGCTCGTTGACGGCACCTCTACGAGTGGTACCCGCCGGGCTGCTTACAAGCTATGACAATTGCCAAATGCAGCGGAGGCAGATTTTTGTTCTGATGCCATCAGCCTTTGTTCTGGACCTCGACGATCATCGCAGCCACGTTGAACCACAGCCGTTATCCGCCCTCGCGAAAAGATGACAATCTGGTCGATCGAAGCTGCTTTGGCCTAGACTTTCCCACGAGGCCGCAGAGCCTCCGAGCGACGAGGCCAGAACACCGTGGTACGTACCTGGATACGCCCGCGGACTACCCCTTTCCTGCTCGCAAACCCAGCCAAATGGTCGGCGGCTGGTGGCTCCGCTGTTTGCAGCTGGCACGCTGCATCGCCTCAACGTAAGACATTGAGCTGGAGGGTAGCAGCACTGTTCCAAAATGATCAAGATATTCATTGGGCGGCAATATTAGTGCTGGATGGCTGGTTTCACATCGTCTCTCGTTACACCAACACTGAATGATACCACTCGACGGACTATCTCATACGCATGTCCATATGGTTACTGCATCCTTTACTAACATCTGGAAGCACAGGAACACAGGTCACTGGACAAAGTTTGCAGGCGAAGACCGACCAGCGACGGATGCGAGAGCGAAGCCTGATGGTCCTGTGCCGTCCCATCAACCACGAGGCGCTGGCTTTCATGCTTAATGATAACTATCTATATTTCGATCATATATAAATTCTAGGTCGGTAGCAAAGGAATTACATACAGTGAGATCGCATGTGTGAAGCCTCAGGAAACGCAGAGCGGGTCTTGGCGGGGCACCGCGTCCGCAGGTCACATGAAGAAGGAAGCTCTGTACATCTCCAATTTGCTACTCGATTTTGAGCCTGCTTGTCTGCTCTTGCTCAACCGCAATGCTGTGCTCATGTCATTCTTTTCTTCTACCTAGCAGACCTAATGAGCGAGCGCCCTCTACCTGAAAGGGAGCTTTCTTCGGCCAGCACCGTCTTCTACACCCCCACCGAAGAGGCCCCTCCCACCTCTCCGCATGCGGTTCAGCCAACCCCTTCCAACAACGCCGCCGCTTCAAAATCGTCGACTACAGCGCAACCCGCGTCTCACGACGCAGCCCAACTTAATGCTCTCACACCGGAGGAGGCGGCCAAGGCCGCGGAATTGATACAGCGCAATTATCGAGGCTACCGCGAGCGACGGCAGTTGGCTGGTCTCGGAACAGACGCAGTATCCAGACGATGGGCTGATGTAAGCTTGATCTCGTTAAATTACTGAGACCTTCGCTGACTTATTACAAGGCCGTGAGCGAAGGTACGAATTGCAGACACCATCCTATCTGATCCATGCTAAGCGCGATGCAGCCCAGTGGAGAAATGTGACCAGAACGAGGCCTCGAGCAGAGCATGCAAAGCCCGAGCCATTGCCAAACAGTACGCTTTCCACCGACGCCCGTCGAGCCAATGCTAAGAACGGAGGTCACTCGACATTCGCACAACAGGAATGGAAGCGACTTCTGCAAATTGCACGACGCGCCGATAACGACGACACGAGCGATAGCGATGGCGAGTCATCGTTGACAGACGAGCAGAGGGTGGTCTATCGGGAGAAGAAGCGCGCGGAGAAGAAGAAAAGAGAAGAATACGCCAGGACGATGGGACTAGAGTATTTCTTGGAGATGGTGGACGAGAAGCACCGATACGGCAGCCATCTGCGCTCGTACCACGTAGGTGAGTATATGCAACTGATTCCGTCATTGACTCAGCTGACGCAACTGAAAGTATGGCAACAAGCGGACACAAACGAGAATTTCTTCTACTGGCTGGATTACGGCGACGGTAAAGACGTTGAAGTACTCACTTGCTCCAGGGACGTCCTTGAACGCGATCAAGTGCGATATCTCAACAGAGAAGACCGGCAAAAGTACCTTGTTAAGGTTGACAAGGATGGGCGCTTGCGATGGGTGAAGAATGACCAACGGATCAACACATCATACGAGTACAAAGACAGTCTGGAGGGAATCATTCGCGCCGATGATTACACAACTCCAGTCTTCCGAGAAGCTGTCCATGGCAAGCGGCATCCTCAGCAAGATCCTAACAGTACTAACGCTGTAGACCACGAAAGGCGCAAGCGAGGATCTGTGTCCTCGTCCAGCTCAAGCTCAAGCGACTCCGTGGACAGCATCGCTGAAGGTCAACACTATGTTAACAACGAGTTGGAGCAGGCGCATGGTATCAAGAAAGTTCAGTACGTATCAGCAGGCGCATTGCTCAACCATCTACTGCAGAAGACCACCAAAAAGAACACCTGGATATTCGTCGCGGACACGTCATTTCGATTATACATTGGTATAAAGCAGTCCGGCGCTTTTCAGCACTCTTCGTTCCTCCACGGCAGTCGTATTGCGGCAGCTGGTCTGATCAAGGTTAAGGACGGTCAATTACGCAGCTTGTCACCGCTCTCAGGGCATTATCGACCGCCAACGAAGAATTTTCGCGCCTTCGTACACAGTCTCAACGATCACAAAGTCGACATGAGCCGAGTCAGCATCTCGAAGAGTTACGCCGTGCTGCTCGGTCTTGAAGGCTATATGAGGACGAAGAAGTCGATGAAGGATGGTATCGTTCATATGGAGCATAAGGCTGAAGAGATCTTTGAGCCCGAGAAGGCTCGATTGCGGGAGGAGAAGACACAAGACAAGAGCGAGAGTGCGCGCAAAGAAAAGGAGCACTTGGAGAAGCTGAGGACGCGAGAGTCTGCGCAAAGACGGGAATCGGGTGCTCATGGCCTGATCGGCCGAATGAAGTTGCTTGGGCGTAAAATGCGGCACAGCGAGCCGTCGACCCCTGAGGAGAATACGAAGTCGACGCCGGTTATGCCTAAAAAGACGACTACTTCGGCGTCGGGAGGGACTGCAAATTCGACGGAGCAGGAAACGGGAGAGATGCAGCCCACAGCGTCAGGCGGAACGAGCACTCCATTACAGATGAAGAGGACGAGCAGCCGAGAACAAAATCACCCTTCCGTATTGGAGAAGACCGATGCTTCGACGCAGAGAGAGCCAAGGAGACCGCCGGAGAATGAGGCTGGCCGAAGCGTGCCGCAAGCGCCCGCAGAAGCCAAGAGTTCGAATAGCTCAAGCGAACTGAAGGCGTAGACGATACCCCGGTAAGCAGCAAAAGAAAGCTTACTCGAATAGTGAGCACTCTATTACCTGAAGAATCTTTCGTTTGCAGCTCTGTTCACATTTGACTCCCATACCGCCATCTTTCTTCGCAGGTCGTCCCACTGGATGAGCACGGTAACCTTTTCTTTCCCCCAGATGGTCGAACTTCTGACGAGCTTCTTCTCCGTCGTTAAGAGCAGGCGCAAAGAAATCTTAAAGCATCTATCATGAACGGAAACAAGATGAAACCGTTTTGGATGTATCGCCGAGGAGGCTGACCCTCGCACGTGCCTTGGACGCCACTTGCCCCACCATCATTGGCTGGCAGGAGGGGCCTCGGCTCCTACCCATTGTGGCTGTCCTTGGTGCACACGGCGGAGAAGGTGCAACACTCAGGTGTCAGCGTGCATTGTTGTTTGAGAAGGATACAAGGCATCCACATTCTTCTCTAGCTCTTAAAGCTCCTGTGATTATCAAGTCGTTCAGCCACAGCCTCACCTCACACACCATCTTGATATCCATTGACTGACTACCTACGAGCATTCATTATCTTCTCATCCCAGCTCAGGCAACTTAGTTTGATCACAGTCGCCCACGTCACGCAGGCGACACCTTCAACATCCTCAACATGGCCGCTCCCGACTCCATCACCATTCAAAACCTCACCGGCGACTTCGTCATGAATAAGAAGCTCTCGGATAACCCGGAGCCCATCCTCACTCTCGTAAGCCTGCCCTCCTTCCCCCTCCTACCCCAAAGCTAACTACCGCCACAGCAAGGCATCGGCTGGATGACCCGCAAGGCTATCGGCCTCGCAACCATCACCCTCCACATCAAACAATACAAGGCCGAGGACGACGTCGTCCACATCGTCATTGAACAAACTGCTACCGGCGGCATTAAGGGCACCACCGAGACTCGTCACCTTGACAACAAGGAGGGCGAGCACGACGACCACGTCTTCGGCAAGGTGCACGGCAAGAGCCAGTTCATCAAGATCGCGGACGTCGAGGACGCATACCTGAAGAGTAACTGGTTGCCTGAGACAGTGAACGGCGAGGCGGTGTACAGCACGGCGATTAGCGTGGGCAATGGGTGGGAGGCGAGGCAGGTGTGGGGTTTCCAAGAGAAGGATGGGAAGAGGATGTATGCAAGGAATGTGGTGGTGACGAAGGGCGATAAGAAGGAGATTGCGAGGTTGTACTATGATTATGTGCCGGGCGCTTAGGAGCGCGCCAGGCCGGTGGAGAGTTGGATTGAGGGGATGGAGGGCAAAATACATGGGCATGGGCATGAGCATGAGCATGCGCATAAAGTTGAGAAGCATGAACCCAAGAAGGAGGAGAAACATGAACATGAGAAGGGGAAGGGCCATGATGAGCATGGCGGGGAGCACGACGCTTGAGGTGGTATCGCACCGGTGGGGTTTGCACAGATTGATGATACCTCCTGTCCATAGACTGCTTTATGAGCCACAAACCTGAATGACGAACGACCTACGCAACCCCTTCCATCCTCTTCTCCCTCTTCGCCGCCTCCTCCAACTTCTTCCGTCGTTTCAACTCCCGCTTACTCGGCGGCCTCACAATACTCTCGTCCCCCCTCTCCAAGGCCTCCGCCTTCCTCTTCACGCCCTCCTTCCCCTTCCCCTTCCCACCACCACTGCCCTCTGGCGGCGCAACCCTCTCACCACCCTCCACGACCTTCACAGCCCCCCTAAAACTCTCTCTCCTCAGCGCCGCCATCCCCACACACCTCCTCGGCCCACCCTCCAGCGCCTCCTTTCCCCTCTCCGGCCCCAATCCCCACACCGCACACATATTCACCACATCCGCCGGGCCCCGCACGCCCGCCGCTCTCTTCGCCTCTGAACTAACCACCAACCCCCGCCCCCTCGTCGCGCGTATCAGCGCCGTCGCGTTACTTATCACCGTCCTCCTCACCACCGGGTCTGCGGCCATGACAACTTGGCTGTAGCATAGCTCAATACTGACGCCGCGGTCGAGGGCTTGGCGGAGGGTCTTGGGCTTCAGGTGGTTGTCCAACCGGACGGTGAGGTCGAGGGAAATGAGGTCAATGTCGAGGTCTGTGCACGCTTGTGTGAGGGTTGCGGTCGTGGTGGGGCGGACCGCGAGGATGTCGTAGTGGGTTTGTAAAGGGGTGAGGCGGGGGAGGGCGGATGTGGTTGTGAGGGGGAGGGTGAGGCGAGTGAGGGTGGCGAGGGTCGGTGGGGTGGTGAAAGGTAGCGGATCTGGGATCGCGCAAGATAGGTCGGTGGGGAGTTTGCCCGTGATGGTGTGGTTGAGGGCGATGGTGTTGTAGCCGACTATCTCTCGTCAGCTGGAGAATGAGGGGACATGATTTGGTTGATGCGCACGCTCTTTGAGGAATATCAGTGTGCACTGCGTCTCTGCCTCATCGTTTGTCCAGGGGACGTTGAGGTCGTAGTAGGGCATGACGATGGCGGGTGTGCTGGCGCATGGCGGTTGTGTTGCTGCACTGATATAGAACGAGTGTGAAGATGAGCTAGTAACGTAGCTGTTTTGGTCAATTGAAGTGCATGTCTTGGATGTGAGAGGAAAATAGAAGCGCCAAGTGAAGGAGAAACAGGTGACGTGTGATCGACAAGGCAATGCGGCGGAGAGTGGATCTGTCCGAAACTGCACGAGCTCTTCTTATCCTCCACTCTTAACGCAACAATTGCATGCACATTCGCTCATCTCGATTGATACCACTACTAGTCTTCACTCTCGTCGCTTGCTACACACTCTACAATCTAACAACCACCAAATCCTGCCGCTTTCCTCGCAACGCCCACCGCTGGACCTGCATTAACTGCCATCGCGTCCGCCAACGACCCCACCAACACCACAATCCTGTTATCCCACCCCCATCAAAACCCGTGCATGACCACGCCGCACCGCCACACCCGCCATCGCCCAGCATGGCGCGCGTCTACGCCGACGTGAATGCGCAAATGCCCCGCGCTTATTGGGACTACGACTCCGTCAACATCAGCTGGGGCATCCTCGAGAACTACGAAGTCGTCCGCAAAATCGGGCGCGGCAAGTACTCCGAGGTCTTCGAGGGCATCAACGTCGCCAACTACCAGAAATGCGTCATCAAAGTGCTGAAGCCCGTGAAGAAGAAGAAGATCAAGCGCGAGATCAAGATTTTACAGAACCTGAGCGGCGGCCCCAATATCGTGGGGCTGCTGGACGTGGTGCGGGATTCGCAGAGCAAGACGCCCAGCTTGATCTTCGAGTACGTGAATAATACCGATTTCCGGAGCCTGTACCCGAAGTTCGTGGATTACGATGTGAGGTTCTACATCTTTGAGCTGTTGAAGGCGCTGGATTACTGTCATAGTAAGGGGATCATGCACCGGGACGTGAAGCCTCATAACGTTATGATCGATCATGAGAAGCGCACGTTGCGGCTGATCGACTGGGGACTGGCGGAATTCTATCATAACGGGACGGAGTATAACGTGCGCGTTGCGTCGCGGTATTTTAAGGGGCCGGAGCTCCTGGTGGATCTGCAAGAGTACGATTATAGCCTGGATATGTGGTCGCTGGGCGCGATGTTCGCGAGCATGATCTTCAGGAAGGAGCCGTTCTTTCATGGGAATAGCAACTCGGATCAGCTGGTTAAGATTGCAAAGGTGCTGGGGACGGATGATCTGTTTGATTATCTGGACAAGTATGATATCGAGCTTGACGCGCAGTACGATGATATACTGGGCCGGTTTCCAAAGAAGAATTGGCATGGCTTTGTCAATGCGGAGAATCAAAGGTTTATCAGTGATGAGGCGATCGACTTTTTGGATGGGCTGCTGAAGTACGATCATCAGGTATGTGCCTCTTCTTGGGCATTGCTTCGGGTTCGTGCTAATGATCACAGGAACGCTTGACCGCACAAGAAGCCATGAATCACCGTTACTTCGACCCCGTCAGAACCGCTGCGCCCGGCCAGAATCACGTACAGTCATAGTACACACTCTCTAGGCGCTGTCCACCTCTCCCGCCTCTTCAACTACCCAGACTCTTCCAAGTCTACAGAGCTGTCACCTCCACCATTTCCACCATTTCCACCATCTCCATAACCACCGCCTCTGCCTGTACGAGGTCCGCCAGCAGTGGTGTTGCTTACTTGTCCGACATCTCGAAAAGAAGGAGGAATTACCAGCGCCTGGCGCCGAATGGGTATCGGCTTACATACTCTAATGCATCATGCCAACAAGTGAGTTTCGTTGCGTACGGAGCTTGCACACTTCGTTCCAGAACCACGTGACGTGATAGCGACGAGTCATGGCATGGAACTTGAGCAGAGCTTTCCCTGCTGTGCGCGCGTCCTTCCCTTACTTTGCTCCTCACTCTCTATTTCCAGCCTTTGAAGTACAAATTTTGAGGCTAGGGAAGCGTCTGCTCTTATCAATATGCGCAGACATGCGGAAAGTTAGGGACTACGGAGTATACGTGGTTATTCGACACTGATGAGCATGTTGATCGTCCGTTACACAGGACGTCGATGCGGGTACGTACCTCTAATGGACTTCTCACCTCGCTCAACGCGCCTCTTGCTGTAATACTCCCAGAACCAAGGTAATAATTGCACTCGATGCTGCCACGGACGCTAATTGTGCTGGTGCAAGGCCGCAGGACGCTCCTGCGTCCTAAACTTGGTCAGCTCGACCGCATTCTGCGCGTTGTTCAGAAGCACGCGCCACACGCTTTACCTTCAATATGGCGTGGCAGCGGAGTAGAACTGCTGTTCGGTGATGCCAAAAAGAAAGCTGCTGCGCAGATAGAAAACGACTGGAATGCACCCAGCAATATCTATTGGAGCCACGCGATATACAATTTCGTGAGGTTTCTCGGGGTGGAGATCGTGCCGGGCGGTCAACTGGCTCAAGGCTTGCTTGAAGTAGCCAATGACGATGGACAACAAGCGCAAAGCGTGACTACAGAGGCTCGCAAGCTGTTAGATTGGGTCAAGGAATCCAGTCATGAGGGATCGGCCAGCAGGCGGAAAGGCTTGTGGCAGGATGCATTATGCGGATACTTGTACGACTCTGCTGAGAGAAGTTCGGAGCTGGAGGTCCTGGCTACTGCTGGATTGACGTGTCGCACCGCACCACTTCCCAGCTCCTCGCCACCGTACGATCTTGACTTCGTAATCAAAGCTTCAGGTGCACGCCAAAATCACGCAATGTCTCAGGACTCGCAGTACACCATGAGTCTGCAGCAAAACCTGCAGAGCTGGCGGGTGAGCATGAGCAGGGGACTGAGCGCACTGGACAAGATCCCCCCGGCGCTTGATTTCCTATTGATATCCAGAGATCCGCGCACAACTCATATTGCTCGACTCGCTGGATGGTGAGTGTCGGCCGCGTCGGCTCAGTCACATGAACAGGCCAATTGCATGGAGAACTGACCGACTTTCAGGCATACGTTGCTCAGCGTGGGTTATGAGATGACGAAAGACGAATATTCCCCCCTTTCGCAGTATTCGGGTACAATCTTTGTGGCAAGAGCCTGTGACTATTATCACTTCTGCAACCTTCCCGTTCGCGAAGAGATGATAACGAATGTTGCGGACGCTCGTCTGTGGAAGCCGCCGGAACTTCGGCAACAGCTCAAAGGCAGCCAACAGTCTGCGGCATCGCGCAGTGGCGTAAACAAAGGCAAAATAGGCCGTACTTTGACAATAGAGCACGGCTGAACGGCCTTTCAACATCTCCTCCTGCATACTTCGCCACGGCTTTGTTGTTTCTCACTTTGAAGGCAACAATTATTCGGCACGACGAAGAGACACTGCACCTCATGATGGATGTACTCATTGATCTACACATCTACGGTATCAGGCGGGATACAGTCTCAAACGCAAATAGCAGAACCACACAACAAGCGAAAACACAAGCATCCGCGAACAACCGTACATCACCGCACAGCACGGGATGACTTCTCGTCGTGTAAACCTGCGCCACATAACGTACCATTACTTGATAGTCTAAAAAAACAGCGCTCAAGTCTTGGCCGGCTCCTTCACCTCCGGCACCTGCTCAGCCTCCACCGCCACCATGTCCCACTCAGTCTTCAAAATACCTCTTTTCTGGAACTTTCGCGCCTTCCACGGCATCGGCAGAAACATCCACCTCGCGCGCGCGTCGACCTTGTATTTCGCGAGCTTACGGCAAACCCGCCGGAGCTCATCCTTGGGAACGCTATATCCCAAGTTGCAACCCTTGGCCCTGGGATCATCCTCAATCGCGTCTTCATCCCACATGTGCTCTTTGATGAAATGCGACCACTTTGCCTCTAGCTTAGCGCCCCCGGTTACATCTAGCGAGGTTGTTAGCACTGCAGAGGTTTGTGGACTGGTGGGTGGATGGGTGGGTGCCGTACGCCATTTTAATATTTTCTCTCCCGGGCTGTTGGTGGCGGGCCTGCAGGTTAACAAGACTTGCATTGATGAGTTCGGCTGGGCCATTGAGTTCTGCAATGGATTTTGAATCTGCTGTTGAGGATGTCGAGTGGCGCTTTACGTTCGGAACGAGTGAGAAAAGAAAACGTCGGAGAAGGTGGTTCTGCTGCAGGTCAAGAGATATCGCGCATGACAAGAGGCCTTAAAAACAAGCACGCGAGCCAGTGGAAACTGAACACCATTGCAGACATGCGCATTCGTTGTGTCTTGTCACCGCAGGCTGTTGGGTAGGCGTACACAAGGCACACTTCGCAGAGCATGCATTGCGAGTTCTGCGCATAAGGCAAAAGGCACTTGAATGCAAGGCTCAAATCAGGGCACATCAACCACATCAAATCGCCTGTTGAAGTTGCCTTGCCTTGAGGGCCTTCAATCAAAGCAGCTCCAAATGTTTTGTATGTTGCCGGTGGGGGGAAGCAGCCCGAGCTCGATCAAAGCAAGGTCACCTTAATTTGAGGTGCTTTATGCGGGACCCTGGCCTGCAGTCGTTATAGAACGCCCCAAAGCTACAATATGTTTAACAACGCTCGAATACCGGCCCGATAGTTGCGAAAGAGGTAGGCTTACTAAGCTGTGCATCATCTGGCTTCCATGCTCATTCTGTGGCCACTAAAAGATGCCATGTATCGATGATTCAGAATTCGGAAAGGCCTTCCTCGAAGTTACGGTCGAGCTCACCTAAACGATTTGAGTGTAAGTGGGCACTAATGCTGGATTCAAGACCATTGCCTACAAAGCCGATCATGAACAAGAAGCGCTCACGGGCTTTGAACAGTATGCGAGACAGCGGATCGTGAGAACGCAGCACAAGAACGATTCTGGTCGACGACCTAGGTACAAATACACAACAACAAGACACCTGGAGATTCGTTGATGGTCTACAAAACCGCCCTCAGATACGCCCCCCGCGGATGACTTCACCTTCGGCACGTGATCCGCCTCCCTCGCCACCAGCTCCCAAACCTTGTCGCCATGGTGTCTTGACTGAAACTTCCGGCCCGACCACGGCAGCCCCAAATGCATACAAGTCGCGCGCGACTCGCACCTGTATCCCGCGAGCTTTACGCGGAGCCGCCGATGCGCCGATGTCTTGTACCTCAAAGTGTGGTCATGTGCATTGCTAGACTCCTGAGGCTCGCCGAACCCCTTCATAAATTGCTTGACGAAAGCAACCCACTTCGACAGCTCAGTCGGGGCGCCGGCTACGTCTGTGGACTTGTCAGTTCTGAGGATTTACGGGGGCGATGGGTGCGTGCCGTACATCACTCCAACCTTCCGTATTCGCTGAAGTACTGTAATGTTGCGCGCGCTGGTGGGATGGGACGGTCCATCTTTTGGACTTGTCACGATGTGCGTGGATGATGAGGGGATTGCGAGATTCTGGGCTTGGCCAGTAGCGATTCGGGCTGTTACCGTGGCTTGAACCTGTTCGCAAATCGTAGAGTACAGGAGCGCGAAAACGCCGGGATGTGGACATGTAGCAAGCGGCCTAAATATCCGGTTTGCAAGTGGAACGAGAGTTGGACACGATTGAAAGTACTCGTGTTGCTGGCCCTTCGTCACCATGAACGGTTGAATAAGCGTAGGCAGACATCGCTATAAGAGGCACACATATGGCAAAAGCACTCGAGGTCACGACTTCAATCCACAGCTCTCATATACGAGCTCGCCACGGAGCCGATGATTGCGAGACGGTAACGTTGCTATGCTCTACATCAGCCGCTTCGATCCATATCGCCGCCATTGAGATGTAAGTTGCCTTCGCTGCTTGCATAAGGTGCCGAAAAGACCTTGTTTGAGCACGTGGTCGAGCTTCGCAGAACGGTTTGAGTGTAAGTGGAACGATACTGAGAAGTGGGGGTATAGCCAGCACTCAGATCGTATCTAGTAAGCGCTAACCGCTCGTAAACGGTGTACGAGACGGTCCACTTGCCATGAACGACGACTGCAGTTTGTCTTGGGGCCAACGCGGCCCAGCTGGCTGTTTGAAGGATGTTGTAACTGCGGGATAGGCGTTCGAAGTCCACCTGAGATGTCGTACTATTCCTTCGGCAATGCGGTCAGATGTCAGCATAAGAGGGTTTGCTAGATAGGAGACACCAAGGGTGTGATCAGGTATGCGCATAGCGTATCCTTGAGTAGTATTCAAGCCCTCATTGTGGGAAGCAGCAGGTTGAGACCACGGCAACTTTCAACCTTTCATCAGAAAGATGTTAATATTTCAGCTTCTATGGTTGCACCTGTGAGCGTGCAACTCAACTGCGTGTCGACTCACAACTCACCTACACCCAACCCTTGCAAAATAGCTTCCACGCCTTCTCCTTCTGCGGCTCAATCTTCGGCTCCTGCGCCGTGAACTTAGCTCCCTTAAACTTCCCCCACCCACTCTTCTTCAGCACCCACCCATGTATTTTAGACGCGAACTTACTCCCCTTCCACGGCAACTTGCCAATCTCAATGCCGAAGTAATTCGCGTCGTGGTCGCCGCGGTAGGCTCTCAAGCGATGGCACAGCCACCAATTTTTGAACCTCTTGGTTGTCCATTCGTACTCATACTCGTGTACGCCGTCTTCTCTTTTTCGCTGGCTCGATCCCTTCTTTGTGCGAGGTTTCCAGCCTTTCATTGTTCCATCTATAAAAGCGATCCACTGCTTATCATGGTTCTCGAGCCCTTCTATACCTAGAGAAGACGTCAGTAGCTGTAACCGCCTCATCGCACATGTGTAAGGTGGCAAGCTCCGTACGCCATGTGACCGTTCCGACCTCGTCGATCTTCTGGGCATCAATGGTCACTGTGACTTTCGGTTCATGAGCCTCCTTTGCTGCTGCCGCCGCCCCCCTGTGCTCTGACCGCGGTTGTTCGCCTCGTCGGTGTGCTGGGGTTCTCTTCGTCATCTCGTGGCCTCTTGATGCGACCTGCTATCTGTCTTGGGAAACGCCCCTAAGTCAACGTCCGACACCTTTCGTCGAACAGCGCTTCGGTGCTGCAGCTAACGTTCTTGCGAATGAACTGCGGAAACGGTTTTGCGACAGTATTGATGATAACATTGCATCGCACTGTACCAGACATGAAAAAAATGGCATCTTACTGTTTCGAAACGGACACCTGTAAAGGGCATGCACGGTCATCGCAGACGTCATTTTGAAGGACGTTAGACTCATCACGAAAACGTGACAGACTTGTCAATGCTGACCATAAGCTTTCCATGGATGGCGAAAGCACGGCCGCATACTTAGCTGAGACGTGTCTTGACGTTTCACGCGCCGCACTATCTACATGGAACGAGACCGCGGTGGACGACTTGAAGCGGAATGTGTACGATCTTGCCGGTTACTTATCGGCGGTCGGCTGCAACACAGCAGGAATGAAACTTCAAGCGTCTTTGAGGGCCAGTAAGCGGTGGTCTGTAATGGCTCGATTGAGCGAACATGGAGCAAAGGGTGCGGGCCGTCTTTGTGTTGGACACGTGTCCGGTTTTGAGGCCGGTACTTCCGATCTTGCGAAGGGCTTGGCTTCGGATAGGACGAGGATACCTCCACGGTCACTTCTGCCTTCCTGCTTTGCAAGGTCAGACGTCACTTTGTCAGTGACTTGGAAGTAATGGAAATTCTGAATGCTGCTCGTTGGGGAATTTGACCCACGCTAGACCCATACTGGCGCAGTCATATGTCCCATGGATATTTAGCACTGTTTGACCTTCCATCCCGTCTCTTCCCTTTCTCTCCCTTCTATCTGCCACCCTACGGCATCTTCAGCATTTCATCTTTTAGCACACACTTCTTGTGGATTAATGAGCACGCGATTAATTTGTACGTTCCGAGGTCGTGCCAAGGTTTCCGATAAAAACGCCACATCAACAAAGCACAACATTATGCGACAGCATACTGCGCTTCACCGTCACTGAAGAGTGTCTGGAAAGTGTCAGAGCCACTGAATGTCCGCTACAGACACATACAACGACCTTGTCATTGAGCCACCAAAGCATCAGTGTCGTAGTCTTGAAAGCCAGAATGTTATGAGTTCTGGCTCCCGCGTTTTCCAGGAACTTACGGTACCTTCTCAGGCTCTTCCACCCTCCATACTTTCTCATCACTTCTCTCTTTCACCATTGGAAACTTTCTGTGGCGCCATAGATTTACGCCGCAAAAACGTGCTCGCCCTGCCTTGTACCCGAGCAAAATTTCACCCAGTCTCTCCGCATAATCGATATCTCCTGGCGGCGGTAGGCTATATTCCAGTCTCAAACCACTACTTAATAAAGGATCGCCATGGCGGATTTCAAACGGGAAGGGTCCCATTAGGCCAGTAATGAATTGTTCCCATTCTTTGACTTGATTCCCTTCACCTTTCAATTCTGCGTGCGCTATCAGTAAAAAGGAGACGAAGGGGCAGGAGCCCGCTGTCACTGACCCCATATCAGTCTATTCTGTTCATGAGACCTATAGTCTATTTTGCGGGTGAGTGATATCGCGAGGTTTGTATGGTCTCCCGCCATGTTCAGGGGTTTACAGTCGCGAACTTGAACCCTTTAGTACCCGGACCGCTTCAAAGGTTCAAGCGCTATGTTTGTAGCAGGTTGATGAAGTATGACTAAATAATATATAAGGAACGATGCTGGTATTGCGACCTCGCATGATGGCGTGCGGACGGCTGTACTCAGCTTCAAATAGCCTGCACGGAGAGAGGGATGATATGGACACGATTGCGATATGACGCTCGATTCGCGTAAAGCAACATCCCTTAAAGTATGGAAGTGATCTCGGGCCAGGGCTTCTCACAGGCCAGGCTAAAGACTAGGTGGCCAGAATGAAAGCTAAAATGCAGAGGACGCCCTGAAGAAAGCCTAGCTTGATGACCCATCAGCTAAACCAGTGCAGTCTGGTCCGGCCTGGTGATATCAGACGACATTACGCAAGGGTTTCCAAAGACATCTGGGCGTTGACTAACGCTTTTCAGACGACATCAGATTCTCGGTCACCCTAGCAGGAAATGTTTTGTAGGTCTATCTGGCCTGATAACCGGCCTGAAACAACCTATTTAGGATGAAGCTAAGTTAATAGGGCACGCGGCCAGGTCTGTAGCTTTGTTGGGATCGCCTGACGTGACGTTAGTCCTGCATGCAGCGGGTCTGGGCTGTGTGGAACTCTGTCTCGGGTTCTCCAGCTTTGCCTCCACCGTCAACCAGAAGCGTAACTGCGCACATGATCCGTGGGATCTTTGTTGAGGCCGCACGCGCCACCGGATGCCTGAAAGGGACATCGGTGGCACATTTATATAACAGTGGCCCCGTTCCGAGGGGCCAACCAGTCGAGTAGCAGCAGCGCCGCGCCGCGTCCTGATATCAGTATGGCCAGCATCGCCAACCAATGTTGCTCCTCGCTGACCCACGCTTTTCTTAAGAAGTTAGCGGAGACGCGAGTGAGTAGCATCAAGAGCGTCTCTGATATGTCATCCGTATTTCACAAGCATCACACCGGTGTTTTCACTATTGAATAGGATTCATGAAGCTTTTCTACAGAACCCAGCACATGCATATCATCTTGATCTCAGAGTCGTCCAGCAAGAATTTCAGGGTCGTCCAGCAAGAAATTTTAGGATCAGAGCACACGTGGTAGACACTCTACCAGAAAAAAGGATTCCAGCGGCTATGAACCGGCACCTTTTCAGGCACCTCCTTCACATTCAAGGCTGTCCGAGTAAGGTCATAGGAAACTCCTATTTCGGCGTCCTTCGTCACTTCAAATTTCTGTTTCTTGGGGTTCTTGTTCGACGACGTGTCCGTCTTGATACTGTCTAGGTCCCAGCCAAGCTGAGAGAACCTGCGGTTCCGCAGCTTGTATACGAGCGTCCATCGCTCTCCGGACACGCCCAGAGACTCATGAGATGGCTCTCGGAGCCTCTTCCAGCGTCGCATGATGTCCTCGATCCATTTCTACCAGTTTTTGGCAAGGTCTTTCGAGGCCTCTATTACTGAGACGAGAGTCAGCGTAAGGCATGAACTTTGCATAGAATTAGGATATGCAAAGCAACAACGCACTCCAAGTCAATGTTTTCTTCACAGGGTCTGATATCATCTTGACCACGTCCTGCGTTCCAGCAGCAGTCGCCATGTTGTGCTTCCGTTGTGATGCTACTCGATTCAACAAATGTTGACGTACTAGACAGCGGTTCAAATTTAACAAAAAGTCGATAAAAATTGAGGTACATGCAACCTTAAGACTCTGAGTATTGTAGACTACCAGGTCAATGTCACACAAGCAAAAGTTTCTGGGAGAACGTATGGACGATGCGACGAAGCAATGCTTTTTTTCAGCCGCCTCAAACATGACAGCTATGAGCTCGTTAGATCAATGTCTTTTCACGATTGTTGAAAACTCGTTAAACGAGCGACTCGGACGCATCCAGAAAAGGGTGCCTTGATGAACACCTGTGCAGAGGCCTTCTTGGCGGCCTTTTGCGGCCGCACAACAAACTTCGATGTCAACACTGCCAAGTCGATCAAGGACACCACTGAAGACTCGTGCGATGTCTCTCGAGGCTGCAAGGATAACTGACGCTGAAGAAGGCTCGTGGGTGCTTCATAATAAGACAGCTATACATTGGATGGCTTAGGAAGCGGTCGGGCGCAGCAATATACACTGATTACGGAGTACCATGCGTATACACTGCAAGCCAAGGTTGAGTATGGTAATAATGCTTGTTTCCCAGCGCAGACAATGGTCGAGAGTCAGTCCTGAAGATACTGACATCGCGATACAAGGTAGATGTCGTATGACCGTTGCGCTTGAACTCGGGTGTGTCTTGAAGCACTGCAATCGAGGCTTACAAGTCAAAGCGATATCCAATACCGAGGTAGCCACAAAGAAAGCAACGACACTATTTGAGACTGAGCAAGACGCAAAAGCCTTCCTTGTAAGTGCCTCTTTACCTATCCTCAACGTGGAAGACAGCTATACTTGGAGCTCAAAGGGTTGCGTAAGATCCGCGTGTGCAACCTCTAGATTAGTGCAGTAGAGAAAAAGATCGCTATCCAACATTCGTGGAACCACAAGCGACTGATAACTTGACACAATGCGAGCCCTTTACTCTTCGTACAAGGACCAAACGCAGCATTCAAACTCATTGCAACGCACCTTTTGACTCGAACCGCTAGAAAACGATGAAACATATCATTCAGATACACCTATCTCGTTGGGATAAACCCGAGCGGTATCATCACGCAATAATACAGTGGATTGTACGTCAGACAAGGGCCGATCCTCGGCACCCTGTTCGGCTTGCGCACCTCTCGCACCGTCCCGTACCCTTGAGTATGCGGAAACTTCTTGCACAGGAAGGTTATATGCTTCCCAGATATCTCCACGGGCGCTATCGTGTGATACGAGTTCAATTTCCAGTGTAAACGGAACTCCGCCCAGTAGCCCCGATACTTATATTGCAGATCCCAGGCTGACGTCTTCTCTGATTGGAGAGACCGGGGGTTGATCAGCGTCCAATTGCACATAAACTTGTCGATGAACTCTGACTTCCACTTTGCCATCAGCTTCTCGTCACCCTCGAGACCTATGCGGAGATGTCAGCGGGCTTGAATGGGGTCTTGTGTCGAGTGTTTCTAAAATTCCGGGGTGACACGTACGCCAACTAACGCAGTCCTTGCCTCTTATTGTCATAACAACCCGAATGTTTGCTTTGCTTGCCATGGCGAGGCTCTGATTCAGGTGCGTTCGAACTTTGGACTGCTGCGCACTATCGTAAAGAAAGACCAAATGTAGTCACCGTAGGATCCTGTGATAAACCGAAGAGATTGCGATGTCAAACGCTGAATCCAACAAGTATTAGTAGATTACTACAATGTGCAGAGGAGAAGCAATGACACTTCCAGTGAAGGTTTTTCTAGCGATGCTGTAGATTTGACACCTGTGCATTGTGCGATTCACACCGGAATGGGTTCTTCAGGGCGGCCATAAGTTTCACGACATCTTCAAACTCGCTCCATGGAGATGTCGCGCCGTGGAAATGGGGCATGCTTACAGGGAAGCGTAGATGTGGCACGATCGACGATTGGGTTAGCGTATCAGCAGCCCGTGGGGCATAGTAGCCTTGTAATTGTGAGCTGCATATATTACCGTGTCGCCCTCTGTGAGGGCTGCTGACGGGCGCATGGACTACTTGAAGAGGGCGAGAAAATTTGTCGGCATCTCGAGCCATATTGGGAGCTTACTCATAACTCGTATGTCAAATGCAGTCAGGCACAGTAAGCACATCTGCCTTGTCAGCTTGCGGATTAGGGTTGCTAGACTGGAGACGGGCATGTTCCACTCATATCAGAAACCTTGCGGCCAGGATGCTTCTAATGTGATCTTGCACTGTGAAGCCCGGTAAAATCACGAGCGTTGTGAAGGGGGCACGCTGGAAGTCAGTATCAGGAGGCTGCGCAAGATGATCGACTGAAGTTATCTGACAACCGCATAGGATCGAAACAAGTGCGTCACGGTCAGCCTGGTAGAGCAAGAGGCCGGGCACGGCAAGCCGGATCCCACGGTACGCGTCCACGCCAGTCTGTCATTCAGTGCAGGTGCAGCCGCTGGGGCTGTTTTTCCCGCGTCCGTGCGTGTTGGTAGGGATTCTCGTTCGTCTGCAAACAGATACAGCAGGCCTAAGAACAAGTAAAGACGCTCTCCGATCGAGGCCCCAGACTGCAGTATTAGTCATTCCTACTTTTGCCCAGATCTGTCGGAAGACTGAACAGCTGCGACATGCATAAAATCGCGGATCGTTAGGGAGCTTCAGCGCTAGGCAAGGGGGCGAAGCTGACCCTAGCTGGGCGCGCTAGCCCGATTTGTTCCCTCGGAGTCACCTCCGTACTTATGGCATCAGGGACTTCTGTGCCACTGTAGCTAGTAAGAGTCAGATACGGAGTCCTATATGGACTCCATCTTGGAAATCGATTCAACATTAAACCCCCTACCAGCAGAGAAGCCACTTGTGTGGCTGGCTCGACTTCGAGCGGCGCACCGCTCTTCCGCGTACACTCTCAGACTCTCCAACGTTCTTCACCCGACTCTCGTACAACATTGTCTTGTGCTCGGACTTGAATAAATCGCACGTGGCCGCTTTGCTTTTCTGAAAGGCGATCCACTGGCAACATCGCGCAGAGCTTGACGTGGCTAAAGGTTTGCACAGTCTTCACGTGCGGACAAATGTAAGAACTAGTAAAAGACTACTGCGACGGACCTTCTCGCAATAATGGTAGCACGGGTGCTTGAACCACTGTCTACAATCCTCCGCTGAGCATATGTCGGTGTCAAGCCAGTGAGACATGAATAGCATTTCGATTTCAAGAAACCAGTCTACAACCAGCTCGCTCACCTCGTCGGCACGATCGAAAGTGGAATCTCCACAAGCCAGTAGACAGGGTTGTACTTCTGCCAGGGTCGAATTCTCGGTACGCGCTCAGGCTTCACCACCTCGCGCATCGAGCCCCATCCCTGGGTCTCCGGAAACTTCTTGCAAAACCACCAGAATTTGAGTCCACAGACCTGAACGGGCCCAAACGTGTGATAAGCGTTTAGCCTATAGTGTAGCCAGACGCCGGCTCTTTTAGTTTTTGCTTTATAATGCGCCGTCCAAGTTACCGTCGAAGAGCTGCCGACGTTAGATGGTGGGGAGACCAACTCCCATTTGTTCATAAACTCGTCGACGAATTCCTTCCACTTCACTACTATTTTGTGCTCGCCGGCGACGTCTGCGCAGAGTGTTAGGGATTGTTTCAGATGCGGCACGTCAGGGTAAATTTTTGCAACGATACCTACCCCATGTAATACTGCCGTCTTTATTGGGATAGATGAGTGCCCGACTCTGACCTGCATCCACTACCATATTGCAGCTTCGACGAAATATGTCGAGGGCTTCTTGCGGGTAGGTTGTTGTCCGCTCGAGTTGGAACAAAGGGTTGAAAGGCGCTCAAGAGCTTGCAACTGAAGAGCAATACATAGAGCGGGAAGATTGCATAGGCTTTCCAGCGGAAACGAGAGCGTTGATGGCCACTTGATGACTTTTGTAACAGTCTTGACGAACCGCCACCTGTAAGATCCTTGAAGGCTGGGTGATCTGGCTGCTCCTGAGTTGGGCGCTTCCTTCCATCCTCGAGGATCAGTAATTCATAGAGTTGTAACGTATGACGGCGACTGCAAGCGGACGGTCCCGCAATGAATGAATTGTAGTATTTCTGTGATCGCAGCCATTTTGTACGGCGTCACCGAGGCATAGATTTCTACCGCCTTTGTGTACTGCTCGATGGCTCGCCAATCTTTTCCCAGCCGGTCGTCAAGTCCTGGACCCAATGTATTCAGCCTTGGAGGCGATTAGTTCGCGGACTAGCCAACACTGCTCGTGTGCCAATAAAAATAGAGGAAATTGAAAATCCGAGCACAAAACAATACGGCAGAAAGTTCGCACACACCCCAAGTGACGATCTTCCCGCGATCGCGATTCGCGATCATTTCAGCCTTGCTGCAGACTATACCCCATGGCAGAGCAGTCGTCATTTCGGCCTTTCTCAGTCATGATAGCAGTCTGTGGTAGCTTGCAATGCTCGATGGTGGATCTGCGAGGACACAGAGATAGGGGTATAATGCTGCAAAAGATTGTCAGTCATACGCCTTAAGGCTCTTCTCGACTTGCATCAGCCAACAAAAGCGTAGAGTGCGGCATGTCTCCAGTTGGGTGTGAAGGTTGCGTTTGAATAAGACACTTGTACAATCCTTGGAGATAAAGCTGCGGAGCATGACGAAAGCTTTCACAGTCCTTCACAAGAGGATCTACAAGAAGGAGTAGGAGCGCGAGTATCGTTGTTCACACTTGGCTTCGCCCGCGAGGGGTCCATCCTCGGTAGACTACCGTCTATGAGCGTCCACGCCATTTTGAGCGTCACATTCACTTGGCGGCATCAGTGACTACTGAAGCATTCAGTGGAGGGGTCGGAGTAGCTCGGAAGCGTGCTCTCAGTGGATGTTCTTGCTCGGAACGCGCCATTTGAAAGTGATGGGCGTCCTCTGTGTCGATCCTGGTGGAATATTTGATCCAAGTATGCAAAGTGACACGTAAGCATCTCCCACGAGACGAGAAGTAGCGGGTTGGGATGGGAAGCGTTGCTTTACAACATACGTAAGCGCAGACAAAATTTCTTTCACGGCTCTCCTCCGGATAATCTAGCCATAAGCTGGTGTTCGTGGAGTCAAGTGTTTGTTTGTTTACGGCACTGGCAGGGAAGAGCGGAGCTTGGCGCACTAGCTATATATGGATTAGTCTATTCCATACGACTTTGTTGACATCGCATTCCCTCCACCACTCTACCTCACTGCGCTGGTATCCTTTATACCGTAACTTTCACTCCCAAGCAAAATGTACTGCAGTATCCTTGACTAACGGCCTTTCGCGTGATCATGTTCGAAGGCTTGGTTTGACATTACAAGGAAGGATACCGCGTGCAATCTTGGTTCCAACTCGCCAGCGCCACAATGTGGTTGATCGCTCAGGTTGATCGTACCTCTGACTTTCCTTCTAACCTCGCTTTGGCTTCATTTGTGAGGTGAGATTTGTCCAGCGCTGGGGCCGAAGCAAGGTGACGTCATGCCGTCACTGCAAACAGCAACATGCTTTCCTTTTGCGGCGAGCACATGGGCTGTCAGGCGTACTCGGTGCTGACATTTTTATGACTGATTGATCGCAATCAGTGCAAGGTGCGGAGACCGAGTGCGCTATTAAGCGACTGAGCCTGGCCGAGAGGCCTGAGCTTTGCCAACTCCATGGCCTCTGGGGTGCAAGCAATACATAGGTCCTTTCCCTAGTATCTGAACTTACGATCCCTCCATAAATTATTCAACATGACACTCGCGACCAGCCGACCACTGCTGCGGGCTCTTGCTGTACTCACGCTTGTATGCTCAGTATGTGCCACACCCCAGTCTGGACCACCACCCGCATCAGAGCAGCTGAACACATACGGCGCGCTTCAAGGTTCTGATTTGTACAATGAAGCAGCCGCAAGAATCGCTGCCTCTGGTCTCGATGCACAAACCCAGCAAGCAGCCCAGGTTGCAATCGACTTTGAGAGGTCAAATTGGGCAACTGAGTCTGTTTTCTCGGACGGCTTCTATACCTTACCCGACAATGCAACCACGGTCATTCCAGGTGATCTACTCAAGATCGAGCAACAGACGAATGTGACCTCGTTCACGGTCCCGCCACAGCTTGCTTTGTCGCGTTTCCTATACCAGACAGAGACTCTCAACGGCTCGTCGGTACCAGCCTCGGGCTTTGTGCTGTGGCCATGGATGCCACATCAGTTTGATGATTGCTCCGGTTTCCCGGTCGTTGCATGGGCGCATGGGACAAGCGGATTATATCCGGAGTGCGCGCCCAGCCATGTTCAAAATCTATGGTGAGCTCACATGCATTGATGGTGGGTCTTGAGAAAGATAATACACTGACGCCGAATGATCAAGGTACCAGTTTGCGGCGCCGTTTACTTTGGCGCTCCAGGGCTACGTAGTAGTGGGCGTGGACTACGCCGGTCTCGGAGTAAATGAGACATCCGATGGCGAGCCTGTAGCTCATGAATGGCTCGCAAGTCCCGCGGGCGCTAATGACGTGTGAGTCTCCCTCCCGTGCGACTCCAGGATTTGTCTTACTCACTGTTCATCCGCAGATTTTTCGCTGTCGAAGCTGTGCACAAAGCTTGGCCGTCGGAGCTATCGACGGAGTTCGTTGTATTGGGCCATTCTCAAGGTGGCAGCGTAGCCTGGTCTGCAGCACAGCGACAATATGAGAAGCCGGTTTCAGGCTACCTGGGATCGATCGCAGCCAGCCCACTAGTAGACATAGCTGCGTACTTCGCAAGTGTGCCGCCGGAGACGTCTGCGCCATACGTTGCGCTACTGGCGAACACCGTCGCTTCAGTCTTCCCAAATGACTTTGAGCCAAGCTTGTGGCTAAGTTCGGCCGGACTCCAGGCTCTCGACTTGCTAGAAGGACTCAATGGTTGTCAATCGGTCTTCCTGGAGCTTTTCGGCACTCCCGGGGTGGAATACGCCACAGCAGGGAGTGTCAACAGTTCGTGGTACCTCGACACATTCAACAAGCTTGTTTCTGCTGCTGGTAAGCCCTTCGCTGGGCCAATGCTCGTATTGCAGGGGACGGCCGATATCACGGTTCCTGAAGCCGGCACCACACAGGTGGTCAACGAGACGTGTAGCAATGTCCCGGATGCAGATCTCGAGTACGTCTTGTTTGAAGGCGCGGACCACGTCCCTACGATGTTTGCCAGCCAGCAGATATGGCTAGACTGGATCGCTGCGCGTTTCAACGGCGTCAAAAGTCAAGGCAAATGCACGACACAAATGCGCTCACCCGCGTTGGACATGAGTGGCTACCAGAAAGTGGTCAGCTACTTTTTGGAAAGGCCGCAGTATGCATACGAGGTAGCATGATAGGAGACATTGACGCGGGTTGGCTAAGGGGTAATAATATCAAGCTAGTTCAGCAAGAACAGGTCTGGCGGTGTCAACGAGCCCCAGATACGCTCGTGTGCTTCATGGTCGATTGAGCAGTATGCCGTGTCTTGATTTTCACACTCTTAGGCAGAGCAAAGCGGCGCTAGACACGAAGTGAGACATCTGTGCATGTCCCTTTAACGAACGTGTCTAGGTCTATGAGCTCAAGGATAGAACGTGTGCAAGACCGCTGGATGCTCCGAGGTTTGGGGTAGACTTGACGTAAAGATCAGCACCCGCCGTTGTTTGCTCGCTGTACAAGCTTTCAAGTGCTCTACCAGAGGACCACAATCCGCAGTGCTCTACTTGTCGCTACCGTGCTTGGTCTGAGAAGCTTTACCTGGGGAGGTGCTCAGCCTGCCTTTCATAGCCTTGCCAGGCTCGCATAGGGCCGGATCAAACGATACATGGATATTAGTCGGATAATGAGGGGTGGCTTATAGGAAGAGGCAAGATCTCTAGCGGGCTGTCGAGCTGCTTAGGCTGCGCTGTCGCGCAGACTCAACAGCTTAGTCGATTATCCCAATTCTTGGGATGCTGATTATGATGACCTTGTTCTGAGCTGTCAAGCGATTGGACGCTAGCTTAGGGTCCAGAAGTGCTTGTGTGGAGTCTTAAACTGACCGTGCGCTCTCAAGGAAATTCGGATCCATCTAACACAGACAGTGTCGAGGATGGTCCGGTGATCATGGATTTTGGCCTCTTACCATACCTACCACAAAATTTTGGCGCAAATACCGACTATGCCAGTACCTGCCAAGAATTTCCTAACATAGTAACCCGAGCACCCGAGGTGCCGGGGGACACGCCGGCTCACACACGGAGAAGCTCGGCGACCACACAGCGTACACGGACTACCCCTATTTAGGTAATATACTTAATATATGTTAAACATATATTAGAGATATACTACTTGTTAGAACACTGCTGGTGCCAGTGTCATAGAATTGCGTGTGTTCTTCCTAATCTGGAAGACGTCCGGTGCTTGACACAAGGTCGAGCCAAGACTCCGGCTATCGAACATCCTGACACTATGTAGCTTGTGTAGCACCAACAAGACGTGTCATAAAAGTTAAGACTGCACCCAGGAAACATGGACGCAGATTTCCGACACACCCCCCAGTAGCAACCTTCTCGGCGACGTCGACAATTAAACTTACCTGTTACCAGCAATTTAACACTCTAAGGCCTTTTACCACATCTACCTGCTTATCCGAAACTAGATCTCATTAAGTTTGACTCAGACTTAAGTAAATGTGGCCTTGCCATCGATATTAAATTCTGGCCAGCTAAAGTTCTTAGTCTATATTTAACTGCTGCAAGAATAAGACGTACTTTTGAGCGTCTAGGACCTTAGTAAAACCATCGGCCCTATTCTTAGCTGTCGCGATATAAGTAATGTCGATATTGCCGTTCAGCTACTACTTCCGGCACTAATACCAACGTACCTTAATGTGCTTAGTAGCTTTATAATACTTAGAGTTTTTACTAAGGCTAATTGTGCTTATATTGTCCTTTATTAACTTTATAATCTTAATAAAGCCCGTTATTGATGCTCTAAACTTACTGAGTAGACGCTTTAGCTAGACAGCTTTCTACGTAGCTACGGTTAGAGCAACTAATTTAGCTTCAGTAGTACTAAGCGTTACGATACGCTATAGCGCCAAATACCAGGTAACTAGAGCTTTCTTAGTGTTTCTAACGGTAAATACGTATTTTAAATGCGAGCGGCGGCCTACTCTGTTAGTAAAGGCTAAATCGCTCTATTTAACGATACTAATATTTCTCTTAGCGTTACCCTTAAAGTTAAACTCTACGCCTTTATTAAGTATTTCCTTAATGTAACGGAGTATCTACTTAGTTTCTAGGTGGTACTGTTTAGTTAAGTTAGATATATAGCGACACAGCTTAATAACCGCTAAGACAATATTTAGCCGGATAATTATCGCTACGTATATAAGAAAGCCGCAGGCTCGCTAATATTAACTCAGCAATTTGGCTAACGACTAATAGTCCTGCGGCGGTAGTAGTACCTTAATGTTCTCGCTTAATAGTATGTCTCTGTTAGAACACTACTAGTGCCAGTGTTATAGAATTGCGTGTATTCTTCCTAATCTAGAAGACGTTCGGTGCTTAATACAAGGTCGAGCCAAGACTCTAGCTATTAAATATCCTAACACTATATAGCTTGTATAGTACTAACAAGACGTGTTATAAAAGTTGAGACTGTACCTAGAAAACATAGACGCAGATCTCTAATATACTCCTTAGTAGCAACCTTCTTAGCGACGTTAATAATTAAACTTATCTATTACTAGCAATTTAACACTCTAAGGCCTTTTACTACATTTACCTGCTTATTTAGAACTAGATCTTATTAAGTTTAACTTAGACTTAAGTAAATATAGCCTTGCTATCGATATTAAATTCTAGCTAGCTAAAGCCCTTAGTTTATATTTAACTGCTATAAGAATAAGACGTGCTTTTAAGCGCCTAGAACCTTAGTAAAACTATCGGCTCTATTCTTAGCTATCGCGATATAGGTAATATTAATATTGCCGTTTAACTACTACTCTCGATACTAATACTAACGTACCTTAATGTGCTTAGTAGCTTTATAATGCTTAGAGTTTTTGCTAAGGCTAATTGTACTCGTATTGTCCTCTATTAACTTTATAATCTTAATGAGGCCCGTTATTGATGCTCTAAACTTACCAAGTAGACGCTTTAGCTAGACAGCTTTCTGCGTAGCTATAGTTAGAGCAATCAATTTGGCTTTAGTAGTGCTAAGCGTTACGATACGCTATAGCGCCAAATACCAGGTAACTAGAGCTTTCTTAGTGTTTCTAACGGTAAATACGTATTTTAAATGCGAGCGGCGGCCTACTCTGTTAGCAAAGGCTGAATCGCTCTATTTAACGATACTAATGTCTCTCTTAGCGTTATCCCTAAAGTTAAACTCTACGCCTTTATTAAGTGTTCCCTTAATGTAGTAGAGTACCTACTTAGTCTCTAGATAGTACTATTTAGTTAGATTAGACATATAGCGACACAGCTTGGTAACCGTTAAAGCAATATTCGGCCGGGTAATTATCGCTACGTATATAAGAAAGCTGTAGGCTCGCTAGTACTAACTTAGTAATTCGGCTAACGACTAATAGTCCTGCGGCGGCGGCAGTACCTTAATGTTCTTGCTTAACGGTGTGTCTCGGGGCTTACAATCAAATATACCCAGCTTACTTAGTATACGCTCAAAATAAGCTCTCTAACTCAGCTTAAGCTTCTATAGCGCCCGATTGCGCTTAACTTTAATACCTAGAAAGTACTATAGCTCGCTTATATTCTTTATCTTATAGCGGCTACTTAGCTTCTTCTTAGTCTTATTTATAAGTTTACAATTTAGAACAGTAATTAGAAAGTTGTTAATATAGATAAGTATTTAAACGCTGCTGCAGAAGAATAGATAGTAGTTATACTCTAAGTAGTTAAAGCCTTAGCTAATTAACGTACGTATAGTATCTTTATACTACTTCTAAGCTAACTGCTTGAGCCTATATAGCGTATAGTTTAGCTTCTATTTTATACCTGTCTCCGGCGGTTATACCCCTTCCGGCGGTTTTATCTACAACTTAACGTCGTTAGAAAAAAAAGAGTTTAGAAAAGCCGTTACTACATTTATCTAGTCGTACTCAAGGTTATTAGCAGCGACTAATATTATAAACAGCTGAAACGTATTAGTCTTAACGACTACAGCAAAGGTCTTATTAAAATCGATACCTTACTTTTATACGAAGCTCTTTGCTACTATACGTACCTTATACCGAACAACCTCGCTCTTGTTGTTAACTTTTAGCTTAAATACCTATCTTGTTAGAAGCGTCTTCTTTCCTTTTAGTAGGTATTCCTAAGTAAATGTACCGTTCTGCTGCTAACTACTAAGCTCTTTAGCAATCGCCTTACTTTAGTAGTTCTAGTTAAGCTATATTGCCTACTTATAAGTCTTAAGCTCTAGCGGCTAGTAACTACTATTATTGATAGCGGCGGTAAATACTTTAGCGAAGCTAAATACCGTAAACAGCCTAATAAATGCGCTAAAAATATAGCTGTAGTTAAATAAAGGTAAAGGCGGATCCTATAAGTCGTTCTCTACTATACTAGCTACCGTCTTATTTAAATTAGAGTAATTTACCTTGTCTATACCTTTATACTAGTATTTAGCTTCCCTAGTTAATAGCGTTACTAGCTTCTTAATAGCTAGTCTACAGCTAGTTGCAACGTTAAATAGAGTATATAAGTTAACAACTGCTCTACTGTAACGCCGGTCGCTGGGAGGACCGAACTAAGGCTTACTTGCCTTGTATACTTATCGACCTTAGTAGTAGGTATCTTGTGTGCTAGAGACTAAAAGGTAGGAGAGGTAAGACAGATTATAGAAGGTAAGAGGGGCTTAACTAAGATAGATAGAAGGTAAAGTACGTTACTTAAATATAGTTAAAAAACTTGTATTTAAATATTAAGTTAATAGACTAAAGTTTATTCTAAGATTAGCTATTAGTTTAGCTATATAGTTTAAGGTACAAAGGTATGTTCTCTTATATCTAACGGTCCTAATAATTCCTTTGTCGCGTAGTTGAGATTCTATTGCGATATAGCGACGTTACTAACGTCGCTATATTAGAGTCGTCGGGTATACTGTATAATACTCTAATGAGGCTGGCTGCGCTTAGCCTTGTACTAGCCTAACGTAGTAAGATCGTAACATAAGGTCCCCTCTTTAAGGCTAGTCGTCCTCGACGGCTCTAGAGACATTAAAACCTCGTTGTTGCCCTGTAGCAGGTTTAGTTCTGTAAGTCGTTATATCTAAAGTTAAGAAGGCTCTTAGCGCTAATAAAGCGCTTAAGATTAATACCGTTCTTACTAAAGTCTGTAGTCGAAAGATGCCTCTGTGTTCCTGTTGCTCTTATTTAGGTAAGAAGTGTGTTTTAAAATCAGGAAAGGTATCGTATTTTGTGTATGTTTGCGATAAGAAGTTGTGTAACGTTCGCCCGTCGTTAAAGGATAGTTAGTTTCTATCTTACGTTTGTTTTTTGTGTTAGTTTAACTTATTTTAGCTCAGAGTATCCGTTCTTAGTACTTATAGGTATCGGATGCCCTTTAGGGGCAACGCAAGCGTCTAGCGAGAGAGAAGAAAGTCGTTTGTACGGCAAAAAGGTAGCGCGAAGCTATTAAAGCGGCGGTAGTAGATTTAGAGAAGGAGTTCGAAAGGTTGCGTATTTAGACGTAGAACAAGATAAATTAGAACGATACATTGTTCGAGGAGAAATAGCTGGCGGTTATATCTAGTAGTAATATTGTAGATGTATTGAGTAGCCTAAGTATAGATTTTTGTAACGATCTGTATCTAAAGTTAGGTAGTAGGCTACTAACATAGTAGACTAGTTTGTTTGTAGGTAATCTAGATACCGGCGAGACGCACTAGATAGTAAATTAGGGTATTAGTGCTGCTACGACTAATTAATATTCTAGTTCTAATATCGTTAAATAGTATCTTTATAGTTAATTAGGTTTTATTCTAGTTTCTATTAATTTTTATGTTTAGAATATCCTTTCTATTTTATAAAATACTGTTGTTTGCCTCAATATTGTTTATAAGCTTAAATCGTTTTAACCTTATACTCGGGTTCTTAGTTGTTAGAAAGGATTTCTAAGTTAGATCGTTTCGCTTCTTAAGAGTAGGCTAGTTTTAATAGCGCTACGTAGAATATAGGATATATTCTTATTGTTTTTAAGAGTTTAAGTTTAAATATTACGAGTCTTAATTGCTGTAAGATTTTAAACGGTTCTGTCTTAGTGTAGTTAAGTTTCTTACTTAGTCTAATAGTTTTTATGTTTCTTATAAGCAAGTAAGCTCTTCCCCCCTCTTTTATGCTTGTATTTAGGGTTGTTCTTAACTTATTATACTATTTCCTTGTTTGTTTGTTAATAAATTTGCTGTTAGACTTTAACTGCTAGTACAGAGCTTTTGTACTTGTAGCTATTTACGTAGCTAATTCGTTTTCTGTATTATTTTGTAGTTATCTTCCTTAAAGAGGGTAATAGCTATATAAGGCATAAAACAGAGTTATCCTAGTTATATCGTTTTTTGTATTATTGTGTGCGGCTTGTGCTACTAGTAGTAATTGTACCTAGTCGTTCTGCTGGTAGTTAATATATGCTCGGAGATACTGTTCTAGTGTTTAATTCGTTCGTTCCGTTTGTCCGTCTGTTTGCGAATAGAATAATATAGACATCTTTTGTTTTGTTTCTAGTTGTTGTATTAGGGATATTTAAAATCGTAAGACAAATTTTTAGTCTCTATTTAAGACAATTCTTTGTAGTTAACTATAGTTAGCTAAGATAATCTAAAGAAAGGTATATACTAACTATTCTAAGTTGCTAGCTTCCTTGTAAGGTACGAAGTACGCGTACTTTGTTAGTTTGTCGTATATAACTAGGATAGCGTTGTAAGCTACTTCTGTGAGTAGATCCTTGGAGGTTGGTAATTTAGTAATAAAGTTTAGTAAGACTATATACTATAGTCTCTCGGGTATCTTTAGTAGTTGTAGTTTACCGTATAGTAAATATCTTGGGTACTTGGTTCTTGCGCATATATCGTATTCTTAAATATAATTCTCGACGTAGTATTAGATTCTCGGGATATAGTAGGTTTATATAATCTTTTTAATAGTATTGTCGATACCTTTGTGTTCCTTCGTTGGGTTATTGTAGAAGTTACTAATAATATATTAAATTAGATTCCTTAGAACGTAGATTTTGTCTTAGAATTCGTAATAGCCTCTATTATTCTTAGTTAATCTTAGGTATTGTTTCTCGTTTTCCTAGTAGGTCTTAGGGTCGTTCAGGATATCTAGGATTCGGCTGTTTAGTTTAATAACAAACTCGATTGTTATTGCTAATTAATTGTATCTAATCTTATTATTCTATTCTTAAAATATTGCGTGCTCGACATGGTCCTTGTTATTAAGGTAATTTAGACGTCGGCTCAGAGCGTCGGCTCTATCGTTCTCGGAACCCTTTTTGTAGGTAATAATAAAGTTGTATAGAGCTATAGTCTCTAACTATCTAACTTGTCTGCAGTTAAGTTTCTTTGTTATTGTAAAGTAAGTTAGGTTCTTATAGTCCGTATATACTATAATTGTATAGTTTGCTCCTTTCAGGTAAGCTCGCTATATCTTGAATGCTGCTATAATAGCTAAAAGCTCTTTATTATAAATATTATAGTTCTGTTCTATAAGTAATATCTTCTTTAAGTAGAAAGCTACTGGTCTAAGCTTTCTTTCCTTGTTGTTTTAACTTATATATACTCTAATCGTATAGTCTAACGCGTCTGTTTCTATAATAATCGGTAGGTTAAGGTCGAATATTACTAGTACGGGCCCGATCTTAAAGGCTTTCTTAAGCTCTTTAAATACTAATTGTTCTTTTTACGTCTAAGAGAATTCTATCGATTGTTTCGTTTGTTAAGACAGCAGTGCTATAATTCGGCTAAAGTTGGATATCTACTACCTATAGTAGTTAGCAAAACTAAGAAACTATTGTAGTTATTTTATATTCTTTAATATAGGCTAAGTTAAAATAGATTAGATCTTTAAATCTTCTATTTAGAGACCGTGCTCGGTAATTATAAATCTAAGAAATTTAACAGATTATTAATAAAACTAGGTTTTCTTAATGTTAATTTATAAATCGGTACACACTAATCTTTCTAATACCTTCTTAATATATTTCTTATATTTTTCTAGTGTACAGCTATATACTAGGATATCGTCTAAATAAGCAGTTATAAATATATCTAGGTAATTACTAAGCGTATTGTTAATTAGTTTCTAGAATAATGCTAGTACGTTTATTAGCTTAAAGAGTATAACGCAATACTCAAAAAGTCTATATCTAGTGCGGAAGGCTGTTTTCTATTCTTCGTCTTTCTTTATACAGATTAGGTTGTAGGCTCCTTGTAGATCAAACTTAGTAAACTATTGCGCGTTATACAATCGGTCTATAATCTCGTCGATGCGTGGTAGCGGGTATCGGTTCTTAATAGTTACTCTATTTAATTGTCTATAATCTATATAGAGTCGTAGTTTACTATTTTTCTTTGGTACAAAGAGTATCGGGTATTTAGCTAGTAATGTTAATTTCTAAATAAATCTTTTCTTAAGGTTTTTATTAAGATAGTCGTAGAGCGCTTAGTTCTCTGCTTCTAATAGAAAGTATATTAAACCGAATATTGGCGTCTTGCCTTCTTGTAAAGGTATTATATAATTCTACGGTTTGTGTTCTAGGAGAGCTAAGTCCGGCTTAGCTTCCTTAAACAAGTATTAAAATTAATTGTATTCCTTTAGTATCTTAGCGATTAACTAAGTACTTATTGTCGTATAGAATCGTTGACGTATAGTCGTCTCTTATTTATACTTGCGTGTAGCTAGCTATAGATAAGATACTGCGTTAAACTTCTCTCGTAGAATATCTAAGTATCGAAGTATAGTAATACTAACCCGCATAAGTTCTTTATCGCGCTCCTTATTCTTACTACTAAAGATAACTTATAGGGTATCTGTTCCGTAGAACGACTCTTATCTAAAGTGGTTGTACCTAGTAAAGAGAAGTTTCTTAGTTCTCTAATTTACTTCTAAATTATATTGTTGCAACTAAGGTATTTCTAGTACGACGTAGTGCTAGTTAATATCTATAATATTATAAGTAATTTCTTTCTAATAGTTCTCAATTGTTATACCTATTGGCAAAGTTTTATAGTTAACTCTTCCCTCTACTTCTTAAAATTTAGACAGTACGTAGGGTAATTTCTTTTTTTATGTTTATATCTAATACTCCTCAACGCAGCGTATTAAGATAAAGTTGCCTGTTGCGTCTAAATTAATTATAATTTTAATGTCTTTATAGTTTATCGTTGCCCGAGTGTACAGGTATGTTTTATAAGAAGCCGAGCTTATACAGAGCTAGACTCCTAGAGGGTCTAACCGTTAGACGAGCCGGTACTACTGCCCTTAAAGCAGTCGACCTAGTCTTTTTTCTATTAATTGTATACGTTCTAAAGTATTCTAGGTACCAGAACCTATTGTCGGTTAATTTGCTATAAGAATTTCTATATAAGGTGTTCTAGTACTACTTTAATTATAACGTTTAGTTTATTGTTTACGATCCCTGCTTTAATTATACAACTATCGCTAGTTAAAACCTATTGTATCTATAGATTGTATATTGTTAGTCGAAGATATTAGTACTAGCTACGTAATTCTAGACCCCTAATAAGATAGTCTACTAGTTGTTGTAGGCGTAAGTAAATATATCCTAAAATATTGTTAATATCTTTATTAGCGCTTAACTTCCTATCGTAGAAGGTTAACTAATAAAGTCTCTATATTATTCCTTTCTAACGGATTGAAGTTTGTTCTTCCTAGTTAGTATCGTTCTTAAGCAAGGATTCTATACTATTAGAATCTATATTTTTGTCTTTAAGTCGTTATCTTGTCTATAACGCATCGTAGCTGCTATCTTACTTAGCCTCTACGGTCTGTTCTTTCTTGAATTCCCCTTAGGTTTCTAGATAAGGTAACCTAGATTGTCCTCGAGTAAGTCCTAGTTCTTGTATCGAGCCTTGTTTTAGAGATATCGGTTTTTTTGGTTACTATCCTAATCCTAACTTATCGAATTCGTAGATCGTACAATCGTTATTGTAGCACGCAGTCTAGAATAGTATTTTGTGTGGTGCAACGGTGTCTTATACCTGTTGCCTCGGAATTGTACAGTTAATATTATTCCAGTCTTACGGTTTCTATTGTTTCTGTTTTATTTGTCGTTCCTTTATCTCTTTCTATAACTTACTGTCCGTATCTCAATTCTTGTGTAAATTAAACAGGTTTAGCTCGTTGCGCTTCTTGTTAGAAGTAACCTAGTAAGTATCTTCCTGTATCTAAGTAGTTATATTAAACTATTGTTGTAGGAAACAGGGTCTCTAAGATCAATTATTGTGTCTATTTCTACTAGTACTGTTGAACTGTTGTTTTTTAGAACGGTATTCTTTAACTTAATGCCCTAGTTTTCCGTAATACAAGCATAGCTTATTCTTTATTCTATATTCTTGTTTCTAATTGTTTAGTTTTCTACGGAGCTTTATAAAATCTAATTTTATTAGGTTACTCCGGTCTTGTTGTAAGTTGTACTTACTCCGAGTTTAGACAAACTTACCTAAATTAGCTCCTTTCTTTTTTAGCTGTCGCTCAAAGTTGCTATCGTCGATTTTCTTAGCTCGTTCTATAAACTTTTCTAGTTCGGTAAACTTTTCTCTACGAATATAGATAATTTCCTTGATATAGTCTTTTAAGCCTTTATAAAAGGCGTCGACTAGAAGTCCTTTATTCTATTCGGTTTAATTAGCATACTGTAGGAACTTAGCGGCGTATCGGCTAGCTGGTCCTATTTAGTAAAGTATCTTAAGTTTGCGTACAGCAGTACGTTTAGAATCTGTATCCCTATACACCTGTCAGAGCTTTTACTGAAACGCAGCAAAGCTAGAGAAGAGCTCGTTAGTCTCTTTCTGTCGTTTGTTAGGTATCTTGTAGAGGTAGTCTTTAAGATAGAAGTTAAACTATTTGTATGCCTCGCTATTTATATAGAATGCGGCAAATAAAACTATAGTGCTGTTATTCGGGAACTAATCCTTATAAGTCTTAAAATATATAGCTAAGCGTGTTAAAAATAAAGTAAGTTTAGAACGTTTATTAAAGAAGCTTTTGTCTATCTTAGTGTTAACGTCTAATATCTTACCTGTAGCGGCTATTTTGCTAGCCAGCCTATCCGTAGCGTCGCGGCTGTTGGGTACCGAAGTAGTAGACATAATTAATCTGCTTTCTCTACTTTTGTAGCGAGTCTATTAAAGTATAACGCCGGTCGCTAGGAAGACCGAACTAAGGCTCACTTACCTTGTATGCTTGTTGACCTTAGTGGTAGGTGTCTCGTGTACTAGAGACTAAAAGGTAGAAGAGGCAAGACAGATTACAGAAGGTAAGAGAAGCTTAATTAAGATAGATAGAAAGTAAAGTACGTTACTTAAATATAGTTAAGAAACTTATATTCAGATATTAAGTTAATAGACTAAAGTTTATCCTAAGGTTAGCTATTAGTCTAGCTATATAGTTTAAGGTACAAAGGTATATTTCCTTGTGTCCGACGGTTCCGACAATCTCTTTGTCGCGTGGTCGGAATTCTATTGCGATATAGCGACGTTGCCGACGTCGCTATATCGGAGTTGTCGGGTATACTGTATGATGCTCTAATAAGGCTGGCTGCGCTTAGCCTTGTACTAGCCTAACGTAGTAAGATTGTAACATCTATATATTAAAATAGATTACGCTAACAATCTTAGCGTTACGCTATAATAGCGTTTATCGCACTTATTAAGGTCTTTAACGCTTATATCTATATTACCTAGAATGTTAGCTAGATTGTGCTTATTGAGCCTAGGCTTCTACTAATACTCCTACTACTAAGGCTACTTAAATTAATCTAGTAGCGACTATTATACTTGCTCCTGTTTAGCTAGCAACATTTTATCTACTAGCTTCTTAGCTTTACCTTTGTTAAGCGGCTCTTTAGTATTAAATCGGATACAAACTCGCTTAGATTTAGGCTTAGAGTTAGGCTTAGACTCCTTACTATTACGTAATATAAAGTCTTTAACGTTATTAAACGGCTAATAAAACGTTAAATTAATAGAATCTAAGCGAGACTAAAGCGGCGTATAGGCCTTTCTATCCTTATTATTGGTATTAGCGTTCTCTAGGTTAGCTAAATTAAATAGAATGTTCTTAATAGTCTTAAAGCGTATCTTATTGAACTAAACGTAAGAGATCTCTATTACTCCTCTACATGTTAGAACTAATATTCGGTAAGCATGTTAGCTACTATTTATCGCGTAACTAACTATTTTGCCTACGTATACTTTAGTTATAAACTTACTACGTATACAATATACGTTAGAGACCGTTATATATACAGTACAGCTAAACGCACGTAAGTAAGATACGTCTGAAGCTAATCTATTACCTTGCCTAATTGCCTCGTTAACAGTCTAATATAGAGTCTTACTATTTAGAGCCTTTATTGTAGTTCGGTTAAGTATATATATTGCGGTACGATATACTTTATTCTAATATTTCTGCGGAACCTTGCTGCTAACAAGCATTGTACGCACTATATTGTAGATTAGCCTGTTAGTACGCTCCGCGACTCTATTCTTTGTAGGCGTGTAGGCTAGTACCGTATAAATACAGATCTTAGCTTAATAATAGTAGTCGACAAGCGGTACAAACTTAGTACCGTAGTTAATTTTAATACTCTTAATATTAACAGACAATTAGCATATAAGTAAGCTTTAAAAGAACTTAAAGCTATTTAATACGTTAGCTCTAGATTTACTATTTAATAGACAATAATATTGAGCACGAGTTACGTTATCTGTTATATTTAAGCTTATATTGTATTCCCTATCGATAGATACTAGAGTAATAGGCCCTATTAAATTAAGATAAAGCTACTTTATATACTCGTTATACCGCTTCTAAGGTACGTAACTGTTAGAATGTACCGTCTTACCTTAAGTACAGGCGTTACAGTTGTGTTAAGGCTTACTAATACTATAGTTAATACCGCTAACCTACTTAGTAGTCTTCTAAATATAGTCGTACGAGATATATCTAAAACGTAAGTACCAAACTTTTAACAACATAAATAGTCTAATAGTAGTAGTATCTATAAGATTTAGTAACTAATGTCTTCTAGTATTAACTAGAGCGACTACTTTATCTATTGTATTAGTATAGACAATTTAATTCTCTGTAGTATATATACTTAGGCTGTATTTAGCTATCTTATAACTTAATAGAAGATTAATAAACAGGCTTAAAAGGTATAGTACATTATATAGCTATAGGATAACAACGTTACTATTAAACTTATACGCTCTAACGTTAACTCGACTACGCTTAGTTACCTATACAGTGCTCTTTGCAGTATATATTGTAATTAAGCAATTTTTAACGTTTCTAAATATTCTTAGATCGTTGTATATATAGTCTAAGGCGCCTAAGTCGGCTAGCTAGTTAGCTAATATCTAAGTAGTTAAGCTAGTAGTAAGATACGTAGCTACTGCCTTAGTATTATTACTACGGCGGTTATTGCTTCTAGTACCTCTACTCAAGCTACTTCTTCTAAAATCGTCTTCTTTCTTAAAGATATTATCTTTTGTAAGATTAGTACCTCTAAACTTTCTAACTTGCCTAGTAGACTTCTAGTTCTCCGGAGCCTTCTCTAAATAAGCGTAGAAACAGTTAGATTCCTAATAACGGTAATTGCTATATACTAAGTACTTGCTCTTAGTATTATTATTATTGTTAATAACTAGGTTTACAGTATTTATAGTGTTATAAGACCTCTTTAACTTAATAATCTGCTACTTTTCTATTACTTCTTTAAATAGCCTACTTAACTTAATAGTTAAAGAATTTAGTAGAGCTTAATACTTACTCTGCTTATATAATACCTACTAGTTAAAGTCTTTAACGTCTAATATACTCTATAGAAATATAATAACCTTTATTTAGTTACTTAAATACTTCTATGCGTCTAGTACAGTAAGTCCGTTAAGACGGTTTATTTAAGTCTTAAACTTAATATAGTAGTTCTCTATATCCTTGTACTTGCTTACTAATAGCATTAAGAACTAATATACGACGTCGTACGTCTTAGTATAGCCCGTCTTTTTATATCTCTTAAGGTATTTCTACTTATCGCTTGTATACTTATACTTATTGTTATTTAAAGTTCTCTTAATCTTAATTATAACGTTATTAAGTATATAAAGCGACGTCTTTGCTTCTTTTATATTTTAATTCTCTTATAGTTCTATTTAAGCTTTAAACTTAGTAAAGGTTATTTCTTAATAAGGGTCTAAAGAGCGTGCGATACGAGCTCTCAAACTAATCTAGACGACAAACTTCTAGAGACTTGTTGCTTTAAGTAAGTTCTTAATATTGCTCTTTTAGTTTATATAGTTCTTTAAGCCTATAAGATGCTTAAACTTAATATTCTGCTTAAGATCTACTATCGTAGTAACTAGTTAACGGCTACTATTACTACTTAAATTCCTAAACTTTACTATATAATTAATTTTTGTTCGTTTGTAATAAATCTAAGCTCTTTCGATACGCTAAACCTTATAGTAGCACTACGCAAAGCCTTAGACCAATATTAATAAGTATAGGCAGACAATACGTTAGTATCGTTGTTCGTGCTACTAAACTTAGTACAGAAATGCTCTAGTTTGCTTACAACTTTAATAAGCAGTTAACTACTTAATTCTTAGTAGAATCTTGTACTAATAACTAAATAATAACTGTATAATTATATTAATGCTACAGATACGCGATTCGGGCTTATAACCTGTTAGAATACTGCTAATACTAGTATTATAGAATTACGTATATTCTTTTTAATCTAGAAGACGTCCGGTACTTAATATAAGGTTGAGCTAAGACTCCGGCTATCGAACATTCTAATACTATATAGCTTGTATAGCACCAACAAGACGTGTTATAAAAGTTAAGACTATACCTAGAAAACATAGACGTAGATTTCCAACAGTCTTAAGGCTTACAATTAGATATACCCAGCTTACTTAGTATACACTTAAGGTAAGCTCTCTAACTTAGCTTAAGCTTCTATAGCGCCCGATTGCGCTTAACTTTAATACTTAGGAAGTACTATAGCTCGCCTATATTCTTTATCTTATAGCGGCTATTTAGCTTCTTCTTAGTCTTATTTATAAGTTTACGATTTGGGGCAGTAATTAGAAAGTCGTTAGTGTAGATAAGTATCTAAACGCTGCTACAGAGGAATAGATAGTAGTCGTACTCTAAGCGGTTAAAGCCTTAGCTAACTAACGTACGTACAGTATCTTTATACTACTCTTAAGCTAACTACTTAAGCCCGTATAGCGTATAGTTTAGCTTCTATTTTATACCCGTCTTCGGTAGTTATATCTCTTCCGGCGGTTTTATTTATAACTTAATGTTATTAGAAAGGAAAGAGTTTAGAAAAGCTGTTTGTTACGGGCACCAGCCCTAGACGACCTGGCGCACACCCAAGCATCAACCACCGCTAGTTATCTCAGCCCTACCAGCATCATTCCCGACTAAGCCTATAAACCCGCTATAAGCATTATCGAACAAGACAGCTATAAGAGCCTACGTTCTCTATAAACCCGATATAAGCATTATCGAGATTAATAAATATAGAGGAACATACCTATGTACCTTAGACTATATAGCTAGACTAATAACTAACCTTAGGATAGACTTTAGTCTGTTAACTTAATATCTGAATATAAGTTCCTTAACTATATTTAGGTAACGTACTTTACCTTCTGTCTACTTTAGTTAAGTCTCTCTTACCCTCTATAATCTATCTCGCCTCTCCTGCCTTTCAGTCTCTAGCACACAAGACACCTACTACTAAGGTCGACAAGCACATAAGGCAAGTAAGCCTTAGTTCGGTTCTCCCAGCGACCGGCGTTATACTTTAACAGACTCGCTACGAAAGTAGAGAAAGCAGATTATTTATGTCTACTACTTCGGCACCCAACAGCTGCAACGCTGCGGACAGATTAGCCAACAGAATAACTAGCACGAGTAAGATATCGGATGTTAACACTAAAATAGAAAAAAGCTTCTTAGATAAACGTTTTAAAGTTACTTTATTCTTAATACGCCTAGCTATATACTTTAAAACTTATAAAGACTAGTTCCCGAACGATACTACTATAGTTCTATTTGCTACCTCTTATATAGACGGAGATGCCTACAAGTAGGTTGAGTACTATCTCGACGATTTCTTGTTTACTCTGATAAAGAGTAGGCGCAAGGACACCAACGAGTTCTTCGCTAGCTTTACCTTCTTTTAGAAGAAGCTTCGCGAAATCTTTAGATAGACCGACGCTGGACGCATCGCTATCAGGAAGCTTAGGAACCTTAAATAAATAGAACCAGCAAGCAGGTACGCCGCTAAATTTATACAGTATACTAATTAAACAGGATAGAACAAGAAACCTCTTATTAAGACCTTTTACAAAGGACTTAAGGACTATATTAAGGAAATAATCTATATTTATAAAGAGAAGTTTAATAATCTCGATAACTTTATATAACGAGCAAAGGAGATCGACGACAGCAACTTTAAAAGATAGATAGAAAAGAAGGATAACCCTACTAATAGGTTCTATAAAACAAAGAATCGAGCAAACTTACAATAAGACCGAGGCGATTCAATAGAGTTAGATTTTACTAAGCCTTAAGGAAAACTAAACATCTAGAAACGAGAACACAGAATAAAGAACAAGCTATGCTTATATTGCAGAAAACTAGGGCATTAAGTTAAAGAATACCGTTTCAAGAAACAATAGTTCAACAGTACCGGCAGAAACAAGCACAACAATCGATCTTAGAAACCCTATCTTCTACGACAATAGTTTAATATAACTACTCAGACAAAAGAGAACAACGGTCGCAATAAGGCAATAGAACTACTAGCAGCCTTCTTCGACCGCTGGCAGAAGGACCCGACCGAGGATTGTCTTCTCTAAGAATTAGGTCTCCCACAGAAGACTATCCAGAACTAGTATAAGTACGTTACTAAACTAACTAAGAAGCAGAAGGACATCTACTGGAATGCCTTCTGTAACCAGAGAAATACTTACTAGGCTTCGTCCAACGAGAAGCACTACGAGTAGAATTTATTTAGTTTATATAAAAACTAGGATACAGACATTAAGTTATAGGAAGAAACAAAGAAACGACAAATAAAACAAGAACAACGAAACCTATAGAACTAGAACAATATTAACCGCACTATTCCAAGATAGTAGGTACGAGATACCGCTACACCACATGAAACACTATTCTAGACTACGTACTACAATAATAATTGTACGACCCACGAATCCGACAAATTAGAATTAGGATGGTGGCTAAAGAAACCGACATCTCTAAAATAAGGTTCGACACAAGAACTAGGCCTTATCCGAAGACAACCTAGGTTACCTTATCTAGAAACTTAAGGGGAATTTAAGGGAGAACAGACCGTAGAAGCTAAGCAAGATAGCAGCTACGATACGTTATAGGTAAGACAACGACTTAAAGACAAAAATATAGATTCTAATAATACAGAATCCTCGCTTAAGAACGATACTAACTAGGAAGAGTAAACTCTAATCCGTTGGAAAGAAATAATATAGAGACTTTGTTAGTTGGCCTTCTACAATAGAAAGTTAAGTACTAATAGAGATATTAACGATATTCTAGGATATATTTACTTACGCCTACGATAACTAGTAGACCACCTTATTAGGGGTCTAGAATTGTGTAGTCAGTACTAATATTTTTAACTAACAATATACAACCTATAGACACAACGAGTTTTAACCAGCGATAGTTGTATAATTAAAGTAGGGATCGTAAACAATAAACTAAACGTTATAATAAAAGCAGTACTAGAACACCTTATACAGGAATTCTTATAGCAAATCAACCGACAATAGGTTCCAGTACCTAAAATACTCTAGAACGTATATAATTAACAGGAAAAAGACTAAACTGACTGCTTCGAGGGCAGCAGTACCGGCCCGTTCAACGGTTAGACCCTCTAAGAGTCTAGCTCTACGCGAGCTCGGCTGCCTACAAAATATACTTGTACACTCGAGCAACAATAAACTATAGAAATATTAAAATTATAATCGATTTAGGCGCAACAGGCAACTTTATCTCAATACGCTGCGTTAAGGAGTACTAGATATAAACATAAAAGAAGAAATTACCCTACGTACTGTTTAAATTTTAAGGGGCAGAGAAAAGAGTTAACTACAAAACTTTACTAATAGATATAATAATTAAGAACTATTAGAAAGAAATTACTTATAATATCGTAAATATTAACTAGCACTACGCTGTACTAAGTATACCTTAGTTATAACAATATAACTTAGAGGTAGATTAGAAAATTAAGAAACTCCTCTTTACTAGGTATAAGCACTCTAAACAAGAGTCGTTTTACGGAACAAATATTCTACAAGCTATTTTTAGTAGTAAGGATAAGGAGCGCGATAAAAAACTTATACGGGTTAGTACTACTACACTCCGACATTTAGATATCTTACGAGAGAAGTCTAACGTAGTATCTCGTCTGTAGCTAACTACACGTAAGTATAAACAAGAGACGACTGTACGCCAACGATTCTATACAACGACAAGTATTCAGTTAATTACTAAGGTACCTAAGAAATATAATTAATTCCGACACCTATTTAAAGAAGCTGAGCCGGACTCAGCTCTCCTAGAACACAAACTGTAGGATCACACAATACCTTTATAAGAAGGCAAAACGCTAATATTTAGTCTAATATACTCTCTATTAGAAGCAGAAAATTAAGCACTCTATAATTATCTTAATAAGAATCTTAAGAAAGGATTTATCCGGAAATTAATATTACTAGCCGGATACCTAATACTCTTCGTACTAAAGAAGAATAGCAAACTACAACTTTACGTAGATTATAGATAGCTAAATAGGATAACTATTAAGAACTAATACCCTTTACTACGCATCGACGAAATAACAGACCGATTGTATAACGCGCAATAGTTTACTAAGTTTGACCTACGAGGAGCCTACAACTTAATCTATATAAAGGAAGGCGAAGAATAAAAGACAGCCTTCCGTACTAAACACGGACTTTTTAAGTATTGCGTTATACTCTTCGAGCTAATAAACGCACTAGCATTATTTTAGGAGCTAATTAACAATACACTTAGCGATTACCTAGACATATTTATAACTGCTTATCTAAACGATATCCTAGTATACAGCCGTATACTAGAAGAACATAAAAAACATATTAAGAAGGTATTAGAGAGATTAGCGCGTACCGATTTATAAATTGACATCGAGAAAACCCAGTTCCACCAATAATCCGTCGAATTTCTTAGATTTATAATTACCGAGTACAGTCTTTAAATAAAAGATTCGAAGATCTAATTTGTTCTAACCTGGCCTATACTAAAGAATATAAAACAATTACAACAGTTTTTTAGTTTCGCCAACTACTATAGGCGATAGATATTTAACTTTAGCCGAATTACAGCACCGCTGTCTTAATAGACAAAACAATTAATAGGATTTTTCTGGACGTAGAAAGAACAATTAGTATTTAAAGAGCTTAAAGAAGCTTTTAAGATTGAGTCCGTACTAGCAATATTTAACCCTAACTTACCGATTATTATAGAGATAGACGCGTTAGACTATATAATTAGAGTATATATAAGTTAAAACAATAAGGAAGGAAAGCTTAGACCAGTAGCTTTCTACTCAAAGAAAATATTACCTACAGAACAGAACTATAATATTTACGATAAAGAGCTTTTAGCTATTATAGCAGTATTTAAAATATAGCGAGCTTACCTAAAAGGAGCTAACTATACGATTATAGTATATATAAACTATAAGAACCTAACTTATTTTACGACAACAAAGAAACTTAACTGCAGACAAGTTAGATAGTTAGAAACTATAGCTCTATACAACTTTATTATTACCTACAAGAAGAGTTCCGAGAACGATAGAGCTAACGCTCTAAGCCGACGACCCGATTATCTCAATAACAAAGAACACGTCGAGCATACAATATTCCGAGAACACAATAACGAGATTAGATACAATCAATTAGCTATAACAATAGAGCTTGTTATCGAACCAAACAGCCGAATCCTAGATATCCTGAACGATCCTAAAACCTACTAGAAAAACGAGAAACGACACCTAGGACTAACTAAAAACAGCAAGGGCTATTACAAATTTTAAGGCAAGATCTATGTTCCAAGGAATCTAATCCGACACATTATTAGTAACTTTCACGATAACCTAACAAAGGGACATAAGGGCATCGACAACACTATCAAAAAGATTATATGAACCTACTATATCCCGAGAATTCGACATTACGTCGAAAATTATATCCGAGAATGCGACGTATACGCAAGAACTAAGCACCCAAGGCATTTACTATACGGTAAACTACAACTACTAGAGACACCCGAGAGACTATAGTATATAGTCTTACTAGACTTTATTACTAAGTTACTAATCTCCAAGGATTTACTTACAGGAGTAGCTTACGACGCTATTCTAGTTATATGCGACAAACTAACAAAGTACGCGTACTTCGTATCTTACAAGGAAGTTAGCAACTCAGAACAATTAATATATACCTTCCTTCGGATTATCCTGGCAAACTATAGTTAACCACAAAGAATTGTCTCGGACAGAGACCGGAAATTCGTCTTACAATTTTAGATATCTCTAATACAACAGCTAGAGACAAAGTAAAAGATATTAATATTATTCTACCTGCAAACAGACGGACAGACAGAACGAACAAATTAAACACTAGAATAGTATCTCCGGGCATACATTAACTACCAGTAGAACGACTAGATATAATTACTACTAGTAGCGTAAGCAGCGCACAACGATACGAAAAACGATACAATCAAAACGACACCGTTCTATACCTTATACGGCTATCACCCTCTTTAGGGCAGACAACTGCAAAACACTACAGAAAACGATACTGCTACACAAATAGTAACGAATATAAAGACCCTATACTAGCAGTTAAAGGCTGACAGCGAGTTTATTAACGAACGAACAAGGAAATAGTATAACAAATCGAGAACAATCCTGAATACAAGTATAAAAGAGGGGGGAAGAGCGTACTTGCTCATAAGAAATTTAAAAACTATCAGACCAAGCAAAAAACTCGACTATACTAAAACAAGACCGTTTAAAATCTTATAGCAATTGAAATCCGTAACCTTTAAACTTAAACTCCTAAGAATAATAAGAATATATTCTATATTCTACGTAGCGCTGTTAGAGCCAGCCTACTTCCGAGAAGTAGAACGACTCAACCTAGAAATCCTTCCTAACAATTAAGAACCCGAGTATAAGGTTAAAACAATTTAAGCTTATAGACAACATCGAGGTAAACAACAATATCTTATAAAGTAGAAAGGATATCTCAAACATAAAAATTAATAGAAATCGGAACGAAACCTAATCAACTATAAAGACACTATTTAACGATATTAGAACTAAAATATTAATCGGTCGTAGCAGCACTAATACCCTAATCTACTACCTAGTGTATCTCGCCGGCACCTAGATTACCCTTAAACAAACCAGCTTACTACGTTACAGGACTACTACCTAATACTGAGTAGAAGTTACTCCGAAAGTTAATGAATAACCCGTTCGGACATTTAAACGTATTACTACCAGCCATCGACGTAGCAAACTTCTCTTACTCCAACAACTTATTCTAAGCTAACTTCGCTGCTATCCGCGCACAAGTCTTCTTAACCTTCTCTTTTAACTTCCGGACCTTAGATCGGTTACGCTATACAGCCGTAACCAATACTGCTGCCTAAGCCTTTGACGCACGTAATTAGCTCTTTGTACGCTGAAGGGCAGCCGACTAAGAGGAATATTAAGAATAAACCGAACGCGCTGCAATTAAGTTAGTTCTAGTTATTACAAAAGGACACTGACAAGGCATACTATCTGCTATTAATACCCGTAAATTATAACTTTTCCTATCCCGAGTACATACCGAACACGTCGCCTTCTTAAACTGAACCACACATCTTTCCCTAATCGACACATATTTAGAACAAGAAGGCATTTTAATACCGTAGGCTTTAATTAATAGGTATTAGCTATACTTTTTATTAGAACCCGCAGCAACAGACTTTATATAAGACATAGCGACTTACAGATCAGTTACGAAAAGAAGGGACGAAACGCAACTTATAGGTGTTTAAAAGGCTAAAGGTCAATCGAGGACAATTTAACTAAAAGAGGGGGAATTGTATTACGGGCACCAGCCCCAGACGGCCTAGCGTATACCTAAGTATTAACTACCGCCAGTTATCTCAGCCCTACTAGTGTTATTTCCGACTAAGCCTATAAACCCGCTGTAGGCATTATCGGACAAGACGGCTATAAGAGCCTACATTCCTTATAAACCCGATATAAGCATTGTTAAAATTAACGAACATAGAGGAACATACCTATGTACCTTAGACTATATAGCTAAACTAATGGCCGACCTTAGGATAAACTTTAGTTTATTAACTTAATATCTAAATACGAGTTTCTTAACTATATTTAGGTAACGTACTTTACCTTCTGTCTACTTTAGTTAAGCCCCTCTTACCCTCTGTAATCTATCTCGCCTCTCCTACCTTTTAGTCTCTAGCACACAAGACACCTACTACCAAGGTCGACAAGCATACAAGGCAAGTAAGCCTTAGTTCGGTCCTCCCAGCGACCGGCGTTATACCGTTACTACATTTATTTGGTCGTACTTAAGGTTATTAGCAGCGACTAATGCTATAAATAGCTAAAACGTATTAGTCTTAGCGACTATAGTAAAGGTCTTATTAAAATCGATGCTTTACTTTTATACGAAGCCCTTTGCTACTATATATACCTTATACTGAACAACCTTACCCTTGTTATTAACTTTTAGCTTAAATACCTATCTTATTAGAAGCGTCTTCTTTTCTTTTAGTAGGTATCTCTAAGTAAACGTACCGTTCTACTGCTAACTACTAAGCTCTTTAGCAATCGCCTTACTTTAGCGGTCCTAGTTAAGCTATATTGCCTGCTTATAAGTTTTAAGCTCTAGCGGCTAGTAACTGCTATTATTAATAGCGGCAGTAAATACCTTAGCAAAGTTAAATACCGTAGACAGCCTAATAAACGCGCTAAAAATATAGCTATATATAATGTATAAACGTCCCGATAGCGAATTAAAACGGAATGTTGCCTATTTAGGAAGGCTGTAATTCTAGAAGAATATCTTTCCTCTAGTAGACGCATTCCTTTCTAGTCTCCTTAATAAGTAGCTTGAATACTAGTAGGGCCTATTTAAACCCTTTTTGCTACCTAACTGCTTCCTGCTCTACACCTAGATTACATTCTAATTATTTTAAACCTACGAGGAGGGCGGCCGGCAGTTAGGTACCTTATTAACGTCGCTTAGGGGTTAACCCGGCATAATTAAGTATAACCGAGACTCTGTATACACGTTAAAATAAATAATATTAAAATTAATCGATGACCGGTACTGGCAAGTACCGTATTCGAAGAGAACGAGCAAGAAACTAAGTACGCGACGGTAGTCGCTTTATATCCGCCGCACAAGCAGAATACAGAGCGTAGCAAAATATAGCTAACGCTAAAGAAGACTAGAACCCTTATATAAGATCTAGCGACAACGATAAGTAAGAGGGCTTATAAGCCGGTAAACAGACGCCGAGTAGATCGCAAACTAAGAAGAACGATAGTCTAAACTAAAACAATAATAACGACGAAGGGGCCTACTAAGGCTCTAACCGCAAAGAATTTCTCTTTAGCGCCTTCTTAAGCGTTAAGGTACGAAAGCTAAGATAAGAACTGCTAGTATAGCAGTAGCAGCACACTATTAAGAAGCTTAAGCTTAAAAAGCGAATACTCGAAGTTAAGCTTCAGTCTGCCCGCAATTTAGAAGCTGGTAGCAAGCGGCTATAGGACGATTTAAGCCTTTAAAGCTAGATCAACGAGCTCCTTAAGAAAGAGGCGTCTAAGCTCAAGAGAGCTATAAGCTCTATAGACACTCAATAGACTTAAACTATTAAGAAAAGATTTTAAATAACTAACGTCTCGGACCCCGACGACGTTCGTATTATTACCTAGTACGTCTAGGAACTCCTTAGAGACCTAGCGGATAGGTAGCGAACTTACGCCGAAGAGAATAAAGAAAAGACGTTGCTTTACGTATAAGCGTACTTTAAAAGATAGGTAATAGAATATATCGTCGACCTAGCTATAGCTACTATAGCTAACGTAGAAAAGTTCTTTATGTTAACGTAGAGTTCGACGTAGAAGCTCGAGGACTTCCTAAGCTTTCTATAGAACGAAGAAACTAAGTTGCTAGGTAATAAGATACCGGACCCGAATCGGGCCGCATTCTACTATATACGCTTACCTTCATAAATTAAGGCGAAGCTAATTAAGTAAGGTCTCTTAGAGAACCTGCTTAAAGACACAAACGAGCTTCTAAAGAAAGTTTGTTAATATATAAATATTAATTGTAGTATATTGTAGAACGCCCGCAACACTAACATAAACCGAGATCGCTTCGGTAGCGGATCGAATACAAACTGTGGCGGTTATAACGCTAGAGCATCTTTACAGGGATCGGGCCGCGGACGAGGCGGTTTATACCGAAGACGAGGCAACTTGCCGGTCCAACAAAGAGACAATAGCTCTACTATATAGAGGCAACTAAGGTTGATATATAGTAAGACAAACATTACCTACTTTACGTACAATTAGAAAGGGTATTATGCTACTAAATGTACTATACCCTAAACTAGTGTCAATTCGACGCTAGTTAAGCGGAAAAACGATAGGCCCCGAGAGTAAGTCTCGCGTTTCTAAAGCTTAGAGCTGTTAATTAACAGCGAGGACGAATTAAAGTCTCGGTACAGCTAGGTAGGTCGCCGCAAGAGGTCCTCGCGCTAATAGATTTTAATACAGAGATTAACCTTATTAATTATCGTATTATACTTAAAAGAGGATAGCAAAAATTATATAGAGTAAAGCTCCTATATACTAAATTTCTTAATAAAAATAAGCTACAGCTCTACGGCGCTTATAACGTAAACGTAACCGTAAGAAATGTACATAAAGAGGAACGGTATTACCAACTCTATCTATATTCGGCTAACTTTATAGGATATAGCCTCGTCTTAGGATACTTATAGCTTAAGCAAGTTGAGCCCTAAATTAGCTAGGCAATAAGAACAATTGCTTGAAAAAACCTCTCTACGCCCGAAGAACGGGTAGTAGAAGCTAAATCTATTAAGATTGTTAATAAAGACGTAATTTTAGTATATTTATAAAGAGACGAACAGTGCTACTCCGCAATCCTATAGATAGAAGCAGATAAACGTTATAAGTATTAAATAGCGGTTCTATTAGACGTTAGTTTGCCGCTAGATCGGACCTCGAATAGCGAGCCTAAGAAAGTAGAGAAGCGAGATAAGCTTTCTTCTCAGTACGCTAAATATAAAGATATCTTTTCTAAAGAACTGTCGAGTAAGCTTACGCCGCTTAATAAGCATACTTATAAGATTAAGCTTAAGAATAGTACAGAACCTCCGTATAAGCTAATCTACCCTATATCGTAGGATAAGCTAAAGACGCTCTGAGAGTATCTAAATGCTATAATTAAGAAAGGATAGATACAACCCTCTACTAGTCTAGCGGGTGCTTCAGTCCTATTTATACTTAAGGTAGACGGATCGTTGAGACTATATGTTGACTACCGCGGTTTAAACAATATAACTGTAAAGAATTGCTACGCATTGCCGCTAATCTCTAAGATTCTTGATCGCCTATAAGGCTCGAAAGTGTTTATAAAGCTTAATCTTTACGATGCCTATTACCGTATCTGTATTCGTAAAGGGAATAAGTAGAAGACAGCGTTTTGTACCCGATACGGGCACTATAAATACCTGGTAATACCTTTTAGACTAGTAAACGCCTCTACTACGTTCTAGGTATATATCTATAAAGCTATAGACAATCTTGTTGATACCGTGTATATCGTTTATATAGACGATATCTTAATTTTCTTTAAAGACGAGGAAAGCTATAAAGGCTATATTAAAGAAGTTCTGCGAAGGCTTCGTAAATAGGGTTTATTTGTAAAGCTGTTTAAGTGTCAATTTTACACTACCAAGGTTTCTTTCTTAGGGTTCACCGTAAGAGTCGATAGTGTCGAAATAGACCCGAAAAGAGTACAGACTATAGCCGAATAGCTAGTTTCTACTATTGTAAAGTAGATTCTGTCCTTTCTGAAATTTATAAACTTTTACCGGCGATTTATCTATAGATTTAGCCGCATTGTAGTACCAATAAACGTACTAACGAAAGATATTAAGTTTGTCTAGAGCAAAGCTTAATAAGAAGCTTTTAAAGCGCTGAAGTAAGCTTTTATAAATATACTAGTACTAACGTACTTTAACCCGGTACTATCGATCGTTTTAATAACTAACGCATTAAACTTTATAATAGTAGGTATCTTACTTTAGCTAAGGAAAGATAGCCGATTGCTATTGCCGTTAAACATTAACTTAGGCTTATCTACACTAGATATAGCGGACACCGCTCGGACTAGTACTAATAACAAGGTAGACACATACTTATATTCGATAGCGTTCTTTTTAAAGAAATTTATAGACGCTAAGCTAAAATATAATACCTATAATAAAGAGCTTATAACAATATAGGCTAGCTTTAAGTACTAGCGCTATTACCTTATTAATATACAGCACTTAGTAAAGGTCGTAACAGACTACAATAATCTGCGGTATTTTATAATAACGAAAGTATTGTCTCGCCGATAGACGCGCTAGACAGAAAACCTGTTAGTATTTAACTTTAAAATACTATACCGTACGGGTAGCAAGAACCTAGCAGACGCGCCGTCGCGCCGTCTAGATTACAAGAATTTATATAAAGTAAAGGAAGACAACGCTAACAAGATGTTGCCGAGCCTGTAGTAGAAGCTTAGGAGAGGTACTACTTTGCCTAGTACTAAAAAAGAGCCCTCTAGCCTAAAAGAAGGTATAATTGCTGCCTTAATTATATTGCTTAAAAATTAGTTTAAACACTGTTAGCGGTTTAGCTACTAATCTAAAACCTTAAACGCGACTATAGTCTAAATCGGAGGCAGATCGGAGTTAAATACAGACCTTATATAGAACGCTTAGAAGCGAGAAATGCGTCCGTCTTCCTCTACTAATACAGAGCCTTTTTCGGTAGCTCTCGTATTACGAGTTAAGGTAGTTACAGCTACCGCTCTCAAAACAGCTTACAATAATACTCCTCGGGGTCTCGCGACCCTAATCCTTGAAGCCCAGCAGAGAGACATCTTTATAAAGCAGAAAGTATCGGAGTTAAAATTATTAGCTAAGACTAAAGATCAGCAGAGTAACAAAACGGCAACAGATCGCCGTTAAGCTGGCACAAAAAAGCGCTGTACGAGTCGAATCGACTTAGATACCCTAATAGGGCCCAACTCGAACTTTAAGTCTCTAAAGCACACAGAATAGTCAGTCGATAGCTATAGGTTGTTGCGCCAAGGTAGTAAAATCTAGATACTAGAATACCCTACGTTAAAGCTTAAAATTATAAGCAAAAATTATAATAATAAGCTTGCTAACTACTTTAAAGTCGAGAAGACCCTTAAAATTCTAAGACGTAAATATACGTAGGAAAAGATAGTAACGTATATTAAGAACTTTATTACTAAATATAATATATACTAACAAACAGCCGTAAAGAGATATAAGCTATACAGCGAAATAGCAGCGATGCTAGTTCCGATTAGCTCCTTTAAGAACCTATTCTTAGACTTTATTGTTAAACTACCGATAGTTTTTTTAAAGAATAGAGACATTGTTAATTTAATTCTTGTAGTCGTAGACCGCTTCTCTAAGTTTATAACCTATATTCTAGTTAGTAAAACTATAGATACTATAAAGCTAGTAGAAGTGCTTTATAAACACTAAGCAAAAACGTTAGGATTCCTAAGAAGCCTCTTGTCTGACAGAGGATCTATATTTACTAGCTTATATTAAAGCACCTTCTGCCAGTATTTAGCTGTAAAACGAAGGTTGAGCACAGCATTTTATCCTCAAACTAATAGTTAAACCGAGCGCTAGAACCAGAAGCTTAAAAACTACCTACGTATCTATATCTCTTAGAATTAAGATAATTAGTATAAGTATCTAAAAGAAGCTACTTTTGCGTACAATTTAAAAGTTTATTTATTAACAAAAATTTTGCCGATTGAATGTGCGTTCGATCGCGTTATAGACGTACTAGACAGCGCGCCGCCGCTAAATCGATACTATACCGTAGTTAAGCCGAACGACCCTTCTATTAGTAAGGACACCTCCCGTTAAGGGGGAAGGTAGCCTAAGCTAGAACATTCTATAGTAGTTAAGTATATAGAAGAACGCCTTCTCTGCTAACAAGAAATAAAGCAGCAGCTAGAGAAAGCTTAGCGTCTATAAATAGAATAGTACAACACTAAGCACACACTAAAACACTATGCAGTAGGTAACTTAGTGCTACTATCGTTAAAGAACCTTAAGACAAAGAGGCTAATAAAGAAGCTCGATAATTAAAGCTTAGGACTATTTAAAATCCTTAAGAAAGTAGGTAAATAAGCTTACCAGCTAGCACTACTAAACTCTTACCGCATCTACTCTATCTTCTACGTATCCTTACTAGAGCTATATCGCCGTCGGCCTGGTATAGAACCACCTAGTCCGGTCGAAGTCGATAGTAGTAAAGAATAGCTCGTTAAGGCGATCCGCTTTAAGATTAAGAACAAAGACTAGTATTGGACCAAGTAGCAGGGGTAGTTGGAGGCAAATAACACAATAAAGCTGCAGGCATATCTTAAAGACTCTAACGCTCTTAAGAAATTTAAGAAGCGTAAAGACGCTAAGCCGAGAGGCAAGCGTCTAAGACAAACTAGACAACGTAAATAAGAAAGAACTACAAGTCTACGCAATTAGTCTACGATATAACGCCGAAGAGAAGGTAGATTACCTAAAGTACAGTTCTAAACATAGAATTAGTATAGTATTAAACTTTAAGACTATTTATATATAATTATAAAGCTTAAGCTATAAGAAAGCTAAAATAAGACTTATACAGGAAGAAAATATAGAACTATTTCAATAGACCAAGGAAAACTACTTATATAGACTAAAACCCTAGCCGAACAAAAGGCAGAAAACTATAAGAAGACTACCTAAACTAGCACCAAAGTTAGTACAAATCGGCGGTATAATACTATTTAACCTAGCCGCGACTATCATCGACGCGGTTCTAAATCTAATTAACTAGATCTACTATAGCTAGCTCGTAAGGAGCCTTATTTGTAGGCGGCTAAGGGTCGTACAACCCTATACCAGAATCGAAGCTCTAGTGTAGCGCCTTAATGCGCTTAAAATCGTTAGTATTGGCCTACTCGACCGACTTAGTGCTTAGACCGCGCTGCTAGGCCTGTAGCTAAACGCAAAAGGTACGAAGCAGAGTAAGATAGTCGTTGTAGAAAGACTCTTCGTTATTTTAGACGTTCTCGTTAGAGGTCAAGAAGAAGTTAGCGCGCACGAGAAGGTTGCAGGTACGTTTCTACCGAGCAGGAACCTAGCATACGTTAATATAGAGTCAATTAGTACTTAAGACGGGGAGGTATTAGACTTACTATCTTATACTTGTCTCCCAACCTCTTAATACTAGCACAGCGAGCATACTTAGCGTACTGTCCCTTAGGCCACTTACAGGTCTAGTCCTCGTAATACTTAAAATTAGAGTTCGTGGAAGGACTACTATATATAGCTATATCGCTAAATAAGGCCTTTATGCAACAGTAGTACACTAAGATATAAGCTTCTGGCTGAAGCTAGATTAACGCAGGCACAGCGCAAAAAGCGGGATTCAAGGAGGCAGACCGGCGAGACTTTATAGACGACTCGGGCTTATAAGTAGTGCCGCAGTAATAGAGAGAACAGACAATCTTATTATCGTTAGAGTTGTCTTTATGGACGTAACGCTTTCAACGAGCTAGAATGCTAATATTTAGACTAAGATAAAGTAATGAGAGATAGTAAACTTACAAAGAGTCGTAGGAGTTAGAGACACGCTACCTAGTTCGGGAGAGCGTAGACTAGAAGAAGCCGCAGATAATTTAGAAATTAGTGAAGCAACCTTAGAAGCTTTCTTCTTGCGGGCGTTATAAAAAAGAGCTTTAAAATTAACGGCGGCTTTAGAGTTCTTAATGCTGCGAGTTGAGCGGCGAGTTGACGCTTTAGAAGAGCTCGCTCTAGCAGCGGGTTTGTTAACAAGGTTAAAACCCGACATAGTAGAGATTATAAAGGCGAATTAGAGACAATCTAACACTAGATTAGCTACAAACTTATTACCTAAGAAGAGAAGTAAAGGCCTACTAGAGAAGAGAAGCTTATAGGTTAAGCAGAAGAGTATAATAATGTTAAAGAAAGAAAGAGAAAGTTTAAAAGAGCAAGAGCCTTATTTTATGCCTATCGTTAGGTACCGATAACAAAGCTTCTATCTACGGGTACTAATATAGGAGCAAAGAAGCCTATTTACGTAGGTTGCTACTACCTATAGAGGCAATTGATTGGTAAAAGCGTGCATAAGAGCATATAAAAGAACGTAAAATTAAGTAAAAATAATATATAACCTCATTATCGAGCTTATAACTTAGACTCGGAAGCTTTAAATTAAAAGTAAAGCTTAACACTATAACTCGGTGCTACAGAAAACTAGCACTAAACGACGCGTAGAATGATAGTAAGTAACATTACTCTTTTTCTGACTGAACGTAGATATAAGCCAGTAGGTTTTTAACGAGGTTGTTGCTCTGCGTAAGACAATAAATAGAAGGTACGATAGAGATAGCAGATTGCACCCGGATCGAGGGCGATCCTCCTTAAGGAGGAAGGTAGTTGTAATATATAAACGTCCTGATAGCGAATTAAGACGGAATGTTGTCTATTTAGAAAGGCTGCGATTCTAAGAGGATATCTTCCCTCTAGTAGACGCATCCCTTTCTGGTCTCCTCAATAATTAGCTTGAACACTAGTAGGGCCTATTTGGGCCCTTTTTGCCATCTAACTGCTTCCTGCCCTACACCCAGATCACACTATAGTTAGATAAAGATAAGAGTAGATTCTATAAGTTGTTCTCTACTATACTAGCTACCGTCTTATTTAAATTAGGGTAATTTATCTTGTCTATACCTTTATACTAGTATTTAGCTTCCCTAGTTAACAGCGTTACTAGCTTTTTAATAGCTAGTCTACGGCTAGTCGCAATATTAAATAGAGTACGTAGGTTAACAACTACTCTACGCATTAGAGTAGATTGTACTAATAACCCTAGCGTTACGCTATAATAGCGTCTATCGCGCTTATTAAGGTCTTTAACGCTTATACCTATGTTACCTAAGATATTAGCTAGGTTGTACTTATCGAGCCTAGGCTCTTATTAATACTTCTACTACTAAGGCTACTTAAACTAGTCTAGTAGCGACTACCGTACTTGCTTCTATTTAGCTAGCAATATTTTATCTGCTAGCTTCTTAGCTTTACCTTTGTTGGGCGGCTCCTCGGTATTAAATCAGACACAAACTCGCTTAGATTTAGGCTCAGAGTTAGACTTAAGCTCCTCGCTATTACGCAACATAAAGTCTTTAACGTCGCTAAACGGCTAATAAAACGTTAAATCAATAGGATCTAAGCGGAGCTAAAGCGGCGTATAAACCTTCTTATCCTTATTATCGGTATTAGTATTCTCTAGGTCAGCTAAATTAGATAGAATATTCTTAATAGTCTTAAAGCGTGTCTTATCGAACTAAATATAAGAGGTCTCTATTACCCCTCTATACGTTAGAACTAATATCTAGTAAGTATATTGGCTACTGTTTATCGTATAACTAACTATTTTGTTTATATATACCCTAGTTACAAACTTACTGCGTATACGACGTACGTTAGAGACCGTTATATATACGGTATAGCTAAACGTACGCAAGTAAGATACGTCTAGAGCTAGTCTATTACCTTGTTCAATCGCCTTATTAATAGTTTAATATAGAGTCTTGCTATTTAGAGCCTTTATCGTAGTTTAGTTAAGTATATATATTGCGGTACAATATACTTTATCCCAATATTTCTGCGGAACCTTGCCGCTAACAAGTATTGTACGTATTATATTATAAATTAGCCCGTTAGTACGCTCCGCGACTCTATTCTTTACAGGCGTATAGGCTAGTACCGTATAAACGCGGATCTTAGCTTAATAACAGTAGTCGACAAGCAGTATAAACTTAGTACTACGGTCGATCTTAATACTCTTAATATTAACAGATAATTAGCGTATAAGTAAGCTTTAAAAGAACTTAAAGCTATTTAATACGTTGGCTCTAGATTTACTATTTAATAGACAACAATATTGAGCACGAGTTACGTTATCTGTTATATTTAAGCTTATATTGTATCCCCTATCGACAGATACTAGGGTAATGGGCCCTACTAAATTAAGATAGAGCTGTTCTATAGACTCGTTATGCCGCTTTTAAGGTATATAACTATTAAAATGTACCGCCTTACCTTAAGTATAGGCGTTATAGTTGTGTTAAGGCTTATTAATACTATAGTTAATACCGCTAACCTACTTAGTAGTCTTTTAAATATAGTTGTACGAGGTATATTTAAAACGTAAGTATTAAACTTCTAACAATATAGACAGTCTAACAGTAGTAGTATCTATAAGATTTAGTAGCTAATATCTTCTAGTATTAACTAGAGCGACTATATTACGGGTACCAGCCCTAGACGGCCTAGCGTACATTTAAATATTAACTACCGCCAGTTATCTTAGCTCTATCAGCATTATTCCCGACTAAGCCTATAAACCCGCCGTAGACATTATCGGACAAGACGGCTATAAGAACCTATATTCTTTACAAACCCAATATAAGTATTGTTAAAATTAATAAATATAGAGAAACTTCCCTATGTACCTTAGATTATATAGCTAAACTAATAGCCGACCTTAGAATAGACTTTAGTCTATTAACTTAATATCTAAATACAAGTTTCTTAACTATATTTAAGTAACGTACTTTATCTTCTGTCTACTTTAGTTAAGCCCCTCTTATCCTCTATAATCTGTCTCGTCTCTCCTATCTTTTAGTCTCTAGTACACAAGATACCTACTACCAAGGTCGACAAGTATATAAGGCAAGTAAGCCTTAGTTCGGTTCTCCCAGCGACCAGCGTTATACTTTAATAGACTCGCTACGAAAGTAGAGAAAGTAGATTAGTTATGTCTACTACTTTGGTACCCAATAGCCGCAACGCGGCGGACAGGTTGGCCAACAGAATGACTAGTACGAGTAAGATATCGAACGTTAATACTAAGATAAGAAAAAGCTTCTTAGATAAACGTTCTAAAGTTACTTTATTCTTAATACGCCTAGCTATATACTTTAAAACTTATAAAGACTAGTTCCCGAACGATACTACTATAGTTCTATTTGCTACCTCTTATATAGATAGAGATACTTACAAGTAGGTTGAGTACTACCTCGACGATTTCTTGTTTACTCTAATAAAGAGTAGGCGCAAGGATACCGACGAGTTCTTTGCTAGCTTTGTCTTCTTTTAGAAGAAGCTTTATAAAATCTTTAGACAGACTAACGCTAGACGTATCGCTACTAGGAAGCTTAGAAACCTTAAACAAATAGGACCAGCAAGCAGGTACGCCGCCGAATTTATACAGTATGCTAATTAAATAGGATAAGACAAGAAACCCCTTATCGAGACCTTTTACGAAGGACTTAAGAATTATATTAAGGAAATAATCTATATTCGTAGAGAGAAGTTTAATAATCTCGATAACTTTATACAACGAGCAAAGAAGATCGATAACAGTAACTTTGAAAGATAGATAGAAAAGAAGGGTAACCCTACTAATAGGTTCTATAGAACAAAGAATCGAGCAAACTTATAACAAGACCGAGGCGATCTAATAGAGCTAGATTTTATAAAGCCTCGAGGGAAACTAAACAACTAAGAAAGAGAACACAGAATAAAGAACAAGCTATGCTTGTATTGCGGAAAGCTAGAGCATTAAGTTAAAGAATGCTGTTCTAAGAAATAACAGTTTAATAGTACCAGCAGAAACAAGTATAATAATTAATCTTAGAAACCCTATCTCCTACGACAACAGTTTAATATAACTACTTAGACAAAAGAGGACAACGGTCGCAATAAGATAATAAAACTACTAGCAGCCTTCTCCGACCGCTGGCAGAAGGACCCGACCGAGGGTTATCTTCTTTAAGAATTAGGTCTCCTATAAAAAACTATCTAAAACTAATATAAGTACGTTACTAGACTAACTAAGAAGCAGAAGGATATCTACTAGAATACCTTCTGTAACTAGAAAAATACTCACCAGATTTCGTTTAATAAGAAGCACTATAAGTAGAATTTATTTAATCTATATAAAAACTAGGATACAGACATTGAGTTATAGAAAGAAATAAAGAAATAACAAATAAAATAGGAACAACGAAACCTATAGGACTAAAACAACATTAACCGCACTATTCCGAGATAGTAGGTATAAGATACCGCTACTCTATATAAAACACTATTCTAAACTACGTGCTACGATAATAATTGTACGACCTACGAATCCGACAAATTGGGATTAGAATAGTAACCGAAGAAACTAACATCTCTAAAACAAGGTTTAATACAAAAACTAGGTTTTACCCGAGGACGACCTAAGTTACCTTACTTAGAAACCTAAGGGGAATTTAAGAAAGAACAGACCGTAGAAGCTAAGCAAGACAGCAGCTACGATGCGTTATAGGCAAGATAACGACTTAAAGACAAAAATATAGATTCTAATAATACAGAATTCTCGCTCGAGAACAATACTAATTAGAAAGAGCAAACCCCAATCCGTTGGAAAGAAATAATATAGAGACTTTGTTAGTTAGCCTTCTACAATAGAAAGTTAAGCACTAATAAAGATATTAATAATATCCTGGGATACATTTACTTACGCTTACAACGACCAGTAGACCACCTTATTAGGAATCTAGAATTGCGTAGTCAGTACTAATATCTTTAATTAACAATATACAACCTATAAACATAACAAGTCTTAACTAGTAATAGTTGTATAATTAAAGCAGAGATCGTAAACAATAAACTAGACGTTATAATAAAAGTAGTACTAGAACACTCTATATAGACATTTTTATAGTAAATTAACCGACAATAGATTCTAGTACCTAAAATACTCTAGAACGTATACAATTAACAGGGAAAAGACTAAGCCGACTGCTTCGAGGGTAGTAGTACCGGCCCGTTCAACGGTTAAACTCTCTAGAAGTCTAGCTCTACGCAAGCTCGACTGCTTACGGAACATACCTGTATACTCGGGCAACAATAAACTATAGAAACATTAAAATTATAATCGATTTAGACGCAATAGGCAACTTTATCTTAATACGCTGCGTTAAGGAGTATTAAATATAAACATAAAAGAAGAAATTACCCTACGTACTATCTAGATTTCAAGAAGCAGAGGAAAAAATCGACTACAAGACTTTACTAATAGATATAACAATTAAAGACTATTAAGAAGAAATTACTTATAATATTATAGATATTAACTAGTACCGCGCTATACTAGATATACCTTAGTTACAACAATATAACCTAAAAGTAGATTAGAGAACTAAGAAACTCCTTTTTACTAGATACAAGTACTCTAGACAAGAGTCGTTCTATAGAACGGATACCCTATAAGCTATTTTTAGTAGTAAGGATAAAGAGCGCGATAAAGAACTTACGCGGGTTAGTACCACTACACTCCAATATTTAGACATCCTACAAGAAAAGTCTAACGCAGTATCTCGTCTATAGCTAACTACGTACAAGTATAAACAAAAGACGACTATACGCCAACGATTCTATACAACAACAAGTACTTAGTTAATTACTAAGATACTAGAGGAATACAATCAATTCCGATACCTATTTAAGGAAGCTAAGCCGAACTCAGCTCTTCTAGAACACAAACCGTAGGATTATACAATACCTTTATAAGAAGGCAAAACGCTAATATTCGGTCTAATATACTTCCTATTAGAAGCAGAAAATTAAGCGCTCCGCGACTATCTTAACAAAAATCTTAAAAAGAGATTTATCTAAAAATTAACATTACTAGCCGGATACCCGATACTCTTCGTACCAAAGAAGAATAGCAAACTACGACTTTACGTAGATTATAGACAATTAAACAGGGTAACTATTAAGAACCGATACCCTTTACTACGTATCGACAAAATAACAGATCGATTGTATAACGTGCAATAGTTTACTAAGTTTGACCTACAAGGAGCTTATAACCTAATCTATATACAGAAAGACGAAGAATAGAAAACAGCCTTCTGTACCAGATACGGACTTTTTGAGTATTGCGTTATGCTCTTTAGACTAATAAACGCATTAGCATTATTTTAGAAACTAATTAACAATATACTTAGCGATTACTTAGATATATTTATAACTGCTTATCTAAACGATATCCTAGTATACAGCCGTATACTAAAAGAACATAAAGAATATATTAAGAAGGTATTAAAAAGATTAGTGCGTACCAATTTACAAATTAATATCGAGAAAACCTAGTTTTACTAACAATCTATTGAATTTCTTAGATTTATAATTACTAAGTATAGTCTCTAAATAGAAGATTCGAAGATCTAATTCGTCCTAACCTAGCCTACATTAAAGAATATAAAACAGTTATAATAGTTTCTTAGTTTTGCTAACTACTACAGGCGATAGATATTCAACTTTAGCCGAATTACAGCACCGCTGTCTTAACAGACAAAATAATCGATAGGATTCTTTTAGACGCAAAAAGAACAATCAGCATTCAAAGAGCTTAAGGAAGCTTTTAAGATCGGGCCTGTACTAGCAATATTCGACCCTAACCTACCAATTATTATAGAAACAGACGCGTTAGACTATGCGATTGAAGCATATATAAGTTAAAACAATAAGGAAAGAAAGCTTAGACCAGTAGCTTTCTACTTAAAAAAAATATTACTTATAAAACAGAACTACGACATTTACAATAAAGAGCTTTTAGTTATTATAGCAGCATTCGAAATATAGCGAGCTTACCTAGAGGAAGCGAACTATACGATTATAGTATATATAGACTACAAGAACCTAACTTATTTTATAACAACAAAGAAACTTAACTGCAGACAAGTTAAATAGTTAGAGACTATAGCTCTATACAACTTTATTATTACCTACAAGAAGGGTTCCGAGAACGACAAGGCCGACGCTCTAAGCTAACGACTAGATTACCTTAATAACAAGGAACACGTCGAATACACAATATTTCGAGAACACAATAACAAGATTAGATACAATTAATTCGCTATAACAACCGAGTTTGTTATCGAACCGAACAGCCAAATCCTAGATATTCTGAACGATTCTAAAACCTACTAGAAAAACGAGAAACGACACCTAGAACTAACTAAAAATAGTAAGGGCTATTATAAATTTTAAGGCAAGATCTACGTTTCAAGGAATATAATCCGACATATTATTAGTAACTTTTACAATAACCCAACGAAGAGACACAAAGGCATCGATAATACTATTAAAAAGATTACACGAACCTACTACGTCCCAAGAATTCGATATTACGTCAAGAATTATATCCGAGAATGCGACGTATACGCAAGAACTAAGCATCCGAGGCATTTACTATACAGTAAACTATAACTACTAGAGATACCCGAGAGACTATAGTATATAGTCTTACTAAACTTTATTACTAAGCTACTAACCTTCAAGGATCTACTTACAGGAATAGCTTACAACGCTATTCTAGTTATATACAACAAACTTACAAAGTACGCGTACTTCGTACCTTACAAGGAAGCTAGTAACTTAGAACAATTAGTATATACCTTCCTTTAAATTATCTTAGCAAACTATAGTTAACCACAAAGAATTGTCTCGGACAGAGACCGAAAATTTGTCTTACGATTTTAGACATCCCTAATGTAACAGCTAGAGACGAAATAAAAGATGTTAACGTCGTTCTATCTACAAACAGACAGACAGATAGAGCAAACAAATTAAACATTAGAACAGTATCTCCGGGCATATATTAACTACCAGTAAAACGACTAGGTACAATTACTACTAGTAGCGCAAGCAGCGCACAACGATACAAAAAACGATACGACAAAAACGACACTGTTCTATGTCTTATACGGCTATCACCCTCTTTAGAGCAGACAACTACAAAACACTGTAGAAAACGATACTGCTACACGAATAGCAACGAATATAAAGACCCTATACCAGCAGTTAAAGGCTAACAGCGAGTTTATTAACAAATAAACAAGAAGATAGTATAACAAGTTAAGAACTACCCTAACTACAAGCATAAAAAAGAGGGAAAGAGCTTACTTGCTTATAAGAAACATAAAAACTATTAGACTAAGTAAGAAACTTAACTATACTAAGACAAAACCGTTTAAAATCTTATAGCAATTGAGATCCGTAACATTTAAACTTAAACTCCTAAAAACGATAAAAATACATCCTGTATTTTACGTAGCGCTGTTAAAACTAGCTTACTTCTAAGAGGTAGAACGACCCAACTTAGAAATCCTTCCTAACAACCAAGAACCCGAGTATAAGGTTGAAACAATTTGCGTCTATAGACAACATTGAGGCAAACGACAGTATCTTATAAAATAGAGAGGATATTCTAAATATAAAAATTAATAGAAACCGGAACGAAACCTGACTAACTATAAAGATACTATTTAACAATATTAGAATTAGAATATTAATCGGTTATAGCAGTACTAACACTCTAATTTACTATCTAGTGCGCCTCGCTGGTACCTAGGTTACCTACAAACGAACCAGCCTACTACGTTATAGGACTACTACCTAACTCTAGATAGGGGTTACTTTGAAAGTTAATGAACAACCCGCTCGGACATTTAAATATATTATTACTAGCTATCGACGTAGCAAACTTCTCTTGCTCCAACAACTTATTTTAAGCTAACTTTGCTGCTACCCGCGTACAAGTCTTTTTAACCTCCTCTTTTAACTTTTAAACCTTAGATCGGTTACGCTGCATAGCCGCAATCAACGCCGCTGTCTGAGACTTTAACGCGCGTAACTAACGTTTCGTACGCTGAAGGGTAGTTAACTAAGAGGAATATTGAGAATAAACCGAACGCGCTACAACTAAGTTAGTTCTAGATATTACAGAAAGATAACAATAGAGCATATTATTTACTATTAATATCCGTAAATTACAACTCTTTTTATCTCGAGTACACACTAAACACGTCGCCTTTCTAAACTAAACTACACACCTTTCCTTAGTCGACACACATCTGAAACAAGAAGGCATTTCGATACCGCAGGCTTCAATTAACAGGTATTAGCTGTACTTTTTATTAGGACCCGCAGCAACGGACTTTATGCGAGGCATAGCGACTTACAGATTAGTTATAAAAGGAGGGACGAAACGCAACTTATAGGTGTTTAAAAGGCTAAGGGTCAATTAAGGACAATTTAACTAGAAGAGGGGGAATTGTATTACAAGTACTAGCCTTAGACGGCCTAGCGTGCATCTAAATATTAACCACCGCTAGTTATCTTAGCCCTACCAGTATTATTCCCGACTAAGCCTATAAACCCGCTATAGGCATTATTAAATAAGACGGCTATAAGAGCCTACGTTCCTTATAAACCCGATATAGGCATTATCGAGATTAACGGATATAGAGGAACTTCCTTATATACCTTAGATTATATAGCTAGACTAATAGCTAACCTTAGAATAGACTTTAGTCTATTAACTTAACATTTAAATATAAGTTCCTTAACTATATTTAAGTAACGTACTTCACCTTCTGTCTACTTTAGTTAAGCCCCTCTTACTCTCTGTAATCTGTCTCGTCTCTTCTGTCTTTTAGTCTCTAGCACACAAGACACCCACTACCAAGGTCGACAAGCACACAAGGCAAGTGAGCCTTAGTTCGGTCCTCCCAGCGACCGGCGTTACAGACTACCTTATCTGTTATACTAGTATAAACAACTCGATTCTCTGTAGTATGCATACTTAGGCTATATTCAGCTATTTTATAACTTAACAGGAGATTAATAAACAGGCTTAGAAGGTATAGTATATTGTATAGCTATAGGGTAATAACGTTACTATTAGACTTATACGCCCTAATATTAACTTAACTACGCTTAGTTACCTATATAGTACTCTTTATAGTATATACCGTAACTAAGCAATTCTTAACATTTTTAAATATTCTTAAGTCGTTGTATATATAGTCTAAGGCGTCTAAGTTGGCTAGCTAGTTAGCTAATATCTGAGTAGTTAAGCTAGTAGTAAGATACGTAGCTACTACCTTAGTATTATTACTACGACGGTTATTGCTCTTAGTACCTCTACTCAGGCTACTTCTCCTAGAACCGTCTTCTTTCTTAAAGATATTACCTTTTGTAAGATTAGTACCTCTAAACTTTCTAACTTACCTAGTAGGCTTCTAGTTCTCTAGAGCCTTCTCTAGATAAGCGTAGAAACAGTTAGATTCCTAATAATAGTAATTGCTGCATACTAAGTACTTACTCTTAGTATTGTTATTGTTATTAATAGCTAGGCTTATAGCGTCTGTAGTACCGTAGAATCTCTTTAACTTAATAATTCGCTGCTCTTTTATTACTTCTTTAAATAGTCTACTTAACTTAACAGTTAAAAAATCTAGTAAAGCTTAATACTTACTTTACTTATATAACGCCTACTAATTAAAGTCTTTAACGTTTAATATGCTCTATAGAAATATAATAACCTTTATTTAGTTACTTAAATACTTCTATGCGTCTAGTATAGTAAGTTCGTTAAGATAGTTTATTTAGGTCTTAAACTTAATATAGTAGTCCTTTATATCCTTATACTTACTTGCTAGTAGCGTTAAAAACTAATATACGACGTCGTACGTCTCAATATAGCCTATCTTCTTATATCTCTTAAGATATTTCTACTTATCGCTTATATACTTATACTTATTGTTGTTTAAAATCCTTTTAATTTTAATTGTAATGTTATTAAGTATATAAAGCGACGCCTTCGCTTCCTTTATATTTTAATCCTCTTATAGTTCTATTTAAGCTCTAAACTCAGTAAGAGTTATTTCTTAATAAGGGTCTAAAGGGCGTACGATACGAGCTTCTAAACTAATCTAGACGACAAACTTCTAGAGACTTATTGCTTTAAGCAAGTTCTTAATATTACTCTCCTAGTCTACGTAGTTCTCTAAGCTTATAAGATGCTTAAACTTAATGTTCTGCTTGAGGTCTACTATCGTAGTAACTAGTCAACGGCTACTATTACTACTCAACCTCCTAAACTTTACTATATAACTAATTCTTGTCTGTTTGTAATAAATCTAAGCTCTTTCAATACGCTAAACCTTGCAGTAGTACTGCGCAAAGCCTTAAACCAATATCGACAAGTGCGGGCAGACAATACGTCGGTATCGTTGTTTACGTTACTAAACTTAGTGCAGAAATACTCTAGTTTGCTTATAACTTTAATAAGCAGTTAACTGCTTAATTCTTAGTAGAATCTTGTACTAATAACTAAATAATAACTATACAATTACATTAATGCCATAGATACGCGATTCGGGCTTATAACCTGTTAGAACACTGCTGATGCCAGTATTATAGAATTGCGTGTATTCTTCCTAATCTAGAAGACGTCCGGTGCTTAACACAAGGTCGAGCCAAGACTCCGGCTATCGAACATCCTAACACTATGTAGCTTGTGTAGCACCAACAAGACGTGTCATAAAAGTTGAGACTGCACCCAGGAAACATGGACGCAGATTTCCGACACTACTATATCCTCCCCTAATACCATTATTCCTTTCTCGTCCTCGAGCGAAGGCGGAGAAACTCCCGCGCAGCTTTAGCAGGAGCGGCCCCCTAAAGAGAGGGAGGACCCTTACGGGAGTTAACGCTAAGCAACGGGCATAACTATATGTCTAATATATGTTTATACAATTAATGTATTAAACATACATTAAAATTATTACCTGATTAGGGATGGTCCGTGCACGTGGTGTGGGCGTTCAGCTTCTCTGAGTGTGAGCCGAGGCGTAACCCCCGAGGTGCCGCGTTTCCTCTCACCCTCTGCCGCGCATCTATCAAAACAACAATACCGCCACCTAATCCTACCTAATCTGGCTAGTGTATGGTAAGCGTGGTAGGGCTAGAGGCCGTGCATAGTAACTACGGCCTCCAGGAGCCCTTACCATATTTACTATTTACCATGGTAAGGTTACCTACCATATTGCTTACCGGACCATTCCCGACACAGAACACGGAGGTGTACATTACTACCGTTCGTGATGGTGCCTATGAAGCTCCAACCGCCCATCAAGCTCGTTAATTGCGCTAGAGTGTGAGCGCTCGTCTGAACTCTAGGCAACTCCTCAACTGTTCTCTGAACCCGGAAGATGACAATCTTTGCCTCATTGCAGAGACATCACGGGATTTCTGCTGCGGATCGCTCAGATGCCGGATCATGTTGAATGCAAGGCGGACGTGCCCGTGATGCGCCACTGGGCGTCTGCAAAGGACTGTTCAGCCGCACCAATGCCTCACCCTCGCAGCTCCTTAGACACTTAATTCATCCAGCTCTCGGCTTCCGTCTTGCTGACTTCAAATACTGGTCCGATCGTGTCGGCGTGGAGTCTCGGTGCCCCGCTGAAGTTGTTGCATTGGTGCCTACGGTAGCGTATGTCATAGAGGTGAAGTTTGGAAACTGGCCTGTGGTCCTGTGGCAATACATCGATTGTGTGACTTGAACGTGTACTTGCGCACAGCATGGATTCGTCGCGTGCCACGACTAGTCGTTGAGCGTGACATGTTCTGACGAGACTAGACTTCCTCTGAGCAAGCCTGAAAGCTTCCTTCGTTGTGCCGGCTTGATTCTGATGAATGTCAGTTGCTAACGCCACTAACGATGCCGAGCTTGTAGGGAGCCAAGACAGGCAAATACTTAGACGGCGCGATTCGATAAGATCATTCCTTGATTACTGTTTGTCTTCGGCCATATTTGACCAAGACACCAGGTCGACCGAACGGCAGAGCAGTGAAAATACATGGAAGTCAAAACTCAATACAGGCTGTGTGCCTGGGAAAACTGTTCCTATGGCATAAGGGTCAAGATGCACTGCCATTGCTACGCTTGACAGCCTTTGAGGTGTTGATCGCGTAATCAGCTTTTCAACGAGCTCTTCAGCATGGGAGCGAAGCCACTCCGGATCATGTGAATCAATCCAGTTGTGGATCGTCTGTAGTCCGCAGGAAGGGTGAACATGTCCCACATGATGTACTTCTACATGGCCGTGCCGAGCTGCATACGCGCCTTGCCTACTTGTTCCGTGAGCGCTGAACAGGGTACTTGGCAAGCTGACCTGGATTGATGGCCTCAATGGCGTAGCCAGAATGAAGGCCCAGCCAATTCGGCCCTTTCTTTTCCACGAGCTGCCATGCCCCCGCATGCGTCGCCAAATCAAAGGCTCCACCCTTTTTCAACAGATCGTTGTTGGGTGTTGAGAAGTGAAGTGTACATGATGTCTTGGTGACATCGGTGGGTTCGTGGTGCGCCCATCCGGCCATCAGGTCGCTCTCAAGATACTTCCTTAGCTCTTTGGCTAGTTCTTCGTCGCTTGGATCGCATTCAATATCTGCTCGGTATCAGTAACATCCAAGGCTTGACGCGTGAATTTTGACTTGCGCACCGACTTTGACCTTGTTACTGAATACAAGTCCGAAGTATGGCTTGTTCAGTTGAAGTGATACCTTTGGTGTTTTCTTCATTGCGATGGATTTGCAGCTTTGTACAATCAGATGGTTAAAAAATTCCTAAAAGGCAGTGTCTATGAAGGTTTGCCGGAGCTTGAAAGTTCGTCGCCTTTTGATCAACGAACATCGAGGACAGCTGTTGACAGTCAATACGCCAGGCGCAGTAAACGCGTCATGACGGACCAATACTCGGAAGGGTGCGAAGTACGAGGAGCTCCAAAAAGAGACAAATGAGCGAAGGCCTCGGCTCCACGCCCTGTTGTGCATTGCTGATCGAGCAGTATACCCGAGTGTGTTCGTTCGTGCCTCTTGGGGCCCAGGAGGTCGTGCTCAAGCCGCAAGTGTTCGCTGCATCTCTTCAGCGCGCAATATATGTGTATCTGCATAATAGGATCATCTAGAAAGATCGTCGAGATGTTTACACAACCGCTGTCGGAATAGTCCGGTAGCCATGGATTTCGGCCTCTTGCCGTACCGACGACCACATCTAGCTAGTTATCGGTAGGTGTAGATACCGATCATATCTGGTAGCGGGATTAGGTGAATACCAAATCCCACGTGAATATTATATCATGTGTCCTTCGACTTGGTTCCATCTTCACTGAACCGGCACAATCCAAGTACCATGACCTTCTCCCCACGCATATGATTCCAGGCGGTCCAAAGCCGAATACTGATAAGGTATATAGCTTTTATCACATCTCAATTCACACGTTAGGAATGTTGGATAGAGGCGAAATATATAGACGTGTCCCTTGCGTGACTTGAGTATTTGCCTAATCAGGCATTTCTGCACCAGGCATCCTGTGTCTTGGCATGGCCATCTGATCCTGCCTGCCCATAAAAAATACCCGTAGAATAATCTCGGACCTACGTAATGTTGTACTTATGCGTTACTGCAAAAAGCGAAGTAAGGATTGGCAACTTCTTGTGAACATGGGCAGTATCACATGCCGTTATTGTCTACGGACTTGTTACAGAGTTCGATGAAACAGAGCGCTGCCCACAAACTTTGGGTCTCCATGGAATTCATCCAACATGCCGGTTCCCCGTATCTGCTAAGAATTGCTTAACATAGTAATCCGCTGCCGCACCTGCGAACCTACGCACGTACTACGGCTTCATTGCACAACGGGTGTATAGCACATCTGCAGAGGTAATCGGCAAATATGAATGTTGAGACACTGACGATCGCAACGACAGTACGCGGGTGTCGTACCTTCAGCTCGATACTATCCATGTACATAGCAGCTCCACATAGACTCCGCACAGACTCCGCACAGACTTTCTGGAGATCAAGGTTCCCTCAAACCTTGTTGTTGACATAGTCCATCATTCGACTGACTTGCCGAACGGAGACGGCAGAGGTCGCTATCCACCCATGCGGTCATGTAAGCAGCTGTACGGTAAAACTGAAACCAGAGTGGGCTGCGAACGATGATCACGTCCCTGTTAGACCTCTACCAGACCGACCAATTAATTACCACGGAAAGCTTAACGACCAAGGTCCATACCGTATCGTTACCGACGACGTAAAAGCGGCTGGAAATCCACGACTTATATTGGTTGATGGCTGCGCTGCACAGAGCAGGATCCGACCAGAAACACCTTCAACCGACTGTGCACCGTCAGCTCTGGTTTCAAAGGTTGTTCTTGGTTGGGATGCGGGCTATTATGCCTCGACAGGCTAAAGAACTTGCGCGACCTCGAATCGTCGACGAGTGCACATTGTGTTCTTATACCCCCCGTGTGTGCTACTCTGACCTTCGAAGCTTCATTTTATACCCCTCTATCAATCCCATTTGGGCAGTCAGGGTTGTCTCAACGATCAACGTCCAACATACTTTTCCCGCTCTGTCATTACACCTGAAGCTCCCAAAAGAATCCTTAGTCGATTTACCAAGACACCAATAGCCTTTCACCCAGCCAAGTCTTCGCCATGTTGCTTGGTCCAGCAACACTCGCCATCTTGGCAGCCGTTCTATCCACATGCAGTGCTGCGACCCTCGATCTTTACAGCGAGCTGGATTGCAATGAAGGTTTTCTCAATGACTGGCACATCGCGGACAACACCTGCTCGACTAGTAAGTTGGATCAGATCCAAGAGATATGTCATGCTAACGACAGTCAGGTATGCCCAACTTTAAATCTTTCAAGATCATAAAACATGGTGACGGAACAGGGGGAGCACAAATCCTCAGGTCGTTCTATGGGGACTACTGTGCAGGAAGTACTGCGCGTTGCGGGCCGGCAAATGATGTGGGGTCCTGCCACAACGTCGACCATGACTGGGGAAAGGCCATCAGCTCCAACGCATTCCATTGCTAGGTACGGCATAACAGGGGTGAGAAGACTGGTCCAGCTTGTGCTCTATTCTAGGTGCTGCCAGATTGTAACTTTAGTTCTGGGTTTTACCTGTGTTTGAAATTGTTGTATAGATATGTCATTACTCTCATTGATTATACTACACGCTGAATGTTACCTGTCAAGGACTTGCTTCGGACTGCACTACTAATAGCTTTGCGCTCGAGACAAAAGATGCACTGCCTACCGCGGTATTGATAGTGTTAGATCGATCGTAGTATACTCTGCCGGTCGTTGCCGACACTTGTCTCTGTTGACAATCGCAATTTTGACAAATCAAGTTGACCGCTGTTGTTATGACAGCTTTCAGAAGTCTTCTCATTCCCGCGCTGTACCGCTGGTCCCAAGCGATCTGGTCCAGGGACTACTTAGCTTTGTGGGCTGAGGACCTCGGGGAGAAATTGGCAGGTTATAGTGGCTACAAATCCGTATTCGACTACGTGAGTATACAAAGCCTCGTGCAGGGCCCCACCTCAGCTTTGTGTAACCTAGGCAACGGGCCTCATTCCACTTTTGGATGAGACGCCGTGCACGGACCACATTTCCGTCCGCGTTGCAATCAATACCTTCTCACATGGCGAGGGTCACGCAGAGTCTCCCTTCTTGACGTGACGATGCTCGCCATATCCTGGTGTACTGGAACTCAAAGATTGCTATTCAAATATCAAGTGTAGGCTGTGTGAGAGGGTAAATGTAGCATACTGCGTGGAATGTGCGGGGATGCACTACATCTCACGCCATCGCTAACCAGCTCTGCGCAATCCAATGCAATCTGCTTTCCAGCTGTTTCATCACAGTAGTCAAAGCAGCTGGCGACAGTACCTACTCACCTCCAGCCATGGCTCGGATGCTTGTGACACTGTTCTGTGGAAGGAGATCTCTGGCCCATCCTCGCACAAGCCTGGCGCGCGAAATCTGGAGAGCTATGCACCGCAGCTTTCCCAACAGCGTTCCAGACGACTATGAAATATTCTGCCAGTATCTCAATGAAGTATCGGGCAAGTTGCCTCGCTACATCGCGAGCCAAGAGTACTGGCAGGGAGTGATGGCAGGTCTGATTAATGAGCTTGGCATCGACGACAGATCTACTGGTCCTCTGTTTCGTGAGATTGTCGGCTACACTCAGAGAGGCTCACCAGATCTGGACCTGATTCCAGGTACGCAGGAATTCCTCGCTTGGATACAAAAAATCAAGTCACAGGATCCCTACACTGTCGCGGAGACTTCATGGCAAGCGGCTATCACCGGTTACCAGCTTCGAAGAAGCCAACGTATAACTGACACGGGATTGCTGAGAGGGGCGAGCCTTGGAATTGCACAGCCACCTCGCGTTGCGACCCAATCCGTCTATCACGACATCGACTTTTTGAGCTACACAGGAACCGAAGAAAGCCTCACCCCCAAGGAAAGTGCGCGATTCTTTCACAAGACTTACCTCAGTCTTGCAGCACTACGGGACAAAATTCTTAGCGGTCAAGGAAGCCTCTCAGCCATTATAGACTTGCTGTTCATATCTCGAGATCCTCGCATAAACTTAATGGCACGCAGCGCTGGGTGGAGTACGTTACTGCTCCTGGGCCAGGAATTTCAGCGAACTGGTGAGAACGAGTCGATGAGGGGTAAGATTACCCACATGAACGCTAGCAGCTTCTACACGTATCTTAGAGACGGAGGATTCAGAGGTCATCGTTCAGGGCCCGAAGACATTGTATACGATTTGCGTGATGGGCACCTGTGGAGACCACCAGACCTTCGCTAATACATCGAGAAAGTGCAGTGTCTATGTCTGCAGAAACTCAATAACGGTCGCTTCAAACTCTTTTGGGCGATGCAGTGGTGGTAGATGTCCAGCCTCCAGCATCCACTCGTATCTCGCCCCATTAATCTTTTGCGCAATGCCTTCTGTCACGCTTCTAGGACCAACAGCCTCATCGAGTTCACCCACCAGCACCATCGCTCTGGCCTTCACTTTGGGAAGCTCACTATCGTAATCGTACTGGCGTATCCCGTCTGCGCACAACCGATACCCATCAAAGCTGCATGTTCGCACCATACGAAGCGCCTTCTCGCGAGCTTTGGCTGTCTCAGGATCACTATCTGCATCTTTGCCAGTAGGATACGGTATCCAACGCTCTACAGTCGCATATCTGAGCGTCTCAGTTCCTTCGATCTGGTCTCTCGCGAACTGCTCTATCCGCTGGCTCCACTTCGGCTTCGCTGCCTCTAAGCTTGTGGCGCCAGGAGGATCACATGCAATGATGCAGCCACCAGGCTCGAGCCGCTCGGGAAACAGAATGGCGAAGCGTAATGCCAACACGCCGCCCATGCTGCACCCGATGATGGCTTTGACTTTGCTCTGACCGGTCGTATGCTGGACGAGGTCGCGCATATGATGTGCTATGGTATCGAAGTGCAGCTGAGGTGGCTGTACGAACGGTCCGCTTTCCGAGAGCGGAGGCGGGCGGAGCGAGGAAGGAACAAGTGTGCCGCCGTGGCCTACATGATCGAAGCGGAGGCAGGTGTAACCGGCGTTGGTGAGCGATGAGACCGTGGAGTCCCACATACTACTGTCTGCCATAAGCGCATGGGTCAGTAGGACGACGCCTCGATCATGCGCCACCGCCGAAGACGTCCCTGATGTCTGCGGCCGGTCAATGATGGTGTGGTATGGTATGGAGCCCACTTCGATCATGCTGGTTCCGCCTACGACGCTCGCTTCAGTCGCGTAACCCATTGTGAGCGCCAAATAACAGTCAGCAGCAGCTGTTAATGGACGTCTCGGTCGATGTCACTCAGGTTACACAAACATTTGCCATCGCTTCAATGACCGTGTCGTCAAAGGAAGCTCAACTGTATCCTCGGCATACTGTCAGCCGAAGTTTGAAGTCAGAATAGAGCTTCCTGGGTGGATCGTCCGCTACTCTCCAGTCTAGCACCTCATTCCCAGGGAATTCAAGGTCGCCTTTTAATCTGGACCCGCACGTCAGATTGAGGTAAATCAAAGCCCGCTGTCCGCTTCGTCGAAGGTGATATAAAGCTGTCCCAGCTCCCCTCAGCAGCAATGCGACCGTCCCAGCCTCTGTTGCCTAGTACTGGCGTAATATCCCACATCTCCAAGATGCTTGCGAGTGCTGCTGTGATCAGTGGCCTTAGTGTGTTGAATGACTGAAGGGCTGGATCTGACTTCAAAACGTTTACAAGAGCCTCGTCAGACAGCTTTGGTCGTAGATTCTCGCCGTGTGTACTGACACCTGACTTGAACACGTTCCTATGCGCGCTCGAGCTGGGCACGATGAGCTCGTACGCGATCCCAACATAGTCGTGCCCTCGTATCGTCATCTCAGTACTGTTCTCGACTTTTAAAACCTCATCTTCGTTGGTCTGTCGCAACGTGACTCCTCTGTATCTCTGCGTAAAAGCGTGAAAGAGCATGTCCGAAAGCGGTGAAACGCCATCGTCGCCTTGTAACATCTTCTCATCGAATGTCACTTTCGGTGGCTCTCTAATGCTCGAGCCAGATATCAGTGCCGCCTGCTCTTCTACCCGCACAAGCTTTTCAGCTTGTTCCCGCACGCTTTCAAGTTCGTTCGAGGACGTGAAGGCACTCAAAAGGCTCCAAAAGACATGCGATCCGGCGTCTTGAGTGAGGTGCCAAAGACAAACAGTGTCAGCCTTCGCTCGGTCCTCACTGGAAACGTTGTAATGTTTCATCACTTCTCGTCGCGCGCCGAAGCGGCTGTGCCCGACGTCGTAGCTCTCAAGCTCGATCCACTGTGATCCGGGATTCTGTCCAGCATCGACCCTATCAAGCGCTTCGTGGTATCCATACAAAGTATTAATGACCTGGCGCTTCGCCCGGTAAGCAGCATGCAGACCTGGCAACGGCAGCAAGAAGCCGAGCCACTGGGGGATGTTCCAGTATAGTGGCAGTGCTGTTGCGTTCAGCTCAACCAAGCCTTTGGCAAGAGACGAGATGATATCAGGAGGCGTGGCTGGCATGAAAGCCTGCAAAATTATGTGTATGTTGAACGATTGAATTAAGGCGAAGAGGTTACATTCGGTCATGCTGGAGGTTAAGTTCGCGTCTGCAGCCTTTTCCCACGGCATCTGATCTATGGGGCTCGCACAGCCTGAAACGAGATTTACGATATTTTCCTGCAAGCGTTCGAGGGACACCATTACAAATGCCTCATCTGCGCTGCCTGTCATTGTTGTTCTCTCTGCCTCGCTATCGAATGCTTCTGAAAGCTGGGCAATCGATTGTTGTGAGAGCCCGCCTACCTCAGCGAGCGCGGTGGCTTCCAAGGCGTGTGGAGAGAGATATTTGCGGCGCTGCAATTCTTGTTGTGCCAAGTCTGAGCTGGTAATGATGTTGTAATTGCCACCCAGTACTCTCAATGAAAACACCCCAGTTGTCGACGCTTTGAAACCATCAAGCAGCAAGTCGCCCAGACCGCCCAGAATTCGGAACGCGTGCCCAACAAAAGGTATCCAGTACGGAACCGTTGGCACGCCAGCATACTTCTGCGCAACCTTGGATGTGAATCGGGAGGTTGAAAGTCTTGTTAGACTGGCGGTTATGAGGAAGATAGCTGCAGCAAGTACCACAAGTGCAGTGGGCCACCATTTGGGATCCGAGAAGATCTCTACTGCTTCCATCATGGCAAAAGAGAAAGCTTACGATATCGGTCGACAAAGCTGATTTGCAGATTGAGGATGATTTTGGGTGAAGGTGGCCCATCATAAGGAAACTGGCCTGCTGGAAGCGTAAGAAGGGGCATCATGCATGATTGTCGTATAGTCAAACGAATCGCGGAGTCTTTACCTTCGGACCTGATGTCGCAGATTTGACACGGATACATCTTCACGCTATTGAGAATCAATATCAAGGGTTGTATAACCCTCGCGTGCTTCTATTTCACCTTTATCGATAGGCTTTTTTGCGAATGCGAAACAGGACATAGCTTGAGTCACAGCCAATGCATACCCTTCGATAAATGCGCTGTGCGCTGCTAGCACGCCGGCTTGCCTCTAGATCGCCATCGCCCCTTCGTCTGCGCACTATGGCTGTCAATGCAGCATCCCACAACACACCAGGCCAGAAGACTGGACCAAATACTGGCCCAGCACCACCAGCTTCAGACGAGACAAAAGCCGCTGTACTCGACGCGGCCAATGGCGAGCCCACTGGTCAGAGCGCTCCAGGCCGAGACTCTGTTGCTATGAACGCAGGATCGGCGTCGAAATCAGAGGACAAGCTACGCAAGGAGAAGGAGAAAGAAGCTCAGAAAGCTGCGAAGCTAGCAAAGCTGGAAGCCAAGAAATCGAAACAAGCCGCTTCTCAGCCCAAAGAAGGCAAGGCGAAGGAGAAGAAGAAAGAAACCGCACCGCAACCAAGCAGCAATGATTACAAGGAAGAGACACCGAAGGGTCAGAAGAAGATCTTGAAGCCATTGGACGATGAGTTCCACAAAGTGTACCACTCGAAAGTTGTTGAGTCTGCCTGGGGAGACTGGTGGGAAGAGCAAGGCTTTTTCAAACCAGAATTTGACGAGCGTGGAAGTGTAAAGGAGAAGGGCAACTTCGTTATCGTTATTCCACCGCCGAACGTCACTGGCGCATTACATTGCGGGCATGCCCTCGCTACGACACTTCAGGACACCTTGATTCGATGGCATCGAATGCGCGGCTTCACGACTCTATACGTCCCAGGGTGCGATCACGCAGGCATTGCGACACAAAGCGTAGTAGAGAAGATGCTTTGGCGCAGAGAAAAGAAGTCGCGCCACGATCTAGGGCGGCCAGCCTTCGTCGCGCGCACACAGGAATGGAAGGAAGAATACCACCAGAGGATTAACAGGGTACTTCGACGGCTTGGTGGGTCCATGGACTGGAGTAGGGAGGCTTTCACGATGAGTCCCCAGCTATCGAAGGCCGTGACAGAAACCTTTGTGCGATTGCATGACGAAGGGTATATCTATCGCTCGAACCGGCTTGTCAATTGGTGCTGTCGACTGAATACAGCCTTGTCCAATCTCGAGGTGGACAACAAAGAGCTCGAAGGTAGGACAGTGCTGGATGTACCGGGGTATGATCGTAAGGTGGAGTTCGGCGTCATCACTCACTTTAAATATCCATTAGACGGCTCAGAGGAGACCGTTGAAGTCGCGACGACGCGACCAGAGACGATGCTCGGCGATACTGGTGTTGCTGTACATCCCGACGACCCACGATATAGACACCTGGTGGGAAAAGTTGCTTTACACCCCCTAATATCCGGCCGCAAGCTACCGATCATAGCTGATACATATGTTGACATGGAATTTGGTACGGGCGCAGTTAAGCTGACGCCTTGTCACGACCCCAACGATTTTAATCTCGGCAAAAAGCATAACCTCGAATTCATTAATATACTCAACGATGATGGCACGATGAACGACAACACCGGATCCTTTGTGGGCCAACGCCGATTCGATGCGCGATATAGTGTGATACAAGCCCTAGAAGAGAAGGGTCTGTTTGTCAAGAAGGAGAACAATGCAATGAAAGTTCCCATCTGCAGTAGGTCCGGAGATGTTATCGAACCATTGATGAAACCTCAGTGGTGGATGAAGATGGATGAGTTGAGCACCGAAGCCCTCAACGCTGTCAAAGATGGTCGGATTAAGATTCGTCCTGAGTCTGCAGAAAAGAACTACTACTCGTGGCTAAGCAAGCCGCAAGACTGGTGTCTATCGAGGCAACTTTGGTGGGGTCACCAAATACCTGCTTACCGTGTGAGGTTTGCAGACGAGCCAGCGGACGCCCCAGAAAAATGGATAATTGGACGAGATCAACAAGAGGCCGAAGCACGGGCGTCAAAGAAGTTTTCGGGCAAGAAATATACGCTCGTGCGTGACGACGACGTGCTGGATACATGGTTCTCCTCGGGACTGTGGCCTTTCTCGACCCTGGGCTGGCCAGACCAGACTCCTGACTTCGAGAAGCTGTTCCCAACGTCACTGCTTGAGACAGGCTGGGACATTCTGTTCTTCTGGGTGGTCCGCATGATATTCTTCTCATTAAAGCTCACTGGTCAGGTGCCGTTTAATGAGGTCTATTGCCACTCACTCATCCGCGATAGTGAAGGTCGGAAGATGTCAAAGTCCCTCGGCAACGTAATTGACCCTGTAGACATCCTGGAGGGCATCTCGCTAGAAGATCTACACAAGAAGCTCCTCGAGGGTAATCTGGATCCTAAGGAAGTTAAAAACGCTGAACGGTATCAGAAGACCGCCTTTCCACAGGGTATCCCAGAGTGCGGTGCTGATGCGCTGCGGTTCTCTTTGAACCAGTATACAACAGGAGGTGGGGACATTAACATCGATGTTCGTACAATGGACACGTACCGACGTTTTTGCAATAAGATATATCAAGCAACAAAGTATGTGCTCGGCAAACTACCACCTGACTACATACCACCAGCTTCAAGCAAACCGACGGGCAAGGAGTCGCTGCCTGAGAAATGGATCCTGCATAAGCTCGCGATAGCTGCACGTGATGTCAACTCTGCACTAGAGAACAGGGAGTTCTCGCATTCCACTCGGGTGGCGTACAAATACTTCCTCGAGCATTTGTGTGATGTGTACATTGAGAACAGCAAGACTATCATCTCGGACGGTACAGCGGAAGAGCAGCGGTCCGCAATCAGCACCCTCTACACTGCCATCGAGGGTGGTTTAACAATGTTTCACCCGTTCATGCCCTTCATCACGGAGGAGATGTGGCAGCGCTTACCACGTCGACCGAACGATCACACACCCTCGATTGTCGTAGCGGCCTATCCACAATTTGACCCAGTATTTGAGGATACAAAAGCTGAGCAGGACTATGACCTGGTGCTCGGCTGTGCACAAGGCATCAGGTCATTGCTCGCAACGACGGGCATCAAAGAAGCTGGCTCTGCGTATGTGCAACCCTTCGACGCCGCTGCCCACGCCACGGCTTCTACGCAAGAACCAGCGATCCGCACGTTGAGCGGCCGAGCACTCGTAGATCTGACGATCGTGAAGCCTCACCAAGAGAACCCCAAGGGCTGTCTTGTCCATCCGGTGGGATCGAAAGCAGCTGTATGGGTACATGTTGAAGGCCGGATCAACCCATCTGAGGAGATCAGCAAAGCGGAAAAGAGGTTGAAAGAGGTGCAAAAGGGCGTGCAGGAGAAGCAGAAGACGTCAGCGGACATGGAGAAGGCGGAGGGTGCCAATGCGGCAGCCAAGGAGAAAGCGCAGGAAGAACTGCATGAAGCAAAGGTGGAAGAGGACGCGCTTGTGAGTATGCTGGAGGGGCTGAGATTGATGAAGTAAATACATCGGCCACAGCCTAATCATTAAGATATCCACATACAACGTTTCTAGGTCTCTAACTAAGCCGACTGCTATAAGGCATCCGTCGTTAGACACTGCCCTACCGGATATCACTACAGCTGCTCTGTGCGCGGACTGCTTGCTTCGGTGCTAGCGCTTAAGCATCGCAGTGCACCAGCCGTGTGCATGCGGTCCGAGATCTCCGAGAATGGTGATGTCACGCAAATAAATGAATCCGCCCAGACGTTCCTTCGCAGTATGTGCACAAATGTGGACATCGTTGCTCCGACGGAAGGCTTTTGATACTGCTTATGATGCTTAGGTCATGACTCCAGCGCAGGCGTTTCTGTATTGCGCCTCCCGCCGAGTGTATAAGTGATAAGCATTCCATTCTCACGTCTTCTTCCGCACGCGGCCAAGTCTCCTCCATCCCATCTCGAGTGCTGTCAATCCCCACCCCTAAACACTACTCATCCAGCATGGCTACGAAACCAGGCGCTCAAGTCCTCGATGACTACTACCTGGCCATCACACTCATCATCACGGTCGCATATCAGCTCATCGCATTCGCCATCGCCTTCACCTTCAAATTCGACAAGATCACCGACTTTGCTGGTGGCACCAACTTCATAATCATCGGCTTCGTTACACTCGCATTATCCAGTGTTAATCACACGGTTAATGCGCGGCAAATCATTGTATCACTATTTCTTATGATATGGGCGGCACGCCTAGCCGGCTTCCTGCTCTTCCGCATCCTGAAGACTGGCAAAGACGACCGCTTCGACGACAAGCGCGACAAGTTCTTCCCATTCCTGGGCTTCTTCGTGTTCCAGATGATTTGGTGCTGGACGACGAGTCTGCCAGTGACCTTCATCAACAGCCCGGAAGTTATCCAATACCCTCAGCATAGCTTCGGCACAGGACGCGACATTGCGGGTATCATCCTCTATGCGATTGGCTTGATCACCGAGAGCGTGAGCGACATACAGAAGTATCGCTTCAAGATGAATACGAGCGACAAGGGCGCTGTATGCAATGTTGGGTTCTTTGCGCTGAGCCGGCATCCCAATTACTTTGGCGAGATCATCATCCAGTTTTGTACGTCTAGTCTCCTGTCCGCATCCTCCCTATCTTCATAACCGTTGCTTACAAGATACTACAGCCATCTTCATGATCGCAGTCTCACCAGCAGCTGACGGCTATGTCCAGGGCGGAGCCTACAACGCCCTTTACGCCTCAATACTCGGCCCCTTCTTCCTCACCATCCTCTTACTCTTCGTCTCGGGTTTGCCTCTGCAAGAGCGCCCGGCCGCGAAGAAGAAGTACGAGTCTCGCAACCACTGGGAAGACTACAAGACCTGGCTTGATCGCACCAGCATTCTTATCCCCATGCCGCCGCAAGTCTGGTCCAAGCTGCCGGTGATCGTGAAGCGGACGATCGGTCTAGAATGGCCCATATACGTCTTCGATCCAGAGAAGCATGCAGACAAGGGCAAAATGCAAGAGCGGGAAAGCGAGGAGGGTCGGAGTGGTCTGAACAGCGAAGAGCAGCAGCAGTCGTCGTCATGATACCCGATCTATTGGTAAAGATCATTTAAATATATAGTACAAGTTTCATAATGTCATTGATGAAAAGCCAATCACGCTTTCAACACCCCGTCCACAATCCACACCTCTCCATTTTTCACCCTCGCAGCCACTCTCCCCACGCTTACCCCATCAGGCGCGATCTTCCGCTTGCCATCTCCCGCATCCTCCCACCACACGCTCTTCCCTTGTCCCTCCTTCGCCGCAAGGCTTTGCGCCTTCTCACCCTCGCTCCACGGCGCCTTCGGTACAACATGCGCTTCCACGAACTGCCGTATATTCTTCTGCGCCCGATCCTGCCCGGACTGCCCCTCATACACATTCGTGCCAAACTGCTTATACTCTTCCGGGTCCTCCCACGGCTTGTGCGGCAGACTCGTCATGGCGCCGTTCGTCGGCGCAAGGACGGTGAAATCTTGCGAGGTGGAGGAGAGGAGCGAGGATACGGAGTCAACGTCGCGGATCAGTGAGGTGAATATCTGGATTTCGTGGTGGGCGGAGAGGGCGTCCGTGATGACTTGGCCTGAGGACATGGTGAGTGGGGCCTGGGAGAACTGGGAGGCGAACGCGTAGAGGCGGGAGAGGGGATAGTAGCTGAAGAAAGTGTGGATACTGAAGGAGATGATCATTTGCATGAGAAAATTCGATCGGTTTGATAGACGCATGGTATGCGGGACTGAATGGGCTTGTGCCAGTCCACATGAGCAGTTCGCGCTTGCTGGTTGACAGGTCTTGGCATTGCATGGCAGTGACTAGTGCTACGATCACGTGCTGGCGCTGCCTAGTCGCGCTAAAATAGTTGTTGATGCTTCATCTTCTCTTTCGTAACTTCCTTCTTCTCTTTCCAAACAACAATGTGACTCTTTTCTTCTTGCACTGGCTATGGATCCTTCAAAGATCCCCACGGTGACACTAGATGATCTCAATGCCTTCCACCAAACTCACTTCGGCTCTCCAGCACCGACTTCATCAACCACTAACACCACCGAACCTGAGGAAGAAGCTGATGATGGCCTCGGCTACTACTCCGACGGCGTAAAACGCACACTCACAGATGAACAGATAGCCATGTTCCGGCACAGCGAGATCCAACGCCTGCTGCAGAAACGGCGACTGAGACGCGAAGCTGAAGAGGAAGCGGCCGAGGAGGCTGCAGAGGCTGCTGCAGTTGCAGCTGAGCAGCCGGCTGACTCGCCCACTGTGCAATTAGCTGACAAGTATCAAGGGCGCTCAGGTGCACCGAAGAATGCAGCGAGTGACCCGTCTCGAGCGAAGTCGAAGTTTGACTATAAGAACGAGCCAGTCTCCAGGCGGACGCCGCATCGGAGGGCGAGAGAATTGGATGAGGTTAAGACGCAGGGCATTGAGCTGGACTACTGATGACCCGCAGTTCTCCTGCGGTTCGATTGCTTGTAGATGAGCTATCAGCATCGCAGCACCTTGACTACTGGGTACCGGCTTCCAATAATCTCTCCACTGGTAAGGATCGATCGTCGGCTCATACGCCGGCAATGCAATGAGGTCGCAGAGGCTCGAGACTTGCCAGAATGCAGGCGTAACATTGACGCCAAGCGTGGCAGACCTCCCCCGGTGAGTCAATGATCCCCTCTCTAACCAGCTCAACTTCTGTGGGTGATGAAAACAATCAAGTGTTATCCTTAAACGGAAAGACGCGTCACTCGGGGGTCAGGCAGTGTTTAACATCCTGCGTAACCTCCTAACCGTCCTGTGCTCGCACATGTCGACTATAATCTTCTCTCTGAGGCACAACTCCTTCGCATATCAAGCAAACGAACCTTTCGTGACAAGAGCTGACAAGTCAACAAACGTAGATGCGCGAAATTTCCGCCTTCCAGCCTATCATTTCCAATATGAGGCAAGAGAGTAACGTCCAAGATAGCGTGAATATATTACCGTGGCTGGAGACACCGTCCCACTAGAAGCATGAACTAAACGTATTGCTTACCCGGATGGTAGTGGGTACAATACGTTGTTTCAGAGAAGCCAGTACGAACCAACGGTTTACGCTTAGATGTCGATAGCTTGTACCGAATCAAAATTTAGCACTTATTCCTCGACTATGCATCCATGTGGCGTTCGTAGGTCGTCCCTGCATATTGGCGCCTGCTGTTGCCTAACGCGAGAATGTCGGGTTGTTATGTGTATATATCTCCTCCGACTCCCGCCACAATTCACACAATCTTGTGGAGAAGCACAGCGCGATCACGGACTCCGCTCTCATCTCTACTCAATCATCTCAGTCCTCTAACTACAATGGGTGAACCAAAGGGCAAGCAACTTACGGCTCAGACCACCTCAGATGACACCGGGAATGGCCCCAAGGTCGATCCGCGCACGGAAATCGAAGAACGACCGCTGAGTTCCACTGAGTTCGATCAACTCCCAACTATATACCTCGTCATAGCAAAATGGGAGGCAGATGACCTGCGCGCTGTAGGCGACACCGGGAACCGTGTCGTCGCCGCCTACACCTCCCTTGACGATGCCAAAGACTTCGCGCAGAAGGTGTGTCCATCTGCCACAGTTCACACACCTCAGCTAAAGCTAAGTTGAACGGCGCAGTTCGCCACGCACGTAGCCAAGACAGGCGCGCTTGCACTCAAAAAGAGCGTCGATGACGAGGATCTCCGCGAGGACTTCAACAGGGTTCTGGAAATTGGGCAGGACGAGTATAACAGTGTTGATTACAAGACGCCGCGGAAATTCGACGAAAAAGTCAGATGGGACGTTTTGTGGAAGGATTATACCACCGTCAGGGTGGAGAAAATCAAGTTGCAGAGAGGGCCAACTGCGCTGAAGGGGCTGGAGATGCCGGTTCCCATGCACATGCTTGAGAATTATTGATACGTTTCGTGACTCCTGGGATGGGTTCGGTGCATGGTGGGCGGCGGACGGATACCTCCAGAGCCTGTGGATGGTAGAAGAGGACCTATGGGCACGGTTGACCCCAGGTAGGAGAAGTGAAGGCTGGGTTTGGAGCACTCGTAAAGCAAACTTGTTTGGAAAGTGGCTTGGAAGTATATTCCAAAAGGTTAGCGGATGTCTTCCCTGATATACACGTACACTTTTGAACCACAACCATCAACTATGCGTTCGAGCACTCAACCACGATACGGCCTGGTTCACTTGTCTTTTGGAGCGATTAGACACCCAACGTTATTTCGAGATAGAAGAAGTTGCATCCATATAACGATAGACCACGCGCATCTTGAAGTCAAATTGGAACCCATACGTCTGCCGCAACCAACCAGTCAACTCATATTGTCAAGTCGATGCATACATATACAGGTGCTAGAGTCGAGGTCTGGCATCAGCAACACTTATCCGGTATGCACTTCAAGCCCCGTCTTTACTTCGACGCTTGCGTGCACATACCTTCACCTCGACAGCTATGCCTCGACACATGAGGCGTAGTGTTAGTGAAGGTAGTGTTTTGAAATTGGGTTGAACAAGCTCCTTGCCTATATGCAGACCTGTACAGGTCGTCAAGCGGTCGTCGCGAGATGATAGAATTGCAACAAGGAGGAAAGAAGACGATGCCTTGGATGCACAAAGTATGAGGCGGCATGATCAAATGTGATCGAGTCTTGGCATCTCATGTGTGCCACAATCTTTCCTGTGAACTCCATTCATGTCTTCAGACCACCCGAACCGCATACGACACCTGGACTATCAAATGCGCAACATACAAACCGCACGATGAAACCACGACAAGCGCTGAGCGGCGCATTGCTATCGTTGCTGCTTGCTTTGCCGGCTGCTGCCCGACATGGCTGTGTTTCACTCCCACCATCCTCAGACGACCAGCCTTCATCAGACCACCTTGTATCGCCCTCAGTAGCCCGGCTAGCCCTGGCACAAAGATTAGGACTGTCCGGCTATCACTCGATCGGTGACGGCGATGAAGATGCAATCGATCTCCTCAACACATTCGGCGCGCCTGCTGAGACGGCACGAGAGCGACGAAAGGTCTTGTTCTTCGTTGAAGGCGTGGAGGAGCCGGACGGTACGGTGCTATCAGGGCGAATTGGCAGGATCATGCTAACGACCACGCAGTGCTCGCAAGCAAGCACAGTGGAGATTCATTCCGAATAGACAATCCGCCGTCCACAAGCAACACCCTCGAGCTCCTTGCGGACTTCTCTCGACAATCACATCACCAATCCCGGCTATCAAGCTACGAACAAACATGTCATGGCCCCGACTTCGAGATCCCTGCAGATCTCAAGAACGATCAATCCAGAACAGCCGGCTGCCACACATATCTTCACGCAAACCTAGATGACGTACGGCCCCCCCTCCCTCCACCACCTCCCAAACACTAACACCATCACAGTCTCACACCAACACCATCACGCCCTCGAACATCCACACCATCCTTTCCAACCTCCATCATCAGGCCGCCACCTCCTCCATCGACCTCATCACCGTCTTTCTCCCTCCCCAACCCTCCACGTCCCTCTTCAAACGCGCCCCCGCCCCCTCACCCTGGGGCGCCTCAAACCTCGCGCGCCAAGCGCCCGCCCCCTCCGACCCCGAACCCTCTAACAACCAAGCCGCCGAGCCCTCGTCTTCGCACGCCAGCGGCCTCAAAGGCATCCTCGAGGACATCGAAGCGGTCTTCGACAGCGACGACACCGAAAGCCACATCGCCGAGCCCACGCGTCCTGCAATCCAAGATGACGACGAGCCCGACCGGCCCAAACGACCTTCAAAGGACCGTCCTGCTTCTAGCTCGTCCTCCTCATCCGCTGCTCCCATCAATACGTCCCCGCCAAAGGGTATACTACCCCAATGCTACACGTCCGCCGCCGAATGCAACAAAGTAACGCACCACTGCTCCGGCCACGGCAGCTGCGAGCAGAAGTACGATCTCTCTCACCCGTCGTCCCTGGAGCTTCGGCAGGATTCAAGCCGTCCCGGGTCGGGCGTGAGTACCAAGACGCGGTGCTACGCCTGTGTCTGCGGGATCACGAGCCGCGTGGATGATAAGAACCGGAATAAGACGACGCAGTGGGCGGGGCCGGCGTGCCAGAAGAAGGATGTGAGTATGCCGTTTTGGCTGTTGGGAGGGACGACGGTCGGGTTGGTGGGTGTGATTGGGTGGGCGGTGGCGCTGTTGGCGAATATGGGCGGGGAGGAGCTGCCGAGTGTTATTGGGGCGGGGGTGGCGGGGCTGGGTGCGAGGGGGAAGTGATTGAAAGGAACGTGGTGAAAGGGAACGAGTGAGATAGGTGTATGAAGGTAGTGAAGAAGGAGGCGTTCATGGCGTAATGTATGCAGATACCGGTTCAGAGCGCAGATCGAATGTGTACATCAGGCGTCCAACAATGACACCCGCATACTCTACCTCTGCTTACCCTTCTTCTTCTTCCCCGGCTCCTTCGCAGCCTCCTTAACAGCCTCCCCATACGCCTCCCCCGCCTTCCGCTTCTTCTTCTCCCCATCCACACGCTTCACACTAAACGTCGCCTCCTCCGCCTTTCCCTGCAGCACCTTCCATTCTGCCTCCCGCCAGTCCAAGCCCCCCTCCTTCAACTCCTCCTCCAAACTCTGCTCCAGCGGCCTCATCTGCCCCACTGCCTCCCCATCCCCGTCCTCATCCCCCCTCACCACCGCCTCCCGCTCTCCACCCGCCGTCGCCGCAGGCAACACCTTACTCACCTCCCCACGCACCACAGAGCGCAGGTACGTCGCCATCTTCCGGACGAGCGCGTTGAACAGCGGTAACAGCGTGCCCACGCCGTGCCCCAGTTCTTTCGCTAGGCTGTCGATGTCCCTGCGCTGGCAGCCGATCGCCAGGAGTATGGCCTGCTGCGTGAAGCTGTTCAGTTGGATCTGGTCCCGCAAGGGGCCGCGGAAGTAGAGGGAAGCGAGCGCAGGGACGAGGTCCGTGATCAGGTGGTGGTCGACGAGGTTGTTGGCGTAGGAGTCGAGGCGGCGGAGGTCGTGGGGGGTGAAGTGGCGGTCTAGTTCTTGTTTGGTTAGGGGGTTGGGAGGGGGGCGGGCGCCGTTTGCTTGGATGGTGGTGTCGGTGGACAGTGGTTTTGTGCGAAACGGGGCTGTGGCGGAGAGGTCGAGTTCGAGGGCTAGGGGCGCGGGGAAGGACCGGAAGGCGTAGGATAGTAGAGAGAGGAAGCGGGCGTGGAAGTCGAGGGCGAAGGCTTTGAGCCAGTCGTTGTCGTCGTTTGAGGCGGTGTCGTCGGCGGTGGAGAGCGTGCGCAGCATGACGCATGTGTGCTCGCCTGTTAGTTCGTTGGGTGTTTGGCGCAGGTACAGCGGGACGAACTTTGCTTTGCGCCAGAATTTGTGGAGTTCTTTGGTTAGACCATACGAGACGCCAATATAGTCGAGGGCGGCGGGCGGTCGGATTTCTGTTAACCGCGAGAATAAAGGGGGCATGCTGTGGATGTCGCGGATTTTGACGTTGTCGGTGTGGAGCGTACTGGCTTCGAGCTCTTCATCTGTGACGCGGACCATCTCTTGCGGCGCATCGGGAAGGTCCTCTTCGGAGAGTGAGTGCAGCTTGCCAGCGTAGAAGTCGGTGAGGAGTTCCAAGGCGCGGGCGCCGTAGCCCATCTTTGTGTATTCGGGGTTTGTGGCGATACGAACGACGCGAGCCCCCGAGAGAGACGCAAACTCGTCATCTTGAAATTGTTGAGAGACGAGCCAGGGAATGAGATCGCCACCGGGTCGTTGGCCTCGGGACAGAGAGTGCTGGACTGACTCTTTGCTGATCTCACCTTCGAGGGCGACTTGAATGACGACGAGAGGTTCGGGTAGAGCTGAGGAGTCTTCCGCGATGGGTGGGACGAGAACGTAGAGGTGGTGCGCTGGGGCGTCGGACATGAGCTGGAGGTCGTTGGGCGAGTTCTTGTAGTGGCTGGCAACGTAGAGCGAGAGCATGGAGTTGAGGAATCGCTCGGAGACGGGATGGAAAGAGAACAGAGTATCTCGATTTACGGCGAGGAGTTGGCAGGAGTCTGGGGCAGGCGTGCCATGAGTGGCTAGAGTGGAGCGTTGTGGGAGGGTGGCGTCGAGACAGAGAACGCGATTAAGCCACTTCTCGACGGGGTCACCGGGAGCGTAGCGGATAGGTTCAGAGAGGGTGATCTCTTTGAGCTTACGATTCGTCGAAGGCGTATCCGAGGAGGTAGCGTCTCCGTTGGCTTTGAGGCCTGACCTTGACTGCTCGCGGAGCTGGCTGATGAGTTTGAGCGACAACGAACGGCCGGTGCCTTCGTAGCCGTTGATTGTGGAGGCCATGAAGACCAAGTACGGCCCCATAAGCTTCTTGACGAGTGGGAGTGGGATGGCAGCAGCTTCATCAATGACGACTAGCTCTGCTTGGCCGAGAACGTGGGCGTCTTGAGGTTGAATGTACTGTATAGTCTGACGATGCTGACGATGGATGTTGACCCTGACGATGGCTTTGTTGAAATCTGGGTTGGTAGACTGAATGATCGAGTAGTCCAAATGATCTTGATACTCGAGGGCGTCGAAGCCTTTAAAGACGAACTCGAACAGCGTCTTTAGGTTCTCTGGGCTCGGCGAGGTGATGAAGATGTTGCTATAGCCGTGTGCTACAGCTGCTGCTATCGCGACGCCTAGAGCAGCAGATTTACCTCGACCTCTCGCTGCGGTGAGTGCTACTGTGCTCTGTAGTGTCTTCTCCGTGATGGCGTCCAGGAACGTCAGTAGCGCCTGCGCCTGATCTACAGTCTTCGCCAGCTTCACCAGAGGACCGACGGGTTTGGTGTCGGCAAGATTCGTTTTAATCTCTTCTAGCTTCGCATGTGACGGCGACTCTTCATCAGAGTTCGGGGGAGGCAACTGCTTGACATTCTTCCCGCCAGAGACTGGCAGCACGTTCAGCTCATCATCTACGACTAGACATGATTCACAGCTGCCGAGAGAAAGAATGAAGCGCTCATTGAAACGGGCAGTGACATCAGCATGTGCTTCCGTTCTATATCTCGAGTGAATATCCATAGACAATGTGTAGAGCTGCTTGAGACTTTGCATGCCTTGCAGTAGCAACAATACCAGACCACCACCCTCCACGGTCTCGATAGTCCGTGCAAGTAAATTTGGGGTTATACCTTCAAAGTCTTGCAATATGCACATGCCAAAGGTGTTACCCAAGATCTTGTCGGTCTCCTTGTAGTATGTGTAGCGAATGTTCTGTGTGGAAACGAAGAGCTCGAATGGGTCGTCTGTGTCTGCATCACGTATGCCACGCTTGATCTCTTTTTTGATCTTCTTCTCTCGCTTCTTACGATGACTCGTGAAGCCGAGGAGCTTCTTCTTGTACGCCCACAGGACATTTTTGTTCAGCTTCATGTCAACGTTGAGGAGGATGTGATAGAGGTTTACGATAACATCTTTCTGTCGGTCGCCGACTACTACGAAGAGGCTTCTCTTCTTCTCTTGGCATCCATTGCGGATGAGCGCAGGTATTCGCGCATCGATCGCTTTCTTCACCATGGCGATGTGATCTAACACTCGCACGACATAAGGTGTGTTCGAGTGCAAGCGTCTCTGGCTTGAGAAGGGTGCGACAGTTGTGCAAGACGGAATATCAGGGGGCTGCGCAATGAAGATGTTGCAAGTGCGCAGGCTTTCGCGTGATATTGGCAGATGTAAGTTGCGACGACAGTTGGTGGTGGTTGTCTGGAATTCGAGAAAATGTGCAGTCGAGTCCAAGCTTGTAATCGGCCCCGAAGGATGAGGCTCAATGGGCGCCAGTTCGGGGGTGGCGGGGCGCTAGCAGCCCTATCAATCACCCCCCGGATCTGTAGCTGCGGAGCGGAAGACGAGGCCGTCGAGGAAAGGCCAACACGACAATCTGAACGCGTGAGAGCGCCGTGGATTCCACCCCCCGACTTCACCATGATACAGTGGCCGACGTAGATGAGTCGGCGCGCTTTCCCTCTCTGTCCGTTTCATGGACTTGGCCGCCTACCTTTGGCTGAGGCAAGTACCCCCCCCAATTCGCGATTGCCTTCAACGGCTCGCAATTTGCGCTGCACGGGCTAATGCTCCTCTAGCGGTCTGATATCGGGCACAGCACACCTATCAGTCGTCTACAGGACTGAATTCGCCTTCAACATCCCTTTCCACTTCGCCTGTATCACCCTCGCCGTCACCGGCTTCACCTTGATACTCGCCAGCAACCTCTCAGCGCGATTTACCTCCCCGCCTACTCCTCCGACCGCCTCTTATATCCCGCTGAACGACCTCAAGACCATCGACTTTGATTCCCCTTTGCGCAAAGCCTCCATCTCCGACCACCAGTATGTCGGCGTGGGCTTCAGGCGATATCTGTTGCAGCGCCGGCAAGCATGGGCACTCCTTGCTCTATTCGTCGTTGCGGTGTGTGGCAGGCTCGAGATGGCTCGATGGGTTATGACACGGACTCAATGCGCGACATTGAATATGGCTGTAAGAAACAGTGACTTGACAAGACTGCGAGAAGCTCATCTGCTGACGAACCTAGCCTACGATTCCCTTTCTCGTCATTGCATTTTCGCATCTTCTCAGCAAGCATGATATCTTTTCAGCAGCCAGCGGGTCCGCGAAACCGTCAAACACCCGCCGAAACGACCAAGAGCTTCCTCGCAAGTTGGTGGCAGCCGTGCTTCTTTCTTTCGGAACCCACATGGCAGTTGGAAACTTTCCATACCTGCGTTCAAACTACATTTGCAATCGCGCTTCGATTTTGCCCTACTCGATACCCACACTTCAGTTCCTTGGTACGCTTGTCGACGTCTTTCTAATAATCTTAATTGACCGTATCGTCACCCGCGGCAGCGAAAACATTAGCACAGCTCCAGTACTTCGACTCGCAGACCCGGGCTGGGCAGCACTGGTATGATAGGAAACATATCAGAATATACCGGAAGGGCCACAGCTGATGCAGGTCATAGGTCGCATACTCAGTCATGGCGCTCACCGCTCTGGTCCTGTACCCTTGGTTGCCAATACATCGCTACTGGTATACGCGAACGCCAGGATACTTCTTCTTCAGCGCATTGAAGATAGGTGTAGTCTTCGCACTGACGTGTTTGAGTGGTCTGCAAGTCGTATGTTGGCCTTCCTGGGCATCCTGGAAGCTCCCTGCTGACCTTTGTGAGAACCGCCGAATTGGCTTCGAAACTTCCGCCTTTATCGCCTGTTTCACCGCATTGAACGGGGCCTCGTTCGCCATAGCAAGGTCTTCGAAAGCCACGTTTCTTCCGGTTTCTAGCAACAAGATTATCCTCTCCCTGTGCATAGCCAACCTCGGCCTGTTGCTACTGCTTTACATCGAGGCAGCACAGAACAGTCAGTCCATACTCAGATCTCGACGTTTCACCTCGGTCTCAAGAAGGTTGCTCTGCGGTTTGATCGTCTTGTTCGTGGCTCAAATCTTCGTGTGGTCCCGCAGCGACCCCACTCATCACGGAACTCACCCGATCCAGTCTTTGATCGCTCATGCAGAGGAAAAACATACCTCGTATATGACAAAAGCAGCAACTAGCAAGACAATCAACCAAGCTGCCAAGGAATACCGGCGTCGATATGGTCGAGATCCTCCGCCACGTTTTGAACGCTGGTACAAGTACGCCACAGATCGGGAGTCCTTAGTCATCGACGACTTTGACAATATGCAGGCTGATCTCATACCTTTCTGGTCTCTGTCGCCAGGCGATATTCGCCTACGCGCCTGGGAATCAATTGCGAACCCATGGAACAATATCGGTGGCATCGTTGTCCGCAAGGGCCACGCACAGCTTTTTGGCCATCCTCCAGAATCACACCGCTGGATGCTTGAAGGGATGATCAACATGACTTCGTCTTTCGTCAAGTGGCTACCCGATATGGACATTGCGTTCAATCTCAACGATGAGCCAAGAAGCGCCATGAAATGGGGAGAAGTGCAAGAGAGGCTCGCAATCGGGCGCAATTACAACCAACTCCCTCCCCGAGACACTGGTGACTTTGAAGCCGACCGCAGATGGATCCCCATGCCAGGTGAGCCTCTCGAGGACAGTCGATACCACGAAGGAAGTTTTCACGACTCTTTCTACAAGTACGGAGTGGTCGGGTGCCACAAGTCAACACGAGCAAGACGAGAGCGCCACTGGAATTTGCGTCATGCGTGCGCTTCATGTCTAGCAGAGCATAGCGATTTTCACTTTGTTTCCAATTGGGAGGCTGCTGCTGATCCGTGTCATCAGCCGGACTTCGCTGACAATTATGGTCTTCATTCCTCCCCTTCGACGTTCAAGGCGACCAACGAGTTGATGCCGGTCTTCTCACAATCGAAGGCATATGGTTACAACGACATCTTGTATCCTTCTCCCTGGAATTATATGGATCTGACCCAGTACGCACCAAATGGCTCGTATCCTGACCCGCCTTTCAGCCAGAAGCAACCGACGCTTTTTTGGCGAGGTGGCACAAGCGAGGGGAAGTCCACGGGCAACGGTGCTTGGAAGGGCATGGCACGTCAGCGATTGTTACATGCGTTCAATAATGCGACAGAAGATGAGAAGTCTTTCGTTTTACTGCCCACTGGGCCTGCAGCAACGGGCGATGGAGAACAGACCTACGCCTTTCAAGATTTGACGCCATCAACACTTCATGAGCATTTGTCGACAGACATTTACATTGTGCGAAACATCGACAGATGTGCTAACTACGACTGCCTTGCCCAGCATGCGGAGTTTCATCCGGAGTATTCCGAGGCCGTCGACTTTCAGGAGAACTGGAGATACAAGTATCTTGTCGATTTGGATGGCGCAGGCTTCAGTGGGCGCTTTCTGCCTTTCTTACAGAGCAGGAGCGTGCCGTTCAAGGCCAGCCTCGCTCGAGAGTGGTGGGAACCGCGCGTGACAGCTTGGCTGCACTTTGTTCCGATGGACATTCGCCTCACCGAGGTGTGGAGCCTGTTGGCATACTTTGCTGGGTGGAAGTCGCAGGAGACGGATGCAGGCGTTGCACAATGGCTGATGCCGCCGCACGATCGCGAAGCCGAGAAGATTGCTAATGCGGGGCGTGAATGGGTTGACAAGGCGTTACGGAAGGAAGACATGGAGATATACCTGTTTCGATTACTGTGAGTGGGCTAAGTGCTCGTTCCCGCAGATTGGCCGCTTTGCTAACATTTAACACAGGCTTGAATATGGCCGCCTGAGTGACGACAGGCGTGATGAACTGGGATGGACAGCGGACAAGAATTTTGGGTAACAACCCGTGTACAGTACTGGCGTTGGACATAGATGTACATGAGGGCTACAGGCCCTTTGAATAAGCCCAAGCTTGCATACGAATGTAATGAACAAACAAATGAGCATGCATCGACCTCTCATTTTCTCTTTCAGGCATAATCGACGAACGCGAGTGTTTTGTTGACTTGTTCACCTTGCTGCCATCGGGCATCTGGCCGGTAAAGTACTCCGATCACCTAAGCCGAAAGAGGGTTGGCGCAGTTGACCTTGATCAGAGCATCCTCCTGCAACAACTCCTGGTCGCGACAGACAACCGATAACTTCCGATCTGTCGAGTCGAGAAGCTAGCAGCGACCTTCTTCATATCTTATTGTAAGAGTACAGCAGGATGAGCGGCACGTGTTCCTCGACAGCATCGGACAATCAGCAGCGCGAGGCCCGGTGGAGCAGTCTGCTTGCATGAACCAAGTGACCAACTCCGCAGACTTGCATGAACTCATGCATTAGATCAACTTCCATCGCCCTGTAGGGTGTGAGAGCGTTCCGTTCATTCGCTGTCCATGGACAAGCATGCGGACGCCAATGATGTTGAGTAAGGTACCCAGAGGTGTATGACATGGTCTCGTGGAGACGGTCGACCTTGGCAGCTTTGTTTATTCACCACAGCTCGCGACATTGATCCTTTTGTTGTCTTGACTACCAAGGGCTTTCTTTCTGCGTGACGTTGAGTCGAGCAAACACTGGGTAAACTGTCTAGCCTCAGCAGCGCAGTTAGGTTGTTTCGCCGCCTCTGCGTCGCTACCTCACCGCATCATGTTCAGATCACTGCTGGCAGCAGCACTGACTGTTGTGACGGTCGCACAGTATCCTATTAACTCACCATATAGCGGTACTATTCTCGACTCCAATCAGAACTTGTTGCCTCTCTACAGTCCGGCAAGACCGCCAGCTGTACCGCTTGCTGTCCGCTCACCATACACGTCTGCTTGGTCCAGCACCGCTAACAATGGGACGCTGTGAGCAACGATGAGCAGTCACGCTTGTCTTGAAACTAAGTATACTGATTGTGTTGGCAGCAACTCGGCCAGCGTGCTCTTTTGGTGAAACAGATGCCCACTTCTCGCTCCCGTGGTTTGCTGACGATGCGGCAGGACGGGCGATCCATTGGGCTGGGAAGGCATGGTCCAAGTCGATGGTATCACGTACGAGTGGATGGGCATCGGATCACAAAGCTTGCCGGTGAGAAGACCCTGCCCATCTCGACAGCGGAGGGAATTGGCGGTGTACTCACACGTCTTCTTCAGCGCATCCCGAACTTGACTACGGCGAAGCCCACCGGCGTCAGCTATGACAGCCAATACAGCAACTTTACCTTTACAGCCGGGCCCATTGAACTCACGGCTCGCTTCTTTTCCCCAGTGATCCCCCAGGACTACTGCAGAACCAGCATTCCACTCTCGTACCTGACCGTGGAGACCCGCGCCACTGACGGGACAACTCACGACGTCACGCTATACAATCACGTTGATGGCTCGTGGGCCTCCTATGAGAGTAATGCGACTCTCAGCTGGGACATCTACTCAGGCGGGCAGCCAGTGAACGCCACTGATCCGGTCGCCAAGGTCGCCAATGTGACTGCGACTGCAAGCTCCATCTACAGCTGGATCATCGGGCTGGAGGAGCAGTATCTGTTTGGCGAGGAAAGCCAATTCCCTCAGTACGGCAACTTTACGTTCAACACGGCTCAAGGTCCCGCTACGCAGCTCAACTTCTCTTCCGGCCACGACATCGATATCATCTACAACTTCACCATGGGCATGGGGCTGAACAACGAGAACGACGCTGAATACCGTGGCTGGGGCAGTCGAGCTCCTGCCTATGCCTATGCTCACGATCTTGGATCCGTAGGTCCTGAGGGTTCTGCTCCTGTGCTGTACACACTGGGTAATGTGCAAGTGCCTTCCATCAGATTCTTGGACCCTGATGGTCTTGTGTCGCTCAACCCGTGGTGGTCGACATCCTACTGCTATGGTCCAGAGGTGTTCAACGTAATCAACTTCCACTACAACGATCTTGCGCAGTCTCAGAGCCTTGGATCGCAGTATGACGCACAGCTTCGAGCCGACGTAGCAGCTTACTACCAAGCTAACCCAAACATGATCTACTCTCCAGCTCCACCTACGCCGCCTCCTCGGTGGTGGAATGGCACAGGCCCGGACTACAACACAACTTACCAAGCTGCTGACTCCAACAATGGCCAGCAATACGTGTTCAACTCCGCCGATGCTTATGGTTTCCTTGAACCAGACCATCCATGCTACGCCACCGGTATTGCTATTCCCGATGTCTCAGAAGCAGAGACTTATTACTCAATCATTGCTCTTCCTGCACGCCAGATCATGGCGGCCTACGTCTTGACGGAGCGTCCTCCTGGAAGTACTGAAGGGGATGCATCCACGCCTGTCATGTTCCAGAAGGAAATCTCGTCGAATGGTAACATGAACACTGTCGATGTGATGTTTCCCGCGATGCCATTCTTCCTCTACTCCAATCCTGAACTACTGCGCTTTACAATGGATCCACTCTATATTAACCAGGAGAGCAACTTCTACCCCAGTATGTGCTGTATCCATTGCTCTACTCCTCAACGCTAATCTTAACCTCAACAGACGATTACAGCATGCATGATCTGGGTACGCACTTCCCTAATGCCACCGGTCACGTCGAGGGCGACGACGAGTACATGCCGGTCGAAGAATCAGGCAACATGTAAGTTCACAGCCTTTACACCCCCAGAATTGCAGCCTCTCGTCGCCAAATTCGAAGTTCGTCTGCTGGCGCTGCCTGCAAGTATCTGTCCTGCACTCTCTGGATCTCAGCAAGGCTGCCGTTCAAACCGCTAACCACTTGACCTCCAGGATCCTCATGTCCCTCGCCTACTACAAGTTCACCAACGACGCCGCCTACTTGACCCAACACTACCCCATCCTCCAACAATGGGCCCAATATCTCATCGAATACTCGCTCGTCCCCGCGGTCCAACTCTCGACCGACGACTTCGCCGGCCAACTCGCCAACCAGACCAACCTCGCCATCAAAGGCATCGTCGGCCTCCAAGCCATGGGTCAGATCTCCTCCATCGTCGGCAACACCACCGGTGCTCAGAGCTATACGAGCATCGCGGCAGACTACTACAGCCAGTGGCAGGACTTCGCCATCGACCCCTCCATGCGGCACACGGTCCTCGCCTACCAATGGCGCTCCTCCTGGGGCCTCCTCTACAACACCTATCCCGACCGCCTGATGAACCTCGGCATCATCCCGCAGTCTCTCTACGACATGCAGAGCGCCTGGTACCCCGAGGTCTCGCAAGTCTTCGGCGTGCCGCTGGACTCCCGGCATTCGTACACCAAGAGCGACTGGGAGATGTGGGCGGCCGCCACGTCGTCCCCGAGTACGCGGGCTTTGTTTGTGAACTCCATCGCATACTGGTTGAACAACACGTACACGAATCTGGCGTTCTCGGATCTGTATCAGACGATTGGCAATGGGAGTTATCCGAGTGATCCGATTTACTTTATTGCGAGGCCGGTGCAGGGGGGGTTGTTTAGTCTGTTGGCGTTGGATGTGGAGCAGCCGGGGCAGATGGGGAATGTGAGTTTGATGATGGAGGTGGTGTGAGGGGGTGTTGGTAAAGGGGGTGGTGTGTGGGGGTGTAATGGTACGGACTGAAAAGATGATGCATGAGTTATGCACGACGGGGATGATATGAGAGAAACGCGGGGGTGGAATGGGAAAACAGGAAACTGTAGAGGCATTGATCCAAGAGCAGAGTTAAGATATAATACACGAAATGCTGACACCTTCATATAGTAATCCAGTGGGTCTGTCGACAAAATGAAGATGCCGCACAAAGAGGCTGCCCCAGGTCCCAGGAGTCACAATATTGTAGCCCCCCGCCACCCCCATGTGTGAAAACGCAAGAGCAAAAAGTACCCGCAAGTAACTGCCAGGAAGTAGCGGTCCCAAATTCATTTTGCTTGCATAACTCAAAGATGAAGAATGCATGATGTAGATTATAGTTTAGTAGTGCTGTTACGTCACGTACGGCAAAAGCTGGAGCTTCCGGAAAAAAACATGTGCAGAGGCTTCTGTAGCTTTTCCGTCATCGAAAAATTCGTATAGACACATTCGCTCGATATTGTCCTAGATGAGGAGGTGATTATGAGTAAGATGAAGAGAGCAGACCCAAACACCCCCCAGCGTAAGTACTCAAGAATCAGGTCGGAGCCACTACGCGCGCGTGATGAACGGGTACATGTTATGCTGAGGGCACATGTTGTGCTGCTGCTGCTCCTCCTTTTTCAACCATCTTCAGACACAAGACCGATGAATACCATTTGCAGTCACCCCAACCGCATATTAACAATATTTTGAATACGAAAAGCGAGGGTGAATGATAGGTGTGGTCGAGGTCGGGCAGATATGAATCAGGGAAAGTGTACCGTCGCATTCGAGTTATGAAAGTGGAAAGTGGAGGGTGAAATACCAAGAACAGCAATCACAATCCCAAGGTCACGTCGCAGAATGAAGTGATAATACAGCAGTATGATGGCGCGCAAGTAGACGGAATGTTTGGAAGAGGAGGTACGGAGGTGGTACGCTTGTGGACGTGGGGATACATGGAGTGGATTAGAGGAGAGATGATTAGAGCTATAGATATGGAGAGTAGGATGTAAGGGATTTCCAAGATATCTGTCTGGATCGTGCGGACACTGAGTCAGATTGAAACGGTCGCACAGATCTGATATTGCATTGTACAGAGGAAAAGCGGAGGAACAATCTATTGTTAACTCACAGAGATTCATAAGAACAAAAGAGGGAGCCCAATTGCACGCCGGAGTGAGCATAGACCTACAGAGCAAGTAAACGCCCTGAAGTAGCGCTGAAAATGGAGTCAAAATGCGCCAGAACGGTAGAGTGGGCGCGAATAAAGCGTGTGAGAGCCGCAAAGGTATTGATTTGTACTCTTAAGCTGGATGTAAAACTGTAAAATGAGAGCGGAATGAAACATGAAAGGGAAAAATGGACACAATGAACAGTGCGCACGTCTAGCAAGATTAGATTTCTGGAGGAATGAGAATAAGCCTACACGGTGAAGTGGGCGGGTGAAAAAGGGGTTGAGAGAAGGAATTGTACTGGGACTGTGCTCGTAAGATTCAAATATACCGATCATTATATTGTAAAACAATTGGAACGAGCGGAGAGTGAGAGATGAGCGAAATGAACAGCCGACAGGGCTGTTTACATCGCACTTTAGTGATCGTAAAACTTGCCGATACGCCGGAGTTGGTCTCAAATTAGTATTCGAGAACGGGGGTGGGAGGGTTAGTATGCTCGCAAGACGGAAAGAAACATTTGAATTCATGCAATCGCGATCGGTTAGCACGAAGATGGTTCGGAGGAATAGTATACATGCTAGATATAAACAAATTGGTTCGGGCTTCAATCTATGTTGGTACCCTGCAGCGGTCGTTATATGAGGATTTGGGAGGCGAGGGTAGATGGGAGGTATGCTCGCGATGTACACAGGAGAAAGCGTAGACTGGTAAAAGTTCGAGAGCGAAGAATAGTTGAAATCGCCAGCAGACATAGCCGACTAGATATGATTGCACAGAGAGCTAAATGGAGCCGATATGCTGGAGTAGGCGTAAAGTAGAAGGAATAGAAGGGAGGGTAGATGGGTATTTTGCTGTGAAGCGAAGTGAGTTTCGACGTATCGATGCTGTAAATCAGCGGGCGGTGAGGAGAGTTTATAGCATGGATTTTGGGAATTGATGCTGGCGCTGCGGATCGGTAGGGTTCGGAAAGCTGAGGTATACTGTTGAAATGCTACGAGATGGGTGCCTCATGATGAAGCAGGTGGGCATACCAATGACTTAAGAATCATCAGAAAGCCATGAGAGCGCCAGCCATTGTGACCATGATTGACATTGTACGATAAGTCTTGAGATACTTGAAGAAAGCCATCTCCATCCGCAGTGCATTGCACTGCAAAGACAGGTCTTTCGCGTTAGCACGGAGAGAGCGGTTGACCTGATAGCCACACCCGAGTAGGCACGGCAACGTGGCATCTACTAGACGAGGGCGAGATATCACAGGAGCATGGGAGAAGACGAGGGTTTTTTGACTCAATACAATTCTTTCTAATTTTTTTTTTGTTTTTTTATTTTTAAAAAAATCAGAAACGGGTTGTGCTCCCGCACGGAGCCACGCCACCACACAGCAACCACACCCTACCGGCGGCCCCACAGACCCGCCCGCCTCCTCTCCTCAATCAGCTCCCGCACGTCCCCCATCGCGCCCTGGAGCTGTCCGATCTGGCGGGACAGCTCCTCGGGGTGGGCGCGAGGGTCGAGCAGGGCCTCCTGAGAGGGAGGCGTGGCGTTCGCGAGCGCCGCCGGCATCGCCCGCTTCTTGCCCTTCTTGGCCTCTCGCGCGGCCGCGCGCGCAGCTTGCCGGCCGCCTTGTGCTGGAGCAGCCTCCCCCAGGCCGCGGCGCAGGTTGTCCACGCTCGCCTTGACTGATGGCGCGCGGGCAACTGCGGCTGGGGGAGGCTCCTCGATGACCTCCTCGGCTGGGCCAAGGTCGAGGCTTGGCTCAGGAGAGTACTGCTGTGAACCGTACTGCTGCGAATCGCGCTCCGCCGGCGCCGGTGATTCTGGTATGGCTCTAGAGGGGAACTGGAAGTCGTGTACGCTCTCCATTGGCGGCTCGTTCTCGTAGTTATTCACTGCTTCGTCTGGCACGGCTTCACCCTTGATATCGCCTGGCGTCAATTCTTCCGCCTTGAATTCGGCTTGTCTTGAGGTTTGATCGTCTGATGGCTCGGGCATCTTGTCGAGGATGTCTGAGAACGGCTCTTGAGTAACGGCCATGTCAAAGGTTGGGAAGAATTGAGAGCGGCGTTTGACGTCGCGGTCTTCGAAGTTGATCTTAGGCTCGGTCTCGACTTCCTCGACTTCAGGCCTGGGCTCCTCTGCTGCTGCGAAGGACATCATCTTGAAGCTCATGTTTAGAGAGCCGCGCTTGATGTTTTCAGTGTCATCAGATGTCTCTTCCACTTCCTCTGGCTCGTCGTAGTCTCCAAAGAAGTTGGCGTCGTCATTGTCCGTTGCGTAGGTCATACTCACTGGTGAGCCGATGTCGTCATCCATATCGAAGTCAATGTCGATCATGGCAGCCTCAGGTTTGTTGAGGTCTTCCTCCTTTTGAAGCTGAATGCGGATGTCTTCGGCGCTAGTGTCGTATTTATACATCTTGCGCTCGTCGAGGTCTGATGTGGTATTGAAAATGCGCTGCATTCTCATTCGTCCGAAATCTGCGCGCTTCTTGAAGGCCGCTGCCTCCTCCTCAGTGAGTGCAATCTTCGCCTCATGCTTATCCTCGCCCGGTTCACCTGCTGATTCCTTCATCTCCTTGTAGACTTCCACTCCGGCATCCTGTCGAAAGTCGTCGCTGACGAAGCACCACTCGGTGTCTGGGTTAGGTGCAGTAGGCGCTTCGAAGCCCTTGGCACCGGCCATGTTGAACAAAGATGAGCGCTGCCCGCCTTGAGCTTCCCAGTAGAGGTATCCTTTGATAAGCGATTGAAGCACAGAGACTGGATGCTTTTTCTCCGTGTCCTTGATGAACTCGTGCTGCTGGAGTTGGGCAATAGACGGTCGAAGGTGTGGTTTGATGACGAGGGAGAAGGCCACAAAATTTTGCAGCCCTTCTGAATAGTCACCACCTTCCATTTTGGGAGCTTCCTTCAAACGGTTGCGCGCCTGTGTCGGGTTGACGGCCGACTCGTTGGGTGCCTGGCCAGTTGCCATCTCGAACACAGTACTGGCGAAACCCCAGATGTCGACTTCATAACCGTAACCCTTTCCTTTCAGCGCCGCGTCATCAAACATCTCAGGAGCCATCCAAGGCACGGATCCTATCATGGTTGAGCGCTTGGAAGCCTTGGTCTCCAATACGCCCGCGACACCAAAATCAGCGAGCTGAACGCCACCAGCCTCCGCGATCAACACATTCGCTGCCTTGAGATCACGGTGCACTATGCCGGCGTCATGGACCCAGGAGATGCCAATCAAGAGCTCTCGTGCGATGGGTATGATGAACTTCTCCTCCATACCCTTACCAAGGTACGGCTTCATCAGCGCACGCACACTGCCGCCGTGACAGAAATCTGTGACGATCCACAAGGATGAGTAGTGAGCAAAGGCCTCTCGGATCAAGTTGATGTTCTTCGCGCCTCGCATCTTGAGATCACGCAGCATCGAGCATTCATGATTGAACTCTTGAAGTGATCGATCTTTGTCCAGGAAGTGCATCTTAGCATCAACACTGTCGACTTCGATAATCTTCAGACAGACGGTCTCTTTGGTTCTAATATCTAACCTGCAATCACAAGAGTCAGAATTCTGCGGGCAAGACTGTAAGAACGGGTCGTTCAGATGACCTTGCAAGATTACACCATGAGAAGACATCTACGGCAATGGACTGTGGCGGACATGGCAGTGAGACGGCAATGAGTTGGCATCAAGATGGGCAATAGGAGAAGAGGCGCCAACGACCTCCACGGTCCTCATCCTGTCCTCAGCACCACGAGAGTCAGCTACGTTCAGCTCTTTGCCAAGATCACTGAAGAAGCGTGCCCCATAGACAATACCCCCAGAGACCGTTGATATGTCTTCGAGATGATCCGTCCACCTCAAGACCGCTGGTACCCTGTGAAACGCCAGGGACTAGCCGATGGCTTGACAAGTCAGAGCCAGCGAGGAGTGTAGCTTGTGACCGCCTCTCTCCAAGTGTGCAGCAGCGCTCATGCCACCGAACGAGCCGCACCAGCAACGCCATCGACCATATGGGTGACAGGCAAGAACCAGTTGACACATGGGACAAGTTAATGAAAGAGTCATCCGACCGAGCCACGCTAATAATGGACGGTCAACGGCGAAGTAAACCCTTCGTCCATCCTGTGCGGGCGGGGAACTCCTCACGAAAAACACCACACCTCATTGACGGTCAGAGGCGTATGTCCGTGAACAGGCCAAGAAGCCTGCTGTTGATAACAGCGCGCACAAGATACTTGGCATGGACCGCGAAGAGCCTGCAAGTCTATCTCGACAGATCGTGCAGCAACCCTAAGGTCGGTCGGGACCGACACTGCCGGTTGGTAATTGGCTTCGACGATTTTGCATGTTGAAAGGTTAAACTGACACCGTCTCGTTCCGTTGCATGACCTATTCGGACATCGTGCCGGCATCGATCGGAGCGTGTTGCTCATCATAGTCGAAGGATGCTGTATCGAGCGAGACATTGTGGAGCAATGCCTTTGTTTGATCTCAGTATTATAGCTGTGGTGCTGCGTCTGATGCTGGACTGCGTCGATCACACTGAAGCACTCGTGCATATATCTGCCGTAGGTTATAGCATCCTTCACATGTCACCGTGAATGATGAATGCTGGGCCTCGCCACAAGACATCAATGACATGGTAGGTTGAGCGGCGATCGACGACGAGCGCTTGCCGGTGTCGAGGGTTGACCAATTGTTCGGGTTTGAACTACCGAGATAGGTCAGTACGAGGCCTGGGTAAGATGGTAAGATCGAGACGGGTGCCATACCTCTCAAGTCATTGTTCCTTCCTGCAGTCGAAGTAGAAAGGCTCGAAGGGTCAGAGTCCAGCCACATTCCGGAAGAGGATTTGCCAGTTAGGTCTCGGCCCCGCTCGAGCGTAAGTGTGTCGTGCAGAGTCTTGCAGGACAGGCTGTAGAACCCCTTTAGACAAAGAAGGGGCAATGGTTCGGTTGTCCTTGTATAGCCCCCTTTCTATTGTCCCGGTTGTGAACCCTGGTCGTATAACCCGTGCGTATGCCTTGATGGTGTTTCCACTGTCTCATCACGACTCCCTTTCTCTTGTAAATTCTGTTGATGAGCCAATAATTCTCAAACCCCACCCAATCCATTTCCAGCAGCCTTCCTCCCGTCCAAAGTTCCCTTCAACCGTCCACACAGCAAGCAAGAGCATTGACGAGGTCGCGTTCACAGGTCGCGTTCACAGCCATGTCCAGTCACAGTCCATTGCGAGATGTCGACTCACGGCACAAGCGAGCAAGGTCACTGACGAGGCCGATAACAAAAGAAATTGCTTACCCTTTGAAGACTCTTCCAAAAGAGCCTTTGCCGACCATCATCTCGAAGTCGTATGGTGGTGGATCGATGCCTTCGTGTTCGGCTTGTTGAGCGAAGATCTGTTGAGCTTGCTTGGCTTCGTTCTTCTGTTTGATGCGGGTAGCTGACTCGGGCATCAGACTCTGGCGTGACTGGCGATAAGATGTTAGTTGGCTTCCCCGGGACGCGATAAAACTCATTCTCAAGCTTTTGATGGATGATCTGTCAGAGACCTGAGAGCTGTCGCGGCGATCCGGCGATTGTTTGGCATTGCCCGATGGTTGCTCGAAGCGGTTGAGCCGCTCGATGGCAGCTTGGCTGCGGCGCTCGGCCATGTTGAGTGGTTGGAGAGAGTCGCTTGCTTGCGCACACGGGTTGTCTGAAAGCTAGAGGAGACGGGTGGTGGTAATGGTGAAGGAGCGGGTTGGGGGGAGGTTTTTGGCGAGCAGCGAAGCAGCCAGAAAGGAGACTCAAATTTGGGCCGGGTAGGAAATCAGCCCTATCCTGAGTCTTCTGAGGGTCCAGATGTCAGATGGGAGCTCTGGAGAAGTGGTGGAGCTCAGGTGTGGGAAGTGGTCCGTGACCGGTGCCGGTCGCCGTGGAGACCAAAGTGTTTACGAGCAAGTGTTCTTTTGCTGTAACCTCTACCAATGCAAATCAACTCTCGCCAGTGTCTGCTGTGTTCTTTTCCCGCTCTAGCAAATGAGCGGCTATCTGATATAGCACAATATGCGGACTAGGATGCGCATCAGGAACTTTCGTCAAAGCCAACGCTTTTCTGGAAAGCTCGTGTATTTACACGATTCCACAGAGTCAAGCGTCAATACCTGTGAGTGGGCTCAATGTTAGCCGACATAATGGAGAGCGCAAATGCGCCAAGATGGTGGTCATCTTCCTATCAGTATTCACGACTGGAGCGACTCACCTGAAAGAGAATGCACAAATCGCTCGAAGAGAACGAGGAAAGTACTGTTTCACGAAGTATCCCACACCGGCCGTCGTCCACATCTGTTGCGAACGTGAGTGCGGTGAAAGCGGTCAGTCATGGCTCGAGCGAGATTGCGCCGGACTTTTCTACGCAGCACACAGGCATTCGATGATAATTAGGCGAGCCGTAATGTCGCTCCGAGTAGCTGCGCTGCCTACAAAAGGTCGAAAATAGTAGATTGTCGGTGATTTGAGGAGTATTTTGATGGAAGCACAGAAGCAAAATGCAGACATGGACGGCCTGTAGTCGAGAGGGCCGGGTCCGAGAGTTCACACCAGCACCAAAAGGGTATGATGGCCTCCACCACCAACAGCTGCATCCCATTCCGGCCATCTTCAATGCCTTACATGATCTACAAGTTGTTCTATTAACGTGCTAGCGTACAATGGCGGCTGAGACCTTGAATGGCTGAGCGCATACCTTGGGTTCAAGAACCTGCGCTGCACACCGTTACTGCTCGCGCCAGCTATTCAACGTTATTACGGATTTCTCTGGAGCCGTGCTCACCCTGCGCAATGGATACGCTCGAACTATCTGTATAGGAAGGATCAGGCTAGCTCAGCAGAGCAAACGCTCCCAATGATGCGATCTGCGCGTTATACGATTATCCACGCCAGCTAATTCACCAGAGCCTTGGCACCTCTAGACGCTCAGCGTCATTCACCCTGCAAAAACGCTCGAACTGTCGTTCGGGATTTGTACCACGGAAACATGCTCAATCACATAGTTCCTGGCTCTTGGCAAAGCGTGTACGTGAAACGCCACGGTCTACGCTCTTCGCGTTTTCCTTGCGCCAGCTATCTGATCTGGATCTTTGCTGTAACCTAGGCGGCCCGCCGTTGTGGGAATCAGATTATGATCGGAAGAGCCACGCGACAAGAGTTCACACCATCGTTGACTTCCAGCAACAATGATACGACGCTAAGCTAGGCCTTCGCGGATTACACCAATCCACAATGCATGCTCGAGGTTGCCGCACATGGCGCGAAAGTAATGTATATTTGTGTACTCAAGGGGAACTTGACCAAGGGAACGAAGATAACATGCGTTTCTGCATGAACAAAGATTTCCGGGAATTTTTGCTACCTGAATGGCCGATCGACCGTGACGCCTCGCTAAAGATCGTTGACTCGTCTAGTTACCCCATCATTGGACGTTCGGTCTCCAATTAAGTAGCCGTTACGGGCCTCCCTTTGCAGCTTGTGAATGATCCCAGAAGCCCTTGGGCTTCGAGTTCACCCAAACGAACGACTTCGCCTTCGGATCATATGCCGCCATTACACCCATCTTGCACCGCGCCTGCGACCCCGACAGCTCGATATCGCCAACCAAGAAGCAGCAGCCAGGTGGCATGGGGTCCAGCTTCGACTGCTTCCACGCCTGTCCCAGTGTGCCAATAAACATGCGAGAGGCGATGAGGAAGTCGCTCGACATCAGCATCGTGGGCATCGGTATCTTGATCTCCCATGGCTTGCTGACTCCTCCATCAGCCCGCTCCACCTCTTTGCTTTCAGGTGGTCCGAGCTTCTCCGCATTCTGCTTTTGCAACTGCTGTTGTATCTCTGGCTTCTTTTCCATCTCGACTTTTGCTTGATTTAGCTGTTCTTGTGCGTGATCGATTTTGGCTTTTGCCTTGATCTGCATTATCATGACTTTGGATGCTAGTTGTAGTTGCTTCTCCCTTGCGCTCAGGTCGACGCCCAGAGCGTTCTTAACCTTGATGGCTTGCAGGTCGTAAAATGTCCGTAAGCACGACTTGCCAGCTTGGTATAATGCAGTGGGCCAAAGGATGTGCCGCATTTGGATGTATTGTGAGTGGGGAATGATCTGTTTCGACCACATTGTACCGTCCTCAAGGAGGACCCATCTATACTTCATTAGCACTCGAAACCCTTGCGTTCACAAATTGCAGGCTTACCCTCGTCGAATGTACTCCGGTGCGGCTTGATCTGGGAACGTGAAGTCCAGCCACATCTTGGTCCACTTTATGTCTTTGCCGAGTTTCTGACGGATCGGCTTCAGCGCAGCGGCAGTCTTGACGAGCTTCTCAGCCAGCTCCTGGCGCGCCTCTTTCTGCCGCTCTTTATCATTTCCCAGCTTGACGAACTCTTGCCACTCCGGGTCCGACTGCTTGTAGTTTTGTCGCGGGAGTTGTTTCGGCGTCTGCACAGGTATGAAGCTCCCATCGTCGTCGTCAAGGCTCAGAACCACTGTTTCAGCGTCATCGTCCTCGTCTTCATCCTCTTCGTCGGCGCTTGCATCCTCGTCCTCATCCACCTCGAGGCCATCCACAAAGCGCTGCAGCAGATACTGCAACGCAAAGTATGAGGTTCCTGTGTAGAATCCCCAGAGACCGATGCTTCTCCAATTAAACCATGGCTGTCGTAACCGGACCTGGTGGCTTTGAGCTTGAGACCAGGCACTGGACCGGTGGATATGGCGCACAAGAGGACGGCGCGGTTGAATATGACTGAGTGGAGATATGCGACTGGGTTTGAGAGTCGCACGCGTGAAGTGGCGCATGTGCGTATTGAAGGCGGGACGAGCGAGTGCAGTGAACGGCAGGTGCAGGGATCTAGAGTGAATGCATGCGCATCGGCTGAGCGATAACGGTGATGCTGACAGGTGTCGAAGAAGCGGCTATGCAATGTGGGCGTCGTTTGATGAATTACGAAAGAAGTGCTTTCACGGTTCATCTTGTGACACTCGGACAACTTTTCGACGCTCACTTAGCCACCACCGCCACATGGCCCGAGCGTCCATGCCAAGAAGGAAGGCCAACAGGACCAAAGGAACTCAGATGATCCTGCATCCTTCCCGCACTTCAACACTCACTTCACACGTCACGCGTCGACAGGCGTTGTGCCGATACTATCTGTATTTGACAGGTGCAGAACCCGAGACAGGTTCGCTCGGATTGTTGAGCGCCTTCGAAGACCTCCAAGATGATAGCTTCCTGATTGGCGTTGGTGAAACAGCCGACCACGCCCCTGGACGAGATCGACGAAAACGACTCCCCACCTTGTACAAACAAGCGAGCGCCTGGTCGGCAAAGATTCATGATCGTTTGAGAGCGCTGTATACGATAGAGCCTACAACAAAAAGGAACGCGGTAGCAACGAGCGTTGATGATTGACCTATGTGACGTCCGCAACTACCTTTACGGCTCCTTGAGACAGCTTGTTCGCGTCCCAAAGTAGGTGCGTTGGGTAGGTATTCGCTATGAAAGAGTCAGGATCTCCACAGCGTGTCAGTGTGTCACCTTCCATCTCCACATTCATCTAATAGCATGATCTCCCTTTCTTTCAGCCGCCTCGTGGCCGCCCAGGGACCCGCTACACCTCCCGAACGCGTCACGCTTGTGTTTCGAGAATGATTCCGCTGTCAAAGATCACAAGGGGACCAATCTTAGCATCTGTGCTTAGCGCCGGTAGTGGCAGGTAGTCTGCAACCATGCTTCACAATCAGATAGTAGAAAAGCAAACACATGTCTTCTTCCTACTGACTACCTCTTTCTCTACCCTTCAGCTCCATTAGAGTTCTGAACATTCATTTGTCACTCATTTGCATCGCCCGCTGGTCGGACCTCTTGTCGTGCTTTTCGAAAAGCTTTTCCAGGACACCACTCTTTCCGCAAACTCCACACACGCGCGAACCTTTCGTCCGAGCTCATACAAAATGAAGGTGACCACATCAGCCATCCTTTTGGCTGGCGCAGTCAGCGCTGCACCACATGCCCAGGGCGGCTTCAATGGCTACAACCCAAAGCCGTTCATGCCCCATCACTACCACCCTCACCACTACAACGGCACCATGCCCTTCGGCGGCAATGGCGGCAACAACGGCGCAGCTGGTGCTGCTGCCGGAAGCAGTGTGGTTGCTGGTGCTGCTGGTGGAGCTGGAGCTGGCGGAATCTACACGCCGTATCCTTCGCCCACATCAGCGGCCGGTGGTGCCTCATACACCCCACCGTCACAAACAACGCCCACGTCAGCTGCCGGTGGTTCTTCATACATCCCACCTTCCCAAGCAACACCGACATCCACACCGGGCAGCTCCTACAGCCCTCCCGCGTCCACAGGCGCGCCGACCGCGGGCAAGGTCGAGGCTGCCGGTATCAACATCTCCGGCTGTGACTTTGGCTGTGACACAAGCGTGGGTAACCCAAGCTAGCAAGTTTTCTCAACCATGCTAACGTTCCTCTCAGGGCAACTGCAAGAGCGGCTCTCAATGCCCGACCGAAGTCGGTCCAATCCAAATGCAGCACTTCTCCGCCGACGACGGGCTCAACATCTTCCGTCTCCCCGTCGGCTGGCAATACCTCGTCAACAACCAGCTCGGCGGCCCACTCGATACAGCCTACCTAGCCAGCTACGACGGCATCATGCAGTCGTGCCTCAAGCTCAACGCCCGCTGCATCATCGACATCCACAAGTACGTCCCTTCCCTAACACCATTACCACCCTGCACAGCCCATGACTAACACCCCACAGCTACGCGCGCTGGAACGGCCAAATCGTCGGCCAATCCCCCGGCGGCCCCACGGACGACGACCTCGCCAACGTCTGGTCCCAGCTCGCCAAAAAGTACGCCGCAGAACCCAACGTCGTCTTCGGCGTCATGAACGAGCCGCACGACCTCGACATGGCCACCTGGGCCAAAACCGTGCAGGCCGTCGTCACCGCCATCCGCACCGCCGGCGCCACCACACAATGGATTTTACTGCCCGGCACATCCTACACCTCCGCGGGCGGCTTCCAAAGCAACTCCGCACCCGCCCTCAGCGCCGTCAAGAACCTCGACGGCTCCATTGAGAACTTGATCTACGACGTGCACAACTACTACGACTCCGACTCCTCCGGCACGAACGCCGAGTGCGTCACCGACCACGTGTCCGACCGCTTCCAGCCGCTGGGCGACTACCTGCGCACGGAGAAGCGACAGGCGTTTATCAGTGAGATGGGCGGGGGGAACACGGCGAGTTGCGAGAAGTACGTGTGCTCGTCGTTGGATTTTGTGAACTCGTACGCGGATGTGTATCTGGGATGGACGGGGTGGGCGGCGGGCAGCTTTGATGGCAGTTATGTGCTTAGTCAGGTGCCGAGTGGGAAGACGGATACGGCGCTGGTGAGCCAGTGTATTGCGGGGAAGTTTAAGTAGGGTGCGTGGGCAGAGGGGGCGGTGAAGTGCGCGAGTCGCATTGTAAAGTTCGGTTCTTGTATATTTAGCCTTTGAAATGCCTGGTGTGGCTTACGATCTTTATGACTGTGGAGCGGCTTTGGTTTTGGTGTCTTCGATAGCCCACAAATCTACTACCGGCCTGGCCTAGTCAGAGCTCTTTGAGGCCACTCGAGCTCTGGCGAAAATGTTGCGCCGTCTGCCGAAGCTTAGGTATACTGGCATTTTGGAAGAATGGACAGGGTTGAGTGTTCTGTAACTGGTCTCCTAAACACGAGCAGAAACGCTTTTCGTACGTGTAGCACTGGCGGTGATACATCCAACGGCATTTTTCAAACTAGTCGTATGCTGGCTTGAACGCTGTGCATAGTGAGTCCATCGCAGACATCTGCAATTCGCACCATTTGCCTCGCTTGATGGCCATGCCGTTAACGATGCTTGTATATTGCTGCCTTGACCCACAAACGATGCCGATATGGGAGTCGTATAGTATAGAAGGGCATAGCATTCCCAATTAGAGCAGCGTATCATCTCCTCTTTCTTGAACACCACCCCAAACTCCTCCTTGGCCGTTCCCGTGAAACGCTTCCGCTCCAGACACCCCCTAATATCCTTCCCTCATTCTGCCATGCCGGATGATCCTACTTCTTAGGCGGATACTTCCCCAACGCCCACCGACTGACAAACCAATCCCCCGCCGCGAACAACCCCACAGCCGCCACCGCACCCGCCACAACACCCGCACCCCCCTTCGCCCCATTCATCCACCACCTGTACCCGCTCCACCCCAGCACGCCGACCAGCGCCGCCGTCACCACCGCATTCCCCAGGAGCACAGGATTATCCGCGTTCCGCCTCAGCTTGGCAGTATTGCTATCATCCCCGCTGCGGTTTTTCGCGCGCTCGTCCCGGGCCGCGGCGTCCGTGTTGGTGTTGGCAGAGGGGTTCGTAGCGTCCTCGGCTTCGCGCGTGTGCTGCTCGGCTTGGGTGGTGGTTTTGATGTCTTGAGAGGGGTAGGAGGAGGGCACGCTGCCGACGTGGGGGGAGTCGACGTCGATGAGGTTGCTGGGGTTGGAGGTTGTTTGTTCGATTTGGGGCATTGAGGGGGCGCGGCTGGGGTTGTTAGTTTGTGGGCTTGAGGGGGTGAGGAGGTTGGGTGGTGTGGATGGGATAAGGGGGTTGCGCTGTTTCGCGCTGTTTGGCGCTGGGGAGGGAGGTTTGGGGGGCTTACGCCTGGAGCTCTCGTTAGCTGTCATTGTTCGAAAGCAGAGGAGGCGAGGGTGAACGTACTTCCTCAGCAGATTGGTCCGGGCCGCTCTTTGCGGCGTCTGCGTAGCTCATTGTGTCGCGTGCCTTGGCTGGGTCCAAGGAGAGCTGTGGAGGGTGATGGAGCTGCCGGGTGCCACAGACTTGCGGGTAAAATTCGCTGATGTCTTGTTGCTGTCCGCGAGGTGTCTTAATAAGGTAGCTTTTGTTTGTTTGGTCGCTCAGTCGCACAGCATGCAAGCCAAGACGCGAAGCTTGACCAACTTCCGCAACAAGGCACTAGAACGAACGGTCAGTTTTACGTCACACCAATCACGTGATTAGGTACCAAGTCGACGGCAGGGCGCGTCACAAACGCGGTTTTTTTTACCAAATTCGTCCCCTCTCAATCGCACAACGATTAGGTAGATATAGACCGTGGACTATGAAACCCTTGACTCAAATAATCGAGTGTCATGACAACAACATTGCTGTATACCTGCCTATGTCTAATACGCTCACTGAAACCCACCCATGGCTTTTCTGAACAACGCCAGACTTGATACAAATACAAACGTAACCTGAGTCACGTCTAAGCTGTAATCCCATTGACCTGGCTCATCCGCCTGGCTTTTTCATATCTTTCCCAATTCGCCAGAATGTCCTTGATCTTCGGGCTGCTCGTCAGCTTGTACACCTCCTCAAAATACTCCTTAGTGATCTGGAACGGCTTCGCCGTCACGTTAGGGATGTACTTCCCAATCAGCTTGCTCGGGTCGATACTCGTCTTATTGATCTTCTTGAGCAAGAAGCTTCGGAACGGCTTCACACCACTGCGCAAGAAGGTCGAGTGGAAAGGTACGTCGATGCCTTTGAGTGGGATGGTCGCGAAGCCGCGCTGGAGGTCGATGGGCTTCGGCTTGCCCGCAGTCTCTTTCGCGCAACCTTTGATGATCTCCACAAGCCGCGCTTTGACTTCGTCCAGTTCCATGGACTGCATCAGCGCCTGAATATCAATGTTTTCCTTCTTGAGATAATTTGTAACGCCCGCAAGACAGTCAAGCGCACGCAGATCACCGGCGCACACGTACTGCTGGTTGTGCACGTTGAGATTGACGATCTCCAGGAGCCAGCCTGTCGTCTCCATTATGTTCTCGACAACGTACTGCAGCGCCTGCTCATTGAATGTCTTACCAATGCGTGAAGGGTTGACAGCACACATGCCATAGTTCGAGCGACCTTGCTCATCGCGCTCAACGGCGACTTGCATGGTCAGACCACGGTAGAACACGACAGAGACCAAAGACTCGATCGGCATAACTTCGGCGAGAGCAGCCAGAGCTGAATATTCTCCGAGCGAGTGACCGGCGAAGGAAGAGTCGCGCTGAACGAGACCCTTGGCGCGCATGTCCTCGAAAGATGCTTTCTCCATGAGCGTTAGTGCTGGCTGTGTGAACTGTGTTGCAGAAAGAAGACCGGTGGGTGAGCGGTAGGTGTAGGACGTGGTGTCCTCGTTGATCTCTTTGAACATCTTCTCAGATTTGATCGTGCCATCGGTAGCAACCGTCTCGAACGTCATGTTCATATAGTTTGAGCGGATAGCTTTGCCGCGTGGCCCACCAAAGTGGATGGTAAGCTCTTTAGGATTGTTCTTGACGATGTTGGTGATCTCAAAGCCGTACTGATCTTGGAAGTGACGATCTGCGCGATCCCAGACTTCCTTGGCGACTGGGCTGCTGTTGTACAGATCCATGCCCATGCCTTGCTCCTGGGAGCCCTGGCCAGTGAACACGTATGAGGACACCGGTTGCTCGACTTCGGCCTCACCAACGAGCACTTTGTCTTCCGTCTCCTGGTTGGCAGCCTCGACTTTGATGATCTTGCGGCCGGATATCATACCGGTGTGCTGAAGCTTGACTGTAATTTGGTCTTCGGGTAGCACCATGCCCACGAAAGACGCGGAGAAGCTGCGCACACGACCGACGTTGTTCTCAGCTGCCCATGTTTCGACGAGACTACGCACAGCCGCGCTTGAGTACATGCCATGTGTGATAGTACCAGGTAGCCCAGCATAGCTCGCGAATACACGAGAGACATGAATAGGGTTGTAGTCTCCGGAGACTTTGGCATAGGTCTCGTTTGACGACGGAGCTTTGAGCTTCAAATGCGTCTTTCCGCTGAGAGGGATGGCGTTCTCAAAGCTGATTGGCTGATCGACCGCAGAGCCATAGCGTTGTAAATAGTCCATGACCGGGTTGCCGTAGGATGTGCCAGCATTGTATTCGACGCTTGCAATCTGGATGATCTCCTTTGTTGGCAGCTCTAGCAAGACTTCGCCTACGGTCTCTACAGAGCTGTACACGGTTTTGTTCTTGAAACGCGTCAGCGATTGTAATTTGAACTCCAGGGTCTGGCCCGAAAGGTCGATATCGAAGTTCTCCAATTGGAACCACTCTTTTGACCGCAGCACTGCAACGTCACGCGAAGTACCAAGATGAACGTGCATGACCTTCTCGTTTGTGCGCTGGAAGGTGTTCTGAAAGTCGTCATACGCTCCTCGGTATAGAAATTGGCTGGTGACCTCCATGACTGGGTTGCCTTGTCTGGTGATCGTGCCGCAAATCTCCACCATCTTGCCGGCATCTTGATTGATGACAGCATTGACTTCAGCAGTCGTGCTGACCTGATCTCCCTTCTTCAATGGCTCTGCGCCTGGCATCATCCTGAAGCTATTGGACAAATGGACCAAGTTGAGGAGGTCACCATCGATGGTTCTGGGGAAGATTGGCTTGGTGATGGCTTTCCATCCCGCGACAATGGCGAAATCCATCGGAGCAAACACTTCCTTGCCTGGTCGATCAACAAAAGCCTCACCCGTGTTGCCAACTGCATGGACAAAATCATTGATTGTATCGCTGGAGATTGTCATCTGTCCACCTTCAAACGTAGACGTGATTGGCTTGTCAAACGGACAAGGCTCATCACCAAACCAGACCTTATAGTAGAAGCTCTTGATGTTGTCATTGCGACCTTCCATAACTTCACGGATCGGTGCATACCCGGTTTCGGGATGATACGTAAACTTCAGCGGCAAGGACACCGGCTTGCCAAGAGCGTTGCGATGCTCGAACAGATTCATGAGGATTTCCTTCTGGTGAAGTGGCTTGATCTGAATCGTCTCAACGTACTTATTGGCAATCCAAGGCTCGCGAACGCTGATCGTAGTCTTGGTAGGGTCATTTGGATGTTCAATTTCGACCACCATGCCCGGTGTTGGTGTAAGAAGACGCTGCATTGGATTAGTTTGGAAACGCTGACCCTGGATGAAGACCTCGGCAGTGAAGAAGGCATGACGCCATGAATATGAGCGGCCAGCCAGAAGTGACATCCAGGAATCAGCGTCTGGTAATGTGGCATTAGGAGACGTTGAAAGCTTGTATATCAGCTTGTCGTCCGATACGGTCTCGTTAAGACCATCTGCACTGATTTCGTCGGTAGCGGTGAGCAGCTTCCCGCCAAAATACTCCACGGTCGGGATGTTCGACTCCTTTCCGTCGTAGATGTCGCGAGTGAGGTATTTGATGTGAGCATTAGTGATGCCATCCAAGATATCCTTGATCGGCTCGTCGGCCTTGGTTGAGTACTTGGCAGCCATCGGTCCTTGTAAGATAGCGACACGCCCGACATCCTGATCAACTACTGCTTCAAGATCTTCTGACTGCCATAGCGAGTCTTTCTTGAACCAGAACTCGAACTTATCGTCCAACGATGGGACAAAAGGTACTGGCTTTTGCCCTCGTCGCTGACAAAGCATCAAAAAATGCTGCACATCTTGCGCACTGATCAGTTGAGATTGCGCGAGAGGGTAAGCCTTTAGGAACTTCTCGACGGTCGGATATGGGTCATCCAGCTCCAAGTAGTTCTGCAAAATCGACGCTTGCCCACTTGTTGTGCTGAATCGCTCTTCAACTCTCCACATGAAGTCTCCAGTAAGTCGTTCGAGCGATGGGTCGATCCATCGGGACTGATGTTTCACGTACATCAAGTCGACCATTCGCTGGACTACTTCGGTATAAGCCATGTCCTCAAGATCGACGCATTCACCAGCTTTGTTGCGACCAAACCACACCTTCTGATAGTCATCATTGAGCTTCTGGATGATATAGTCCCGCATCTTCTGCAATTGTGGTACACGCTTCTTGCGGTCCAAGCTGAAGATCTTCTGGTCCATCTCAGCCCAGAATTTGATGCCGCGAGTTGCTAATTTATGGATCGGCTCGCCCATCTCCGAACGGACTGTGATGACTCCGCCTGCGGGGCCCTTGTAGGTCTTCTCCCATTCCTGATCGTCAAGTCCGGGAGCGTCGACAATGGCCTTCTTGGCATTTGGGGAGGTATATGCCTCCTTGGCGACCATCATCCGGCTACCAAAGAGACATCCATCAAATGGCATTGGTGGGTAACCGAATCGCTCAGACCAGGTGCCGGTCAAGTATGGGTAGGTATCTTCTGAGCCACCGAATCCGCTGCCAGCAAGCAAGACCAAGTTCTCGCACTTGCGGATTCGACTATACATGGAAAGGATGGGTTGATGGAAGTCTTCAAACGAATGGTGGCCACCTCCACGCCCGCCAGTCCACTGCAGCACGACGGGGAACCCGGGGTTTGCTTTGGCGATGTTGATGACCTGCTGTATTGCTTCCATCGAACCCGGTTTGAATCCCATGTGCTTGATGCCGAGAGTCTCGATAAACTCGTTTGCGACTTCGATGGACGGCACGCCAGCACCAATGGTCAACCCCTCGATGGGAACACCTTCAGCGCGCAGTCTACCTATCATGGGTATCTGCCACGCCATTGCACGTGGATTAACATAAATCAGATTGACCGTGATACCGCGGCCGGCAGGAATGGCTTTCTCGATCTTCCCCAGCGCTGCCGTCATCGTCTTGTCGTTGTAGTAACCACCACCAGCTAGCTCGATCTCGTAGCCGGCATTCATTGTTGCTGCAACGAAGTCCCACGGCACGGTGCAGGGTGTCATCCCTGCGACCATAATGGGAGGCAGTCCTAAAAGACGGCTCATCTTGGTGTCCACGTATGTCTGGCCACTTGAAGTCTTGACAAGTTTCGGACCATGTTCTTTCACCCAGTCCGGTGCGTATTTGACCGCGTGCTGTGCGTCTCGGTCGAAGAGCTCAGGCTTGTAGCCAACTTCAATGTTCGTGCTCTCCATGGTACCCGCCAAAATCGTCCTCACGCCTGTGCCGTCCTTGTTCCGGTTGGTGAGGACTCCAATTCCGGAGATGCCACCGGGGCCAAAGTCAAGGATGTGGGTGGCATTGGGGAAAGTCGTAGCCTTTCGCCACTCCACACGGTCACCAGTGATCATGCGGACGAGATCGGGAACGACATTCTTCAATCCACCCTCTCGCACATCCTCACCGGTATGTGTGTTATACACAGCAATGCCAAAGTCAGAAGCGTTGATTTCTATGTGCTCAGCATCCTTCAAAATCTGGCTGTACGCTTGAGCAAGGTAGGGACTGTGGAATGGTGCTGTTATCGGCAAAAAGCGGTTCACGAAGCGGACCTTGCGCTCTGTAAATGGAACGCGAGTTTGGTCTAGTCCTGTTGGAGCTTTCACCTTTCGCAGCCGCAGATTGAGACCATACAACGAAATGGGTGGGCCAGTGATCACGAAATTGCGATTACTGTTAACGAGAGACACGCCGATATGCCGATCTTGAGGTAGGTGCTCGTTCGTCGCTTTGATGTGACCCTGTATCTGCTCAATCGGAAGGTCGCGTATGGAGAGCATGGGCGTGGGGTTGCCTTCACCGTTGTCGATTGAATCTTGCAGGGTCGAAGGTGCTAGAGAGGTTCGCGGGAACGCTTGCTGACTCCGAGACCCGATCCAGAAGAGCAATTCTATTGCCTGTGTTGCCTGCTTGTCGAACGACTCCCAAGAGTCTGCTGCGGCGATCGCCGCCGCGGTCACGATGCCTTGTGAATGACCAGTCGTGCCTTTGAAGTGTTCACGAACGTAACCTGGGTCCACACCCATCACCTTGCATAGCACCATGTAGTGCGCTAACTGTGTAAGACCGATCAAGGGGAGACTGACTGGGGCTGAGACAAGGTAGTCCGTGTCTGGTTGCGATTCTGGACTCCGCAGCCACCGCATAATGTCCAGACCCTTAGAGTATAGTTTCTCCGCTCGCGGATCTCTCGACAAGTCCTGCAGCAACACAGCAGATGCGGAGATGAAATGTTGGACCATGGACGGGTACGTGGTGTAGACCTCGCGAAGCTCGTCAAAGTATTCCTCGATGTTGCCTTGACCGCCGAAAATTGAGTAGAGGACGGCATTATCGTCTGACGCTTCTCGGAAAAGCGCAGAGGCATGCGCCTTGAGCGGTCGGTCAGCCGCAGCTCTTGCTGCGTAGTAGGACTGTACTGTGATGATCTTCTTTTGCTCGATACCAGGTAGCGAAGCGGCTAGCGCGTGGACTTCATTGCCGCGGAGAAATGCGCGCTCGAATTCTGTCATTGTGTGCTTCAGCACTTCCTCGAAAAAGCCCTCCTCCTCCCCGGCCTCGACCTCTCTGGCAATGAAGCCGAGAAAGCGAGCCATGAGCTCAGGTACCGAAGAAGGCTCGTCATCTTGTGCAAGCTCGTCTGTGGGCTCTGGTAGTGTGGAGAGAAAAGCATCTTTGAGTTGTGAAGCGTTGAAGTGTAATGCGGTCGGGATTAGGTATGAGTGTTCGAGGGAGCCGTGTGAAAGGGTGAGTGGGCGAAGAGAGGCTCCAGAGCGTGGTGTCGAGATGCCCGTCGTAGGACCTGCCGATCCATACATGGCGAGTCGAAGGGGTGTGTAAGATTTGGGGGAGCTTCTCGCTGGAAGAGAGGGTCCACCAAGCCCGTCCAGTTGCAAAGGCGCGAAGGCCTTCTAAATGGTCTGCGGGAAGGTAGGGACGAAGGAGAAAAGGATAGATGAGAATCCCTTCGTAATCAGAGACGAGTCTGATAGTCGTTCGGTAGAGGAGACGAGGTGGTCGGGCCGTGAAGGAATTGCGGAATCTGGTGAACAGACTTGTTGATGGAGCTTCTTCAATTGGGGTGCGCGAGACCAGGTGTCCGAACCCCGCTGCACAGCGACGTCAGAATTCGGTCGATTGGAAGCAATCAACGAGCCTTTGCTTGACTCTCCAGAAAGCTGAAAGACTGTGAGAGCGCAGAGTTGGCGAAGGAAGTAGTCTGGTAGATTTCAGAAAGTCATCCTGTCGCACAGCGGATGAAGTTCGTTGCGGCAAGGCGTAGTCGAGTCAACTTGTGGTAGAAGCCGATACGGCCGAGACATTGGACACACCTAGCGCCATCCCAACAACGCCCATCCGGGGAGAGCTCTGCACGTTGAGTCCACAGAAACATCCCAACTCTACCCAAGCTTTCTCCAACGCTGCTCCCTTTACCCTTCACTTCAAGGCAACCGCGACCTTCAGTCATCTCTAAACATTTCCCCGTCCGTACATCCCATCCACCCACCCGCAAACTCTCAGCCTGTCAGCACCTGCATCCCGCCTTTCCACCGCCGGAGCAAGTTTTCGCGTGGGTTCCTCCGCAACCTGAACAATCTTCGCGCCGGTTGAATAATCGCACGCCTGGCATGGTGATCTCGACTTGAAGCAACCTCCAACCCACCAACTCCCACAGATCCTCTCATATCTCCGCAATCATGCACCCCGAAGTCGAGCAAGAACTTGCTCACACCCTCCTTGTCGAACTCCTCGCATATCAGTTTGCTTCTCCAGTACGGTGGATAGAGACACAAGATGTCATTCTCGCTGAGAAGCAGACAGAGCGGATTGTTGAGGTCGGTCCCGCAGAGACTCTCGGTGGGATGGCCAAGAGAACGCTCGCCTCAAAGTACGAAGCCTACGATGCGGCAAGATCAATACAGCGAGACATTTTATGTTACAATAAGGATGCAAAGGAGATCTACTACGATGTTGACCCGGTAGAAGAAGAGCCTGCACCAGCCCCGGGTACCGACTCCACACCCGCGCCATCAGGCCAAGGTCCTGCGCCCGCGGCTGCCAACGCTGCACCAGCACCAGCTGCGCCGAGCGGAGGTGGTCCTGCCGCAGCGGTAGAAGATGCTCCAGTCAATGCAGTCGACATTCTTCGCGCACTGGTAGCTCAGAAACTCAAAAAGCCGCTTCTCGACATTCCTCTCAGCAAGGCCATCAAAGACCTCGTTGGAGGCAAGTCAACATTACAGAATGAGATTTTGGGTGATCTTGGAAAGGAATTTGGAAATACACCAGAGAAGCCTGAAGACACACCCCTGGATGAGCTGGGTGCGGGCATGCAGGCAACGTTCAATGGGTCATTGGGCAAGCAGTCGCAATCGTTAATCGCACGAATGGTTTCTTCGAAAATGCCGGGAGGTTTCAACATCACAGCAGTAAGAAAACACCTTGAGACAAGATGGGGTCTTGGAGTTGGCCGGCAAGATGGGGTGTTGTTACTTGCAATGACCAACGAGCCGGGATCTCGCCTGGGATCAGAAAACGATGCCAAAAGCTTCCTCGATGACCAAGCGAACAAATACGCTGCCCACGCTGGCATCAATATCTCTGCGCCTGCTGCTGGTGGTGACGCTGGTGCTGGTGGTGGCATGATGATGGACCCGGCGGCATTGGATGCACTCACTAAAGACCAAAAGGTCCTGTTCAAACAGCAACTTGAATTACTCGCTCGCTACCTCAAGATTGATCTGCGGGCTGGTGACAAGGCGTTCACAGGCTCTCAAGAATCATCTAAAGTCTTGCAAGCACAGTTGGATCTTTGGACCACTGAGCACGGAGACTTCTACGCTTCCGGCATTGAGCCATCATTCAGCTCTTTGAAGGCCCGCGTCTACGACAGCTCATGGAATTGGGCACGACAAGATGCTCTTAGCATGTTCTACGACATCATCTTCGGACGGCTGCAGGTGGTCGATCGAGAAATCGTCAGCCGCTGCATCTACATCATGAACCGCTCTAACCCGCTTCTTCTCGACTTCATGCAGTACCATATCGATCATTGCCCAACGGAGAAAGGCGAGACATATCAGCTAGCACAACAATTAGGCCAGCAGCTTATTGACAATTGCAAGGACGTACTGGGCGAGGCACCTGTCTACAAGGACGTGGCACTGCCAACCGGCCCGTCTCTCGAGATTGATGCACGTGGTAACATGAAATACGAGGAGAAGGCGCGCACCAGCGTCCGGAAGCTTGAGCATTATGTTAAGGAAATGGCCGAAGGTGGTAAGATCTCCGAGTACGGCAACCGCACGAGGGTCGAAAACGATCTTCAACAAATCTACAAGCTCATCAAGCAGCAACACAAACTATCAAAGTCATCACAGCTACAGATCAAATCACTGTACGGCAATGTCCTGCGGTCACTCTCCATGAATGAGGGCCAAATGGTGCCAGCTGAAAACGGCAAAATGAATGGCCACGCTAAGAAACCTGGTCGCAATGGCCCGCGCATCAATGGACAGATCAAGCAAGGCAAGGTTGAGACAGTCCCCTTTTTGCATCTCAAGCGAAAGACAATGCACGGCTGGGACTATAGCAAGAAGTTGACGGGCATCTATCTGGATGGATTAGAGCGTGCAGCGCGCGACGGTGTCACATTCCAAGGCAAGAACGTGCTCATGACCGGTGCCGGTGCAGGCTCCATTGGGGCCGAGGTTTTACAAGGCCTGATCAGTGGTGGTGCTCGCGTCATCGTTACTACCAGCCGGTTCTCTCGTGAGGTCACTGAGTATTATCAGACGATGTATTCGAAGTACGGCGGCCGCGGCTCGCAACTTGTGGTTGTGCCATTCAATCAGGGAAGCAAACAAGACGTCGAGGCTTTGGTGACCTACATCTACGACTCGAAGAAAGGCCTCGGCTGGGATCTCGACTTCATTGTTCCCTTTGCCGCCATTCCTGAGAATGGGCGCGAGATCGACAGCATTGATTCCAAGTCTGAGCTGGCTCATCGTATCATGCTTACCAACCTCATTCGAATGCTTGGTGCTGTTAAAGCAAAGAAACAAGAGCATGGCTTTGAGACGAGACCGGCTCAGACCGTGTTGCCGCTCTCACCGAACCACGGAACATTTGGTAATGATGGCCTTTACTCCGAGTCCAAACTTGCTCTTGAGACATTATTTAACCGATGGCACTCCGAGAGCTGGGGTAATTATCTCACGATCTGCGGTGCAGTGATTGGCTGGACGCGCGGTACTGGTTTGATGGGTGGCAACAACCTGGTCGCGGAAGGTGTCGAAAGATTTGGTGTGCGAACGTTTTCCCAGCAAGAGATGGCGTTCAACTTGCTGGGCTTAATGTCGCCTGCTATCGTCAATCTCTGCCAGATGGAGCCAGTCTTCGCTGATTTGAATGGTGGCCTGCAATTCCTCCCTAATCTTAAAGACCTAATGACCGACCTTCGTAAGGAGCTTACCGAGACAAGCGAGGTGAGAAAGGTTGTCAACAAGGAGACTGCGCTCGAGAACACCATCGTCCATGGCGAAGACAGCGAAGCGCTGTACAAGAAGGTGCAAGTGCAGCCCCGAGCAAACATGAAGTTTGACTTCCCTAAGCTTCCCGACTGGGAGTCTGAAGTCAAGCCTCTCAATGGCAACTTGAAAGATATGGTAGACCTGGAGAAGGTCGTCGTCGTCACAGGCTTCTCAGAAATTGGACCCTGGGGTAACTCAAGAACCCGATGGGAGATGGAAGCCTTTGGCCACTTTTCTCTAGAAGGATGTGTCGAGATGGCCTGGTTGATGGGCCTGATAAAGAACCACAACGGTCCGCTCAAGGGCAAGAGCTACTCAGGCTGGATCGATGCCAAGAGCGGAGACCCAGTCGATGACAAGGACATCAAGATCAAGTACGAGAAGCATATTTTGGAACACTCTGGCATCCGACTGATCGAGCCTGAACTGTTCCATGGCTACGACCCGAAGAAGAAGCAGCTTCTGCAAGAAGTGCAGATTGAAGAGGACTTGGATCCATTTGAGGCTTCCAAGGAGACCGCTGACGAGTTCAAGCGCGAGCATGGCGACAAAGTCGAAGTTTTCGAGATCCCCGAGTCTGGCGAGTTCAGCGTGCGCGTGAGGAAAGGAGCAACACTACTGATACCAAAGGCTCTTCGTTTCGACCGCTTGGTGGCTGGCCAAATTCCAACAGGCTGGGATGCAAAGAAGTACGGCATCGAAGACGACATTATCTCGCAGGTCGATCCGGTGACCTTGTTTGTCTTGGTCTGCACTGCGGAAGCCCTTCTTGCTTCCGGTATCACCGACCCTTACGAGTTCTACAAGTATGTGCACCTTTCTGAGCTCGGCAACTGCATCGGCTCTGGCATTGGCGGTACGACAGCCCTCCGTGGAATGTACAAGGACCGATATATGGACAGACCGGTACAGAAAGATATTCTTCAAGAGTCATTTATCAACACCATGAGTGCTTGGGTGAACATGCTCCTGCTTTCCTCTACTGGTCCTATCAAGACGCCGGTTGGTGCATGCGCCACCGCAGTCGAGTCCATTGACATTGGCTATGATACGATCATTGAAGGTAAAGCACGCGTGTGCTTTGTTGGTGGCTTCGACGATTTCCAAGAGGAAGGCTCTTACGAGTTCGCCAACATGAAAGCTACGAGCAGCGCTGAGAACGAGATTGAGCATGGCCGCACACCCAAAGAGATGTCACGCCCAACCACAACTACTCGCAACGGCTTCATGGAGTCACAAGGCTGCGGTATGCAAGTGATCATGGACGCTCGTCTTGCTCTCGATATGGGTGTCCCTATTCACGGCATCATTGCACTCACAGCTACAGCGACTGACAAGATCGGGCGATCTGTACCTGCTCCAGGTCAAGGTGTCCTGACAACCGCGCGTGAGAACCCAGGCAAATTTCCCTCGCCTCTACTCGACATCCAATACCGGAAGCGCCAAATGGATCTGCGGCGTCAACAGATTAAGCAGTGGCAAGAGAACGAGCTCATGTACATGCGATCCGAGGTCTCCGCCATGGAGTCTCAAGGCTCCGATATCGATGCCAATGAGTTCATGGCAGATCGCACCGACCACATCAATCGTGAAGCCAAGCGTCAAGAAAAGGATGCACTTTACGGCCTCGGCAACAACTTCTGGAAGCAAGATTCACGTATCGCACCTCTCCGCGGCGCACTTGCTACGTGGGGTCTCACTATCGACGATGTCGGCGTCGCCTCTTTCCACGGCACCTCCACCGTCGCCAATGACAAGAACGAGTCTGAAGTCATTTGCAAGCAGATGGAACATCTCGGCCGCAAGAAAGGCAACGCCCTCCTTGGCATCTTTCAAAAGTACCTCACTGGCCACCCAAAAGGCGCAGCAGGTGCATGGATGTTCAACGGCTGCCTCCAAGTCCTTGGCTCTGGCCTCGTGCCAGGCAACAAAAACGCGGACAACATCGACAAGACGATGGAAAAGTTTGACTACATCGTCTATCCTAACCAGTCCATCCAGACCGACGGCATTAAAGCCTTCTCCGTCACGTCCTTTGGCTTTGGCCAGAAAGGCGCGCAAGCGATCGGTATCCATCCGAAGTACCTGTTCGCTACGCTTGACAAGGCAGAGTTTGATCGCTACAGCAAGAAGGTCGACGCGAGGCAGAAGAAGGCGTATAGGTACTATCATGACGCGCTTATCAACAACACCATGTTCCGCGCCAAGGACAAGAGCCCGTACGAAGACAACCAGATGCAGAAGATCTTTTTGGATCCCACTAGCCGGGTGGAGGCAGACAAGAAAGTTCCGGGCAACCTGGCATATCCCGCGAAGCAAGCCCCAAGACCAGCCACGACGGAGGCGACGAAGCAGACCGTCGCTGCGCTTGCGGCGAGTGCGGGCGCGGGCGGCAACTCAAAGGTCGGCGTCGATGTTGAAAGCGTGAGCGCTGTGCCTGTGGAGAATGAGACGTTTATCAAGCGGAACTTCACAGATGCAGAGGTTGCGTTTTGTAAGAAGAGCGCGAAAGGAGAGAAGGCTGCGTTTGCTGGGAGGTGGTCAGCGAAGGAGGCAGTCTTCAAGAGTCTTGGTGTTGAAGGTAAGGGTGCCGGTGCAGGGCTGAAGGAGATTGAGATTGAGAGTGATGAGTCGGGCGCGCCGAGTGTTAAGGTACGTTGAGATTCCAAAGATGAGACTTACGACTAGTTGCTAACAATTTCTAGTTGTCTGGCGACGCACAAGCAGCAGCGAGCAGAGCAGGCGTGAAAAACGTCAGCGTGAGCATCAGCTATGGAGATGAGCAGGCTGTCGCAGTAGCTGTATCAACATTTTAAAAGAGCGAAGGTTAATATGGTACCTGAGAGTATGCGTATGCGATGGAGGCCGTCTGCACTTCATAGCGAACTGTAGATGTACCGTAAACTATACATGGGTGGCACGCGTTGAGCGTAGTGTTCTTTGTTGTGTTGATAGTTCTAGAGGAGCAAGTGTACAAGGCTGAATGGAAAGCATCACCAGAATGCCGTGCCAAAACTTAGGGTCTGTCTGAAATTATTGCATATAGCTCGAACGTTTATCAGGTTCAGGTTACGGTACACACTGTCCGCCAAGCTTTCGAGGTAATATGTGGCCGCGTGGTAAGGAGTACGTTTTGCAGTACGTATCGGGCACGAACAGCTGCCCGTGTGTTTTTCGAGACACCCTCTTCAGCACGTCCTGGCTCCAGAGTACACTTCTCACGGCTTGGACAGATAATCGCACCCCAGAGCTAGGACATGGTAGAAAGCGTATTTTGAGGCACATGTCACGAACACACGTATTCGTTCGAGTACTAAGCTTGTTTTTTGAAGTACAGTATTGTCACTCCCGTGTTCGCCTACATGCCTGTATACTGCCTCGCCTTATCAGCGCCTTGCCATGCATATCGACCGCTTGGGTTACCGACTCACCTTGGAAGAGAGGTCTGGAGCGGGCTGTCATTTGAGGTGATGCCGACATGCTTTTTTTAAAGGCTACTATAGCGCTCGCTGGGCATGCTGTAGGCAGCGTTAGCGTCGTTGTATATAGTGTTTCTCCTTCTCATTTTGCTGCTTCTTTTCTTCACGTTTTTTGATTAGGGGAAGATCAATCAGCAAGACATAGAGAGCAGCGTCAACCACGAAGGCATAGAGAACAGCTTCGATCAGAAGGCCTAGAGTGCAGACCACAGGCCGACAACGTTGCTTTCATTGGAAAGAAACCGTAGACCCAGTGCTCGTGGACCATGGTAAGTATCAGATCGCTTGACCCAGACACCGCTGGTGTGGGGACTGTTCGCACCGAACCTCACTGACGTTGTGCGACAGACACCTCAGTTGCCCCCAGCGGCGGTCAAAGGCAAGCACCATCCAAAGCGGGTCCGCAAGATCAAAACCAAGAACGGACCCATCAGCGCCGACGAAAGTCGCATAAGCCCCGTCAAGTACTACGGCGGACACCGCGAATGCTCCATATGCAGAAGATTGCGGCCTATCTCCTGCTTTCTGTGTGGACAGGGCAACCGCATTACGAAAGCGGGTAGATCCAGAGTTCAGTGTTTGGCCTGTCGGGACAATTGGTGGGATCACAAAGACGAGATCCGTCCGCGCCCTGGATGGTACGTCGTCTTGCTGGGGTCCGGAAGGCAAGTCAGGGTCAGTTTGACTGAACAAGACCATATGGACAGTGAGTCTAACTGCTTTGGACGTGATCAGAGCTAACAAACCGAAGTTTGGAGGTATCGAGAAGAGGTCGAGGCTCGACTGATGGAGAGCATCAGACATTACGAGCTCTTTGGTAGGTGGCCTAGCAAACGACCAATCGGCATCCAGAGCGATGGTATGAACGCGAAAAGGCTTGGTACAGAGCAAGAACGGGCGGGTCCTTCCAAGAAGAAGATGTGCAAGACCGAGGGTGAGAGTGCAGAGGCCTTCGACATGTGATCTCTACCAAGAACTACAGCTTCGCCTTCGCGTCGCCGCTACTCTTGTCAGCCAGCCGGTCTCGGAAAAGAGATTCCCAACACTTACTCACCCGCTGCCTTCATCCAGCTTCGCAAACACACCAGCACAAGCTCCGCCGCCCTGCTGAACGAGGGTGCTCTTGTTCCTTGTGTATGCCTCAATACCCTTCTTCCCGTTCTCAACACCAATTCCACTCATCTTCCAGCCACCCACCGGCATCTCTGCGGGACTTTCGCCCCAGGTGTTGATCCAAGTAATGCCTGCCTCAAGGTAGTTTACAATACTGTGCGCGAGCGTGAGGTCACTTGACACGACGCCAGCTGCGAGACCCATCGGCGTATCATTTGCACGGCGTACGACCTCCGATAGGTAAGGGTGTGATGGGAAGGGATACAGATCGCTGATCTCTTGTGACGGGTGTGTAGCTGTTGAATACGGCAGTATGCAGAGCACAGGTCCAAAGATCTCTTCGCGTGTGATCTTCATGTCGTCTTTGCAGTCCGTGAAGACCACAGGTCGGCACCAGTAGCCGTCGGCCAGTTCTGTCCCAAGAGCTTTCGGATCTTGCGCATGGCCGTCATATAGCAGCTTGGCTTTGTCAACATTCTTACCATGGTCGATGTACTCGTTCACCTTGTCGCGCTGCATCTTGCTCACCATCGGCCCGAAGTTGGTCTTTGGATCGAGCGGCCTGCCAATGTGAATGCCTTCTCTGCATTTCCGCAGTAGCAAGTCCTCGAAGCTGGACTTCATCGTATCCGGCACGAAGACCCTGGTGCCATTCGTACAGACTTGCCCGCTACTGAAGAAGTTAGCGACCATGGCTGTATCCACCGCATCCTCCACGTTCGCGTCAGGACATATCACAACTGGGCTTTTGCCGCCCAGCTCCATCGTCACGGCCTTCATGCCCTCGGCTGCACTACCTGCGACTTTCCGACCTGTGCTGACTTGCCCAGTAAAGCTCACTTTGGCGATGCCAGGATGCGCTGTCAACGGCGCGCCGACGTCTGCACCGTCGCCGTAAACGATGTTGAAGACGCCTTTCGGTAAGCCAGCTTCTTGCAGTATCTCGGCATACGCTTGAGCGTGTAACGGTGTCACCTCGCTCGGCTTGTAAACCATACAATTGCCCGCTGCCAAGCACGGCGCGCTCTTCCAGCAAGCGATTTGTAGCGGATAGTTCCATGCCCCAATACCTGCGCACACTCCTAAAGGCTCATTGCGGGTGTAGACCCAGGCGTCTTCTCTAAGCTTTGTGCTCTCGCCATCAAGACCGCCGGATGAAGCATAGTGGCCGTAGTACTCAAGAGCATCTGCGCCGGTGACCACATCGACAGTCGAGGTTTCTGACCAGGGCTTGCCAGTGTCTAGGGTCTCTGTCTTGGCAAGGGCGTCGTTGCGTTCTCGCAGCAAGGCCGCTGCTCTGAGCAGTATCCGGCCACGCTGGAGTGCTGAAGTACGTGACCAGCTTATGAATGCGGACCGTGCAGATGAGACAGCTGCAGAGATCTGAGATGGACTTGATGTATGGATTGTCGCCAGTGACTTAGCATTGCTCGGGTCTAAGGAGTGAAAGGTCTTGCAGCCTGAAGTCGGCTGTGGTGAGCCTGAGTGAAGGGTGTGTACTTCGGATGGGTACGTGGCCTGTGACATGTTGTTTAGAATGATCAAGGCCTGTCCGAAAGCTGAGCTCTTTAGGAGGTGATTCGCTCAGGCTGCGGTCCTAAGATACGCTACTATCCACTGGGATGTTGGTGTTCTTGTAAACGTCTGAAGTCGATCGCAGTAGCAATCCAGCTGTTAGCTTTCGTTCGATATTTCGTTTTCCATCGCTTCTGGCATCGTCAGTGAGCGGAGACGACTCCGAGGAATATGCGGGGTGATCTCAGTGCGCACCAATTCCGCACCTTGACGTGCAGCAAAATCTGCGACTAGCGGCGTTAGCGTGGCTGCTAGCAGAAGCATCCTCTTTTCGCCTCTGATCTCACGGCTGTTGTTTTCGCAATTCACGCGACCTGGAGCTGTCGAAAATTTACTAAACACGTCAAACATTTGGCGTCGTCTTTTGACTTTCAATCCCTTCGCGATCGTGCATTCCATTTGCCACAAAGCTGGTTGTAGTGTTTTTGAACGATCAAGTAATGATGAGTACACAGACGTTGCCTTCGACCGCGAATGAGTTCGACTATGTTATTGTCGGTGGTGGTACAGCGGGGTGCGTTATTGCCAATCGCCTTTCATCCTACCTTCCTGATCACAAGATTCTGCTGGTCGAGGCTGGGCCATCTGACTTCATGAACGACAAGGTTCTCAACCTCAAGGAATGGCTGAACTTGCTTGGCGGCGAGCTGGACTACGATTATGGCACCACCGAGCAACCCATGGGCAACTCGTACATCCGACACTCCAGAGCGAAAGTTTTGGGAGGCTGCTCGAGTCACAACACCCTGATCTCTTTCCGTCCTTTTAGATACGACATGGAACGGTGGCAAAACCTGGGTTGCAAAGGCTGGGACTTCGATATCATGGTGCGGATGGTTGACCGGCTGAAGAACAACATACAGCCTGTCCACGATTGTCACAGGAATCAGCTCTGCAAGGACTGGATCAAGTCGTGCTCCACCGCAATGAACATCCCTATCCTGCCTGACTTCAATCGTGAGATCAAGCAGACGGGGGGACTCGAACAAGGCGTCGGCTTCTTCTCCGTCGCATACAACCCTGATGATGGTCGTCGAAGTAGCGCTTCAGTCGCGTATATGCATCCGATCTTTCGAGGAGAGGAACAGCGCCCGAACCTGACCGTGCTCACCCATGCTTGGGTCAGCAAGATACTGCTTGATGGTGACCAGGCGAAAGGCATCCAGCTGAGCACACAGGATGGTGTCAAGCGGACAGCGACTGCACGCAAAGAGACCATTTTGTGCGCTGGTGCCGTCGACACGCCTCGTTTGATGATGTACTCTGGTCTTGGTCCTCAACAACAGCTTGAGAGTTTGGGCATGACAGTCACAAAGGACCTTCCTGGCGTCGGCGAGAACCTCATTGACCATCCCGAGAGTATCATCATGTGGGAATTGAACAGACCCGTACCCGAGAATCAAACGACCATGGATTCTGATGCTGGTGTATTCCTGCGGCGAGAGAAGACGAACGCTGCTGGTACGGACGGAGACTCAGCTGATCTGATGATGCATTGCTATCAAATCCCTTTCACGTTGAACACGGAACGACTTGGCTATGACAACGTCACTGATGCATTTTGCATGACACCAAACATTCCTCGTCCTCGGTCTCGCGGTCGACTTTACCTGCTTTCCTCGGATCCATCAGTAAAACCGGCTCTAGACTTCAAGTACTTCACTGACCCAGAAGGATACGATGCGGCAACCTTAGTTCACGGTATGCGAGCCGCGCGGCGCATTGCGCAGGAGGCGCCTTTCAAAGACTGGTTAAAACGAGAGGTGGCACCGGGTCCTAGCGCGCAGAGTGACGAGGAGCTAAGCCTGTACGCTCGACGAGCAGCTCATACAGTTTATCATCCGGCCGGTACGACAAAGATGGGTGATGTATCGTCAGACAAGTATGCGGTGGTGGATCCCAACTTACGGGTGCGCGGTTTCAAGAACCTACGCATAGCAGATGCAGGCGTCTTCCCTGAAATGCCGACGATCAACCCCATGGTCACAGTCCTGGCCATTGGTGAGCGCGCTGCTGAGCTCATTGCAGAGACCGAGCTTGGTGCGAAAGCGCGCTTGTAGAGCTTATCTCTCCTTTCATGCCACCCCAAGCGACAAAGTTTCAACATGCAGCCCATCGCAGCACAAGCCCTAGAGCAATAACATGTGCGCCAAAGCAGCCACAACATCCATCTCATCATACCCAAAGCAGCTCAACGTTGATGAGCCGTGATCGAGAAGCCACGCGACATGAAGTCGTTGTTCTTGCCTTTCTTTGAAGCCGTAGTCGCGCTCTTCGCATAGAGACTGTCCAGAGTTTCGCTTTGCTCTGCTTTGCGTTTCTTGTTACGTGCTTCTTGCTCCTCCAGCACCTTGGCTGTGATTGACGCTGTTGCTGGGTTCTGAATGCCGTTGCTTGTAACTTTGTGCCTTATCTTTTGCTTCGGCTCGCCATTTGTTTTATCAGCACCGTGAGCAGCCTTCTTGCTCTTCTTAGCCTTTTTCAGAGCGTGCGACAGGTTGCGCTCTTGCAGTGTCTTCATTCGCAGAATGAGCCTGGCGATCTCGGTCTCTTCCGTGGGCAGTATTGGTATCTGATCATTTGGAGCGAACGTTTCCGCACATTGTGGACATCGTTCCTCCCCAACCTGCTTGATGGCGACCTCAGCAAACGCATGACCGCATGGGACCAAATAGATAGCCTTCGTGCTCTCGCCCAACTCTTTGCCAGTGATTGGGCACACCCACTTTTCCCGGTCTCCTTTGCGATCTGACTCCTCCGACTGGAATTTGACCTCTACGACATCCTTCAAGCCTTTGATCTCCGCCTTCTTCAAGCACTCGTCCTTCTCCTTCTTGTTCACATCCTGTTCGTCTTCTTCGTCGACTGGCAAGATAGCCTTGATGACCTCTTCTTTGTTGAACAAACGCCCAAGCGCATCGCTCACTACAGGCTGCTTCAACGTCTCGCCCGAAAGAGCGCAGGTCCGCCATGCGTGTGCCAAGTGCTCAAGAGTGGTAGCCTTCAATTCGGAAGCTGTGGGGTTACGGGCAGATTCCTTGACGAGCTCGCGACGTGTGGGTATGCTACCGCCGTCGTTACCCATGGCGGCTGATGGATTTGACTACAAGTCTGCCACGAATGGGGCTTTCGTTGCTGGATTCGCAGCAAAAGAATTTGTAGGAGCATGCGAACTAGCGCGTCTCACATGTCACTTGCTTGGCAGATCCATACTAAGTTACCGAGAAAGGCAATTCATCCGCTCATCATCAAGCGATCGTCAGAGAGCTCATTGAAACAAATGTCTCCACGCCTGTCAAAGTAGTTTTTGTATTCACACCACCTACAAAGTTCCTTTCCAATCTAAAATCCACCATCAACCACAATGGGCTGGTTCTGGGCCGACAATGCATCCGCAAAGCCTCTCCCTCCAACCCATCGATCACCATCTCACCTATCCACGGCTTCCAATGCGCAGCCTCCCGTGCGCCACTCGACTCCAGTCTGGCATATGCAATGATTCGCTAACAGACAACAGCCAGCATGTCCCATGCACGACTCCTCCGCCTCCGCCGCCGCCCTCCAACGCCAACCACCGCCGCCACCTCCCCCAGAACCATCAGCATCCGCCTCCGCATGCCCCTACCCTCAACCCGCCTCGGCAACCACACCTTCGACATCCCAACGATCAAGCCCCGAACGCACAGTCGCTGCCCTAAACCCCCTCAACTACATGCCCTCCGATCTCAGTCAGTCTCGCGAATCCGCCTCACAAACGACCGTCCTTCCGGTCGAGCGCGAGATATCCTCAATACCCCGTGGCGCCGACCCCGACTCCAGCGCTGCCGTCACAGAGTCAACTTGGGTCTACCCCTCTCCACAGCAAATGTATAATGCGATGGTACGGAAAGGCCACACCAACACGCCTGCGGACGCAGTAGAAGCTATGGTCGCAGTCCACAACTTTCTGAACGAAGGCGCATGGGCTGAGATCGTAGAGTGGGAGCGTAGATTTGCGCGCGGCCTGCTCAACGGCTGGCGACTCAGCAGGTTCGGAGAGGAGGGCAGCGTGACGGGCGCCATGATCGCGCCAGAGGAGACAATACAACAAGTTGAAGATCAACCAAAATTGCTAAGATTCATGGGAAAAAGCGAAGCCGTGACACCGAAAGCACAACTGATGCAAGCGGCGGCGAGTGTGGCACCTACTTACTTCGCCGGACCGCCGCCTTTTGACCGACATGACTGGTACGTCGAACGGAGAAGTCCAAGCGGCACGGTGAAGGAGGTAAGATATGTGATCGACTACTACAGTGCTGGTGTTGAGGCAACTGGCGAGCCTGTTTTCTACCTTGATATCCGACCAGCTATTGATGGCCCGACGGCTGCTGCTGAGCGGCTAATACGATGGACGAGAGATGTATGGTGGCGGGCGAGTGGAGGTACGGCGCGGCTTGGGCAGGCTCAGCAATGACAGGACAGCTCCACTCGATGATTCGACAACCCTGTATGATACCACCTTGGTTTTGGTAATGTGTTCGCAGCGCAAAGACGTTTGAAGATTCTGATGGTAAGATGAAATATCACCCTCATATCAAGCTATATTCCAAGCAATATATGTTTAAACCTCTCCTCTTTCAAGTCTCTTGCAGCGAGCGTCTTCCCAAGGGCTACCTTCATTTATTGGTATACAATTGCTACTGCAGCTGTATATTTTCGGCACTATTCATTGTTAGTCTACGCTAGTATCGACTAGCGCAACTCCTCGAAAAACGGTGTCTGAGAGCCAGGACGTGGTAAAAACGGTGTTTTTCGGCACGTATGAGCAAATCGACTGCAGCATTCACCATTCTGATGCAGCTACGTCCGTCCTCCGGCACTAGTCGCAACTTCACCTGCGCTGCGCTAGTATCTACTAGCGTAACCTTAAAAACGCTGTCTTGCGGCCCGGGCGCGGTCAAAACAGTGTTTTGCGGCACGTATGGCCTGCACGCACTTATCGCAAAGACGTAGCGACACTTTGGGGCACACACGGTAATCAACACGGGCAAGGTGCCGTTGGATGTCGAGAACACTAAAAGCTTGGCAAAGATTAGTAGTCGTAACCAGGACGTAGTGAAAAGAGGGTTCCGAGGTACGTGCGTGCAAAGTGAAGAGTGCAATGATTCAAGGACTACTGAGGCCGGAGCATCTCTTGGCGCCGTCCATAATCACCCAGTCGACGGCCACGACGCAGTAAAAATCTCAGTCGGCGATATATATGGTGTACCTGTAAATGGAGTCTGGATATTAGAAAAATTCTAGTCCAAAGCCAGGACGCGGTAAAACTTCCAGTCGACGGCACGTGTGGTCTACACCTAAATGAAGCCTAAACATTAGAAAAAACTTTAGTCTAGAGTCAGGACGCGGTAGAAACTCTAGTCGACGGCCAGGACGCGGTAAAAACTCTAGTCCCCGGCACGTAAGAGCAGTAAGAATGATGCACCACCACTAGAGTTGGGACGAAAGCGCTTGCGCATGTGACAGGCGAGCGGAGACGGCTCGATCAATATTTCACCTACACGAGCTCTGAATCGCGCAGAAACTCCAGTCCGCGGCCAGAACGCGGTAAAAACTCTAGTCGAAGGCACATTTGGCAAACAGAGTAGAATATCCGAAGGGCAGCGGATCACGTGCTTCAGCATCACTTACCTCTTCACCTACACTAGCTTTGACTAGTGCAGACTAATAACTCTATTCGACGGCCAGGACGCGGTAAAAAGTCTAGTCGGCGGCCCGTATGGCCTGCACAGAATCAGGCACTTAGATCGCCAAATAAGAAGTCGTATCTCGAAAGGGATCAGCTCAGCACCTGCGATTCTTCAGACGGGATGATACAGATTGTAGTGCTCTCTACCAAGGACTCCAGAGCATGTAAATGGCGTACTGCGGGGCCAGAACGCGCCAAAAAGGGTGCTCCTGGGCACGTTGAATACATGCGCAAACCGTGAGTTAGGAGACGTATAACGACGCCAATGCGTGGACAGCAAATGATCCGCGGCAGTGGGTGATCAAGTGTCTGAACGAAATGAGGCATGTACAGAGCAAGACTTGAGTCACTACTGCGTCCGCGCTAATGCGAAAAGCGCAACATACACGCTTGGAGACATAGATTGGAGTCCCTGCTATCTTTGTCTGCAAAACTTCAGAATTTCTTCTTCATCTTATGTCCAGTGTGTACATCTCTTGCAGCATTTGATAGGTGATAGCCATGGAAATCAACCAAGCAGGTCGACCCGAAAGCAGGCGGGCAGCATTTCTCGCGCAAAAGGAGGCACGACTCTTATACCCTACACCCGACGACAGCTGGCGCCGAAAGCGGTATTCCGACGCGACATGGAACAAGAGCGACAAGCGCGGCGACGGTAAGACTGATCCAGCCGGCACGAACAAGTCGATTCGTCTGTAGACGAAATCTCCAGGTTTTGCAGGAGAATGTTCCAGACGATGTGGATGTAGATGCATTGACAGCCGACTGCTGGTGATGGTAGCTTTCTCGAACTTGTGTGTAAAGGTTTGCCGGGCGACGAAACTTCCTCTCTGAGGCTAGCGAGGACGCAAGCGTGGACGTCCGACCTTTGATGTCATAACGAACCCTCTCTCATTTGAAAGCCATCAAAGAAACGTGCCAGAAATCTCACCAAGTCCCCCGTCTTATGCCTAGGCTTATGGTGTTCCTTTGCTCGCCCACGTCGCCCTCAAACGCTAGCTCGCTGGAGAGCCTCCTCGCTCGATTACCAACCCACTCGACCACCTATTCCTCCGACTGGCCGAGGATACGACTGCCTGATCGACCTAGTGACCTTGTACTCGATATTTTCGATGTTGGATTGGGAAAGCTAGCGCGCCCGACATCGCACGTGCGTTGCTAGCGTCGTCGCTGAGGGTATATAGTCGCCCTTCCCCCCTCTCTCCTCCTTCTCTTCTTCCTCAACACGCTGGTTAACAACCAGCAGCAAGCCTGAGACGCATCTACAGACCTGTAAGTATACGAAAGGGCCTCAAATGGCAAAATCCGGAGCTGTATAGTGTGGCTGATGAAGTAGAACAGTCATTACAGCATCCACTTCGAACCAGAAAATGGCAATTAGCAACGAAAACTCGTCCGCTCCGGCAGCACAGTCAGTGGACCTGTCCAACGGCCCCGTCACCCATGAACAATACGACGCTCTGAACGGCATTATACCGGAAGACAACGGCACGGTCACGTGTTCAGGATGCGATGAGCAGCGTCCACTTTCCTGGATGCTGTGTGGACAAGGAAACCGCATCGTGGTCGGAGTCAGTCACGACTTCCTGGACGATGAACGCAACGTCATTCACTGCGTAATCTGCCGTGGTGTTGCCAGCCGCTGGACAGCGGTCCGTCAGATCCGTCCACAAGTTGGTTGCTACCTTGTGAATGCGGGCGAACGCAGGGTGAGGACACGCATGCTTGTGTGCGATCAAGTCAACAGTGAGTTGAGAAGGCCCAGTATGTGTAGGTGGACAGCGCTAATGTACTTTCCAGTCATCAAGACTCTTGACGCCAATCTCGGATGGAATCTCACTGGGGAGGGGTTTCTATGGAGGGTCTCCAGGACGAGTGGCGTCCAGGAGAAGGACAAAGAGGTGCAGGAGGGACCCAAGCGAGCGAAGTCGGCACCCCCAGGATAATCAGTACGCTGGCGCGGGTAGAGCACGTGATGTCGTGAGGTAATTTCGACGGCCGTCAGGGCTGTGACTAGTCAGCCACGAGCAAGATTGGGACCGCGAATTCTTGGTTGTTGATAGCCGACGATGGCTGATATCATACGAACTTGCTTTTCATCCCATCTCCGGATCGCGATCAAACCTTCCCCGTAATCGAAAGCTGACAGGGCTTGTACTCATCATCTCCGGTATCCTCAACGTCCTCGGCTCAACGACAGAGCTATAGTCGCTGCCCGCTAGACTCCTTTTCTCTTCTCTGCTGTACCTGCTCATCCTGACAGGCGCCTCACCGCCACCAAGCGAAACCCTTCGTCCAGTCGTCATTGTCTCAGTAGAGGTCTTGTGCTTCGGTCCCTCACGACCAAAGAGCTGCGCAATGTGTAGATTTTGCATCAGTGTGTTGAAAGGGCTAACCAAGAAGGCTACCACAATAATCAAAATAGAGATGCTAAGGCCAATGCCGAATATGTAAGGCGCGACGTAGCTGAACGGGAGGTTGTTGGTCTCATCGCGATGGAAATTTGAGATGTTGATAGTGAAGAACTGAGCCATGAAGCTGACAGGCAAGAACAAAATGGTAACAACTGTGAAAATGAGGACAGTCTGGCCTTGGCGGACGGTGCCGGCAGCTTGATCGCGTGCAAAGCGGGCCTCGAAAGCATTCGATTGTTTTTGCTTGAGATCGAGAAGATTGATGAGGGACTGTTCGATGCCATGCGCAAGTCTACCCATTCGGTTCAGCTCAGCAATGTCGCTCTCAACGAGCCGCTTCTGTTCATCTACGCGGCGCTTGACCTCGCTGCGAGCTTGGTTGCGAGTGTTACCGCCACCGCCGCCCAGTGCGTTGAGGTCATCACACAGCGCGTTGGAGAAAGGGTCCATGATGGAACGCTGCTGATGCAGGACCATCCCGATCATAGTAAGTTCATCTTGGATATCTTTCACCTCTTTTAGTAGACGCGTCTCCTCACCTATGTCGAGGAACCGATCTACTACTTTGGGATATTGAGCGCTCGTGGGAGAAACATATCGTTCATTCGTGCGCAACCAGTCATGTACCTTGCGTGATGCGTTATAGAAGCTGTTGTACAGATCTGTCTCTTGGTTGTTGACATTACCAATTGAGCTTTCGAACATGTCGAGAAATTGGAAGTCTTCGTCCCCTGGCTTATGTCGGTCGAAGGAGCCACAGCAGCGTGAGCTAATGACAAGAGCTAGGTCATGAACTGTCTCGACGGGCCGACCTGCCTTAGCGTTGATGTCTTCAATGATGCCATCAAGCACATTGAGGGGATCGTTCTTCGGCTGGTTCCACCTGTTCGGAAAGGCTGTGATGATGAGCGAGGGTCCCAGTATCCACATCCAAAGCTGGTCAACCATGAAGATCTTCTCTTCTCGTCCTTTGGCTTGGCAATAACGACCAACAACCTGATCCTGATCCCGCTCCGAAGTGTCGATACCGTGAAGGTAGAACTGATCCAGCGTTCTGCGTAGATGCAAGCCTGTCGTACTGTGCAGATAAGCGTGAATGAGCATCTCGTCCCGCGACCAGCGATTGGCCGGACGACTGCCATGCCTTTTCCGCGGCCGCTTGATCTCGTCATTAGCCTTTGGCGTGCTGCTGCGGATTGCAGCAGACATCTCACGCCGAGCTCTGTCCGTCTCAAAATGCAGGTACGGCATGAAAAAGAATATGTTGGATCCCAGCATAGGCCTCTCAGCTTCTTTGCGACCGTCCACAGTGCGTGCGGAGATGTCTGAGATTGGTATGCTTAGTGTCCTCGCAGGTCGAAGAGGTCGTATATCTTCTGCAGCATTGGGAGGGCCTGCGCCAGTTTCAATGCCAAGGCCGGATGGTGTACGCTTTTGTCGTCGGGCTTTCCTGGGAGGCTTTGGGCTACCTGAAGATCGATCAGGCGGTGAGCCGCGAGCATCTTCAAGCCGCGGGTCGGTCGGCGCATCGCTACCACTTCTTCGTACGTCCTGCTCAGGCCCCTCAACCTCAGGTCGTGGTGAAGGCGTACCTGCAGGACTACCATTGATCCGTGGGAGCTGTTCATAGCCTGCTGTGGTTGAACGAGGAAAGTCAGCCCTCAGTCTTCGACGGTCTCTGGCGCTGTTGCGTTCTGGTGAGCTTTCTTGAAGAGCCCTCTCCTCGGTCACGCTAAGCCTGACCCCAGGCTGATTCGAGGAAGTCCTAGTCCCTTGACCATCTCTGAGGCCACGCTCGGCGCGCTGACACAAGGCTGTAAATACTTTAGTTAATTGCGTGAGAAATGGTTGTTTGAGTCTACTCACGCCTCATGAAGCTTGAGTGATACTGTTCGCCTCTATGCTGCTCGGAAAAGGCGCGTTCGGCAGCTTTGAGTCCTCTGACATCGGTTGCACCATTCTCAACGAAAGCTTTCGAGATCAGAGCTTCCGCCCAAGCCATGTTATTAGCTGGCAGATGTATCCACCTGAAGCGTGGTTTAGCTTTTGGCTTACGCTTGATATTATGCACGTTGGTTGTGGTCTTGGGGCTACCATCGGCCTCTTTCTCATACAACACCTCGGATATAGTGCGTTTGGAGACGAGCGGCGGTTCATTCATGTTCGTGCGAAAGTCGACAATGGTAGCTTCGAAGCTCTCGCAGGCGTGACGTGCAAGCTCCGTGAGCTTTCCAACGTTGATTTCGTTAAAAGGGGAGAGCAGATCAACTATGTCGTGGAAGCGGCCCTGCGCAGCGCGCAGCATAGGCGTCATGTAGAATGCATCCTAATATTTACATCGTCAGTGTCTTGCGCGGGCCGACGAACACAAGATGACATACCTTGGCGTTCAGCTTCACTCCGTCGCATGTCAGAAGACGGGACACAGCGTAAGTATTACCAAACTGGGCGGCCACATGCAAAGGTGTCATTCCAGTGGAAGTCTTGACGTTGATCATAGTCGGATCGTTCTCGAGTATTAGATGAACAACCTCTTCGGTATGCAGCTGCCGCTTTGCAGTATTATGAAGACACGTCCAATTCCCATCACTGGCAAGTCTGGGATCAGCACCAAAATTCAGAAGCATCTCAACAATGGAGGGCACGGCAGGGAAAGCACGACAAGCCAAATGGAGCGCAGTCTTGCCGCGAGATGTGCGAATATTCACATTGGCCGCTTTATGCTTAGTCCGATTGAGCAGCTGGGCGACGAGGTTTGGCTTGCCTGTTGCGACAGCCCAATGCAGAGCGGTCCTTGACTTGTTGTCCTTCGCATCGATATCAATGTCACGTTCCGATATTATTCTGATCGTCTCCTCATTCCAGCGGCATCTCTTGTCAAACGCCAAGTTGTGAAGTACCGTCCGTCCGTCTTCGTCCCGAATGTTGATATTTGCCCCATCATCAAGCAGCATCTTGAGCGCCTCATTGTGGCCACGCCATGCTGCTGACATGAATATTGACCTGCCCTTGTCCTCTTTCCACTCCTTGTCTGCAGGGCATCCTGGGTACTCGTGCGAGAGAAGCAGTCGGATGACCTCATGGTGGCCTTTCGTCTGAGGTTGGGTGACAGCCCAGAAGAGAGCGGGCGAACCTTTGTCGCCTGTTAGGTCTGTTGGCGCGCCCTCTTTGAGAAGCAGCCGCGCAGCTGCAGTCTTGCCCTTTTTGCAAGCATTTTGTAATCCAATTCGCAAGAGATTGTCGGTGAGAGTGCCTTCAGCTTTCGCGCGTGGAATGAGTGCTTCGAGGACTTCAGCATCACCTCGGGCCGTCGCTCGCATAAGCTCTCCGTAGAGCTGCTTGTTGTTGCCTGCCATACGGGAGCATGAACATGGTGTCGCGTAGCGCTGGAGCGTAGAATGGCTAACGTCGCGCTCTTATGCAGTGTCGCAGAGCTCGAAGCAAGGAGCGAATGGGCTACGGAGGGTCTAGAGGCTTGCGCAGTGGTGTTCTGCCTATGGGTACGTTTGCAACGTCCCAAGCGGTGTTTCCAGATGCCTCACAAGCGCGAACAAAGGTCCTGAAGGTCTTTGAGCAGGCCATCGCTTCTCCATGCACAAGGCAAAAGCTATGAAGATCGGAGGCTAGTCGTGCTAGTGAAGTTGGTGTGAATTGCCTAAAGAGGCAGTTGTACCCCATACAGGGTTTCCTCTCCACCACCTCGCTTGTCGTCCGACTTTTACGGGCCTCACTTGACAGAGGAGCAGTAGCTGGCGCAAGCTCGCCTCCGAACTGGCCGCATCGGGTATCCTGTACACTGACATTTCAAACCGTCCCCTCTTCAGTCGGTCAATGCCGATTCGATCAAGGTCTTCTGGCTTTCTCAGCCCGTCTGCCGCTCCAGTCCGTTGAGTATATATTGATAGGGTGATCTCGAGGTGAGTGCGGACACTCGCTGTCAATATCTATGAGCTTATGCAGCGTTGCGTCCGAGTCCTCAACGCATTCCTCAAGGCATTTTGGTTCGCCCGGCGCTGGCGCTGCACTTTTGAGCATCAACATAGAGGCATGAGTATCATGACTAAATACTGTAGGCCTGGCAGGAAAGTGGGGAATCGCTACGCTTCTCTCCGCCCATCAATTTCTGAGCAGCGACTGTCAGTCATGACCCTGGCACATCACTGATAGCAGCAGCTGATGACTTTTCGAAGCCTCTCATTTCTAATTGTTCTCACATATTGCGGCTGCATCGCTTTGCTTTTCAATGTAAAGGATCGGTTATAGTATTAGTATGAAGAATTCTTCACATTCTAACATAAGACCCCTTCGCTGGCCGTACAAACTTGTAATTACAAAGAACATCAAGAGTACCACTCCTCACGTAGGTGTCCACACCAGCCGTGAGATCTCAGGCAGTGTCAGCCGCCGCATCCTTCTCGGATTCTGCAACATTGCCCCCAATTGCTGAAGCAATCGCCCCTCCCTGAGCCTTTTCTTTGCCTTTCCCTTTCCCGCTCTTGTTCGACTGCTCACTAGGCGTTCCTTTGCTAACCCAGTAATGCATGTCGTTCGGCGTGGCCTTGCCTCGCTCTGTCGGTCGACGTGGCACCAAAAATCGACTTGGTTGAGACTCCGAGCACGAATGCAGAAGACTTTCTCTTGTTTGCATCTCGCACAAGCGAAGCCATCAGTATCTTTCAGACCTTTGCTGTCCAGACGTATTTTTCCAATGCGGCTGCATGGCCAACGGTCTTTTCTGCAATGCGGCCGGTACCACGGTTCGCCAGCTCCAGGAGTCGGTGCCTGGTCCCATCCTCGGAAAAGCTCAATGAGCTTCGTCTTGATAGAAACACTGAGGTCGCGGGGACTCCGCTCAGGAGTTTCTGGGCCAGCCCACCAGACGATTCTGTCCAGGAGGTGCTCATCCGGAAGTTCGTCGGCTGTCGTTATCTGGCCGTCGCCGAGCTCACTGGGCTCTTCATGGCTGCCGTCCGTAGCCTCACTGTCTTCATCAGGGAGCTCCCCTTCGCTTTCTTCGTTTGCTTCTCCTTGAGCGCTGCTCTCCTCCAGTGAATCGCTATCGGTGGATGAGCTGGATCTTGGTCTCTTGGCTGCTCTTTTGGCCTCTCCCGTCAAATGTTCTCTGATCTCACCGCGAAGTTTATCCAGCTGCACTTGATGGTCTTCGAAATTGAGAGTCAAACTTACAAGTTGTTCACGTAAATCCTGATCAATGTCGAACTTGAGGATAGTAGTCCCCAGTGGGAATTTCAAGGTCCCGTCGATGCCGTCTTCACGGACATCGGCTGAAAAGAGATGACGAGAGTTCTCGTCGATAGGCATTTTGTGTGGTTGCCAAAATGTGAACGGCGAAGATTGGCTTGGCGATTCCAATGAGAGATCTGGCAGTGAGAAGTTTCGAACCAGGAAGATACTCAGCGCGCCGCTTTATATTGACATCGGCTGTTTGCCAGAGCTTTGTGGTATGCTACTTCTTGGTTCCATCCAAAGCATTGTCAGCAAATTCTCGTTGAGCACAACGCCCCCCTGTTTGATTCCGTTGATAAGCAGGCAGCTTGCTATCGAGCCTAGCGTGTCATTGTCCAGCATGCGTTGTTTCTCAGCGTTGTTTCCCAAAGAGACGCTGGCTAGCACTGAGTTTATCAAAAATGAATGGAAGCGCTTTCTGATACTGAGTGACATGCAAAGCGTAATCCTGCTTCTTCTTGGATATTCTTGAATTTGTATGAGTAGTGCAAAAGACCCAATTATCAAGACTGGACGGTGTTTGATTGATCATCTTGGATGTATCTCAGCCGTAAGCGCAATGTGGTCACTCAAACTCACGACTAAACAGTGGGATACAACAAGCGTACAATCTCATATCAGCTTGACTACATCCTATCAATCACATCACCCACTCTTACTACAAGCTCCACGCTTTACGTCTTCTTCCAATACCCCACCTCAATCACATCATCCGTCTCACGCTCCTCCTTCGGCAACGGCATCATGACAGGCTTCTCGCCTTCCCTGCGAGCCTGTACGCAGAACTGCTTACGATGAACACAATACCGACAAGCCACACCCGGATCAACCGGAAAATCATAGCCCAGCAGCATCCGCGTGGCGACACAAACACTCCTTTCTGGGAAGGGACTAGGCGCGTCCCCGACGGGTCTCTTGGGCAGATTGTAATCCTGTCAACGAATGTGCGACGGCATCAGCGGGCTTTGGAGGGCGTCAAATAGACGATGGGACCACCTTAATAGGTCTTGTGGATCAAGCGGGCGTGCTTCGAAAACTTTGCGCATCGTTGTGACTGAGGCATCCGCGATGATGAGGTCCTCGTTATCTATCGCTGATTTTGCTTGGTCGTGGGCCATGAGCTGCTTCATCGCGTCCTCCACGATTGTCAAGTCGTCAGCAACTCCGCCGATGAGGACGTATAACTCATTGTCTCTGTATGAGCCGATGACGCGGCGGCGGACGTAGTCGTGCAGCTCGCGCAGGGCCTGGCAGCAGCTGTAGCGCTCGGTGTGAGCGAATGCGTAATTGTGCTCGTCATCGTCGCTCCCCTCGGCTGGGACGCACCTACGAGGCGGGTTTAAGATGTTTCATGTGTTACTTGTTGCTGATCGGGTTGTGTGAGAGTGTCTGACACACACATTGCAAAGGAAGGAATATTCCACGTTCAATGACGTCGAACAGCGCGTTCGTACATGCGTTTAATACGAACAGCTGTGGCTTTACAAGAACAGTGGCAAATCTAACAGACATACCTTCGCGGCGCATGAGCCTCTCCACGCGCCTTCTCAATCAATGCCTAAGCCTTCCCGCCACGCCGATTCGAAGCCTGTCTCCCTTTCTTCCGGCTCTCTCGTCTCTGCGACTTCCACGCCCTGTTCAGGTCGCCTCGCTGCTCATAGAATTTCTTTTCAAATTCGGTCTGTTCCTTGCCGTTCTCCTCGACACCGTTGATAGCCCCTTCTGGACTTTGCTCCATCTTGATCTTAACGCCATCACTGGCCGGCTCTGTCACATTGCCATTCTCATCGGCGCCTGATGTGGCTTCGTCTTGCTCTTCTATCGTTTCATGAAGGAGCGAGCTTCGATCACCCGGAGGCCCAGAAGTACTTCGTGAGTCCGCTTCGCGGCTAACGCTTCGTGTTTGAGATCTCTTCCACGGCGGTCTCATGCGCACGCCGATCGCTGCTGTATCCGGAGTGGGCGCTGCGGAGCGCAAGCCGCGGGATTCTAGGTCACGTCTTGTGAAGGGTGTCTGAGGGGGTATTTGCAGTGCGGCCAGCCTCCTTGTGCGGAGGTTCGCTTTCAGCGTAGAGGCAGTGTCGCTATCGATAGGAACGTCAGGGTCCGGTGTATGTGTCTCGCCATTCTCCGCGCTTTCAGCTGGTTCATCCCCGAAGAATGAGAACGTCTGAATAGGAGCGGGTCGGTTTGACTGCTTGCCTTTGCTCGAAGGCGCAGGTCGCTTGAAGAGTGCCTCCAGTGCGGAAGGCGGCTTAGTGACAGGCTCATCAGCCACGCCTGCCACAGCGCCATCCATGTCGTTGGCGTTGTCATCAGTCAGGGCCGTTGAGTCGATCGCGATCTGCGGCGTAGAGTCTTTCTGGACTTGGAGCTCCGGTTGATCGGAGGCACCTGCTTCTGTTGCGCCATTCTTAGCACTATTTACCTCAATGGTTACTGCCGGCTCCTCGACGGGCTTATCTTCCGGGTCATCCTTCTTCTTCTTACCCTTGGAAGCCTTTCTGCCCGTCTTAACCTCTTCGATTACATTGTCATCTTCATCAACCCACCCCTTCTTGTCATCATAGCTGGTCTTCACTTGTCTACCTGGCTTTGAACTGCCGCGCAAGAACGTTGGCACTTTCTCCGTCTTATCAAACTCCTTGACTTCGATCTCGGAATTCCCAGTCTTGCTTTTCTTGCCCTTCTTGTCTGCCTTACTCTTCGCCGCGTCATTCGAAGCATTCTCCATCTTATTAGGCGGGACGCTTGTGCGAAATACCATCCTCGTTTCCCCAGGCTCAGCCTCATCCTGCTTCTTTGATTTCCCAGCACTTTCATCCCAGCCTCTTTTCACTTTGCGCCCGGCAGGAAGCTCTTCGCCCTTAGTAGTGCCCTCTTCTGGCCTCTTGCTTCGTCGTGTGCGCTTACCAGTCTCTGTATCATCGTTCTTATTTTCTTCGGCGACATCGGCTTTTCGTTTGCGGGTGGTGGCGCTTGCGCCGCGCTCAGGCTTGGCTTCCTCAACGCGCATTTTCACGCCCTTGAGAATGCTTCCGTGCAGCTTCTTGCGAAGCTTATCTGCAACGTCTTTTGGCAATTCTAGATACCCGAATGACTTTTCTGGAAAAGCCACAGGACTGTGAAATGTAGGTGGCTGAGCTAGAAAGCCTTGCTGCGCAGGCGGCAGGATTATTGATAGTGTCTCGGTGGACAGTGGTGAAATATATAGGCGTGTAGGACTGGCGGAGTCCTGTTGCGGCGTAGCTGCGGAGTTTGAGGGTTGGTTGGTGGAAGGAGCAACCATCTATATCTTGGCCGTGCAAAGCCTTGCTTGAAGGGAACCTGTTGATACGATGCCGATGCGTCGTACACATACGACGATCACTCCGACAGCATCTTGAGCAAAGTCTCGTAGTATCAGGTACAGAAAGTATGGAAACATCAACAGCAAGCTTCTGTGGGGCCGCCACGTGCGCAAAAGCTAGTCCTAAAGCGGATCGGTATATGGGGCGGCCACGATCATACTCTTCGACAAGGAAATCATCTTGCAGTGCTCGTTTTCAAGCACGCTCCAGTGTTATGCGATCTTGCGAAAACGGTGATGGTGAAGTCTTGAACAGGACAATTGAAACATGAAGCGACCGTGGACACTCCTCGTTCTCACCCTCCTCTCCCTGATCCTCACTGACTTTGCCGCCTCTGCCTGTAAGTAATATCTCCATCTTCACCACGCCTTCACAGCAGGAATCATCCTTGTAAAACTCGCTTCCACCCTCTCGAGACCTGTTTTCTACAATCTCATCATCTCGCACCGGCCGTTCTAATCAAATCAGCCCGTGCCTCCTTCTGCAAATGTACCTGTAAAACCAACTCCACCATTATCGCCCTCGACACGCCGCCCAATACCCCCAATATCGATCCCGGGACTTCAGACTCATCTTCTAGGGATATCGTCACCGACCCGCCCGCTTCTGACGACGATGAGCCTGCTAAGCCCCATCAACGATCCTGCGCCGATTGCAATCGCCAGTTTTGCCTTATGTACGACCTGCCGAAACTCGATGACTGTAAAGTCGAGAACAAAGGTAGGGAGGACGAGATCGTCGCGACGTGCTTCCAACGGGATAGTGCGAAGGACCAGGCGGTAGTGTATACGTTTGTGATTGTGACAGTCGGTTTATTAGTGTGGGCGGGTGTCAGGCCGTACGTGAGGGGACGGATGGAGGTAAGCTGATCTTTTTATACAGTATCAAGAACAACTCGAATTCTTGAGCGTGCTGACCGTGGTAGGGGTCGAGACAGGATAGCAGTGGGTACGAGCAGGTACCAGTGCGGCAAAGCGGGTTAGGCACTGAATGATGTCTTGAAGCTTGAATATACAATTCTCTACCGCGCCTAATATTTTCAGATTACGAGACGCAGCTGATTCTGATGAACAACCTCGGAGTTGGAGGTCTCAATCCGGCAAGACTTTCTAGGTGGACGCGTACAGACTTCGAGGCACAAAGGTACGTTTGTCGTCGCCACCGACGACCTTGCAGAGCTCACACGTAGTTGTTGGTTGATATCAAACACGACCTCGAACGCTCTATCTGACGGCGTTTCGTCCAAATATTGCCCATCATGCCCGTCACTACTTCTCTCTGGGCTGACATCTTCACTCAACACCACTCCTCTATCAACAGCAATATTCACATCCCAAAACAATCCAGGTATACAGTGACTTTTACGTCCATTCTTGTCAAAGCCTTGTTATCATGAATACCACAACCAGCACCACCACCTCCGCCTCCTCCCTCCCCACGATCGAAGCCAAAATTGTTGCCCTAAGACAGTCCTTCACTCGCTATCTCACCACAGACCCAGACCTCCCGAAACTCGACCCTCGCATCCTCAAACTCCTCGCATACCCCGACAATATCGCCCTCACCATGCGCATTCTCTCCAAAAATGAAACCGACCAAGAACTCGACCGAAACGCAGCGTACCACATCACCGAACTACCACAAAAACTATATACCTTCGAGGAGCAACTCGAGAAGTTAACCCCTCCGACGAACCACCTCCCACCTCCAATGAGCTGGTAGCAGAAGTGATAAAAGCGAGCAAATCCCTGCGCGACGCCATCTGCGCCCGCTTCCCCGGCCTCACGCGGAACGCAACCACGCCCACACCGCCCGTGATTATGCCAATAGACGACGACGCATTCCTCTCCTTGATCTCCATGCCCGCGCCCAAACCGCGTGGTTACGCCCCTGACGCACCCCTCACACAATCCGCCGCCTTCCTCCTCGGGCCCGCACGCCGTCTCGTGCTCGAAACAATCTACAAGGCCAAGCTCTGGGACCCGAAGAGCAGACCAGGTCGCTATCGCCACGATCCGGGGTATGTGCGTCTAGACGCTTGTTTGACGTCGTATGCGGCGGGTGAAGCGGGGTGGAAGTGCGATCGTGACAAGGGGTATGAGTATGCTTGTGATATGGGTGTGGAGGCGGGGCGGGTTTGTATCATTGGGGGGCAGGGGATGGGGGATGAGGCTGTTTTGATAGCGTTGCCGGAGGGTTTGAGGAGCGGAGGTGTGGATGGGTACGGTTATTGGAGGATGGAGAGGGAGGAGGGGGATGAGCAGGGTGGTGTATAGGAGCTGTGCATAGGCAGACAAAGCTGTGTAGTGACAGTATTGTATGTACGATCAAACCCCAGCGGGACCAAGGCTGGGGCACAAAAGCCGTGGCGAACTAACAGCAAGACTATACCTCCTTGATACAACAAAGACTTGATTGCAAGCTCGAAGAGCACGCCACGAGGTAAATGAAGTCTTTCGTAAGGGTTCCGCTATTTCAGCTCCGCTCTTGCTTATGATTTTGTGGGGACTGGAGAGGTTGAAAGAGGGTGACTCTATACGGGCATGACATGGCTTTTGTGCCCCAGCCTTGGACTCACTCCACTTGGTTTCGTAGCGCGTGAATTTGATCTCGTCAATTGTGGGGACAGTGTGACCAACAATTCGAAGCTAGCATAACCCTCAAGATGTTTGGCCGGTGCCGCTGTATAAAGTAGCGCGTGCAAAGTCACTTGACAGACCTGGCTATTCCCTGTGATTCTAGATCACGATGTTTATGAGGCGAGCTTGGCCACCACGTTCTACATCGAGGTAAACATATTCGTACAAGCCTCCATGTGTATCCGCTCAGAGATCGCTTGTAATCGCTTTCGCGGTCCCTCGCGGAGCCCACCGTCCTTGGGGTTAACGCCATGCAAATGCAACCACACCACACCACCTTCATCACCGTCCCCTCACCCAACCCCACCAACCTCTCCCCCTCTCCGACACATCCCTCACAGTCCTATCCGCCATATCATCCAACAACCCACCCCTCGCCCCCCTCTCCATCTCCCTCCTCATCCCCACCGCCTCCTTAACCATAACCTCCGGCCCCGTCTCCCTCGCCCCCGGATCCCTCAACACATTCGCCCCCTCCTCCCCAAACCGCCCCTCCGCAATCCGCCGAATCTCCTCCGCCTCAAACCCCCCCTTCCCAATCCGGCCCCCCGCACTACTGCTCATCCCCCCGAACGCCCACTCCCGCGCCTGCTTGAACACGCCCCCCCGTCTCGCCTGCTCCTCTTCATACTGCCGTACCGCTCTCTCTTTATTAAGCACCAACGCCAAATCTGGCGTAAGCACCCCCTGCTCCTCTGCGATCTCGGCTTTGCGCAGCGCGATATCGTAATTCCGCTGCTGCTCCAGGAAGAACTCGCGGCGCTTCCGGCGGTTGTACATCATCATGTCCCCTAACGAATAGGCGGCCATGCCCGTGCATATTACAGACAGCGAGACCAGCCCGACGACAGTGGCGCGGTGCGCTTTATCAGCGAGGGCGCGGCCGTAGGTGAGGAGGGTCTCGGTGGTGGAGGTTTGTGCGGTTTTTGCATGGCGGGCGGCGGCGCGGAGGCGTTGGACTTTTTGCTGGGGGGTTTCGTTGGGAGGCGGCGGGGAGGAGGGGGGCGTGATGGTTGTGCCCCGTGACGAGGGGGAGGAGTAGGATTGCGCGGAGGGGCCGGTGGAGGTGAAGCGGGTGGCGTCGTGGGGAGTGCGGGTTGTTGTTGCCATTGAGAGAGACTGTGAGAGGTGATTGAAGAGTTGTCGTGTTTTTAGTCCTTGCGGTTGAGACGAAACGGTTATGTGGACATTGGAATTGAGAATGGAAAAAGATTCGGCAGTCCTGGATTGGATGATGTCGTTCGACTTGCAATGGAAATCTTGAGGGTTGTACCCTAATGGCCTCATTCAACAGAGAAGCTCACTCAGTATTCATGGGTTTTGAACTCCAGCGGATATATTCACAGCAACTTTAACGAGATAGTCATGAAGAACAAGATGGAAGACAATGTGTGCGAGTAGTAGGTATCATAGCATTCATGACTCTTCGTAGGATGCATCGCAAAAACCATCCATAATCTGCGCTCACCACCTCCCTGCGCCTATGCTATTCAATTTCCTAGGATCCGCACACCACGTCCTCACAACTTTCCACTGCTGTCGGGCGCTCGTCCAACGCTACACTACTGCGTGGCTGGCGTCGCCGACGAGGCCTGCTGAGCAGCCTCTGTAGCCTTCGCATCTGTAGGGTTCTTGTTGCAGCTCGCACATCTGCACTGACCAGGCTCGCACGGGCAGACACCCTCCGCGCCGCCGCAACTGCACTTGGTGGTGTCTGTGCCCGGGATCTTCTCCATGTTCATCTTCTCGACCAGCTCGCTGTGGCTCTCTTGTCCAGTGGCGGCCGCAGCTCCAATTGAAGCGCCAGTTGCAGCACCGGCGGCACCAGTTGCACCAGCTGCACCACCCTCGGTCTTGCCAGACTTCATGTCCGCCAACCTTCTCGCCTCGTTGTGGACATCGGCAACCTGCTTCGAGGTGCTGACATAGAAGTCACGAACCTTCTGGCCGGACGGGGTGTTCAGCGCCTTCTCGAAGTAGCTGTTGAAGGTACGGTAACCGGTCCCTGCTTTGTCGCTAAGACCGTACTTGTTGTCGACGCCCTTGGCCTTATCGCTGGCCTTGTACTTCGAATCGAAATTGTTCAGCGCCTGGGTGAAACGGCTGGAGACGCCGTGCTTATTGTCGAGAGCGATGGCGCGCTCAATAGCGGTATCGGAGACGGTGTAACCGTGAGCTAGGTATTCCGCGAGGATGCGAGAGCGGGGCTTGTCTTCCTGTGCGACATCATGGCCGGGCTCTTCGATGCCACCGGTCGTTTTGGGTGAGCTGAGCTCTTCTAGGGAAGCTGCAGATGACACGTGGACGAGGTTGGGGCCGAGCTGGGTGTTGTCGAGGAGGAGAGCGGTCTTCGCGGCGGTGGGCTTCTCGAAGGTCACGGCGGCGGATTGGGCCTCGCCATCTTTGGAGACGGAGATGTTGCTGATCTTGCCGCAGAAGCTGAAGAAGTCTTTGACCTGGGCTTCGGAGGTTTGGGAGGAGATGTTCTTCACGTGAACGGTGGTTGCTTCAGACATGGTGGTGATCTGTTCTCTTCGTGGCTGATGAGGGTGTAAAGATTGACTTGCGTGGTTGTGCAAATTCCAAAGGTTGTCAAGTAGTAAGGAAGAGCGTGCAATGTTGAAAATATGAAGTCTGACTGTGGAATCTTGAGTGACCTAGCAACGTCCAGGCATCTCTTCTCCACTCCACATTGCGCCCCTCGCTACGTCATGCCTGCGCCACAAATTCCACCTGATGAGTACCTGCGCCACATTTCGTGTCAATATCAATCACGCAACCAGTTTTCATCTCATCTCCACCAGGGAACCACGCACGTAGTGCCACACCATCAAGCATTCGTCTGTTTGTGTTGAGGCCTCTAGCAGGCTGCCAGATGAACGAGATTCTCTTGTAGAGGATATATTGCGCCTCAAACGCTACGCATCTCAGTATTGACGCTTGATCCGGAGTCTCCTGCGTTGTATGGGATAGAAGTTGAGAAGCAGTAATAGCAAATCAATTACTATGGGTATTACCTATCCTCATCACCGTCAACATCATTAGAAATTAGCATCTGCATCACCAAACCACCACCATGATCCCCGCCGCCATCCACATCCACACGACCCCGTTCCCTATCCTAAAGTTGGACGCAGCACCCTCCTTCGGCCCACCAGTCGCCTTCCCACTCGCCGCTGTTCCGCTCCCCGTACTGCTGCCCGTCGTAGTCGCACTCGTCCGCAACGTTGAACTCATACTGGGAATCCTAAACGCACTACTGTCGGGTATTCCTGTACTGCTCGTACTGCTTCCACTCATTCCACTCATTCCACTGCCCGTACCTGTGACCGAGGGCGTAACAGAGGCAGGATGAAGCGAAGTCACCGTCGTCCCATCAACCACCACACCCCCACTCACACCGGCGCTCACGACATGCCCACTCACCGTAGCGGCACTACCACCTGCACTCAGTGTCGTACTCCCAAGATTCAAACCGCCGTTTGATGCGGCGCCAGCCACGAAGCCGCCACTGCTTGCCTTCTGCGTCCCACTTACACCACTCGGACTCGCCACACCACTTTCCAAAGACCCAGGCGCAGTTGCCACAGCACGTCCACCCGCGGACAGCACTCCATCAATACCCAGCGATTTCTGCGCGTACTGCCCGTCCACTTTGATCGCGCCGTTCGCATCCGCGCTGATGACATGCCCGGCTTGTGTGAGCGCTGGACCGCCTGCGGCGAGTGTTTGTGAGCCGAGGAGGAGGGCAGAGGCGCCGACGGGGACGAGGGACGCCGTGGCGGAGGGTCCGAGAGCGAGGGGTACTGGAGGTGGAAGGATGGCGGGGCTCGTGTTAGGAGAGTTGAGATAGTTGGGTGAGTTGGTGTTGATATTGGTATTGGGGGAGTTGGCATTGGCATTGGCGTTGAGTGAGTTGGTGCCAGCGTTGGATGCGATGTTCGCGTTGGCGTTGGGTGAATTAGGGTTGACGTTTGGTGCATTATTGGAGTTGATGCTGACTGAGTTGGATGATGGATTCAGGAAGGCGAGTGCGCCTGCTTGCTGTGGGTTCGATGCGCCGGTATTGGGGTTTCCTGGCCCTATGTTGCTGCTAGCAACACCTGCTTGAGGTGAGTTTGCAGATCCGGTGGAGCCCGCAGAGCCAGCAAGACCTAAAGCACCTTGCGGTTTCGACAAGCCTGGGTTTGATGATCCGGCCCCTGTTGCTCCAGTGCCTGAGATTGGAACCGATGCACTGCCCTGTTGAGACGCCGCACTTCCAGCGTTTCCGCCGTTCGCCCCTCCAGCAGCAGGCGCGCCCGGCTGATTGGTAGACGGAACACCAGCAGCCTGTCCAGGTTGTTGTACAGGAGCGGCCTGCTGCTGCGCAGGCACACCATTCTGCGCCGGAACATTGACTCGATTCGGCACAGCTTGGCCGAAAGGCACAGGCCCTGCAGCCGGCATAGTAGGAGCAACGACGACGGTCATCGGCGAAAGCGCAGTCGTACGGTCGTCACGCGATGACCCAAATGGAATGGTGACGGCGCCATTGGCCGGTCGATTGTTGTCGCCAGGAGCAGGGGCGCTCAAAGGCTTCCCAGAGGCAAGCAAGCCTTGCACGGGAACGGTGGGTTGGACGGCAGCATCTTCGGACGTAAGGGGGTGAGGCGACAGACCACGAGTGGTGGCCTCGATGCCTGGCTTTACCGGCTGGGCTACGGCGCTCACTGCTGTGGATTGAGCGCCTTGCTGGTTGGATGCTGCTGGCACACCGCCACCGATCGAGTTTGGTACAGCGGGTGGGTTGGTGACAACGGTCGGCTGGACTGCGGTGGGCTCGGGCGATAGAACGGTGACTTGGGTGTTGCGGCCAAGGTTTAGTGGAGGAGATGGAGGTTGAGAAATTAGCGGTGGAGGGGCTTGCGTAGCAGGTGGCGGAGGTAATGGACCCTCCGTTATTCCAGCCGCGGTGACTGCAGGCTCGGTTAGGATGTTTCGTGTTATCGTTGGCTTCACAGCTGTAGAGAGCGGACTGTGCGCCGTGTCCGGGTGTGGATCACCGGGCCCTACGCTGGCGGGCGGAAGTGTCACTGAGACTGGTGCATCTACCGGACTGAGAGCTGTAGCAACCGGTGGTGGCCGTCCAGCTCCCCCAGCGGGTGGAAGCGTCACTGAGACTGGTGCATCTAAACGACTGAGAGCTGTAGGGACCTCTGCTGATCCATCTCCCCCAGCGGATGGCAGTATCGACGCCGATTCTGTGGGTTCACTGGAAGATGGGTTTGAGGCAATACCCGACGCGGAGCTTGTCATGACATTGTTAAACCCAGCTTTACCGGTGGTCTGCTGAGCGGCAGCATGGTTGTAGCGGCCTATACGATCACAATCAGCATCAGATACCCCTCACGTACACTCTCTGTCTTGGTGGTGACTTACCGAACAGCAGGATGACAGACACAGCATATCTCTGAAGTCTATTAGGGGTTGTTGTGTCTCGCCTTGTAGGAGAACAGCTCATCGTATCGAGCAGTCTGATATGTAAATACAGTGAGGCGATGTAACCTCAAAACGTGTGTTCGCAGAATGTTATAGGCAAATGTTGTACTATTAAGGAATGACTTGAAAACAAATTAATGAGCGTCTTTTTGAGAATGAGTGACTATTTGCTTGTCTTGCTAAAGAGCACCAACGTAGACGTGCTCCGCAACGCGTCGAGGAGCTGCTTCGACGATGCAAAGAGAGCGATGTACCGAAGTACAAAGTACATCGCAAGAGCCGGCAGGAGTTCGCAGCAGGATGCGTTGGTGCAAGGGCGATCAATGGCTAGGCCAGCCAGCAGTGGGTCGACGGCATGTTCAAGCTGGGGGCCACGTGGATTTCTCCAATGATGGTTGTTAAGAACCCATGAACAGTTCGGCAGGAAATGAGATCGTCGAGTCAATCGTTATTGTGCCGTCCAGGATGTGATATTGAAGATTGGGGTGTGACGAGTCTTGGACGGAGGGAGGTACAATCCTTGGCTCTCCAGCAGACTTCACGCACAAGCCCTTGCACGACTGAAATACAGCATCAGAGCTTGCTTATACTGTATGTTGACCTGGATGTACAGTAGCAGCAACAACGCGTTGCGTGGTGAGCGGCGTCGCCGGCGTGTGGCGGCTCAGAGTAAGGAGCGGTTCGTCCTAGTCTCAATGAAGCTTAGTTGGGTGATCATTGGTTTCGCCATGTGGCAATAGCGCGTCCACGTGCCGTGCTGCTCATCTCCAACATTCAGCCAGGAGCTCCAGCGTCTTTGAGTATCGAAGGCAAACCTCGATATCCATCTGAACCAGGGCAGTCAGGAGAGTCGAGCTGGGCTGAGCGATTTGGAGCTTCGGAAGTGGTGAGGTGTTTATGCAACAATGCTGCAGTCAGGCATAGCGCACTCTGCCCTCCACACGCGGCGACGGACCCTGTGAGAGTCTGGCGAGCCTGTACCGACGCTCTGGTATCTTCGCTTATTGTTAGCATGACAAGGCCATTGACCTCTTCTCCTATACCCCGCATGGCGTGCCGCATTGAAGCGAAGGACGTTGTCGTACTCCGTATATGAAAATTCAAGAAGTCTTCCGTGACCATTTTCCAGAGGTCGGACGGGCTCTTTATCAATGCTCAGGAGGACAACAGCATCCAAATTCACCAACTCCGACTAGCTATTGTTGGCGAGTGCGAGAAGGTTGGTATCATGTCGGACATCGTACCCTCTGCGGCATAGATGGTAGGCTTGATAAGCTTCTTTATGTTATCTGTTGTGAGAGCCTGAGGCAACTGAGACAAGTCATTTGAATGCGGAAAGCACGATTAAGGTAGACACGTGCGCACACTCGAACAGATGTGTAGAGGAACTGACTCCTCGAAATGCCGTTACCACTCTATGATTATGCAAGTCTATATGTCATCAAATCGTGATGTATCGTACATTTTGTAATTACAATGCGAGAATCGCTATAGCGCCCGCGCCCAGCCCGAATAGGTTCCTCCTTGACACCTGTATTGGGTTTGCGAGACCCGTAGATAATGCACCGGTCTGGCTTGCTCCACCACTGGTTCTTGAGCCTGTCGAGGATCCATTTGTTGAGGTCCGTGATGATCCACTTGGCAAGGATTGTGATGATCCACTTGGCGAGGATTGCGATGATGAGCTGGCATCCGTAGAAGCTGTCGTGCTCGCCGTGGCGGGGACGAACGACGTCGTCATAGTCATGCCGTTGCCTGTTTCGACCGCCAGTGCACCCGACGAGCCCAGAGACATTACGTGGCCGCTGATCGTCGCTGCAGCTCCGCCAGGAGTAAGCGTAGTACCATCGACAATGACATCGCCACCAGGTCCTGCTGAAGCTGCCATCGACTCATTCGGTCCCAGTACGATTGGTGAGGAACCGGAAGATGGCGCGGCAGTCGGTATAGCGATGTTTTGTGTGCCACCTATCACCAGACCGCCAGCGGTCGGCGCTCCTACTACTTGCCCATTGACGGTGGCCGCAACACCTCCGGGTATGAGTACTTGTGTGCCAAGGTATACAAGGCCGTTGGAGGTGCTCGCTGGCACAGCCGTACCTCCAATGGTGACCATGGGGGCGTCAGCGGGAGCATTAGGAGAGCCAGAGCCTGATGATCCTCCTTGACCTGGGCTGAGGGACAAGCCGCCCATACCCAACCCAACGTAGTCTCCGATACTGGGAGGAGCGCCATTAGGAGCAGCGCTTCCTGGGCCAGCGTTCGGAAACGCCCCAGGATTGGAAGGAGCGCCATTAGGAGCACCGTTTCCTGGGCCAGCGTTCGGAGACGCCCCGGGATTGGAAGGCGCGCCTCCGTTGCCACTGTTGGGACTACCTTGGTCAGGCCCTGCAGGTGCTGCACCGTTGTCGCTACCAGCGGATCCAGTGACGTGAGCTTGTCCACCGTTCCCAGAATTTAAGCCACCAACGTTGACCGTCGATGGACCAGGCTTAGGCGAGTGTGCGGTGGCGAACGCAGGAATGTCGCTGCCACTGGTATTGATCCCATTGACGCCGGAGGGCGTGTCAACGGGCGATAGAGCAGTCTGTTTCGGGGGAGGCTCCTGTCCATGCTGAGTGGTGGTTGGCAAGGCTCCGATAGGCTTATCTATCGGCGACAGCGCTGTCGATGCGCCCGTGTGGGCAGGTTGCGTAGTGCTTGGAAGTGGTCCGACGGGCTTGTTTGTTGGCAAGTTCGCTGCCGGCGGTATCGCTGTCGTCGATATGCCTGGGTTGGCTGGCTGCACGGTGGGGGGCTCAAGTGGAACAGGTCTTCCTGTAGGCGAAAGCGCGATTGGTGACGGATTTGATGGAATAGGTTGCGGGTTAGTGGGCTGAACTCCAATAGCCTTGTCTGTCGGCGACAGCGCGGTTGATACTACAAGCGACCCAGTCGGCATCGATACGAGCGACGTAACCCCGACAGGAGTCGCTTTGGGTGACAGCGCTGTCGACTCCCCAACTGAGGTCATCACACTGGTTTGCCCCGTTGCTGGCAAGGTCGCCTTGACTGGACTGTCCATGGGAGATAGGACAGTAAGTGCAGCTGTGCTCGCGGTAGTAGGGCCATCGTGGGTGGCAGGTAGATCAACGCCGACCACTGTGTTTGTGGGCGATAGTGCTTTTTGAGATAAGCTGTCAAGCGGGACTGTTGTTGAAGGTGATGGCGAAGAAGTCGTTACTGTTGTACCCTGGGTGGTTGGTATTGTGTTGCCGGGTACTGTTGAGACTAGCGGTTGGGCGCCAACAGACGTCTGTGAAGAGATAGATGTACTTTGCGCCGCTGAAGGTGCTTGAGCGATCACATTTGAACCTTTATATTTTGTCAGCACAACAAGCCATAGAATGTCATCGTGTCAGACGTCCAAGCCAAGCACGCACCAAAAAGCAAAATACCCAAGAATAGCGCCGACGAAATACTCTCCATATTTGACGGGTGACGATGCGAGCGCTGTGATGATTATAAAGCCTACAGCACTTCCCTCGAAATCAACATGAAAACTGATGCACCTGACGCCTGATCCTATGCGAGAATATGCGAGAAGATGACCAGAACATCAAACCCAGAGATGAGACGAGATGAAGGTAAAGTACGAGCTAGCCAGTGGGTCCCAACTCTGAGCAACTCATTAGTACCATCATCGAGGCTGAGCAGATACTCAGGAATGCCCGAAGAGACCGCAGCCAGCTCGCCGGCGTAAGGACTGCGGTCGCAAGGCGGTCGCAAGAGCTGGGAGGCCAAGCCAACAGTGTCGCACATTGGGCGGCGCGATGGGTAAGGTTGCATCCGTCTTACGATATACGAATAGATATCCGCCAGAGGCATTTTCGCAACGACCACTCAACGCTGCAGGATCCGCTATAGCTGCCAATAACCCTGCTATAAAGGTAAGTGCACGTGCGTACCCTATTTAAAATTAGATGCAATTTACTTATCGGGTACTGATGCCGGTCCATCCATCTAGCTCCCGGTCTCAGAGTCACGCTTTGGTGTTGGGGATGCAAGACGCTAGCACCGACCACAGTAATCTCCAAGAAGCCCGCCCAGAACGGCGTGAACGGCTGACGCCCGCGTGCGGTGTCGCCATGAGCACGCTTCTTCTGGAGATGCTGTTCGTTGCTATTCCCAAAGCTTTTCGGCTTCCACGCCTTGTCGCACAACAGCCCCCCAAGCACCACTAACTTTCCAGATCTGCGTTTGTGAGAGCTCGGCGCAGGTCCATTGACAGTAGCATAAGCGGGCTCAATTTATTCCCTCGTGCCCCTGCATGCCCTGTCAGCCTGCTGCACTGACACAACAACGCACTCGGGGACTGCTCGACGACGCTGTCTTGCGAGGCTTGCGAGGCTTGCACAATCACCTCTCTTGCAACAATCTGCTGGTATTCACACTTGGTCCTCACGGTCAACTTCGTAAACATGGTCTGGTCTCTGTCGGCAGACCATGCCACGTCAAGGAAACGGAAGCGTGGTTCGGACAGCAACGCAGCACCTCTTCCACCGCCAGTCTCTATTCCCCCTACACAGAACTTCAATGGTAACGACGGCATGTGGTCGACTTTTCCCATGCGGATCGGACGACCAGCCCAGGACGTGCTACTCCTTCCCTCCACCGCCGGCTCAGGATCATGGGTGACTCAAGCCGATACTGGCTGCTTGGACGGCATTCCAGTCCCGCCAGCCACAGGCCATCCAAATTGCTTTGATTCGCGAGGCCGAACCTTCAACTCCAACGAGTCTGCAACATGGATACCTAATTCAGTGTGGACACTGGGTGTAGAAGGCAACCTAGGTCTCGATTCAGCTGCAAACTTTGGCTATGACAGCGTCACTATCGGCACAGCAGGCTCTGGAGGTCCTGTCGCTGATCATCAAGTAATCGCAATGAATGCCGATCCGAGATACTGGGTTGGTGCTTTGGCCTTGAATCCGCAGCCAACCAACTTTACCAATTTCGTATCCCCTCAGCCGAGCTTGATGCAGACTCTGAAAACCACCAAGCAAATACCCAGCATATCATATGGCTATACAGCCGGTGCATACTATCGTAAGTCACCAGCAACGTGACAAGTCCCCCGTGCCAACCAGCTAACACGCGCTGCTAGGAGACGACCATGTATTGGGCTCACTCACGTTGGGTGGCTATGATGCGAACCAACGCATATCAAACACAGTATCAATACCGCAGGGCGACGATACCAGTCGTGATCTACTTGCTGGTGTTCAGAACATCAGGACGAATGCAACAACAGACTCATTACTACCTAGTGGCGGCATATACTCCTTCGTGGACTCCACGATACCACACATCTACCTCCCAATTGACGCATGTCGGGCTTTCGAGAAGGCTTTCGGGCTGGTTTGGGATCCTACTTGGGAGCTGTACCTCGTGAACGACACACAGCACGAGTCACTACTTAGCTCAAGACCGAGCATCACATTCACTATAGGAGCACAGCAGTCCGGCGGCGATACTGTGGACATTGAACTGCCCTACGTCGCGTTCGACATGAACGTATCATACCCCTTCATCAACAGCACAGCACCACCATATCTCAACTCTGCAAGATACTTTCCATTGAAGCAAGCACCAAACGACACATGGTACACACTCGGCCGCACTTTCCTTCAAGAAGCATACATAATCACAGACTACGAGCACAAGAACTTTTCATTATCACAACGGAACTTCACGCACAATTCTCAACAAAACTTGCAGACGGTATATCCCGATGGCTACCAGCCGCCCAAATCTGGGTCATCGATCTCCGGCGGCGCTATTGCGGGCATCGCAGTTGGCATAGTCGCAGTCATCGCCATCCTCGCTGCCCTCCTCATTTTCATCAGACGTTACAGGCAACTCAAGAAACGAACACGGGAAGCACCGCTGAACAGACCTCAAAGTGATCAACGGTCTGAGGAGGAGTGGCATATGGTGGACCGCAAGTCAGGCATCATCGAGCCACCGCCCCGTAACCCCGGCCGCGTGATGGCCGAGGCGGACATTGGGCCGCGGCACGAGATGGCAGTGCCAGATAAATATGGCATGGCGAACGGCGGCCCGGATCGAAGTGACTCTCAAGAGGTTGATGGTACGGAAATGGCGCGGGAGCTGCACACAGATGGGACTGTTGGAGCGACATGGGAAGCAGACTCGTCGGCGAGGTTTGAGCTGCAGGGCAGCGACGCGCCTCTGGGCATGAGTGAGAAGCTGGGAGGCGCGAGACTTTCTGGTCGATCAGACCTAGACAGGGGTAATAGCTAGATTTGTATATGGCCTCATGGCTGGCTCATTCGGTCGATAGATGAAAAATTACCCTATCGGGTCATCTCGCCCATACTTGCCACGTTTGCCTACTTTCTCCCCCAGACCCAGCGCCCAAACACACGGCTGCACATAAAGATAATACAAAACCTAGCTACAAGTGCCACGGTGTTAACACGTATACTCACAAATGCAATAAGGGCCGTCTCACCTACGGCGTTTGGACACCGGTTTTGGACTGATCCACGCAGGGTTCAATCTGCGATGGCAAATTCTGTGACAGTCAGCGACGTTGCTGATCGGATACAGTCTTAGCCTTTTGCTGTAAAGTTGGGAAGTTCTCTGTACCACCATCCGAAGGTTTCCTCTAGGACCAGATGGCGCCAAATACCCCTCCCGCGCGCACAAGGAAGCCAGCTGGCCAACGTTGGAAGTGGATCGGATGGAGTCCCGACGAACGACTCATCAGGCCAGTCTTTGGGCGCATCAACCCTCCTATACCGCTCACTGGATATGTGGCAAATCTCACATACGTGGCCATATATCAGGCGAGTCAGCTCTCCTAAAAATTTGATCTCGGGTCGGCTATAGAGCAGGATCTGATCCGTTTACATATACCCAATGCTGTCTGAGCTGGTAAGCATGTATCAGGTTAAGACATGGGCAAGTGGCCCGTGTCGTATCAGTATAAGTACTTCTTCAGCATTCCTTAGATAAACCATTCGCTCTTCGCATAACACGATTCAAGCTCAATCGCCTCTTGAGGACGCTGACCATACGGCTGATTGACTGATACTCTGTCAAGTACTTAACGCTACATTATGCTCTCGATCCATGACATCTTCAAGGAAATCACTCGTCAACCTCATATCGATACACCACAGGAACGACCCCGAGACCCAGAAGGGGAGGAGAGGCTTGCTCAAACGTTTCTGAAACTCTACCGGGATATTTGGCTTCCGTCAAAGACCCGCAAGCAGTTTCTGACTGCGATGCAGAAACATGCTCACGGCTTCCGCGGAGTCCACAACATTGTCGTCTCGGGCCTGGGCAGCTTACATACGGCACTACCGGAAGTTTGGGACGCGCCGGTAGAGGGGCAAGTAGATAAGAAAGCCATCGACACAGATGTTTCGCCTCAACAAGCAGTGCTTCTAGTAGACATCGCGCAGCTAGTGCGAGACGCGCACAAATATACAACCACCGGTGGAGTCAAGGTGTACTGTCACGACCCTGTATTCGAGCACGTAGACCTTACGTTCCTTGAGGTATGTCTGCTATACCCATCCTTGCGCGTTTCAGGGTACCTTCTTCCCGAAATTGAAGCAGGTGTATCAGAGCGGGAGTAAAAGTACCCTTGCATAAATTCCTTGTTGCTTTGCATGGAACGCCTCAGTACTAACATGACTGCATCAGCACAGCGGCATCCACGCCACATTCCGTGAGAAGGACGACCCCAGCCAACACGTCAACGATGGCACGATGTGGATCTTTTTCGGCCTCGAACCTCCTGAGAATCATAAGCGTATCATTGAAAAGAAGCAGCCTGCGAAATTGCTTCTGGCTGGCGAGGGAGAGATCTGGTTGGGCTCGCATGACGATATGTATTACGAGGAAGAAGTAGACTTCAGCAACGTTATGAAGGGAGCCTCGGAGCCATGGTATTATGCCTGCGCTGGCCACAAGATCTTCGCACGGGAAGATCTACATTATAAGCACAGTTTCACCGAAGAGTTTGTGAAGCACTTGCCACGCCTCACGGAGGCGGGACATTCGCAGGCTGAATCTTCGAAGTCGGCGTTGGGGTAGTCCGACGGACCCCGCGGCGAACGCTTGGTAGGACCGCAAGAATCTCCTCTATAGGATGATACCACTCTGGTGTAAGAGAATCAGATATTCTCACAGAGTTCTTTTTGTTTCCTGTATCTTCTTGTCGCTTTTACTGACGAGCTCGAGACAGAGAGCGAGACAGGCGCCATCATCTGACTTTTCGTCGAGTAAGGATTTTCATTTGCTCCATCTATTGCTAACTTCTTATACTGAAGCCACTTCCAGGCTCAACGCAGTTCTCGTACGGCCTCACATCATGGATTCTCAGGAATCCAAGGATGGCCTCGACCAACAACCAAGATGCCTTGAAATATTACTGCTTTAGGTATTCGACTAGGCATATTCAATGCGCAGTCTAGCTTATAAGGAGCTTTCCCCAGCCTCAGCCATCGATATGATCTACTGCAAAGGGGTCGAGTTACCAGCACGCCGGCCTCTCGATCTCGAAATGGCAACCGCAACTACCAGACGCTACATGCGCTGGGGCTCTTCGACCGAATACATCGAGCCCACCTCAACACTGGTGCTCACGTCGCCTGCTGGCAACTTCGTTGACATCCGGCTGAACCTACCAAATGCGATCAAGTCAGCCGATTTTCCTGTGCCGCTTGTACACAAATCGTTGATCGAGCCGAAAGCGGAGGTTTTAGGCTTAGACGCTCTAGATTGGGCGTTTGCTGGAACGGCTCGCATCGGTGTCAAAGAAGGAAGACAGCATGGTACCTGGGAGCGATGGGTGGATAGTCGCACGGCGGATGCAGAGCTTGTAAAGGATGAAGGATTCCTAAAAGAGGAGGTCGAGGAGAGTGACGTTTTCGGGAAGAGAACAGTCTGGGAGAGTGAGGTGAGTTCATTTCCCCCTGGCGTCGTATCGGGCTGCTGGTCCTGTAGTAGCCGATAGTACCTGGCGACGATGACCACAGCTGGAGGTCGGCCCATGCCTGAGGGCCGCTGGCAGGGTTTGCTTGGCGATCGATTCGCTGTGAGAGACGACGAAGACCAAGAGCGCGCAGCAGCTTCATGCAAGTTCGAATCTAGTCTGAGAGAGCTCCAGCTGCCTCCGGTGGAGATAAAGCGGCCCGCTCACAAGCATGACATCCATGCCTGATTGCTGCTCTCTACGACTCTAAGCTAACATTTTGTTGCCCAGACAGGCGAAATGCCTGATTCAACCGGAGAAATCACTCCCTACGAGGAAGGATGGCTATCAGTCCCGACCGCAGTGGCCGAAGTCGATAGGAACCCTCCAGGAGCTGAAGTTAGCGGTGACGCCATCAGCCTATCACCAGAAGAAACACAAGCCGACCGCCAGCTCGAGAGCATTGTGCTGCAAGTGAGACCAAACGAAGGCGAAGATTGGCCGAAGGGGATGGTGGTGAAAGTAGGGGACTGGTGCCAGGGCGTACTAAGAAGCGGGTGAGTAGGTTGAGATAACGTCACGACTCCAATGCGTCGGCGCTGTCTTCCAATTCTAATCAAATCGATCGATCACTGACACTCCTCACGGTAGGCCAGACCATTTCTCGGCGGAGAGGTGGTTCTTTGACGGAACCAAGCTTACACGCCTCTTCAGAGTGCGCAGCGATGGTTGTCCTGAGTACGGGAACAGACTGTCTGGAGAAGTCTATGATCATATGACAGATGTTGCAGAGACGGCTTTTGATATGACGGGCTTCGAGGAAGGGTTCACTATCTGTACAAGTGGTCCTGAATGGTGAGTTAACAGCATTCATGTGTCCCAGCATTCGCCTTCTGTCGCACATGGCACGATCTGTCTGCTGGCAATGCTTCAAAGAGGCGGCTTTGAGCTCGGAGAGTATGGTGGAGACGCTGTGCAGAACGAAGGCTGACGAAATGTTGGATAGGGAAATACTTGAATTAGTACAATAGCATCAGCACTGCCTAGAGTGGCTCTGCTGCCTGGCAAAGGGCACAATCGAGCCTATTGGATGGCGAAAGGGCTTTCCCAGCAAGCTTACTCTCGAGGAGAGGAGAAATGAGCTAATACGATGTAAAGGACAAGACCGATACCGAGAAATTTCAAAATCTGATGCGATTGAGGCATTCCGATCTTGGGTAGAGTCTGAAGGCTATTGCCGCGAGCTGAAGGGAACAATCAATCCTGAACGCCACTATTCCATTCTCCATCGCTCATGCCTTCGTCGCGTCATATCGTATCATGCCACCGTAGACTTCTCCGGCGCCGCTTCAGCGACGGACTCAACCGGGTCTTTCGAGGATTGCCCGACAATTGACTCCATGGCCTCCTTCGCCGCCTCATCACCCTCATCTTCGTCCATCTGAATGGCCTCCCTGGCGATATTATCTGCTGCATCCTCTGCCTCTTCGTTCTCCTTGACCTCGTCCATCTCACCGCTCTTCCTCTCTCTGCTGCGTCCCCTCGATTCTTCCTCACCTTCAACCATCAACCGCTCCTCCTTACCTCTGCGATAGCAATACCAGAACACGAACAACAGCAAGAACACCGCCAGACTCAACAGCACATTCGTCCCCGCCAGCGCCGCCGGGAATCTCGCCTCCAGAAACTCCAGAATGCTCCTAAGCATCGCCGCCACAGCGCCCTGATTACTCAACAAACTCTTCAAACTGGGCACATACCCCCTACTCCTCTTCTGCTTCTGCTGCTGCTCCGCCTGCGCGCGCGTCTTATCCCCGCTCGTCGCGGCCGCCATCCCCGCCGCCACCTGCGGCCCCAGGTACTGCCACGCCTTCGTCGGCAGCGCCTCCACCAGCTTCTGCAGGAACGGCGGCAGCGCGTCGTACAGCCCCTCGATCTGCTTCTCCCGGTGCTTGATGAAGTCGTCGAGGTCCTCGTACGCGTGCGGCGCGCCCGCCACGATGTCCTTTAGGATCTGGATGAATTGGTTGAGCATCTTGCGGGAGTCTTCGGAGAGGCCCATGGCGCGGGACTGCAGGGAGGTGGAGTCGAGCTTGAGGCGCTCGAGGATGTTGGCGAGGTCTTTCTTTTCTTTCTTCTGCTCTTCTTCGGTGGCGGGGCCGGCGACGGGGGTGGCGTCGAGGGGTTTGGCGGGCGCTGAGGCGCCGGTGGCGGTGGATGTGGAGGGCTTGCGCCGGAAGGTCAGGCTGCGGGAGAGCGCGTCGGTGGCGCCGGCCCAGGAGTAGCGGCTGGGCTTCTTGCGGTCTTCGGGCGGTGGTGACTGTGGGAGGGGTGTCTTCTTGGCCACTTCGGCGGCGGCGGCTTCGGCTAGAGATGGTGGGTCATCGTTGGGGATGTCGTCGAGGGGTGGGAGGCGAGGCTCGTCCGCGCGGGAGACGATACGCTCGAGGTAGGCTTCGTCGTCGTTGCTGATGACGGACTGTTCGCGGGCGCGGCCGGTGTCTGCGTCCGAGCCTTGGGTTGGTGGCGTGCCATTTCCAGGTGAGGCTTGAGATGGTCTGTCTGGCTTATCTGGAGGCAGTGGCGTCTCTGCTGCTGTTGCGACTGACGCGTCGGCTTCTGGGTTGGAAGCTTGGGTTGGAACGGATTTGGAGGACTTGCGACGCCCCCATTTTAACATTTGCATGGTGATTTGATTTCAGATAATTTGATTGATGTTGTCAAGGAACGACTTGGGCATTATATCTTTAAAGCGGCCCATTACTCGCTTAATTGTTTTGCTTGGCCAAGTTTTGGAGGGTCTAGAAACGCATGTGATGTGTGATGTCATGGATACCAATGTCCGATAACCTCCAAGTTCTTAATTTCATTTTACACTCTTATGTGCTCTTCAATTGGCACAACATATGGACTAAGATGAAAGCATCATACTTACGTAGACGAAGAAGTCTACATGAAACAGCGGTAGACAAGACAAAGTGCCCTATATTGCCAATTTTGCCCTCCCCTTCCACCAGCCCCTGAGGGTGCATCTGCGAGCAAAGTCACATCTTTCATTCTCTGTCATTAGACTTAGGCGCTTGATTAATGGAGCTACGGCAGACCACAGAGAGACTGAAGAGACGGCGTACTACTGTTAGAACTCGTTCCAGCACCACGTCGCAAGTAGTGACTGCAGTGGCTCAGAAAAGTCGAAAATGAAAATATGCTCAAATCCATTCGCGGACAGAGCGCATTCTAGACAAAACCTGACGGTCGAGCAATATCAGATCGAAAGCGGTGGCAGGATGAAAATGCGCGACCAAGTTCACGAGCAGGTCTCCGTGGCAATTATCTTAGCTCCCGTCAACAAACAAACCCAGCCCCACTTTACGCAGGCACTTCTACCACCGTTGAGACCGTTTCAGAGATGTCATCGATCTGAAGCTGCAAAGAATTTAGGAAACTAGTAACGAAAGCTGAGGGGGCATCGGGCGAGGGGAATATGGTCAAAAGCAGCGCGTGCGCATTACTTTCTGTTGGCATGCCGGAACTCAACGACTGCTTGACGCAGCATTGGCGCGGAAAAGGCTCCTAGGGCGAGATCAACCTCGCGAGCATCAAGCCTCCGTAAGACGCCTTGAAAGGATAAGAACCCTGTAACCCGGTTTCAGAGGTGTTGCAACACGTCTTGTGTGCTCCCTCTGCAGGCCAACATCAGGAACAAGCATCTTGTGTGGCTGTATCACCTGTACGGAAGCGGTTTCCTGGTTACGAGAAGGATCCACCGTATTAGTGCGTCTCGCGTAGGGCTTGTAAATTCACTTCGCCAGGCGACCGTCAACAACCAAAACAAGTCCCTTCTTCTTTCTCTGCGTGCACGCACTCTACAGACTTCTACTCTTCCAGTCCTCAAGCACAGCGTAGTCTACATCCATCTCAGGGTGCAGTCCTCACCAATATCCTTCAGGCAATTACAAGTGCTTGGAGAAAGGAAGAGACAGAGCCGTCAGAAGGTGCTGCGCGTAATCTGGACTGCAGTACTAGCGTACCTTCCTGCGCAAACGACGAACACCACTTTCCTGCCTCAATTTCCCGCGCGGTCAAATATTCATCCACGCCCCCGCCAGCAGCAGTCCTTCCTCTGCTCTTCCTCTGTCCTCACCCTCCACCGTCTCCTCTCTTTGCACTCCTTCATCCACCCATTCCACACCCAACTCGCATTCATCATCCGTTCCTACTTCTGCCAAGAGCAACTACGCAAACGTCAACAAGACATCAACCAATCATGGCACCCTCGTTCGTTCCGCTCTTCGCCAGAGACACGATCCCATATGCCCCCAATGGTAAGCTTTCTTCCCAAGCACAAAGACATTCTGCATCATCATCTAACGATCTTCATCACCACGCAGAGCTCGGTCAGCCCATTGCCAAAGGTAGTTCTTCCCCAGAGAAGGCCTACAAGCTCGAGGAAGATGTGGAATTTCATCGCAAGACCCACAATGCCTTCCTCTCTTCCAGCGCCAGTGGCGAAGCCATCAATCCAGATGGTGCGAACACGGTCAACATGGCTAAGGAAGCTCTGGTAATGTCTCCTCCTCTTGCAACGGTCACCTTCTGTCTCCTAACCGCTCATCTCCAGGCTCTCCTGCCCGGCGAGTCTCCTGCCGTCGGCCCATCAACTACCTCACCCGACGCTCGTCCTCGCCAGGAGGGTGGACGTCCAGTGCATTACACCAAAGTAAACCCTGACCAGCTCAGTGAAGATGATCAGCTCATCAAGGAGATGAAACTGGCCGGCTACCGTGATGACAAGATTGCTGAAGAACTCATCAACCGTGGCTTGACAGCTTACCATCCAAAGACTGTCGCCACCCGCTACCAGCGCATCAAAACCATTGATGATCAGAAGGAGAATGAGCTACTCGATGACGAGCTGACTGATTTTCACGAAGGCGACGTAAGTCTTAGCATCGTTCATTTATATAATATGTACTGACCTTACCCTAGCACGACGACATCAAGACAGCCATCTTGTACCACGAGCAGAAATACAAGAGAGATATGGAGCGGGCCAAGGAAGTCTTCTCACAGAACGTGGCCGACACAGTCCACGCATTCCAGAAAGCCAGAGGCCGCAAGATCGCATTCTCAAAGGATGCAGTCCACAACATGTACCTCAAATTCAATGTCGGCATTGCTCGTCCAGAATATGAGAACGATCCCAACCCCGAGGCACGCCGGATGCAGCGCGAGCAGCGTCTCGCTGACATTCAGGTCAACAAGGCCAAGAAGGAGGAGGAGCGTCGCAATGCCGCCGCTGATCAAGAGAGGGCCGAAGCTGCCAAAGCTGCCAAAGCTGCCTCCGCCGTGACCGCCCGCAAGGAGCGAGAAGAGGCTGCCGCCGCCAACAAAGTGGCAAACCAATCCGAAAAGGCTCAGGTCATCCAACTGACTGAGTACATTCGCCTTCAAGCTTACGCTAAGAAGAGCGGCGAGCAGGCTGAAGATGCTGAACAGAAGCTGGCTGAGATTAGAGCCGCGGTGGTCAAGGGCGACATGGCTCGCCGCCGCCAGGAAGAGGACAAGGAAAAGAAGAAAGAAGATCAGGAGGTCAAGGCTGCAAAGGAGCTCAGCGAGAAGGAGATTGCGGCCAAGGCTGCGCACAAGCAGGCCGTCCAAGAAGAGCGCCACAGTTTCGTCAGCGATATCAACAGCCTGGTCATCCACGAAATCTCTACAATCCTGGGCATGGTACCCCTTGACGAGTGTGCTGTCAGCGACACCGACGAGGGCATTGAAGCTATGATGCTCAAGAATAGCCGCAAGCCCAACCAGCGTAAGGCAAACGTCAAGTTTGCCACCCCGCCCAACCTCCACGCCGACACTGACACCGACGGTCCTTGCATGGACACCACCAACACCCGCAAATTCCCCAACACCAGCGCCGCCTACGAGCAGCGCCGCAGCTCCTGGCTTGGGGGTGAGAACGCTCGTGGCCGGCTCACCGCCGGAGAACTCCGCGTCGTCGCCCGCGACCGCGGCGTGAGGAAGACTGACCACCTCACTAAAGAAGAGCTGGTGTTCCTCCTAGCGCGCGGAGACTATGACATGACAGTAGAAGAGCTTCAAGAGAAGCTCAAGCGCCGTGGTCTGAGCGGGCAGGCCACCAAAGAGGTGCTCATGAACCGCCTCGCCCTCGACGACGCCGGGAAGCTGGTTGGGGGGTCGGACTATTACATGAGGAATGTCAGCCGCCGCCGCGCTGCGTTCCGCACTTTCGGGGACCTGACCCCGTACTCCGACGAGGACAACGTCCCCAACAGCACCGCCCATGGTGCTGACAACTCCGCGATCAGTAAGTTCCAGAACCGCTCCGCTGGCGCTGCCGGAATACCCTTATTTCCAGAACCTGACTTTGCTGACGCAGCTGCTCTAGTAGTCCAAGCATCGTCCGACGATGCGGACGACGACACCGAGGGCGAGGGCGCCGGCGTCGTGGCGTCGGTGGAGGGTGAGGAGTAGGTGGGTGTGGGGGGTGCTGGCCGGTGGCGAACCGGCAGCAGAGCGTGGTGTGTGTGCGGTGTGTGTGTTGTGGGCTTCGGCCCGATTAGTGAGTAGACTTGACGTTGAGTAACGTCAAGGAGATGAATTTCTGGCCTCCGGGCTGAATACTGGCATGATGTGCGAACAGTAGGCGTGATGTGTCTGTTTATGCGTTGTCCCGTGTATGTTTGCTTGCGCTCTGCCTTTTGTTACGTTTCGTTTCATTCATTGGTATATATGTCCTGCTGCAAGATGGAAAGATGTGCGAAGAGTATACATAACGTTGTTGTCTCTACATTGTCCTATGCGAGTCTGTTTGCGCTCAGGGTTATTTCTGCATTTCATAACATCATACTATAGCTTGCCCTGCTGCAAGTCAGAAACATGGTAGAAGAGTCCACATCACACAATTGTCCCTGTATTGTCCTATCAACGTTACATCGGTGCTCGTATCTTTACCACTGACTTCTTTCATGCAAGTATAGCCTTTTACGCTTTCTCAAGGTAGCGGAGTAGTCGAGCATGTCTTATCATCTTCACATCAGTACAGATACGAGTGAAAATGACGGCGTCTCCACCATGACAAGCACTACAATGCCACAACCTACACCTAAACCACTCACCATAGGCAGCGTTTCTGCATAGCAAACCCCCATTATCGTTTACAAAGTCCTACACACATCAGCAAGCCTTCATCCTCAAAAAGAGTCGCGATCCGGGCGTCACATGGCAACGCCTCCTACTACCCCAAAGCAAGCTGCGCTTCCAGCAGCTACCCCTCCTCCTAACACTACCAGCCATCAGCAACATTCCGCCGGCGCTACCACTCCAAGCCCAGTTTCACAACCCCACATCCCCATCGTAGGCGCTGTCAATCAAGGACGCGTGCACGGACCACCTCTACCCGTTGGGGATCCGAAACTCGCATACACCTACAGCACGATTGGGTGATACGTACAGGTCTAAAATCCATCCTGCAGATCGTGTGTGGCATACCGGCTGTCAAAATGTCGGATATGCGGGTTGCTCGGGCATACGCAAGCGCTGTTCTGGTCTCTGATGGCCGGAGATTTCTAATTCTCTGTGTGTTTCTTTGGACATGGCGCTTAGATATTGATTGAAGAGCCTCAACGCCCAATACGTGTGAGTAACATGATAGAGTCGTCCAAGCTCGGTTGGCCGGCGTGGGAATGGATACCCTCTTGGGGTTCGATGGACAATTGGGCCATCACGCCGGACTACTTAGACACAGCCCAAGACAACGCTGGAGAATGGGGCGATAAAAGCGACGACGCGGAGGCTGTTGAAGAAGGTAGGTCATCGAGGGTTGTTGTGACCGTTGCCTTGACATGCTGACGACCTTAGGCATGTTTGAGATATCACTTGTTCGTGCTTTGGGCGAGCGCTCTTCTCATGGAAGCGTATCGCCACCAGCAGACCACATTCATGTGCCGGCAAACTCCTTGAGATCGCAAAGTAGCAATCCAACATCAATCCGAAGTCAAAAAGCTCCAAGCAGCATACCGGCATGGCCTTCGACATCGGAACCTCAATACTCTAGAATCCACGATGCCGCCTTCATCTTCATCGTCTGCATGGCTCAATTTCTCTCGCTAGCAGGCCTTGCACAATCAGTCGCACCTCTCTTCATTATCGGCGACTCCTTTGCCGTCAGCGAGCCTGGCCAACTCAGCTGGTATACGGCAGCCTACTCCTTAACCGTCGGAACATTCATCCTACCCGCTGGAAGACTAGGAGACATGTACGGTCACAAAAAGATGTTCCTCCTCGGCTGGTTCTGGTTCGGGCTGTGGTCTGTCATTGCAGGCGTATTCGTGTACTCAGGGTCGACATTATTCAACATCGCAAGAGGCTTCCAAGGCATAGGCCCTGCTATCCTGGTCCCGAACGCCATGGCACTCATCGGTAAGACGTATCCCATGGGCCTCAAAAAGAACATGGTATTCTCGGCTTTCGGTGCCGGCGGACCCACAGGGTTCGTGGTCGGCGCTGCCTTCTCGGCGTTATTTTCTGAGCTGGCGTGGTGGCCGTGGTCGTTCTGGGCGCTTGCTATAGCCTGCTTCGTCTGCTTTATTTTCGCGTTATTCGTCACTCCTGCTGATCGGAGACCGTCCGCTCCAGCTGATGAGAAAGGAAAGGCTAAATTTGACTGGTTGGGTGCGTTCACTGGCGTCGGCGGACTGGTGCTCATCAATGTCGCCTGGAACCAAGGACCAGTGGTAGGCTGGGACGCGCCGTACGTCTATGTCCTGTTGATCATTGGCGTCCTATCCATGGCCGCATTCTTTGTTGTCGAGCTTCGCTTCACAAGACATCCACTCATACCGATCAGAGGGCTGAAGAAAGAAGCTGGGTTCGCGCTGGCCTGCATTGCTGCTGGCTGGGGCAGCCACGGTATCTGGATCTATTACATCTTCTGGTTCTTACTGCAGCTACGTCGACAGTCAGCTCTACTCACAGCGGCACAAACCTCACCGGTGGCTCCTGTCGGAGCTGCGTTTGCCCTTTCTGTGGGCTTCCTGATGAAGAAGATGCGGCCGGCCTACATCATGCTCATTGCTATGATACTGTTCCTCGTTGGCTCGGTCCTCATTGCCACTACACCCGTCGAGCAGATCTATTGGGCACAGACCTTTCTGTCGATTCTTATCATGCCAGGTGGCATGAACCTCAGCTTTCCTGCTGGCACCATTCTATTGAGCAACGCGCTTCCGAAGGAGAATCAGGGTATCGCTGCGTCACTGGTCAGCACAATCGTCAACTACTCCATCTCGATAGGTCTGGGTTTCGCTGGGACCATCGACCGCTATACCAATCCTGATTCATCGGCACCGGGAGGCCTGAATGTCCTGCGCGGCTTTCGTGGGGCATGGTGGTTCGGTGCCGGACTTGACGGCATCGGCTTGGTTATTGCGCTGTACTTTGTGTGGATCTCCAGGCCAACTAAAAGTGACGGTAAGATTAAATGCCTCAAGACTGCCATCCTCCATGAGAAGGAGAAAAGGGCGGCGAGGCAACAAAAGCTGTCATCTCAAGCGTCGAGTTTAGACTCGATGGATCTGTCGTCCCTAAGATGACGGCATTGCCTTGCGGGTTGAGATCTAAGTTCGCTATCGTTGGGTCCAGACGATGAGTGAGTGAGTGAGCGAGTGTTACATTTTCCGGAACGCTGATCGGTTACAACCCTCCGCGCCTTCACCACGCGAATGGGAAGCATGACGGGCCTCGCGCTTCACTAAACACACCACGGCCACGAACCTGGAGCACTAAGTAGGAGAGGGGGGCCAAACGTTAGGCTCAATGCTCTTCCTGTTGCTCATTCTTCCAGTATCATGCAGGTGTCCAAGACCCAGAAGGTGCGATGCTCAGTCTGCGTGACCAGAAATCTGAAGCAAGAAAACGTCTGGTTTACACATGTGCCTGAGCCAGCTCAGAGGACACGCAACAGTCCTTTACCTTACCGTTTGGTGACAACCTTGCGACCCCTGCTCACAGGGTTCCTACTCTTCGTGGCTTTCTCCCCCGACTTAGAACCACTCTTGCCGCCACCCTTGCCATCATCTTGGTCATCGTCATCTTTCCTCTTCCTGGTTTTCTTCGCCTGCTCTCCCTCGGATTCCACTGGCTCGCCAGCTTTTTCCCTTCTCTCTATCCTTGATAAACTTATTAGACTCATGATAGCAGCATCAATCATTAAGGGAACCCATACTCCTTTTTGGACTCGTCTCCAAGCTCCCTTATCTGTCTCTGTATGTCGCGCTCCGCGTCTTGGAGCTGCCGATACCTATCGGCTTGCGCATCGGTCATGTCGCGGGCGCTGAAAGCTGTCCCGTAATTCTGTGTGTTAGTAGATGCGGTCTGCAGCCGCTCACGATGACGGCGCATCTTTGCCCTGATATCGGCTAGTTTACCCATGACGCTAGACTTCTAGGAGGTCGATGTCGTTGCAACGTCCGACGTGTGAAATCTGAAATAGTCCAATTGTGTAGATGGCAAGGCACGAGCTGCAGATTGATGGAGAGGCTGTAGGTCTTGGAGTCTACCCAAGCAAAAGAAGAATATGAACGTTAATATATAGGCATCGAGGCGCCGGTGGCATGGCCACGTGTCTGCACGAGCGGCTTCCATCGAAGGTGGCCTTGTACTCTTCACTGTGGGATAGTTCGCGGTTACATATGGCCGATGGAGCGGACTCAAGCAAATCAAGTCTCGAAACGATTCTTACGTTTCGTTCAGTGTGGCTCGAATTTTGGCTTGACGTCCCTCTCGGAGATCATGCCTATTTGCTGGAACAGATAACAACGTGATGTATTTGCGATAGGAGACAACTTGAAACGAAGTAAAAAGGACCAATCTGCGGAGGACGTCAGTTCCCGAAAATTTCTGGACGGCAGCGATGTGCTCTGAGGTATTCCGGCACTATTTTGTGCGCCGCCCTGGGCCTGGCGGTCGCATGTGTTGTCTCATGCTGGTGGCGATCAGAGATACGTAACACGGTTCCAACACGTATGCCCAGCAAAGGGTATATTGATGATCTGCTACCGTCACCGTTGTCCTTATGTTGCAGCGGTTGTCGTCCCAGTCGTGTTAGACGATTTCCGCACAACTCATAGGTGAAACAGTCAATACTTGCCGTGGAACACGTTGTGAATGGAGAACGACTGTATTCCTAGACGCTTTGGGATCTGACGACGAATCAACGGTCGTCTGAGGTACTTTGGGTGCCCAAACGCCCGTAGAATGAAAGGATTTGGCTCAAAGTGCGTGAACGACCCTCCTGACTTCATCCTGCTGAACCTTGCGATCTTGTCCTGCTGACCCTCCTGATTTCGTCCTGCTGACCCTCCCGATTTCGTCCTGCTGACCTTGCTGACTTCGTCCTGCTGACACTTCTGACTTCATTCTATTGACTGGCCAACCAGTACGTTAACACGGGCGAGGTATACTTTCCAGAGAGTCTGTTGGTCATCGCAACACAGCAGTTACTGTATTGTGAACCAAGGTTGACGAAGCGGCCCAGAGGAAGCGCTTGGAGGAAGCGCTTGACCATTGTTTTGCAACGGCCATCCTGGTCTGTGGAAACTACTCTCAAAGTCTAATCAATATTGTTTCCCGTGTTCGTCCAAAGCGCAGAACGTGTCATATAGGCACCAAAGGCGAGAGTTATACGAGGTGACAGATAGCGTACACATGGCCGACGGCCGCCACAGGTGACTTTATCATACAAGTCAGGCCAGTTTACCGACGTATGTCTGAGAATTCGAGTGCATACGCGTAACAGTCACGTCTTCGACATAGCCACATACACAGCAAAAAGCCGACGCCGCGAGCATTTTGTGAAGATGAAGTTAGTGCTGACGGCTGGCTTGGAAAGACTCGGCAAACTTTCCCATCATAGACAATACCCTGCCAATATCTCAATTTATGGTTGTTGAAGTTCGACCTCAGCGAACCAGCAACTCTCACCTTGAACACCTCCACCCCTCCTTCAAACCAATACAATGGCGTCGACAAACTCCCCTCCGCCTAATCTCGCTTCCATCCTCACCTCAACGCTCACCCTCCTCTCCCAATTCACGACCGCCCTCTCCGAGCCCCACCGACGACCAGTCACCCCCACCACCCCAACCACCCCCACCACTACTCAAAATACCAGACCCGCCATCCACTCGACCACGACCACGCCCACAACTGCCCCCTCAGTAAACGCCCTCGCCCTCCTCCACGACAGCACATCCCTCCTCCGCGCGCACACCACCAAAATCTCACTCCTCCTCATAAACCCACCCTTCACGCCCTCAGCCCTCGCACGTGAACTCCACACAGTCTCCACCACCGTTATCCCTTCTCTAATGGCTTCCCTCACGGATCTCGCCAACCCGACCGTGCTGGGCACCACGATGATAACCGAGATGCGTGCACGCGGGCGCAGGGCACTAACCGAGTTCCGTGACCTAGTGGAGCTGGTGCAGCGCAAGTCTGGAGGTCAGCAATCTATCGCTGGCAGAGCGGCAGCAGAAAAGGAGAAACAAAGAGTCACGAGCCTGACAGGCGTGATTTGGGCGTCTTGTGACGCGTGCCTGGAACTGCGGGGGCTGGATGTGGCGGGGTTGCTGGTGCGGAAGGCGGAGGCGTATAAGGGATTGATTGAGGACGCGCTGGAGGAGTTGAAGGAGTGGCGGGATGATGCAGAAGACGAGGGTTTCAGCGAAGGCGACGCCTCCGACCCTGACGACGACGGCCAGGACGGTGCTTTTGGCGTGCAAAAGCTAACGATGGGCGGTGAGCGCGACCTCCCCGCTCATCTGGAAGACGTGAAAGCGGTACTGGAGCGGACGGTGCGGTTGCTGGGGTTGGTACGGAACCTGTATGCAGCGGTGGCGAAGTTGCGGTTTAAGACGCTGGGGGCGGAGGTGAGGACGAGGCGGAATCTGGAGAGGGCGGACGAGAGTATGGAGGTGCTGAGGAAGGTGCCGGAGGAGGCGGATGAGTTGGCGGGGGCGCTGTATGAGTTTGATGTTGAGGGGGCCGGGAAGAGGGTTGAGGGAGTGAAGGGGCTGTGTGGGGACGTGACGGGGGTGTTGGAGAAGGGCTGGGATGGGGAGAACGGTAGGTTTGGGGAATGGTGTGGAAAGTTCAGGGGCGCCTTGGGCGACGTATGAAGCGCGGATGCAGAGCAGAGCCTAGGGATCTGTGAGGTATGGTTCGTGGTAGATCAAGCACAACGCCGGGGCTTTACCGTGTTGTACCGCCCTCTCAGCATAGATAGAGAACGCCGCGCCGGCTCTCCATCCATGCGTTGTATAGATCTTGCTTCTCAAAAACCAAAATGCAAGCAGTCTGAGGAACAGGTCGTATTAATCGAGCAAGAGTCGAACGAGTTGTAAATGAACAGTATCAATTCACATCATGATATCAACGCCGTCATTATGTATAGTCGCGTACCTCCATGACCTTTCCTTGATGCACAATATCCGCTTGCTACCCATTTCATATCCGCCATGCATGATTTTGAATTTTGTACAATGAACACTTCGCTTCTCGGGCTTCCTCGCTCGGGTTTCCCCTTCTCAGTTCACGAGCCTCGTCAACTCGCCTAGCTCACTCACATATTGGCAAGCACATCATCGATCGCCCGATCCAAGAAAGTCCTCTTCTCCGCTCCCAGCGTCACACCCAGCCGCTGTTCCACCAGCGCCTTCACTTGCTTCTTCGTCACGGTGTCCAGATCCACAACCTGCAGGCACGCCTGGATCGCCTCTACGATCATGCCGTCGCTCGGCTCCGCCATCCCTGACTGCACGTCCCGGAAGTTCGGCAAGTTCATACTGCTCACTGGCCGCGACGGGGTCTGCTGGAAGCCCATGGGGCTCTTACGACCAGCACGATTCATATTCATGGGCATGGGCGATGCGGCACCGGAGTGGCCAGGCGACATGTTCATGAGGTTATCCGAAGAGGCCACGGGACCGCCTTGATGTTGCCCAGATGCGTACGGTGAAGCGTAGCCGGGCTGGTGATGGGGGCTAGGGTTGTCGTGGTAGGAGAAGCCAGACATGGTGCTGTGGCGCTGCTGCATCTGCGGGCGGCCGAAAGGTGCCGGAGACTGCGAGGGCATGTACGATTGCGGGTTGCCGGACTTCCAGCCCGTCATGACTGTCGACGCGGGCTTGGCATAGGAGTAGACCGAGCGCATGTCGTCGAGCTCGACTTCGTCCGCGTATGCACCGTAGGCTTTCTCCGAGGGGACAGCAGCATTGTAGCCGCGGCGGCCGGGGAGGTTGTTGGCGGTAGCGTAGTCGTCCCAAGGTTGCAATGGGATTGAGCGCGGGTCGAAGCCTTCGTCTTCGGTGGCGATGATGGCTTTGTTGCCCTTTTCGCCGATAACGATACGGGTGTTGCCCCAGCTGAAGTCGTCTTGTTTCCAGAAGGAGTAGAGCGGAAGAACGAGCGAGTAGATGGGGAAGGCGATGAGGTAAATAATCATCCATCCCACGTGCTGCCACTGTCGCTTGATGATGAAGATGATCGCTTGGAGACCGTATACGGCGGCTATGAGGGCGATAGAGATATATGGGATCGCACCCACATGGGCCACAATACGGTAAATCAGATACGCGATGTAGCCGCAAGTTGCTGGGAGTATTAGTGTACCAAAGAGGTCCACAAATACCACGAACCGCATGCTGAAACAACAGAAGCCACATAGATCTTTCAACAAGACCAATTCTGCCAAGTTGTGGACAGTCGAATTGATCCATCGTCGACGTTGAGACAACAGCACAGACCATGACTCAGGAGCCGCAGTCTTCGCATAGGCTGAGGGCACGAACTTGTAGGACATCGCTGGGAAGTGCTTGGTCATCAACGTTGTTAAGTATCGGTCCTCACCAAGTGAGAGCAAATTCTTCTTGTGCAGCGTATCAACGGCCTGAATGCTGTAGTCGTTGATGACGTTGTCTGAAATGATCAATGGTCGGCCCTTGTCGGCCGTCCGTAATCGGTACATGCAGAAACTGAAATATGTTAGCAAATCGGTACTGGGCCGATCAGTAGAATTGAATACTCACCATCCAGGCAAACACGTCACGCTGCCGAACAAGCTCTCGAAGGCCTTCGCCAAGTGGTGAGAAATGTAGTATTCGTAGACCTGAATCATAGTCGTCCAGCTCTTCTCTTCATTCTCGAGACTGGTCTCGCCGCAAATGCCAGCAATTTTCGCATCGTTTGCGCAAGATGCTACCAATCGATTGAGCGAATCGGGAGATACTGTGGTGTCAGCGTCGACCATAAAGAGGTACTCATACAGCTCTGGATCGACACCAATGATATTGTTGACCTGATGAAACATTTCAAGTTCCAGCGGAGACATCGGTGCGCGGTGATGGACCCTATTGAGGAAGTTCATCACCATGATCTGTGAATCACGCTTCCCACGGTTGCCGGGCTTCGACTTTCGCTGTTCAGACTCTTTGCCAACTTTGACCACAACCAAGTAGGGCACGACGTTGCCCTCAAACTCATAGAGACCTGAGTAGACTTTGCCGTAGTTCAACTTCTCGCTGCCAACGCCAACAGACTTGAACGGAAGCGCTGGGGGATCGATCTTGGGGTCAACGCCGAGAATGTCCAAAACGATCTTCGGAGTTGGCCTGTCATTACCGCCACCGACGATCATACCATCACATACAACCATGATGAGCTTCCGCTTGTTGTCATAGGCAAGTGCTGTAAGAGAGTCAAGACCTTTTCGGAGCTCATTCTCGCCTTCAGTGTACGCGGGTACCTGGCAGATGACGAACTTGTCTTGCTGAGCTGGGCGCTTTTTCGAGCCAAGCTGAAGAGCAGACAAGAACTTCACAAGAATTACCAAACCGATGATGATCGCGAATGCCAACAGCAGGTAATTGGTGAAGAGGCATTGCACGTTCTGGCGAAAGTCGAGCTTGCCGATGTAGAAGGCGTTGTTCAGACACTGCCAATTTAAATTGGCGCCTGTACCGTTCCGATTTGCCCACGTCTGCCACATTTCGGTAATATCCTGGCCAGGGTTTTGCTGAACCATATCTTCCAATGTCGAGTCGAGGAAAGAGGCTTGCGGGTAGTTCTTCATGGCTGATTTGGTGTAGAAATACTGCGTGAGGTCGAAGACACTGTCCTGAATGCGAACCCAGTTGCGTCCCGATTCGTCGCCTTGTTTGGCCATATCAGTCTTAGTCCAGACCAGGTCGCCCTTGTAATAATCCTTCATAGCAGGCTGAAAAGTTCTCTGGTACCAGCGCTCATTCTTCATACTGGGATAGGCTGCCAATTGTCCCGACCAATGGGATGTTGGCGGTTGAGTGAAGCCTTGGATGTTTGAAGGAACGGCAGTGTCGTTCGTTCGCAATTGGAATGTGTTAGAGGAAACCAAACCGGGGCATGCAACGTTCATCGGCAGCGGGAACATGACATCGCATATCTGTCCGGCGGTTTGTTGCATCTGCCCGTCTTGGATGCTTACACCAGATGCTGAGGCGTGGTCGACTTTAGCGAATTTTGTAATGTCGTAGACGTGACCGTGAATACCGACATAGAAGTCATTGGTTCCTTGGTGAGTACTGAGCTCAGCGGCGTTCCAAACCTTATCATAGTTAGGACATAGAATATTACCCATACCCACGATGATGAAGAGGATAGCTCCGTTAAGCAGAAGAATCAGAGTCACAAGGACGAGCTTCTCTCGCCATGCTATGCGGACGTCAGGTCTCCGCATGCGGCCGACCGCCTTAAGCATGAACGAGGGAATCCAAAACGTGAGAGCCCATACGAATCGGACCCACACCTTTCGAGTTGTGCTAATCGCTTGCTCTTCAACGTGCTTTCCGTCACCAAGTTCAGGGTCTAGATCGGCTGCGTAGTCGTCGAGGCCTTTTGCATCACCTTTCCTGCCGAGACCGTAGTCGCCAGCACTGACATTGCGAGACGTCAACCGCGTAGGTGCCAGGGAGCGTGGAGGAGCTACCTGGTTGTGGTTGAGGGTGGCTGCGCTTTGATTTCGCTGGAGTAGATTGTCGCGACTTTCTTGCAGAGTCATATTGTCACCAAACGGCGAGCCAAAAAAGCCGCTGCCATTGGTAGGATGGTCTTGGTAATTGCCGCCCATCATATTACCAGGCGAGTGGTCAGATGGAAGCATGTCCAACATGCTCTCAGCTTCCCACCAAGAGCCTTCACGGATCCAGACTCGCTCAGTCCCAACATGGACTTCGCCATTGCTCCAGCCTCGCTCGAGAATGAAGCTTTCGATGCCGTCGCGGCCCTCTTTGCAACCAAGCCGAGCATATCGATTGCAGAACTCGTCAAGGTCAAAGTCAGCGGTGTAGTCCATTTGCTTGTTGCGGCGGTTAGCCCACTCAGGCAGTCGCCATGCTCGCAGCTGGCGAGATGGCGAGCCCGCGGACCAAGGGGCAGATGTTGCAGCGATCGAAGCCGGTGTCTCATCGGTTGGGTGTAGACACAAGTGGACCCACACACGACTGCTTCCAATGACCGTCATAAGATCAAAGCGGCCTGCATGACCGACAGTGTGGTGGCCAGCTGCGTGTAAAAGAAGGCCTTTGAGAAAAGCGCCATCCTCAACCTCGTGGCTTACTTTCTCCAGGACCGCCTCCTTACGATCCTGTTCAAGCTCTTTCTGCTGGCCCGCGTACCCTGACATAATCCCGAGCTCAGCCTCGTGAGCCGAGACAGCATCTTGCATCTCTTTCACGACGGAGTGACCAGCAGGGGCGACAGCAACGCCATCTTGTTTCATTTCTGCATTAATACCTTCGTGGTCATCAAAAACGGTGCGCAACGCCATGGCCTTGCCCAGGTCAGGGTTTGGGCATTCCAATACTGTAATGCAAGCGGTTTCTTCATTCGCCTCATCACTAGTGCTAGGAGTGAGGGCGTCGTTTCCAGAACTGCTACTAGCAGTGGATTTACGCTTGCCTCCGCGGAAGTCGACTGCAATCGCGTGGTTGGCTTTGGAGATGACCCAATCGACGAGGGATTCATATACGCCGGCAATGAAAGTCTGCCGCTCCTCAGAGTTGCACTTCTGCAGCAGAACATCTGGCTCGAGTCCAAGAAGGCCTGCTGCGTCTTCACAAATATCTGCGAGCTGCTCGTCATCGACCAAGTAGCCGAGAGTGTCGCCCAGCTTCAAAAGAGCAGCAAGCACAGAGACAAGGTCGCGGCGAGCCCGTCCCGTGATTCCGATGGCCTTGAGGTTATCTCGAAATTCTTCCGCAGCCGCCGCATCATCAGCTGTTGGCAAATAGCTTGGCGGGTCATATGTTCCGGACCGCTTCAGAAGAGCGTAATTCTGGGGGTTGCGAAGTCCTAGGAACTCGCGCTCGGTGGCGGATGATGCGGAGCTCAAGAGGTAGTAAAAGACGTCGAATGCTCGGTGACCGTGTTCGGCTGGCACATTCAAAAGTCCTTTGGTTGTATCGATGCCAGAGGAGGAGAGCTTGAGAGAGGCTCCAATCAGATGGCCTGACAGATTGAGAGTGAAGCTTGCGGCGAGAGCAGAATGCCTGGCTGCGGAGGGGTTCTGCGGAGTGGAGCACGTCAAGAATGGTCGAATGGCTGACGCAGCTGTGTAGAACATGGCTGGTGTTGATATGGGCAATGCTGAAACGAAGGGAAACAATAGGGAAGGCGTGGACTGATGCAGCGAGCCCAAGACTATGCAAGCATCTTCTGCTCGCCGTCTTGCATGTTCCCAAGCGCGATTGGCTATCTCACCATCCACAGTCCCGCCTTGTCTGCCGGCGAGACCTTCTCTTGCAGCGGTGAGCCACGTGTTGACGACGAGGCTCGTACTGGACTCTAGGCTGAGCGGTTTCGACTGCGAGTATGAGGTGTGAAGGGCGTTGAGCAGTGTCTGAGTCGAGACTTGCGCCGATGGTGAAGGCCCGGCGCGAGAGACATTGGAATTACTGGAGTAGGTCGAGAGGCGGCTCCCTTCGTAGGCCATAGCTTCGAAGTGGCCTCAAGGACCGTGGAGACGTGGGAGTGATCGATAAAAATGTATGTGCGAACAATTCGACGACTGTGTACTGCCGGACTGATGATTTTACAGTATCCTAGATATTAAAGAGGTGCCAGTGGTGAACGAGTGGTGGTGGAGAACGGGTGAGAGAATTGAACACGAGGGCTGATTCCGGGCGCAAACGAAGGTGGTCGGATCTGCTGATGGTACGAGATGCCCGAAAACCAACGCAAACTGCAATGAAGCAGTTCACCAGATGGAAGAGCGATTGACAGAGGGTGAGGAAGAGGTAGTGGGCGCGTGGAGGAGAGGATGAGAGTTATTAGAAGCGATGTTTTGACGTGGAAGAGCCGGACGAGTTGACGGGCATAGGGGGTGGAGATCTGGATGACAGAATACAGATGCAAATAATCACGCATCGCTTTTCTCGTCGCCATCAGAACGACGAGCTGCCCAATATAGTATCATCACGGATATAGGGCTGAGCACCTGCAGATCACTACTCCATGTGGTGAGAGCGTATGGCTCATATCGATCTAAGCCTCATCTATCGATAGTGGATGTCAACAGGACAGCATGCCGACCCACCACTCTGTATGTTACCATGTCGAGCATTCATTCGTGGGCTCATGCTTTTCTTCGATGAGCGAACGGCAGTCAGAGAACTGGCGTGCCATGCATGAATAGACGTGATGAAATCGTCTTGCTTTGAATACGGCCTCTGTACTGATCGTTGTTCGTCGATGGGTCGGCATCTCGACCAGTATCTAGCCTTGCCCGAACCGAGTCCGTTGCCCCTGGCCAATGCTCAACGTTGTCGTCTCACTTTACAGACAACAACTATTCTCTCACTTGCAGTACTGTATTCTTGCGCCCCCCGTCGGACACCGTTCACCCCTCGCTCACCTCTTCATCTTCCCTCATCACCACTCCCACTCGTTGCTTTTGCTCCGGGAGGTTGACCTGTCTATTGCTGTCCTTACAGCGGTGCCATTTACGCTCGCTTCATCCTGTCGATACCTCGCAGGTCGCACGCCTGAGCCTTCGTTTCGTGTTTGATCTCATTTTTAGCGTCTGCCACGGCTTTTTAATACTCATCACCAACTACGATCGCACTGGAAATCCCATACACGTTCGAATTCTTTCTGGTTACTCCTAGGCGTCCTCTGGTCAACTTGGTAGCAAACACCCCGAGCTGCATTGCGGTCCGCCGCCCTTACCGAGCCCGTCATGTCGGGCTTTATGGCTGGCGGCGCTCCCCAGCATGCCCAAGATTCTGTATGTTTCCTCGGCGAGAAATCAATGCGCTCTCATTTCTAATGATTTGACAGATACCTTCACTACCTCCCCATCTGCAGAGCGACACTCACATCACTGCTCACCTAGCCAGTCGTTTCCATGTCTCTCTGCCCACCGCACGACTTTCATCACACGCCCTTATTGCGCTCAATACATACACCTCGTCGCAGAAGGGTCCCAATGGAGGCAAGGACGGCAGTGCCATGGGCGCTGCTGAAGAGCTCGCTTCAAGGGCATGGACTCGGCTTGGTCAGCGCAATGAGAACCAGGCTGTGGTTTTTCTCGGTGAATCAGGATCCGGGAAAACAACCGTTCGCTCACATTTTCTCTCGTCGATGCTGTCAATGTCTTCTACGCCTCTGTCTACAAAGCTGTCCTACGCTGCATTTGTGTTCGATACGCTGACGACCACCAAATCTGTGACGACACCAACGGCTTCAAAGGCTGGCTTGTTCTTCGAGCTCCAATACGACACATCAACTTCGATGCACCCTACACTCATTGGCGGTAAGCTGCTAGACCATCGATTAGAAAGAAGCAGAATCGCGGCAGTGCCTACCGGAGAGCGAAGCTTCCACGCCTTGTATTACCTCCTCGCGGGAACAAGCGCAGCTGAGAAACAACATTTGGGTCTCGATCTGCCGGCATATCAAGCCTCCGATGCTGGCAATCGGGCCAGCGTTGGAGGTGGGCAGAAGCGATGGCGATACCTGGGCCACCCCACACAGCTCAAGGTCGGCATCAACGATGCAGAAGGCTTTCAGCATTTCAAGACCGCCTTGAGAAAACTTGAGTTCCCACGACCTGAGATTGCTGAGATTTGCCAAACTTTAGCCGCGATCCTGCATTTGGGCCAACTGGAATTTCACACCACACAATCGACTACTACTGCTCCTGATGACAGCGGTGGGTATTCACACGAGGGTGGTGAAGCAGTCACAAGCGTACGCAATCGCGAGTCGCTCGAAATCATTGCGGCTTTCTTGGGAGTCGCCGAGTCTGATCTGGAGACAAGTCTAGGCTACAAGACGAAGACTTTGCACCGTGAGCGCGTCACGGTCATGCTTGATCCCAAAGGAGCTCGCGAAAACGCGGATGAGCTAGCAAGAACACTCTATTCACTATTGGTCGCTTACGTACTGGAGACGGTGAATCAGCGCGTCTGTGCTGTCGACGAGGTCATTGGGAACACCGTATCCTTGGTCGACTTCCCTGGCTTCGCTCAGCAATGCTCCACTGGGTCAGCTCTCGACCAGCTTCTCAGCAATGCTGCCACCGAATCGCTCTATCATTTCTGCCTGCATTCTTTCTTCGAGGAAAAGGCTGGCATGTTAGAGACTGAGGAGATATCAGTCCCGCCTACCAGCTACTTTGACAATTCCGACGCCGTCAAAGGTCTCCTAAAGCCAGGCAATGGTCTTTTGAGCATCCTTGACGACCAGATGCGACGAGGCAAGACTGATCTGCAGTTCCTTGAGAGTGCTCGAAAGCGTTTTGAGGGCAAGAATCCTGCCATCGAAGTGGGGTCTTCCATGACGACCATCCCTGGCAGCAACTTCCAGACACGCAACCAGAACGCCACCTTTACTGTGCGTCATTGGGCCGGCGAGGTCGAATACCCTGTGGACGGTCTTCTCGAAGAGAACGGAGAGGTCGTCTCCGGCGATCTCATGAACTTGATGAGGTCCACCAAGAGCGGCTTTGTGAAGAGCCTGTTCGGTCAAGAAGCCCTCACAACCGTTGTTCACCCGCAAGATAAGAACGCCGTCGTACAGGCGACCCTGAGGTCAAAGCCATCTCGAACACCTAGCATGGCTCGGCGAAGAGGCGATAGGCCAACCCGTCTGGGATCCCGGCCGTTTGACGACAATGGATCACCGGCACCTGAAGCGGACAACGAAAGCTCGCTCGGCGCGACGCAGAGCAAGGGTGGCCGGCGTCGAAAGGTCGATGCCAACACTGGTGCTCAAGGCGCATCAGCGGAGTTCCTATCCTCGTTGGACAACATCACCAAGTCAATCTCCTCACCTAACACAAATCCATATTTCGTTTTCTGCCTGAAGCCGAACGACCGTCGGATTGCAAATCAATTTGACAGCAAATGCGTTCGTGCACAGATTCAGACATTGGGCATTGCGGAGATCAGCCAAAGGCTACGAAACGCCGACTTTAGTATATTCGTACCGTTTGGAGAGTTCATTGGCATGACCTTGCCGGATGACATCATGATGGGCAGTGAGCGTGAGAAGGCCGCGGCGATCCTAGAAGAGAAGCACTGGCCCGTCAACGAAGCTCGCATTGGCCTTACTGGTGTGTTACTAAGCGAGCCATGCTGGATGTCTATCGCCAAGGACGGCCACGGCGCTGGACCTCAAGCGCGGTCACTCCATCAAGAAACACCAATGTATGAGCGAACGACGTTCCTCTCTGACGCTCAGCTCGGCGGTCTTAGCGACTCCCGGATGAATCTGCTGAACGGGGGCACACAGTCTTTCCATGATGACAAGTCAGGCGGCTATTTTGGCAGCAAAGAGATCGATGCCAAATCCGAAGCTGCTGGCTCTGCATTCCACCAGGGAGACATGTTCAAAAACATGGAAAGCAGAGAGGAGATGGCAGAGAAGGGCAACGAAAAGACAATGGAGGAAGTTGACACGGTTCACACCAGCGGCAGTCGAAAGCGATGGATGTTCGTTGTGTGGCTTCTTACCTGGTACATCCCTGGCTTCGCCATCAAAGTCTTTGGTCGCATCCCGCGGAAGGACATTCGGGCCGCCTGGAGAGAGAAGTACGCCATCAACTTGCTCATCTGGCTCACATGCGCAGTTGCTATCTTTTTCATCGTTGTCTTCCCCATGCTCATCTGTCCGAAACAATTCGTCTACTCTCTGGAGGAGCTGTCAAGTCACAACGGCGTGAAAGGAGCAGATGCCTTTGTCGCTATGCGCGGGATGGTGTTCAATCTGGGGGCGTTCATACCTTCGCATTACCCTAACATCATTCCAGCCTCAGCATTGAACAAGTACGCAGGCAAAGATGTCACACCCTTGTTCCCTGTTCAGGTATCCGCGATGTGTCCTGGCCAGGACGGCTCTGTTGACCCCGCAGTACAGCTATCATTCCAATCCACCAACTACACGCAGCAAACAAATCAGGTGAACGCTGCTGACCCCAATGCGCAATATCACGACTTCCGGTGGGCTTACGGACAGAACGGCGAGCCTAACAAAGATTATCGACCAGACTGGCTGACGTACCAGATGCTTTACCTGGAAGAGCATTTCTTCAAGGGTCGAGTTGGGTACTCACACAAGTACATGAATACGCTGGTGGACAAGCAAGCGAGAAACATTGCGTACATCAACGACCGCGTCTATGACCTGACAACCTACATCAATGGCGGCGTCCCCAACGGATACCCAGCAAACTATACGGGCGATCGGATCTCATCAGATGCTTCTAACACGTACATGGTCAATGACGTCGTGGATCTGTTCCGCCAAAGTGCCGGTCAGGATATCACTCAAAAGTGGCAGGCCCTCGCTATGGACCGGCAGACGCGGACGAATATGCAAGTCTGTCTCGACAACTTGTTCTATGTCGGCGCTGTGGACACTCGTAACTCGCCACAGTGTCAATTTGCGAACTATCTCATGTTGGCCATCTCCCTCTTACTGTGCCTCGTCATTGGGGTCAAGTTCCTGGCGGCTTTGCAATTCGGCAAGAAGAACCTACCCGAGAACCTCGATAAGTTCATTATTGCCACCGTTCCGGCCTACACCGAAGACGAAGACTCACTGCGTCGCGCCATCGATTCTGCGGCTCGCATGCGATACGACGACAAGCGTAAATTGCTCTTCATTGTCTGCGACGGTATGATCATTGGACAAGGCAACGATCGACCCACACCACGCATTGTACTCGATATCTTGGGTGTTCCGGAGACCGTGGATCCTGAGCCTCTGAGCTTTGAGAGCTTGGGTGAAGGTCAGAAACAACACAATATGGGCAAAGTCTACTCTGGGCTGTACGAAGTTCAAGGTCACATTGTGCCGTTCCTTGTGGTCGTGAAAATTGGTAAACCTTCGGAGGTGTCACGGTACGTCAAACAAACCATTCCCCTCTCACATCGCCGCGCGCTGACATTTATAGACCCGGCAACCGAGGCAAGCGTGACTCGCAAATGGTCCTCATGCGCTTCTTGAACCGTGTCCACTACAATCTCCCAATGACGCCCCTCGAGCTCGAGATGCACCATCAAATACGGAACATTATCGGCGTAAACCCCACGTTCTACGAATTCTTGCTGCAGATCGATGCCGACACCGTCGTTGCGCCAGACTCTGCCACGCGTTTCGTCTCAGCGTTCATCAACGACACTCGCTTGATCGGGGTGTGTGGTGAAACGGCCTTGACTAACGCCAAATCTTCCATCGTCACCATGATACAGGTTTACGAATACTACATCTCGCACAATCTCACCAAAGCATTTGAATCGCTCTTTGGCTGCGTCACTTGTCTACCGGGTTGTTTCTCCATGTACAGGATCCGCGCTGCAGAGACCGGCAAGCCACTCTTCGTCTCTCGCGAGGTGGTAGACGCCTATGCCGAACTCCGTGTGGACACCCTCCACATGAAAAATCTCCTTCACCTCGGAGAAGATCGTTACCTTACTACCCTCCTCATCAAATTCCACAGCATGTACAAGACGAAATACATCTTCCGCGCGCACGCTTGGACAATCGCACCCGAAAGCTGGAAGGTCTTCCTCTCGCAGCGCCGCCGCTGGATCAACTCCACCGTGCACAACCTCATCGAGCTCATTCCGCTCCAGCAGCTCTGCGGCTTCTGCTGCTTCTCCATGCGCTTTGTTGTGTTTATCGACCTACTCTCCACTATCGTCCAGCCCGTCATCGTCGGCTACATCGCCTATCTCATCTACAAGATCGTCTCCGACCCCTCCAACATTCCCATCTGGTCCTTCATCATCCTCGGCGCGATCTACGGCTTACAGGCCATCATCTTCATCCTGCGCCGCAAGTGGGAAATGGTGGGTTGGATGGTCATCTACATCTTGGCAACGCCCGTATTCGCTATGGCATTGCCTCTGTACAGTTTCTGGCACATGGACGATTTCTCCTGGGGTAACACGCGTGTAGTGACAGGGGAGAAAGGCAACAAGGTCGTGGTCTCCGACGAAGGGAAGTTCGACCCATCTACGATCCCCCATAAGCGCTGGGAAGAATACCAGGCAGAGCTTTGGGAGGCGCAGACCGCCACCGCGGGCGCCGACGACGACACGAGAAGTCTCGCTAGTGGCGTCTCCTACGCGACGAAGTCGGGGGTCATGTATCCGAAGAGTGACGCCGGCAACTTCTACGGGCCGCAGGTGCACACGCAGGCATTGCGTTCGGAGTCGCAGCTGGGCTTCCACCCGCCCAGCAGGCCGATGTCAACGAATCTGGGCTTGGGTCCCCCGCCACGGTATAACAGCGGTACCAGTTTTGGGGGGGCTCAGGCACTGCCCGGGGCTGGGTACGAGATGATGGATCTGGGCCAGCTGCCGAGCGACGATGCGATTTTGGCCGAGATCCGCGAGGTCCTGCGAGGGGCGGATTTGATGGCTGTGACGAAGAAGAGCGTCAAGCTGGAGCTGGAAAGGCGGTTCGGCTGCAGTCTCGAGGCGAAGAAGACGTACATTGGGAGTGCGACCGAGGCGGTGCTGAGCGGGCAGCTGTAGGTACGTCCGTTGTTCTAGCGTGTAACGTGGAGGGCATGAGCACAATAGTGAAGAGTAGGCGATGTACGACTGTATGTCATGGAATCTGGCGTTGCTTCTCATATGCATTGGAAGACGGATGGAAAAGGGACCTGCACAGCATGGCATGACGGTCACGGTTTCTCTTTGATAGTAATGTATGAGCTAAATATTAAAGTGTCTAGCATTTACACGTCTACTTGAGTAGTCCTCTCATGGTTTGGAGCGTCGTCTCGCCCGATCATTATGCTGGCGCAGCAACCATCAGGCGACTACGTGGCTATCTGATGGGCTCTGAGACGCGGCTGGAATCTGGGCCAAGAGTCGCGGCGTGGGAAACTCTCATCCCGTGCTCCGACGGGTCATGCTCGACAGATCAGTCATCCGCGGTGTTCGGACCTTGGACAGCAGGTTTGAAGATGACGCCTGTGTGGTAGATGCCGAACGCTGGTTGTCGAGCGCTGGACCTTCCTGTCAGCTTGCGTAAGAGGTATAATGAACCAACGTCAGCCGATGATTTCCTGTACAACATGAATATCGACAAGAAACGCAGCTGAGTTAAGACATTCGAGGTTACACCCACAGAGAGCCACCAAAAAGACCATTTTTGAATACGTATCAGGGGCGTGGACTCTCTGCTGCATGATATTTTACGCTTGTCTACAACAGAGCGAGTGTCCAACATCCCGAGTCTATGCGCCGGCTTGATGTCAATCCCACAATAGCCTTCGAAACGGTGAAGGATAGGCGCAGCTGTTACGCCTCAAGATGAGGTCGTCCCTTAATCTATGTTAAGGCCCTGCTGTGGGATACTAGGTGTATCCACGGGACGGCCGATGTCCGCTCATGTCTAGTATCTCAAGCATGCGTGCCGGACCAGTATAGCTCCGAAGTCGTATGAAGAGTGATCAAGAGCTGGCGTAGCAGAGGTTCATGAAGATGGATGCACTGCTGGTGCTGTATATGTGCCGGATGCTCTGTTTCCAGAACAGGTTCCAAAGCGTCTGATAGACGGTCAACATCCAGAAACTTTGAGCAGACATGCTAGATTGGTATCATCTTCAAAGCCCCGTAATACGGGTTAAAGAGCTGGCGCGGCGGATTGCTCTTGAGGTCAAGGACATCACTGATGGAAGTGCTTTACTCTACAACATGTCAAGCGTTCTTGAGATAAATCTAAGGTGTCGAGCAAACACCCTAGATCGATGTCCTTCCAACCTACCTCAACCTAAGGTGGAAAACTGGCGTAGCAGAGATTCTCCAAGACCGAAGCATCAGCCAGGCTGTACGTGTGCTCCGCCATACGGGACGTCATACGCGAACGACGCCTTTGACGCCTGGGATTTTGAGTAATACACACGGCATCGCCATTGTCTTGAATAACCTCGGTACGAAGGTAGAGAGACGGCGTAGGGGAATTCTGCCACGTTAGAGGAATTTCATGTACTGTGCAGGTGCTATTCCGTATGGGACTGGAGGCGCGACTAGTACTACATTCTGAGCATATAGACCACATTAGTATCATCCTGAAACGCTGCATTGTAAAGGAAAAGAGCGGGCGTAGCGGAAATTTGGTACGGTAGAGGAACTTCATATACTGTGCAGGTGCTATGCTGTGTGAGACTGGAGGCGAGTGACGCTCAAATTTGAGCATGTATACGGTGTTAGTACTATTTTGAAGTGCCTCGCTAGGTTGGTAAAGAACTCCAGTAATAGAAGTTTTGTAGGGTTACGGTATTACTTGTGGTGTACAGGTGCTGTACTGTACGAGCAATCACACCGCATCGATATAATCTTGAGACATCTCGATGCGGAGGTGAGGAGCTGGCGTAGCCAAAGCTTTGGTAGGGTAGAGGCAATACTTGTGCTGTACAGATGCTCTGTTTTATAATATCCTGTAGGCTACGATTAGGGCCAATGTACATCATTATAAGCCTATATACCTTGCCGATACTGTTTCTAAAATAGCATTGAGAACGGTTAAGAGGTGGCGTAGCAGATTTGTTTGAGACGAGGGACATTACTTGTACCATGCAAGTGCTCTGCTTCGCAATATACTGTAGGCTGCGATCAGTGCCATTGTACAACATTGCGAGCCCATATGCCTTGCCGATATTGTTTCTGAATTAGCATTGGGAACGGTCAAGAGGTGGCGTAGCAGATTTTTTTGAGGTTAAAGACAGTACTTGTACTATGCAGGTGCTCTGCTTAATAATATTCTGTACGCTACGACAGCGCCAGTATACAATATTGCGAGCACATACGCCTTATTGATATTGTTTCTGAACCAGCCTTGGGAACAGTAAGGGACTGGCGTCGTAAATATTCTGTAGGGTGGAGGCATTACTTGTACCATGCAGATGCTCTACTTTATAATATCCCATAGACTACGACAGAGCCAATGTATAACATCGTGAGCATATACACTTCATAGATAATATTTCTGAATTAATATTAGCAACCGTAGAGGGCTGGCGTAGCGGATTGTTCGAGACGAGGGACATTACTTGTACCTTGCAAACGCTCTGTTGCTGGATAATGCGCCACAAATTGGCCGACAATATGGTTGAATCGTAGTTACATGCTTTCAATGAATAGCAATTGCAGGTTAAACATTCGGACCCGCGCTGAGAATTTTTACGCAGCGCGGGTGGAGCGGGCACAAAAAGGACCGAAAAGAGGTAGGAACTCAAATGTGTGAATGCTCTATTACTTACTCTTTACACCCACCACGACGTGCCCCGGAAGACATCCAATAGCTTTTCTACAGCCTTTTGATCCATCGGATCACCTCCAGCGCCCGCGGTATTCTGCAATGCCAGCACAAACTCGTGTTCTTGCTCAAGAAACCTGCCCCCAGCTTCCACGAGCGAGAGCTGTCGCGCAGGGTTGACAAAGTCTAGAAAACTCTGAGCCGCTCCCTCCCACTGGCGCAGCACTAATGACTGCCCTTTCCGTAACAAACAAACCCCGCTGATCTGCTCGAGTACGGCATAGTGTAGTAACTCCAAGCCCCCTGTGCTCATTTCCAGTGATTCCACCTTTGTCAGCAGCGTAGACCACGCCTCATCGATGAAGCTCCGCATGCATGCTAGCACGTCTCCGAATAAGTGTTTCGCCTCAACAGCAACTCGCCTGGTCATGTTGGTATCTTCACGTCTAAGAACGCTTCCGGATGGATGACGTATCCTGTCTGCCCATAGAACATTCATGGCGTTTGTCACCTTCGACGCTCGAAGCCAGAAGCCAAAGACATCAGCGTAAATCGCAAGGACTCTTGGCGTAAACAGAGTCGCAAGGTCAGGAGGAGGCGAATAGACCAGCTGCAGAGAGTCCAGCGCGTGGAGAGACGCATTCCCAGGATCGAGCATCGAGATGGTATCTGGTGCCATATCGTAACGTACCGCGAAGCACATGCCAGCCGGTAAACCCAAGAAAAGGCTCCATTGCGATTGAAGACTGGGACCGGGCGCGCTGAAGGGGGCGTGTTCCAGAATCGAGCGCATTGCAGCGCTTGTCAATTGGGCGTGCTGCCTTGATACTGGTCGCATAATGCTCAATTGGAGGGCGTGGGCAAAAGGCAGGTCGCTGCAAGGCCATACCACCCCTACTAGTTGCTGATCAGGTTGTTGATTTTTGTCGTCAAAAATGAGTAGTCTGTGCGTTTCTTGGATCAGCGCGATGGTGGCGGGCAAAACAAACGTCGGAAAAGCCAGATCGTCTTCAGGTGGGTTGGGGGCAACGCTTGTCGACCTCAACCCCGTGTAGATTTCTAATTTCTCCAGCCACTGTTGGGCTATGCGTTTAAACGCTTCCTGCAGAACGTCCTGTAAGCTGCTATTGCCGTCTTCGTTGGCCTGCAGATACTCAAAGGTCCTGCTCAAGACATCTGCGTCTGTTGTGCTTCCGTTAGTCTGCTGCTCAAGATCCTTGAACGCGTGCGAAAGGGCCTTCAGGGGCTCAAAGGCGGCCTGCAGCTGCAGCAGGGTCTGCATTTCGTTGTTAGCATCCATCAACTGGTCCTCCATCGTCGAGAGTACATCGCCGACGGCACTTGCAAGCGCAACACGCGCTGGTAGTGTGTGGCTTCCGTCAAACACAATCTCTGCGAAGCGCTTCAAATCTCGCACGCGACGCCCAAGCTCCAGGATTGCGTCGATTACCTCAGTCGATGTCTCAAAGCTGTATCCAGACGCTCTCACATCCTCGATCGCCGGCGCGAAATCTCCTTTATCGGCATCGAATGGGAACAGTACCGACTCCCTCCCAAAGCCAAGCTGCCACAGCGACCTCAGCAAAACATCAACCTTGACCGCATTACCTACGCTCTCGCTACCGTCGCGGTTGCGCGCACGCACGACCAGAGCCGCATCGAAAGCCGCTGCTCCAGCTTCGCTCAGAAAGCTCGGCTGTGGCTCCTCTGACTTCTTACCTCCAAACGCCTCCCATGACAACAGTTGACACCTCGGTGGCAGTTCCTGGAATACCTCTGGCGCGTGCCATGCATCCTCGAACCCCGTTTGTGGAGGCGTTGTAAAATCTAGCGGCTCAAGACTGATCTCGGAAGCGCTTTGGTCTGAAAACTCGGGATCCTCATCGAGCCTAAGGTCTTCAAGAGGTGGGAGGTCAAGATCGAGCCATTGCTCGTACCCTAACAGCGCTGCGCCGTCTTTCCCGCCAAGGAAAGCAGTATCGGGCAGTTTGACATCATTGACTGGTTCAAGCTTGAGATCTAGGCCGGGATCGAAGATGTCGTCTAGCGGTGCCGGGGCCCTGAATAAGTTTTTACGGGCCGCGCTGAAGTCTGGGATGGCGAAGGCATCGTGCTTATCAGTCCGCATCTCTGAGAAAGGATGGCTTCGCATCTTGATGTTCCTTGAAGGCTTTCAAATTGAAGTTGCCCGTCGTGGGATCGGGAAGAGATTGAAAGGTATGAGAATTGTAGCCTCGTATCTTGAGTCTCTGAAGCCCTTGGGCTTTCAGGTTGGTTTTGTGCTTTGCGAGCTATTGGGAGGAGACTGCAAGATCTGGGAGCGGGGGCCTTGCATCCCGAGCATCCTTATTCCCTCTAGGTTGGACTTCGGTTTTGTTGGCTATACAGACAAGAGAAGGAGGCTTGGGAGTGGCTGCCTTGGGAGTGGCTGGCTTAGGATCCCGATCCTCCTTGAACACTTCCAGATGGTGGTCAAATTCGTTGTGGAGAGTAGAAAAGAAGAGACGGAGGGCAGTATAACGCTAAGTAATCGTCCAGTCAAGTCAATTAACGATCAAATCCTGCTCTCATATTCAATTAGGACGCCACCCATTTGCTCCTGTCCTCGAACACACGTTTTCAGGCGCAAAGTGGCCAGAATTTCATCTCGAGCCTTCCGCCCGTCTACGTGTAAGTTGGAGGACGCGTCCCAATCACTGTAATCCCTGATCACGCGTACACGTCTCGGTCCCGGTCTATCTCCGCTCGCCGAACCTTCCGTCCTCACCGAACCAATCACAAAGCCCCCAAAGTAAGCAGCCCGGAAATACAGTTCCAGACCACAATACAAAGCGTGGCCACTTTCGCCTTTCATTCTCCTCCATCATCGCACATTTCCACGATCTGCAATTATCACAAAACATCCTCCACACCACATTGAAACAGATAGCACCGCCAGATACCACCGATACCCAAGAAGTCCAACAAAAATCCACAAGTTCAACAAAATGGCCACCCAAACCATCCCCTCCACCTGCTGCGGCCGCACCAACGAAGGCGTGTGCGCCTGCGCACAAGAGGCCACGTGCTCTTGCGGACAGCGAAAGGCGCTGCAGTGCAACTGCGAGAAGGCGACGACGGAGAACGTGATCTCCGGGGAGAAGTGCGCGTGTGGACTGAGGGGCAAGGGTGAGTTTGCTTTGTCTGGCAAAGACGCAGAATCCTGGGGATGAAGGATAAAGCTGACGGTGCAGCAGACTCGTGCAATTGCAAGACGCAGGAGATGCCTGGTGAGACGGATTTCACTGGGAAGAAGTAGCGCTCTGAGCGAGCGGCCGAGGTGTGGAAGGCACATGGCCGTCTGCTCCGAGGCGGTTTGAACGAGGACGATACGTTACGCAAATCGTACGACGTGATGGATCACAGATTGGCATGAACACAGAATGTCAGGGCGCAAGCCATTTTGAATACTAGCTGTACAAATATTGGAATGAATGTACCATTGATCGATACTCCATCCGCTTGCTGTGGACACGTGTGAACGTGGTGCATATATGGTGGTACGTACATGGTGTTCATCCTCACAGCGTAGCCGGAGGCCAGTCTGCAAGGATAAAAAGCCGCAGAAGGTGCGGCGCTGCTGGACTGGACATTGGACAGCCATATGACTGTTCAAAGCCTGTCCAGGTCTAGGTCGTTGCGTTTCGCAGAGCATGTGCGTCCTGGGTCAAGAGCGACCTTGACACAGGACGCACATACAGCGAGTCTGTGAACGCTGACACTCGTTGACCTGTAGCCACGGTCTCGTTGCTGTCCGTAACTGTCAGCCCACTTTTGATGCAACAAAATGCATCCGCTCAGACGTCGGCCGAGCGCCGCAGGGGCTGTTCGGGCTGGGCTTTCAACTTGTCGCCCGCGATATAGCTTGGGAAAAGATGAGTCGAAGTATGTTGTTCATGATGCCTAAAGACTCGTGAGTAATACAAAGCCATGCTGTCAAACAGATGCTCGCTCTTCCTTGTCCTCTTGCTCACACTCATCGTTAGTCGTATTCGTACATGTCTTCGAAAAGTACCACGCACGGTGACCCATGTCGCACTCAAGTGTGCCGTCGTAATGCATGTTCTGTCTGGGTATTCCGTATGCTTTCACAACGCCACATGATGCATCGAGAAAGCCTCCCCATACCTAGTAAAAGAACATAAACGCCTTTAGCATCGTTGTCAGCCAGCCATCCACACAGGTCTTCATGACTCCAAGTACTGGGAATCATGCATCGACAGCCTTGTCAATGCAGGACATTTGCGACTCATCCTCCGACAATTGTATTAGGGGACATGGCCCGCGAGCCCGGCGGAATAGGGGCCACTCACCTGTCCATACGCATCATCTCTTCATGCCACTACTGGCCTGCGATACGGCGCAGAAGCATGCGCTGCTCGTTGAACATGCTGTAGTTGCCTGTGTACAAGACATCAAGGATGCTGATTTGCTGGTTTTGTTTCTGCAGGTCTTCGGCCTCGTGGAAACGATAGCGCAACCTGTTATACGCATCTTGAAACGCATTGAAGATGATGCCGGCGTTTTTGGAGGCCTTCGCAATGTTGTTTCTCTCATTGTCTGGATCTTTGATGACAAGGGTCGGCGACATTGATTGCTGGACTTGGTTAGCTGCGTAATTCGGGGGACTGAAAGGGCCGCGTTTCACCTTTCTCTCAATCCTCATCGTTCCCATGTTGATCTCCATTGTGAGCAGGTCGAATCTCTCCCGATGTCCATAAAAGTCGAAGAACCTATACAATAGCATACCCAGATTGTCGGCTGCAGCACTTTTTCCATCGCTCACTTCATCCCAGTTGTGGATGAGATAGACAGCCAGACACGTTACCGTAAAGCCACCTATTCCGCCCTGAGAGGGATCATCGAACTCGCGCATATTCAGATACAATTTGACAAGCGCGACGAGTGGTGACAACTCTGGATAGCGCTCATACCACTCTTGATATGTCTCGATCGTGATAAGGCCGCTTGTGTTCTCAAACGAAATATCCACTTGCAGGTTGGTGTCCTTATCATGATACTTGATCAGTGGCACTCGTGCGCCAAGAATGCCCATGGGCCGACCACGAGACAGATTAGCCATCTGAAATTTGTTCAAGACCTTGTAAAGAGATGTTTGTTTCTTCTTGGCTCCGAACATCTCCTGGCCACGCTCCTCAAATTGCTTGGTCATAATGACGATGTCCATGTCTGCGGTGGGTAGATAAAGACCAGCTGCGAAGGACCCGAAGGCTCGGGCGATGCACCTGGGAAAGTGTCTGTCGAAGAACGCCTGCAACTTTTGGATGACTCCTTGGCGTGCCTGGTCCTCAAAAGGACGCGGCTGAAGATACTCATAGAACAGCTCGGTAGCTTCTATGTGCATTTGTTGCATTTTGTCTTGAACTGGAGGGAGAGTGGGAATCCAACTTAACCAAGGACGATCCGAGCCAGACGCCCACTTCGGGAGGAGAAATGAGTCACGTCCCCGCAGACTAGAATTCGCGCCATACGGATCGCGCTCAGAGATCTCATCGTGGCCTCGCTTCTTACCTCGTCCGGCGGCAGCTTGTTGTGGGCGAACTTGAGCCGGTTGTTGAGGTGCTGACGCTGCCGGCGCGGGAAGCCAACGGCTAGGCACACGCGCCTTGGCCTTGACATCGGGATTGGAGCGGGGCCACGACGGAGTTGGCGGAGGCTGATCAGTTCGATTGGGCATGGGATAAAGCAGTGCGTTGGCGGGAGGATGGCCTTTCTGCGTCGGCGGAGGCGGTGCAAAGCTGCCATTGGAAGCCACGCCTCTGATATGGTGGGATGCTACAGGTGGTCCACTACGAAACGTGAACTGCTGCTGCTGCTGCTCACGACGAAGACTTGGTGCATGTGAGTCTGAGCTGACTTGACCTTCTTCACTGTGATCTCCGTTGACGTCGGATCCAAAAGCGATGAAGTCGCTTCCGTCTCCTTGAGGCCCACTTTGCCCGGTCGTCTCACGAGCCTGGCGTATGAGCTTGACGTAGTCGGGGTGTTTGGCATTCTCGTCGACTTCTATTGCAAGGCCCGAATATGGGTCAGGATTTGACCATTTTGGCTTGGCAATGTCTTCATTCTTGGTAGTAGCTCTGCGCTTAGGGGGCGGTTGTTTGTCTTCCTCATCAGAATCCTTGTCAAGTTCGATGACTTCAATGGCTTTGTTGGCTTCAGCAGCATTGTACTTGGACGAGCTGTTACCCATGCCTTCGAGCTGCTCTGGGGTAGACTGGCGATGGCCAGACAAGAGATCACGCTGAGATGTCTTCTTCCGGCTGGAGCCTCCTTGGCGTCGCCCTACGCTTGGGCCCGGTGGCGGGCGGTTGCGTTGTGCGCGGGGCCCAGCAGGTGGCCGGGAGAAGCTGGGTTGATCCGGGACAGAGGCGCGAAACGAAAAGTCTCCCGGTCGAATACGCTGGCCGCCGGGGTGTGAGTTTGGACGGTACTGGTCTACACCAACAGGAGGGCGAGGAGGGGGGGGATTGGCAATCTGACCTGGTCGATACGAGTCGGTCGTGTTGCTGCTGTTGCCAAAGCGATACATGCCTTTGGCCTCTGCAGCTGGAGGTGAATGGGGCCTTATATAACCGCGTAGCCGAGCCATGGTGAGGAGGGGGCTCTGAGCGAGAAGGCAAGAGCGAGCTCAAGTTGCGCCTGCCAGCGCCGCGAAGATTGTCGTGACGTGCAGTTCAAAAAACATGTCGGCGATAATTCTCGGCTTTAAGAGCATTGAAGGAGACTGACTCGCAACAGCAGCGATACCTTCAATCAAGAGCTTCTGTTTATCCCGTACACACTTGAAAGAGACCTTGCTGGCTCCTCCGCAATTAACCTATTCGTACGCTTCGCCAGGACGTTCACGTCTGCCACTCTGCCAAATACTCAATCTTGTTATGGACTGGTGAAGCATGACCGTAACTGTCGCAGACGATCCACGACCAGCAGCTTTACTAGCTGTTCCTGAGATTGATTTTGCGAAAAGCCCTGCAGTCACATCGCCATGCCAAAGCTCGTGAAGGAAACCTCGACCGCCGACCACATCGTAAGGCGAACCCTCGTGGTCGACAATGGCGCATACGACATCAAGGCTGGTTTTGCGTCCGACGGGGCGGACGCTTCAGCGACAGTGATATCCAATTGCATAGCACGTGGCCCCGATGGCCCTCGTAGTACGAAGGTCTACATTGGGGACCAGCTCGAAACATGCAAAGACTTTGCGGAGATGGCCTTTCGCAGGCCGGTGGAGAAAGGCTTCGTGGTCAATTGGGACGGCGAAATGGACGTGTGGAAGCAAGCCTTCTTCAAGCAAGGCGCAAAGCTCGAATGCGAGCCTCGTGATACAAACATCATTTTGACAGAAGCACCGAACTGTCCACAGACGCTTCAGCACAACACTGATCAAATACTCTTCGAAGAGCTCGAGTTCGCGTCAGCCTACAGGTGTATTGGTCCGTAGTAAGATCGGCCTCCACCAGTGGCTGAATGAGGATGTCATACTGACTGAACTTCAGGCCCGAGTCTGAACTACTACAATGATCTCTCTGCCCTATTTGGGAGCGCCAGTGAAAAGCCGCCGGAGGGCATGCTCATAATTGACTCAGGATACTCTCACACGACCATTACCCCCTTACTCTACGGCCGCCCCGTCCACCAAGCAATCAGGCGGCTCGATGTCGGCGGCCGACTTCTTACGAATCGATTGAAAGAGCTGATATCATTGCGCCAGTTCAACCTCATGGACGATACGCACCTTGTCAATGAAATAAAGGAAGATACCTGTTTCGTCAGCCAAGACTTCCGCATCGACCTGGAGCAATGTTGGAGGCCGAGCAAGAAGGGTGTCGATGTCAATCAGCCACTGCTGTCAACCACAAAGCCGGTGGTAGTCGACTACGTCCTGCCAAATTACCACTCCACTTTTCGAGGTCGTATCAAGCCCCACGAATCGAAGCCTGCCTTGGCACGATTCGCCGGCAAGACCGCGACTGGCGAACAAGGACCCATCGAAGATGCATGTATACTTGGCAATGAGCGCTTTGTAGTACCCGAGCTCCTGTTTGCGCCATCAGATGTGGGTATGAGCCAAGCGGGTCTTGCGGAGGCGGTCGTGCAGAGTCTGCGAGGACTACCGACCGCTCTTTGGCCTGCAATGCTCGCGAACGTGCTGCTTGTCGGAGGCAACACGAAGATGCCAGGATTCGTTGAGCGCTTTGAGTCCGATCTAAAGAGCATTGTACCCAGTGAGTGTCTTGTGCGAGTGCGACATCCGACTGATCCGGTCACGTACAGCTGGCTTGGAGGCACTAAGTTGGCACAAGATGCGACTGCATTGCGAAGCCGTGTAGTTACTCGCGAGGAATATCTCGAGAATGGAGCCCAATGGACGGCAAAGCAATATCTGCGGCCCCATTGAACCGCTGGCTAGCATCGAGCAAGAAGAAATAGCGCGGTCGCATCAAACTACAACGAAGCTTCAGCCGCAAGAGGGTGGACAAAGATGACACGATCAGAATCATCACAGGTCCAGAGCAGCTCAGTCTGCGATGTTTCGTCACAAGATGTCTCTGTATCATCTCGCAAGGTGTCAGATAGCAGGACAGTCCGCGCGAACGTCTAGAACAGGGCACATCGGCGAGGCGAGGAGCTTCAACGCGTGTTTGGAGTCAGCGAAGAAGATTGCCGGTCAGGTGTGAGCGATTTTGCGAAGCTATTCACGAGTCAGATGATCTTCCATTGTTTGCTGCCACCGACCAAGCAATATCGGCGATAGCTTTGGGCAGCGAGCATGAATTCCGAGAGAGCTCGCTCACAAACTCACAATTGACAAAGGACGCTAGCGAGCGTAAACACGGGCGATCTGCCGGCCGCCAAGCCAAACAACGCCCAAATATAGCCTATACAGGGCAACGTTACATGAGCATTCCTCCGCCCTCACTTCACGCTCCTTGTTTTCATCTCGTAAAGTGTGGCATAGCCTCCCCGCAAACTCGCAAAGGATGCCCTACCTTCCCGGCCGTTATGCTGACTTCAGGGCCAGCCATTAAGTTGATCCCAAAGCCACCAGGCCGTTTGTGCCTGTCCATGGTTAACGCTTGCCGAGCGCGCTAATGGCCATTGTTTGCTTCCGACTACTAACTAGGCGGAGTGCGGTGAGCTCGTGATTAATTTTGGGGTCTCATGTCTCACCGTAAGGGCAATGCAGTTTGCCAAGCTGCTATTTTCAATGACCGGGCTAACTTACCTCCCTTGCCTGTGAGCTAATTGCGACCAGGATACGATGGCCCTTGTACGAGGGCACATGAGACATCTTGGACGTCTCTGGAATGAGAACGCATAAATAGGATGGTCTCGTCCACCTCAACAACTGTTTTCTTATCATCGCCACCATCACAAAGCACAAAGCCAATAGTACAATCCCGCGAACAACAAGCCTAATACCATTACAAAGTACTTCAATAATACTCATAATACCATAATACCAAAACACATCCTCAACCGTTAAAATGCACGCAAGCACCTCCGCCGCTCTCCTGGTCCTCTCGACCACCCTCGCCTCCGCCGGCAGCGTCTTCGTTGACAACCTCTGCCCCTTCCCAGTGTGGCTCAACACCAACGCGAACAACGACCCCGCGAGCCCGCCACGTCAGCTCCCTGCCAACACCATCAACGCGTACAACGAGATCCAACGCGGCCCTGACCCGGCCATCACCAACAACGTCATCCGCATCGACACCCAGTCTGACTTCAGGCACCCACTCCTGTTCACCTACCACCAGGAGCCGTCCAACGGCTACGACTACTACGCTCTGAGCACCATCTTCGGCGACCCGCTCCAAGCCCAGGGCTTCGAGGTCCTCACTAATGGCGGCCACCCCGCAAAGCGCTGTCCTCCCCGGACCGGCACTGACTGCCCGGGCACCTACTCGCCCAGCAACCCCAATGGTGATGGCGCTCTTGACCCTGTGCCCAATGGCTCCGACTTCACTTACCGTCTGTGCGCCAGTGATATCTTGTAGACGGTGGGACTGAGTGGCGCAGATCGGGGTGGAAAGGTGAAGGTGGAGATTGGACGATCTAATGAGTGCATTCCTTTGAGCGTCATGAAGCAAATAGCATAGACATGCAATACGATAATCTTGACCACATATCCACTCTTCTTCATGCTTGCTCTGCCTCAAGCATATTCTCTTCCATGCCCCCGCTCATGTAGACACTACAAATGCCCAAGCAAGTGCTTGTGGGAGTCATGCCAGTCTGTTGAGACATGGAAGTACGTACAAGCTACAATCTTTTATGTTGACAGACTGCAGACCGAATTACTCTCATAGCTCTCTAGGACTGACTGCACAACGTGACCTCCACGATGTTATCAGCTCACCACATGATCAGAACCTTTGCCCGCCATCCAATATATGCCTCCTAGCAGCTGCGGCAACGGTCTCTCGAGCCTGTTATTTGACTGCTAAGGTAGCCAGCAGGTTGGATCAAAGAGCGACGGACATTGACTTTTCGTAGATATGTCAGCCAATGGTTATGGATAAGGACCTAGCGAGTATGTGGAACCGGCATAACCCAATGTAAATGTTGACCGCTCTCGCTAGCCAATCTTGAACACGACTTCGCTGGGACTTCTGTTGCGTGGATACTCGACAGCTAGTAGAGAAGGAGACTTAGGTTGTTAGTGTTATGCACAGACTTCGCGGATAGATGTGTCATCCACGAGCTTTGCAAACCGTTCGTGTCTTGTTCGCGACTCGAAGTCGCTGCCATGCAAGTCACAGGAGGTTCGCGATGAGCCAGATAGTAGAGTCGACCGCAAAGCGAGATACAGTTCGCATTTCATGCTTGGAGACGAACTCAGGAAACAATCAAAAGGCGTGCTTCATGTGAGATTCTTGATACTGTCATTAAATCGAGAAGTGCGATATACAATTCGTCACGCCAACCCAACGCCGTCATTACTCTTCCCCACATCTCATCTCCCTCATTTCCGACTCCCCGTCCACCACTATCCCCGCCATCTCCATCCACCACATAACAATGATCAACCCACCGCAGCCGGCGCACCCGCAACAGGCACAGCACTATAACTAACCCACCCCGCCCCCGGCGCCTGCAGACACTGCGGCACCGTAAACACCTGACCCGGATCACTGCAATCACTAGTCGTGTACAGCGTAACCGCGAACAGGTCATCCGCGCAATTATTGGGGTTGACGGACGCCGCTGGGAAAGCTTGCGGTGGGTTTGCGCCTGGAACGCCAATGGGCTGGCAGATCACCGACGGCGGGGGGAAGACCGCGTGTCCGGAGGAGATTTGCGCGGTGGGGTTGTAGAGGGCGCAGGTTGAGGGGAGGCCGGCGATGAAGTAGGGGTAGCATTCTTGGCGGGCGGTGAGGGATTGGGCGGGGAAGGCGGAGGCGAGGGAAAAGGCGAAGGTGAGGAGGGGGATGTGGGTTAGCATTGTTGCTGTTTGTGGTGTGGCTTGGTGGTCGGGGATGCGGGTGGTTGATTAGGTGGTCAGGATTATGTATCAGACTGTTTGTGTGGTTATTGCAGCGTGATTTATGTATTCAATCTTGCTTGACTGCCATAGCTGCTATCGTCGCACGTCGGAGGCTGTGAAGACATCCCCGCTCCACTGATTTTGCTTGCAGAGCACAAGTTTGGGAAACAATCACTGTGCAAGGGTCCGCTGCAACCACACGTGGTACAGCATTTGTCGCACTGCGCGAAATTTGCAGATCTATTGCAATACGCACCAGCGAATGGGCTATTCGTAGCGATTGTCCTTGCGGCCGGGCATCTTTACCATGGTACCCCAGGTTTGGGGAGCTGTGCATTGGCAGTACTATTGAGTACAATTTTAGTACAATGAAGTCTGCTATCCGGAGGCTATCTGCCCAAGCGGCTAATGAGCCCAGTATTAGCTCGTTAATAGTCGGGGCTATTGAGACGTTTGGCAGGCGTTACGGAAAACAGTTCTTTGCAGATTGCGGGTATCCATCGCATGGATGTTTTGCAAGAAATTACTAGGTCTAAAAGGGTAATTTGCAGCACCTCTTGGCAACACCTAGCGCACATGTGCAAGCTTGTGTCAGGAAATGCTGGGCGCGGTTCACTCTTAGCCTGAGCCGCATGCGGGTGGCTGCATGAGGTTGTGGGGAAGGCTTGCGAGGGCGGTCAAGGATGACACGACGACGGCGTTGAGGGAAAACTGGTGGAGAGGGTTTGAGGCAATTTCGCATGGACTTCAGAGCCGGAATGAGCTAATGGTGCTATTCTGGGAAGCCCCAATGCCGGGCCGAGCGCGCTCCGTTGGGTAAGCGTTCCGAGATGGTATGTGGCGCAGTCGCCGAGGTCTCGGGAGGTGGATTCGTACGAGAAGGCGTTGGTGTCGGAGCTTGAGCATGATTCCATCAGATGCGTTGGGCTGGCTATTTGCAAGCGTCAAGATGCAATGGGCTGCAAGACAGACGCGTATATGCCGATTGGTTGACCAAGGTTTCCATGTGGATGTATGCTCCGGAACGAGCTCATATTCTGCCCACGGCGACGACCTGCCGATGGGCAACACACTCACCTCGCAAGACTAACACACTCTCGCCATCACCTAGTCAAAAGACCATCGGCTGCCTGGCGTATGCGCCAAATCCACAATCCAGCACTTTCTCATCGCAGACCCATTGATTAGGTTGATGCCCAGGAGCTTCCACCTGGACGCCTCTACTATCCCCTCAGCATATGCCGCTCGGTCCTGCCGCAACCTACTACCATCCAAGAAAGCTTATACGTGCAAGAGAAGCGCTCGCATTACTCGTAGAGAGCATGACTTGCCAGCAGCTATGTGGCCGGCTCTCGAGATCTTGCTCTGTTCGCGGAGCGGTGCAGCATATAAACATTGCACTTCCGTTGAACTCGAACGTTGAAACCCAAAAGCCTGTTCTCTCTCCACGTACTCTCTAGTCTCTTCATTCCTTTAAAGAATATCGACAAGATGCCATTAGCAATGCTCATGCCGATCAGCGATGGTAACAGCGATCAGATGAATAGGCACCAGACTGCCTTCTGGAGCTGCTTCTGGAGATGCCATTGGCGATTTAATGTGCGTCTGGTTCCAATCCGATCATATTCCGGGATATTCGACATCACCGTTATGCGACGTAGAAGCAGCGCCAAGCTGATTGTAAAGCTGGTAGTAGCCTTGTGAGCGTGCCCACGGGCTTTGAATATGCATCACCTGCTGAGAGTCCACGGTGTTGTGTTATCAGTTTCAGGACTTGATCGCTCCCCCGGCGTTCTCTCCATCCTTCAGTCCACCGGGCTTGCTAAGTAGTAAGAATGGCCTGCTCAATACACGACGGTCATGTTGCTATGGAGCACAAACCGCAATCGCAGCAGGTCAGCACCTTAACTACTCCGCCGGCGCTGCCCACTTTCGCTAGCCTTGCGAATATCTTTGATCATGCATGCAAGCTGTAATTCTATCACACACTCGCTCTTCTCGGAGCCATCGTCCGTCTCAACTTCTTCTCCTCTCCGCTTTCCGTCAGGCCGAAGGGTAATCCACCTTCCCCTGTGCCACCAGAGTCCTTCTTCAGGCCTGCCAGGTATTCCTTGCCGTACTCGAACCCGATCTTGACGATATCGTCGAATTTACCAAAGTCCAGCGTGCCGAACTCGGTGACGGGTGGGCGCATGTACCTCACACCTGGAGTATTCTTCGCCCTCTCGAGGGCATCGATAGAGCTTACGTAGGCGAGTTTGGCCTGCAGGGACAATGTCAGCATAAAGGTTCCTGTGCAGAAAGCAGAGCAGGAATGGGAAATAGAATCGGAGACTTCGAGGTCACGCCAGCTGAAGGGTTGCGGAGAGGATCACAGAAGCAAGCATAGTCGAATGCATGGAAGCTCAAGACTTACCTGAATCTCTGACAACGTGGGTGGGTTAGCAAAGTTGCTGAAAGGGTTCCAGCGGTTGATAGCTGCCCAGAATCCCGATAATGAGTCGCCGTATGCCTGCGGGGTTTGATCGTCGATAGAGCCGACATCAACGGCGAAAATGAGTGACGCTCCAAGCGATTTCATATGGCCGACCGTTAGGTTGTCCAAGTAGCCACCATCAACAAGCATGCTCCCTTCATCGCAGAGTGGTGGCACCAGTCCAGCTAACGACATCGACGCCCGCACGTAGCGCCACACATAGCCAGAAGTGTGTATCTCCTGCCGGCTTTTGCTGATGTTGGTAGTGTTGCAGTAGAACTCGAGCCAGAAGTCTTCGATCTGGGCTGTGCCAAACGTCTTGAATATACCACGATTGAACTCATGGCCGGTGGTGTAGCTTGCGCTGGGGTATGTGAGGTCCAATGCAAAGCGCCACATGCTACCCATGCGTCCAGCAAACTTCTTTGCTCGGCCATACAAAGGAACCATATCGGCATCCCAGGCGTACAAGCCACCGACAAAGGCGCCGATTGATGTCCCACCAACGAGATCGATTGGGACTCCTGCCTCTTCCATAGCTCGAATGATGCCAATGCTAGAGATACCACGAGCGCCACCGCCACCCAGAACAAGCCCGACAGACTTGCCAGTCAGCCGCCGAGCTAGTCTGTGAAAGTCACCCTTGAAGGCCGATTGCTCAGATGAATAAAGAGGAGTTTGTCTCATTCGCCGTGAGGTGTACTTCTGAATCTCTGCTTGTAGGGTCTGAACGCGCTGCTTGAGGGCAAAGCCGAACCGTCTTGCTTGTGGGTGTACAGGCTCTGCTGTTGTTCGGAAGGACATGTGGATGTGGTGATGAGAGCCATTGATCCATAGTCGGTTTCGAAGCCATTTTCTTGTTAGGCCCGACGGACAATATCGCTCAGCGTGGAGCAACACCAATTCTTTGCGTGCAGTCGTCTTGCTCGTCAGTAGGAAGCGCTCGTACTCACCAATCTCAGGCGAGCCCTCTGCGAGACCGACGAGCAAGATGCAATCAGCTTGACTAATGCAGGTTTGCGTCCAGGGTGAGTTGACGTTCGTGTCTGCAACGTACAAGACAAGACCGAACTTCTCCTCGAGGTCAGCCAGATGCTGAGATAGCTTCAACTTACCCATCCGGCTAAAAGCATGACGACCGAGGTGATTCAAGATAGCTGCTTGATTAAGAGAGGTGACGCCACTTGGTGTACCGATCTGAGAAAGTGCACTCAGCAAACGACTGCCAAATTCAACGACCGGTACCCCTGCTGTGACCGGTAGGATGGCGACCGTTCTCAGATTCATTGTCGACGCCGCAAGGCCTCCGATAGTATCTGCGGGTCGTTTCTGAGCAACTTCATGCATAGAATCTTCAGTCAGATCACGCATTCTCGTTGCAATCAGCCTCGAGATCTTGATTGTGATCTCCGGGTTCTCCAAGGCCAGACTGTTGAACAAAGTCTTCGGCAGCTTTGCAAGCTCAGTGTCTCGTATGGCGTGGAGAGTGCCTGGTCGTCTGGACTCCGTGAGCACCTCCAGCTCGCCCACGCTGTCTCCTTGACCATACTCGCCCATCACTTGTGGCTTTCCGTTCACGGTTCTAAGCATTCTGAGACGTCCGTTCAGTACGATATAGATTGCATCACTATCGTCTCCTTGTCTAAAGATGGCCTGGCCTGCATCAACTTGCACCCATTCCAGAGCGAAGTCGATATGCAGTATCAACCGCGGAAGAAGACTAGTCAGACGCTTTGCCATCGTCAGCAGTACGATCGGATACTTTTCGACTATCCGCTCGATGGAAGCGCGAGGCAGGAAGCCAACATAGACATCAGTCTTTGCAGTAATATCCACGAACGATCGACGGGATGAAATAGTGCCCAGATAGCCGGCAAGACCGCCAGGCTTTGTTAGATACAGACTTCGCCTTGTCATGATCTTCTTGGTCGCCCGGTCGCTGGCTCTTCGATTGTGGCCACTGCTCTGGTTTCGCTCTTGCAGCGGGCTGCTGGAGAAATGCTCGGTATGCGGACTGGGCGTAGTGACACCACTGGGTGGCGGAGGAGCCTCTTCAGGGACACTGACATCCAAAAAGCCATCGATCACGTAGTACAAGCCAGGATTGCGCTCTCCTTGCTCGACTAGCACAGAATTCTTGGGGAAGTAGACGATCTCAACATCGTTGGCAAGCTCATCTTCAATGTTCAGAGGGGACCCTGTGACACTATTCGCCGATGCAGGCATAGAAGCCGCTGACTCAGAGTCTGCGTCGGCGTCCATAGCGTCCATGAAGCCGAAAGCGTTGCTGAAGAAGGCTTTCTGTCTCTTTGAGTCGTATGAGACAAGGTGCGGTGACTGCGGGACTGATTCTGCGTTTTGCCCCGGACCCTTCACGTTCGTGAGGCCGATAGCTTTCAGCATGCAATCGGTGATGGAATGACGAAAGATTGAGTCTTCATCATGGGAGTCCTGACGCTGCAGTGGAAATGGGCTCTTCCCAGATGTCCGAAAAGCTGTTGGAGATTTAGCAGGAGTCATCTCCTCCACACGGTTAGTAGTCTGAAACGGGGTTGAGAAGCTCTGTCGTGCCTCACGTCCCCGTTGACTCGATGAAGCACTGTTGCCAAGAAGGTCGCCGGCATTCACGCGGCTTGTGTCTCCTGTAGGTGAGAGCATCCTGGGCGGAGGTCCATCGACATGAGCGCTTCCATTACCTTGACGCATTGCAGAGAGGCGGGCTTGAGCTGCAGTATCTCTCCGCTTGGTTGTGCTTGTGCGGCGCTTTTGTCGTGCTTTTGGATTGTGCAAGGCAATGCCCTTTGAGCGCTCTTCGGAGCTTTGCGCAGAGTGTTCCTTAGCAAACTTCTCCTTTAGCCGATCCAATGGTGAGCCACGTAAGAAGCCGGGAAGGTTGTAAGTCGTGAACTTGTTCATGAGCTTCTCCGTACTTAATACTTCTCCAGTGAGACCCAGGTAAGCATGACCAGTAGTCAGAGTAACCCTCTGAAGTCGTGTGAGAATGACTTGAACGATGTGAGACGATGCCTTGGGGTAAGTACGAGTTAGACGTTTGAATGCTGTAGCAGGTATCACGGCGATAGTTGTGTCCACGGTTGCCCTTGCGACAATATCGGGGTGTGCAGACTCAAGCTTCCTTCGCTTCGCTCGTTGTGCATACTCGCTATGTTTCTGATCGAAATCTCGTCCGTCTGCTCCATCCAAGGACAGCGGCGGGATCTGAGAGCGGTGCGTGAACTTCCTCGTCCGGCCTGGGCTGGCAGGATCAGAAGGGCTGACCATACCAGATTCAGGCGTCATTGATCCAGTATCGACGGGCGTGACTACGCTTGGCTGGCGGGAGAGATGTCGGTTTGATGCACTCGGCGGTCGTTGCTCATGGGCCTCGTCGTCATCGTAGCGCAATTTGACATCCTCAGTAAATAGCGATAGGATCGAGAACAAGGATGACAGTGGTGCTCCATTTTTGACTTCAGTCAGCAGTTGATAGCCTTGCCTGCCACGCTCAAAGTGCTCCTCATCATCCCCGTCGTCCCCGGAAGATGATCGATCTTCGCGCCTGGACTTCACGAAGATCTGCACTAGCCCATCGACGACCAAGCAGAAGCCTTGCTCTTCTTCCAACAGGATCGTTTCCCCAGCAATAAGCTTCCTAGTCTGCATAGTCCGAGTGAGCTCATGAAAGACTGGCCGCTCCAGGTACCCAAAGACCTTGATGGCGCTGAGGAACTCATCAAGATAATTTGAAAGTCCACGCTTTGAGTCATGGTCCGGCAGTTCTGGGAATAGATCAACCTGCGGCTCCTTACGAGCTGGCTCAGGAGGTAGGCGCGAGTAAATGTTGAGAAAACGATAACGAATGAACCAGCTGATGGTGGAAACGATTGCCAGCACGACGAGGACTCTATCACGATCAGTCAAGAACTCAAGGCGAACATGTTGAGCGACTATCTCACAGAGTCGTGGCATTCATAGTTATTGTCAAGCCAGTGGAGAAGAAAGTGAACATCCATGTCGGCAGCGTGACGGTAGTGAATGCAATGAGCCACAACAGAGCGCCTGGAAACGCTTTCGTGATCCGCCACAGGATGTTTGACGAGTTCGCAATGCCATCGCCAGCGCTGACTGTTTGTGTTGCCGTCACAATGATGGAGGACGTGGATACGGAAGCGTTTATAGCTGGAGAGAGCGGCGCGAGAGATGACATGGTGAAGGTCTATAAAGTGACCTTCTTGGCCGTGATAACTTACTTTGCTTTGTTGTATCGCATCTTGAAGGCCGCTAAGGACCTATTGTGACCTCGTGGCATTGGGCGACGTTCCTATTGCTCAATGCACGGAAAGCTGTTCTGGCTGGGTCGTGGCGGGATTCACCGAGCAAGAGGTGCCAAGAGGTGCCAAGAGGTGAGAATATAGGCAGGGTACCCCTGGAATGCTTGAATTCGACTTCATGAAAACGAAGCTCAGTTGGTAGAGTTTGTCGGGCAGATCGCATGCGCGAGGAGTCGAGTCAGAGATCAGAAGAAAACATAACAGCAAGACTCAGTGGTCATCACATACAGCAAAGAGAACGAACAACACAACAGAAGACAGCCATAGTGTTGCAGTGTGGACACGGCCGAGCCTTTATTGAAGCAAACAAACGCTCTCAGTGGTACTTGGGTGTCTACCAACCATAACGCTACATACTGAACTCCACAATGCCCTGAGGGCCGGCCTCATTGTAGTCGCTACGACTCATGTAACCTTTGGAGTGACCACCCTATGTGTCTGATCAGCACGCGCTCGAAAAAGGAGTGGTCTTGAATACTTACGTGAACGTCGTTCAAGAAAAAGACTTTGGCGGCGACCTGCGCACCAAGGAAGACCGCTTCGCTCTCTGATCCAGGCTCTCGCCACTCGGCGAAGTACTCCGGTAGCTTGGTCGTCTTGATAGACGTAGGCGTTTGCGAATGCGAGCCGCTCAGAGAGGCACCATATTGAGGTCGCGGCAGCGGTGTTGATACTTGACCAGGCGTAGCAAGGAACTGGGAGTTCTGACCAGGCGTCGAGGGAGCCTGCGCATATGGCGGCACCGGCGGCAGGGAATGTTGGCCGGGAAATTGACCTGGAGCGCCATTCGGAGGCCTGTTGAACTGGCTTGCGGAAGCAGTCGTCGCCGCTTGTAGCAGGCTGCGGTTTCCGCCCATATTGAGCTGCCCACCTGTGTAGCCTTGCGGCATTGCTGGCTGAGGTTGCGGAGTATTGGCGCCAGTGCCACCTGGTGTGGAGAAGTTCGAGGGTATCTCAGAAGTGAACATGGTGGCGGAGCTGGGCGAGATGATGTAACGAGAGGAGAGGGCGTCGATAAGAGCTTCCTTAAAGCCTCGGATCCGTGATCCGCCGCCTGTGATCAGCAGTGAGTCCCATAGGCCAGGGCGCTGAGAATGCGATGGCACCGACTCGATGACGCGGTGTATGGAGCTTGTGAGGAGAGGTAGGAAATGGGGCGGTAGTGGTTGGAATCGAGCTGACCCGACAGTGACAGTCCGTGCATATGGATCTTTGGTCGGTACAATTTGAGCGAAGGAAGTGTTCGTAGGAGATGTAGTTGTAGGGGAAGTGGTAGGTCCGTCAACTGGCGACGTCGTGGTATTAGCTGGGGGCCCATTTGAGGCGGGCTGTGATTGTGTTCCGTTAGCACTTGACGATTCACCCGATGCATCTGCATCCTTCGCGGCAGCCTTCGACGTCTTGTCGTGATAGACAAACGTGTTTGTCTCTTTCTCTGAGTTCTTTAACCGTGTGGGCTTCGCTGCCTCCGCGGCTGCGTTTGCGGCCTTCTTCCGAGCCGCCTGCTTCTCAGCCTTCTCCTGTTCTTTCTTCTGTAGATATTCGCTCATGTTTCCACCCGTCACTATGCTTGCAACATCAAGTACACCTTCGTTCTCATCTTCCGCTGGCGCAGCTTGCTCGCTTAGGTTACCAGTCTCGGGGACGACTTTGGGCTTGGAATCCGCTTTTGGTCCGGTGTTGTTCGCCCCTGTCGAAGCTGCTGCCGCCGGATTTGACGCGCCGTTTGCCGCTGGCTTTGCTTGCTCTTGAGTCTTGACACCTGGTGCTGTGGTGCCTGGTGGAAGCATTTCGCAGATGCTGCTGAGTTTCAGTTGCTCGCTCATCTCACGATCGAATCCCTGTGACCTTAGTTGATCGAGCAGACGCTGTGTCATCGCCTCCCCACCGCAGTCTGGGACTGCAATCGCTCGACCTTGCTCATGCGTCAAGAAGTCCGATACTGCGGTAATGTCCGCCTTGTCGTTCCCAATGTCGATTACGCAGGCTGTGGGAACGCCAAACGCATAGCACGCTGCTTGTGCGGAATCCATGAGTGCAAACGCGGGACACTTAAAGGTCTCGAAACAAAACCGCGTTATTCGCGCGTGATCTGCAATTGACCAGCTCGGTTGCGCAATGAGCATAACAGGCATGTGAAATGATCCGCCCAGCGTTCTGAAGCAGTGGTCCATGAGCGCAAAGAAGCATGACCAATTTGTAATGCGCCCTTTCTCGATTGGCCATACTGCGCCGACGTCTGACTCTGGATCCTCCTCCAAAGTGGACTCATCTTGTCCAGCCTCGACCGCTTTTGTCACATCTTCTGCTGCTCCATTGCCGGTTGTGGAAGCACCGTTTGGCTGCTGCTGTAGATTGTTCGCGCGCCGGCGTGTGCGGATTCTGTTTGGCTCCCATTGTCCAGGCTTCTCAGCAGGGAACATGCGCGACCTCAGTCGCAGTCGCGCGGGTGTGAAAGATTCGGGCAGACCGAGCTGCGCAAGAGTGGTTTGCGAGCCCGGCGCGATGATCTGTGACAGGTCAGTGCGTGCATTATTCGACGGTGGTGAGGGCGCTTACGATGATGTGTTCATCTTTGAAGTTAGGCATTATATGAGGTGAGCTAGCTTAGATGGAACTTGTGCCTTTCTCGCGTCTTTCGAGCAGTAGCATAAGCGCGGTCGGCGGCTAATTCGGACTTAGTGCTACTTATATCCGCCGGACCCCCTCGGCCCCGCGTGAGTACCGTGAGGGGCAGAAGAGCAAAAACAAAATCTGAGCATCCTATGATGATTGGCTTTGAATGCTTATGCTTGTTGAGCTTGAATGGAGCAAAAAAGTGGACGATCTGGGAATCGAACCCTAAGCAAAGCTGTTAGGTTTTGAATTTATAGATAGATTGGTTTGGGAGTAGCTACCAGGACCTAAGAAGGAGTTGTTAGTATAAAATATTCTCAATCTGGTATGCTAGGGCTTTTTGCGTACCTTTCGCAGTCACATGCTGGCACTGGTGCACCAATGCGAAGCGAACATTATACCCCTAAACCAATCGCCCAGATCTGCCTGACAAATCGTAAATTCATTATATATTCGTGGGGCAAAACTTGAGAATCGTGAATACCATGTTTAGAGATCGCTGCTATCTTTTAGGGATGAAAAAGCTGGCATGGTGGAAGATTTATATTGGGTAATTCAACTCAAGGCCATGCTAGCACAGCACACTCTGCGGATGCCTTCCGGAAGCCCAAGCGTCAAAATTAGGCTGATACGTATGCCTTGTCAAAATCCGATTGCTTCCGACGCTCCTGTTACTGCTGTCGATGCTCATAACACAAACAAGGCTCATCGATTTAGAGTCGCGAATTTAGCCACCGGATCATCTTTCTCATCACGTACAATGTGGAATTCCAAACCCTGAGATGCTAACCGTTCTCGTACGCCTTCAAGGTCCATCAACGTCCTGCGCAATATAGAGGCTTCTGAATGATCACGTGTTGACCGCCAGGAATAAATAACCTTCGCAGTGTGTGAAGATGCTCGCCCCATAGCGCGCGTCAGCCGAAACACCACAAGCTTCAGAACAGGCGCAAATTCCCTCAAATCCGTGCGCGACTCGGTGAACCAACAGCTCCACTTGTTGCTATACAGCACGCTTGAATTAAGCCAAAATTGGGCCAAGTCGTTGCGCAACACAAAATGCTCGAGGGATGTGGGCAGGTATCGTTCGAGCTTCGAGCTGTAATTCGAGGGGTCGTCCATGCTGTCCCGGGAGCCGTAGAGTAATGCGACCGGTATCTCGAGATATGTGAGCTTGGGGTACGATTTGAACGATGCCAGGCGATCCGCGATTTGTAGTCGGTGGTCACAGGTGACTGGCTCACCGCCCTCTACTGGCATTTCATGTTGGACTCTGTTGCTCGAGATACTAATCGTGAGCATTTCGAGTGTCCGACGGACGTGTTTCAATGCGTTGGAAAGTTCATGGCTATTTATGACTGGCCCACGCTTACGCACACTTGTCAAGTGCTGCACGGGCCCATGCTGCCCAGTATGCGTCTGAGGGATATTTTGGGGTATTAGCCGGACTAGGTCGACGCGCAGACGTCTCAGTCTAGGCGTCTTCGACAGCAGTAGGCCAAGCTTCTGCTACAAGAGATGATATCAGTAGAGCACGGTCTATCAGCGAACAATTCTGTAGCACCACCAACTTTACACAAATCAACTCTTAGGAAGTGAGCGAAATGTCCGCTACTCCTGCGTTGAATGGCTGCGATATCAGCGTAGGGGCTGCGGACTCACTTCGCTTAGCTCGCTGAATGTTAGCTCGAGCGTCTCAAGGTTGGACAAGTTGAAATCACGGTGCATCACCTCCGAGTCTCCAGGTGGCGCTATAGTTCTCAGGGTCTTCAATGAAGGCAGCCGAGGGACTATATTCCAGATCTTCCGGGCGAGGGCGCGGTCTTCATTGCAGTAGAATGGTGCTGGTGGCGGCTCTGGATCTTCAAGAGATCTTAACACGAAGAGTCAGCAAAGTCATCGTTAAGAGTGTCCACGAGTGACCTTTTCAGACATCACGTGTAGGACTCTTACACAATCCCGGCGCGTCATTGCTCCTGGCACGGGAAACGGACACAGGCATGGTTGGAGACTAACCTTATGAACGAACTGCACGATCTGTCATCAAGTACATTCAAACTCTGGATTACATTCTGGACCTCTGCACGACGCTTGCATGCATTAATGAAGCCTGCATGTGCTCGCATTTGTGAGGTTCTCAGTGAGACATCAGTCCAAAAAGCGTGAAATGTGAGCGTGTGCAGCGCGTGACTAGCGAGGTTTAGTACCCGCAGGTCGGCGCGGTCAAGATATGTGATGATTTGTTGGATGAGCTCTCTAGGTAATGAGCTGAGATGGATGGATGCCGCTTGGCCTTCCATGCTTCCGTCCCTGTCAGGTTAGATTGCTGGCACTTGTAAAGACCAAGTACCATCAGCAGAAATAGACTACTCTACTCTCAACCTCACGCAGTAGCTGCTACGCTAGACCTTTAGTGTCTATCGTGCCATTTCGAAGACATGATGATTCCTGCGTGTGCGCTCAAAATCTCGAACCTCGACTTGTACGGCAATCTATCCAGACATGTACAATATGGACCGGGATCAAGATTGCACCCGCCGACAAACAACGTATTGGATATCCGCGGAACTTCTAATGCGTCTGATTAAGTACTGCTGTAGGCTCAGCGGAGTCCAGGGATCGCCGCGACTTGGAAGCGGCAACGTCTCCTGCAAAGTCGAGAGGTGGGCATAGACACATCGTGACCTTCATTTAGGTGGGCATCAGATTTGTGGCTGACACATGGATTGTGCAATGAACATCCCGCCTGCTGACACGAGCGTGACAATGACATCGACCATTATTATTTTGCAAAATCGCAGTATTCTGTTTGGCATTCCTTTCCATTCTATTTTGTATGTCACAAGTCAAGCTAGCACGACCATTGTGCAGATTATACTGTATCCCACAAAAGCCTCACAGGCCTATCATACCCGCTCTAGAAACTCCCTCCTGTTTGAGACTGTCCATCCGGACAATGACCACTGCCAGTTCCGAGCTTGGTGGGACAGACCCTGTATACTTTTACAACATTGATGATGGCCGATGGCAGCAATTTATGTCGCAGTGGTATGATTGCCGTTTCAAAGACGATGCTGAAATAGAGTACCGAAGTACAGAGATGTATATGATGTATCAGAAGGCTATGCTGTTCAATGACACAGAGACAGCTGAGAAGATCAGGAGTAGGTTGGCTGAGCTGGAGCTTAGCGCATCAATATTAACTGACTGCCCACCAGAAGCCAAGACCCCAGCTGAGCAGAAGAAGCTGGGCCGCGAAGTGAAAAACTTCGACTCAAAGAAATGGAATGCGAACAAATCGCGCATCGTGGAGTCTGGCAACTTTCTGAAGTTCAAGCAAGGTGCTTCGCATATTCAGAAGTCGGATCCAGAGCCCGCGCCGGGCTCCAGCTTGAAGGACTTGCTGCTGGAGACGAGCGAAATGGAGCTGGTCGAGGCAAGTCCGTCTGATAGGATCTGGGGCATAGGCTTCTCGATTGAGGATGGTCCGAAGAGCAAGCGCAGCGAGTGGGGCGAAAACCTTCTGGGGAAAGCCATCGTGAGCGTGAGGGACCGTATCCGGAATGGGCAAGGTGACTCGAAGGGAGCCCTGTAGGCCATCTTAATATCAACATCTTCTCATTGCTCGATTGTGGTAATGCCTCTGTCTTGGGCGACAATATTTGGTATTGGATGGCCTCCAGTCAACAGCTTGCAGTAACTCGAACAAGTAGTATCGTTTTCCCACATTGATGTACGCTGAAGCCTAGGCATCGTCAGCCAGTTCTTGCCATCTTCGCAGCCGTGACCATTTCAGCAACATCTTTCAACTTCGATCGAGGCTTGCCTCCTTTCTCTTGACCGATTTGCTTCTCAAATCGGTCGATGGTTTTCCAATCCTCCCAAGAAATAGCGTCCTGTAACCTGAGATCAGCGTTCAAGGACTGCCACCCGTCAGCATCCGTGGCTTTCCCACTCAGCATATCTCTGGCATTACTCCAGTCCTCAGTGATAGCATCCGCAGTATTGAAAGCATCTTCCATCGTTGTGGCAATGACTCCAGTGGGACCATTTTTGACCCAGCCGGTGCAGTAGCAACCGGGAACGACATCATCTTGAGAGCCTTCTTGATCCGCGTCTAGTGGGTGCAGAGCGCGGCCACGACCGTCATTCGCAATGATACCTTTCAAGGCCTTGAAATTGATATTGAGGTCTTCGAGTAGCCCCGGTATCGATTCTGCCTGGTATCCAATTGACCTGAATGCGAGTCCTGCTTCAACAACCTCCATTGTCTCGGCCGGCCTGACTTGCGCACTGGGCGCGAAGCGCTCTGCATCGTTGCGGAACATGTTGTGCCTAAACCGCAGATGTGATAGTAGGCCGTCATCCTTGGCACTAACGAACGCTTCAGGGGAGATCATGGATCGGAGATGGCATTGCTTGTCGGCTTCCCGACTTCCTTCTGTGAGAAGTTTTGCGAAGCGATACTTCCTCTGCTCAAGACGAGGTCGCTTCGAAATCCATTCAGCAGATGGGATGAGATCAAGATTGTCCGCTTGAAAAGATGTGGCTGGCAGGTTGACGAGCTCACGCAGCTCTTTGATTGTAAAGGCAGCTTGCATTGGCCCTCTCCGGCCCGCAATCGTCACCCGCTTCACGCGCGACTTCGATAAGGCCTCAATCGCGACGTCGGTGATGTCGGTTTTGCGCAGGGAGTCAACTGGTGATAACAGGATGCGTGCGACATCTAGAGCCACGTTGCCGTTCCCAATGACGATTGCATGTTCTGCGTCAAGCCTGGGTGCAAGCTCGACAAACTCTGGTAATCCGTTGTACCATCCAACGAACTCGCGGGCTGAGAGGACACCCCTCAGATCGGTTTCGCCTGGGATGCCGAGCAGTCGGTCTCGCGTTGCGCCATACGCAAAAAGCAGCGCATCATAATGCTGCTTCATTTGCGCCAGCTTGATATGCTCGCCAACGGTGACATTACCGATGAACTGAAAGCGGTCTGACGCCGCAACCTCCTCAAAACGGTCTTGACAATTCTGCTTACCTTCAGCGCGGGTTACAAATTGGAGGTCGCTAGCTGCTGCCCACCTTGACTTCGGGATGATCGGGGGCGACACCGTATCGGACGAGGCCAAATGGTACAGGGAGCTTCTCGTACATGTCTACGCGTGCATCAGGCATCTTTTGCATCACGCGGGCGGCGGCATAGAAGCCCGCTGGTCCTGAGCCGACGATGCCCAGTCGCAATGGCCGCGCATTGCTAATCGTGGAAGCACGGAGTCGCTGTGTGGGCCTGAGACGGCGTGAAGTTCGAAGGCTCCGGAGACAGTCTCGACAGATATATGCAGACTCGGAATGCATGGTTGTTGGCTGGCCTCCACCAGGATGTAACACTTGACTGCAGGTTGCCAGAAGAAACTGGATGCGAGACAACTCTGGTCGAAGATGCGCATTACAAAAGCTTGGCACCAGATCTCGGCCGAAAGTTCGACGCTTCGGCAGTTGCCCGGTCGACGAGTGTTTATTCTGCGCACCTGGATGGTCGAAGGGACCCCGCCAATATTCTAGCGCCATTACCGACATTCCTTATGCATGCAAATCTCCAGAAACATCCCTGATCCTCACAGAGAAATCATGGGTGGTTCTGTTCCACCTTACTTGTACACGAACCGAGAGGAGCGATACAGCGATCCCTTCAACAATGGCTTCGATCCGAAAGCGGTCACTCGAGCAAGCTGGGCACCGCCCCCACCGAAAGCTAAACAAGATGGACCATTGATCAATTTCAACAGACATCCCGACAGCTGGCAGCAGGCGGCATACGGATCCACAAATGCCACACCGATGAGCCCCAATACTAAGCGCAAGGTTCAAGGTGTGAGATGGGCACAATTGGGGTTGCGCGTCGTCAATTGGCTTGGGGCTGCAGGTGTAATAGTCTGCATGGCGCTTTTATCAAACGTGAAAGGCATCGCGAGTTGGGCTACCAGAGCTGCAGTAAGTCGTCGAGGGCTATCAGATCGCAATCAATATGGGCTAACAGGGCGAAGCCTGCCGTAGACTTCGTCATTGCGCTCTACGCTATCACACATCTCGCACGAGGAGCCAAGCGAAAAGTGCCTGCTAGTGCCGCCAGCTACCACATCTTCGCCATCTTGACCGACATAGCGCTGATCCCTTTTTATGTCTACATTGCCATGGCCGATCGTTGGAACCTCTCCCAACCTGTCGACAACAAGAGCCGCTGGAAGTCCCTCTTGCCATCTCAAGAGATCGCTGATCAGCTAATCGCATACACCTGGATCATTGCAATCGCTGTGGGTGCTCTCCATCTGGTGACTGCTAGCCTGTCAGTATACTTAGCAGTCATGTTCCGCAAGATCGCGAAACTTCCGCCAGATCTTAATCCCTTGGAAGATAATCTCACCTCACGACGTAAAAGCAAACACAAATACAAGAGCTCAGAAATTTCTGAGGCCTCGCAACTCCATAATAAACACGACAGTGGCATCTCCTTGCCGTGGGAGGACCAAAAGCGCCCATTGTCCTTCATCTCCACACGCAACGACTCCACAGGCCAATTGTACTCACCACACAACCCAAAGACGGCAAACGAGTCTCGCGCAAGCTTGCCGATGGTTGCGGAGGGCATCAACGATCACCCTAGTTCTGCGGTCTCGGCACCAAGCATCATGGATCCTCGCTCAAATTCGCCGGTGTCTGCCCCAAGCATCTACTCTCAGCCTTCTTTTGAGCATCTGTCGCGCGTCAACGTCCACAATGTTCCCAGGCCACCGCCAAGAGCAAGCTCTCCACTGAAACAAACCGAGTTATCCAGATTAAACTCTGTAGCAGCGTCCTCCGTGTACTCTGATCGCAGCGAGGACAGCAAAAGCTCCGCACCAAATCTTCCACGGAAGTCGAGCAAGCGTACTTCGGGAACTTTCGCGTCCTCGGAGAATTGGTCAACTTTCCGCGACGAGAATGATGAGAACAGTGACCCAGCGTTCTCTATCGTGCCAGAAGAAGATGAAGACATGTCCGAAATCGATCTCCATCCTCAGCCACAGCGTCCGTATCAGCCTGTTCGCAACTCTTCTTTCGTCGAGGATCTCGACGACGAGCTGAGCAACGATAATCGCTACGCACCTACACCACCACCCAAATCACCTGGCCCGGCCATGCAGCAGAGAGCCTGGGACCCAACGATCGTGCTGCAGCCACTTAGCATGAACCCACCGACACCACCTCCACTGGCTGCTGGACAAAGCCCACGCCCTCAGAGCCAAGGCAATGTTATAGCTCCACTCAGTACTACGTCAATCGCTTCTTCATCTCCGTCGAACTCCCGTCCATCATCGCCAGGGAAAGGTCGCTACTACGGTGACCTCAAGTCTGCCGTACAAGGCGTGCGCAGCAGCCCCACATCAAGCCCGCATTCCAAGCGTCCACTTTCCTCGCCGCACCGGGAGCCTGGTCTCAACACCAACGAATGGCTCACGCCCCCACGACACCGGGAGACGCTTAAGGAGATGGAGCGACACGAGCAGCCCCAGTACGAGCGTCTCAACAACCGGATGGACGAGCACGGCAGAGTGGCAAGCAGGAGTGGTGCTGATCTGAGTGGTCGTGGGGGTTACCAAGAAGACGTACCTGGTGAGTTCCAGGACTTCATGGGCATGAATGCTCGGAATGTGTCCGGGAAAGTGATCGAAGAAGGATTTGGCGGAAGATGGGCGAGACGAAGAATAAGTGGTCGATGAGGAAGGCATCTAAAGCGATTTGCATACGGAAATATCAGGTTGAAGGCCATGTCAGTGAACAACTAGATGCGATCGGGATGAGTCTCCTAGAGGGAAATGTGGAGGGAAGGTGGATCACTGCTTTGCCCTGTACCATGTGAACCTTTGCAGGATACTTGAATGAATACATGCAATTTTGAGACGCTCTACATGTCGCTCATTGGACTTTCTGGACGACTGAGGGGTGCGTCCGAAGTGAAGGTGGTATTATTCAAGGGCATCAAACCCCCAACACCCCTATTGTCCGTGCCCGCCTGACAAGGTTGAGCCCCTGAAAGGCTTTCAACGCCGCTAAGGCCGGTCTGCTGAGCAGGCGACAGCTACCTAAACATCCTTCTCAATGGACTCCTCGCCCTACAAACGCATCTTGCGCTTCTGAATGCGCGGCAAGACTTGTACGCAGTCTGCCATTCTTGATCGAACCTGAAATGCCTCGAAAACCCCCAAAATCTGGATACGAGCGCCTTGCCCAAGCCGACGAAGAATACCTCGACAACTCCGACGATGAGCAGCCCATCATATCCAGACTCTCCTCCGACGCTCACTATGCGCCAATACAGCCCAAGCGTCGCGGCGATCGCATGTCAAGACACAGTTCGGGACACGGCACACCCAGGAGAAAAGGCCTCAGTCGGCATCGATCAAACTCTGGCGTCGACATCAAAGCCATCAACGCGCGGTTGGAACGGTGGGCGGACGAGATAGCATCTAAGTTTAGGAGGCGGAAGGGAAAGGCAGTCGAAGATGAGCCGCTTGAGATACACTACTCTGTGTTTCAAGCACCTGAAGGGTTTCGGCCAAAATCTCCTAATGACCTCTTGGACCATCCAGAGGCACGCATGACAAAGGAGCAATTCGATCAGACCGTGGAAAGCATTAGCATTGCGATTGAGCAGGGCATGCATCCCAAGATGATATCGAAAGGGAGTTCCGGTAGCTACTTTGCCCGCAACACTTCTGGTAAAACGGTGGGGGTGTTCAAACCTAAGGACGAGGAGCCATACGCGTCCAAAAATCCCAAATGGACGAAGTGGATACATCGCAATCTGTTTCCATGTTTCTTTGGACGCGCCTGTCTGATCCCGAATTTAAGCTACATCTCCGAAGCTGCCGCCTATGTCCTGGATTCGCGGCTGCAGACGAACATTGTACCGTACACTGACGTAGTTTCCTTCTCCTCCATCGCATTCCATTACGACATCTGGGAGCGTCGTGCATACTACCGCAAGCGTAAGTCTCTACCTCAGAAGCTTGGAAGCTTGCAGGTATTCCTGAAAGGGTACGAGGACGCTACACAATTCTTACAACGACACCCTTGGCCCGATCAGTCAAAAGTGAAGCCAAGATCGACATCCAGAAAACGGAGCAGGTGGAGGGATACATGTCGGCCCAGCTTCGAGTCTGACGATGATGAAGAGGAAGTAAGACCGGGGCGTGCTGAACAACGGGAGCGAAAAGAGTTCTGGACGCCAAGCCTGCAGCAGTCGTTCAGAGAAGAGCTCGAGAAATTGGTCATCCTGGACTACATCATGCGCAATACAGACCGAGGTCTGGACAACTGGATGATTCATATCGACGAAGCGGCACAGAAAGCATCAATCGTTGCTGAACCGCCGGAATTGCCCAATGATTCCGCGGAGGCTGATCAGACTCCTTACACACGGGCAGAAGACATGCATGCCAACGGTGATGAGGCACCTGAGCCGCATCAGAGGGTCATGCTCGGGGCTATTGACAACAGTCTATCATGGCCGTGGAAACATCCGGATGCCTGGCGAAGCTTTCCGTTTGGATGGCTCTTTCTGCCAGTTTCATTGATCGGCCACCCATTCTCGCAGAAGACGCGAGATCACTTCTTGACTTTGCTTACGTCCAAGCAGTGGTGGAGCGAGACCCAGTTGGCGCTGCGAAAGTGCTTCAGCCAAGACTCCGATTTCCAGGAGAAGATGTTCACTCGGCAGATAGCTGTTATGAAAGGTCAGGCGTTCAACGTCGTCGAAACGTTGAAGACCCTGGATCACGGACCGTTGGAGCTGACGCGACGTGGTCGCATTCACATCTGGGATGATGTCGTTGACATCCCCACAGCGATGCCAATGGTCAAATCGCCCCCTCGAACTTCTCTTGACATGAGCAGACAGCAGAACGGCTCAGCATCGAAGCAGCACCCGCCCGAAGAAATGGACATTAGCTCCGCCTTGACGTCCAGTCCCCATATCGAACAGGCTTTGCTGGACTTTGGTCAGCAGCCAAATGGGTTGCCAAGCCCAAACAAGTTTAGCTTATCGCGCCAGACAAGTGAAGATGTTCAACGGCGTCACACGGACGAGAATGGTGAAGCATTGAAGCCCGACAAGAACGTCAGGTTCTCTCCACGGGGCAGGATGAGCTCCGACATGCCCAGATCACAGTCCTGGAAGAAGGGGCGCCGGAAGCGCAATCTTTCTTTCACAGCACGAGCCATGAGCGATTACGAAGAAGACGATGAAGGGGACTTGGGATACGCTGCGGCGCGAGACATGGAAGGGAATCGTAGAAAGGTCATTGTGGAACGGCTGGAAACAGTCAAGGCACGGAACCCGGTGTTTACTTGGTGTTAGACTTCAGCATTCAAAGGCGTTCGTCGAAGCATTTCCACGGCGTAGGGATTTGGAGCATTGTATCATCAAGACCCAGTATGAGGTGCTTTTGCACTATTACACGTGACTGTCAGTTTCTTGCCATTTTGAAATTGCGGGTTGCCTCTTTCAAGCTCAGATGATTGGCCTTGCTGTCCATTACTGATCCTTGGGTGTGTGATTGTGTGAATGAAATAAGTCTTGGAGGTGGTCAAGGGTTCATACGACCCTAAAATTATTACTTTTATACGCCACTTTGGATAAGACATGCAAACGCGGAACGAACTTCGAGATTACTAATCATGAGGTGAACAACTAAAGGACGACTTAAATGAACGCCAGCGCATGACCTCCCTTCTCTCATCCTCCAACTCCTCTCCTTCTTCTTCCTCCTCCTCCTCATCCCGACCTCTTTCTCGATCGCTTCTCCCAACCCCACCTACTTCCTCTCAAGTCAAGCAGCACTCTTCGATGCGACCCATACTCTAAGCGTTGGTTCGTGCAGCTTGATTTCAGGTAGCGCTAGATTAGAGAACCCAAAACTCTCATCGAATCCATCAAGAGTGAAAGTTAATGCTACTCAATCATGGCGGCACCACCAGCCTTTGACCCCAAGATGCTGCTGGCACCAAAGACAAACAGAAAGCCAGCTTCCACGCCTCAAGCTCGTCCAGCGGCAAACTCGTTTCAGCAAGATGAGCAGCGCTCACCTTTCATTGACAACAATGCTACCGCCTTGAATGGCTATGCCAATGGTCACACAGCTCAGCATGATGGCACCTCCCTCTACGAGCGCATGCACAACGTCGAGAGACGAGAGGATTCCGCTCCGAAACGCCGCAAACTCAACGATGGCAGTCACGAAGATGAAGACTCTGCCGAGGTCGAAAAGCCAGGACAGTCTGCGAGGGGTGGTGGAGGTGGCGAGATTGGCGAGTTCTTCAAGGAGAAGAGACAAGAGGCGCAGAATAAAAACGGTGCTACATCGGCCGTGGTCGACTTGACCGAGGACAAGGAAGATGATGACCTTATTCTCGTACGCGACAACCAGGATCGCGAAGTCTGTGTGGGGAAGGTAGATGGGGCAAGAGTAAATGCTCATTGCATACCTTCCGCCGGGAAACAGTCCGCAGCGCCCGGTAAGATTTGGCCTGCGCAGAAAGTGATGCTTTCACGCCGAGCTGGGAGTAACACTCACATCATCGGTGTGAAAGACGCTACTGGCAAAGACTTCGGGACGATCGATGTCAAGACTGCCTCGGCTTTGGCTCCACTCATGGACGCGATCAAGACATCAAAGATTCGTGTCTTCTCCAAACTTGACCTTCGTCCTCGCAAGCCTTACGAGATGCCCGGTCAGTCAGTCTCTGAGCATTACAATATCACGCTCGTTATCTACTGCCCTTACAACATGGTCAATGGCATCGGTAAGGTATTCAGCCAGCGGCAGATCTATTTGCGAACTCCGCAATCAGTTGTTCCCGGCATAGAGCTCGTCAATCCTCATGCGCCTAAGGATTATACCCCGAAGCAACAAAAGGTCATTGCTGCCACCACTTCTCGCTATACTGGCAACGTACAGACGGTGCAGCGCACCCAAGAAGAGGTTCGCCAACAAGTATTCGCAATCTTCGATAGTCTTCAGCAGACAGACGATATCCCCGAAGCGGAGCAGCCAGTGCTGATCAAGACGCCGCTGCTTAGCCATCAGAAGCAGGCTTTGCATTTCATGACCGATCGTGAGAAGGATAAGCGGAACGATCTGGACTCTAAAGACGAGAGCTCACTGTGGCACAAGCAGGAAGTGAGCGGCAAGACTACTTGGTACCACGTCATCACAGGCCATGAGACCAATGATGAGCCAGATCCAGTCCTCGGGGGCATCCTTGCCGACGTCATGGGCTTGGGAAAGACTCTTAACGTCCTTTCGCTTGTTTGTGAGACTCGTGGAGAGGCTGATCGCTTTTCCAAGGGGACACCGCCGAAGCCAAAGTTTGACGATGACCGCCAGGATTTGGCTTTCAACAGCCGCGCTACGCTTTTAATCTGCCCATTGAGCACTGTTGCCAATTGGGAAGAGCAGATCAAGCAGCATATCCGCCTCGTCAATCCCAAGTTCACTTACACCATCTTCCACGGCCAGAATCGACCCCAAGATCCCGAAGAGCTGAGTGACTATGACATGGTGATCACATCATACTCGACAGTCTCCTCTGGATCCAGCTCAAAGCGCAGCTCAAAGCGACCGCGTGACCCCCTGGGCGAAACTAACTGGTTTCGCATTGTTCTTGACGAAGGCCACGTCATTCGTGGGCAAGCTACAGCACAGTCGAAAGCCGTTTGCTCTTTAGCTGCTCAGCGTCGATGGGCTGTGACCGGAACGCCGGTGCAGAATCGCCTTGAAGACTTGGGAGCATTGATGAAGTTTCTGCGGATCCGCCCCTTCGATGAGCCTCGCAATTTCGCTCAGTACATCATTGCTCCCTTCAAGACCGCCGATACAGAGATCTTGCCGAAGCTGCGCCTTCTTGTTGACAGCATCACACTGCGCCGCATGAAGGACAAAATCAACCTTCCCGCACGCACTGAAGCTATCGAGCGTCTGGAGATGGCAGATCAGGAGCGTGACTTCTACAATTACTTTGCTCAGGAATCAATCAGAAGCATTGACACGATGATTGGATCGAAAGACAAGATCGGGGGCAGAACCTACGCGCACGTACTCAAAGCCATTATGCGCATGCGTCTCCTGTGCGCTGGCGGTTCTGATCTTCTAAACGACGACGATTGGGATGCGGCTCAGGGGATCTCACTGAACACAGCGATCAATCTTGAGGAGATCAACATGAAGCCCGACAGAACCCCTCGACAAGCTTTCGAGCTTTACAATATGATGAAAGATGCCGAAGTGAATGCTTGCGCTAAATGCGCACGATTTGTGTCCCATCGAGAGAACAGAGAGCAGGACATCGACAGCGATGACTCCGGCAGTGACGATGACGGCGATGGCATCTTTGGCTATCTGGCACAGTGCAACCAACTCATTTGCCCAGATTGCATTGACGGTTTCAAGCTCGAATTCTTGGCTGTAGCCGGCAACGACAGACACGGTCATTGTCCGTCATGCGAGACTTACGTCAAGCTCGCATTCTTTCCGCTCTCCCAGAACGAGTATGAGTCCGACGAGGCTGCTATTCGTGCCGTGCGCAGCAACCCTGCGCTGTCGAAGAAGGCTGGGCGCTACTCTGGTCCGAGCGCGAAGACTGGGGCCCTGATCCATGCCCTTCAGTGCGACGAAGCTGCCAGCGAAGAGCTTCTGGCAAAGGGCGAGCCACCTATCAAGTCTGTCGTCTTCTCTGGGTGGACTACCCATCTCGACCTTATTCAACTGGCTCTCACCAACGCCAAGATCCACTACGTTCGGCTCGATGGCTCGATGTCTCGCAAGCAGCGCGGCATCGTGCTCGAGGCGTTTCAAAACAACCCTGACGTGACCTGCATCTTAGTGTCAATCAACGCCGGCGGTCTCGGTCTCAATCTCACGTCAGCCAGCCGCGTGTTCGTTATGGAGCCGCAATTCAACCCAGCTTCCGAAGCTCAAGCTATCGAGCGTGTGCATCGTCTCGGCCAGAAGCGCGAGGTCATCATCACCAAGTACATCATGGACCATAGCTTCGAGGAGAAGATGTTGGTGTTGCAACAGAAGAAGATCGCGCTTGCGAAGATGTCCGTCGATAAGGGTGAGAAGTTCGACAAGGAGGAGCTCGCGAAGAAGAAGATGGAGGATCTGCGAACTCTATTCAGGTAAGGGGTGTCATCAAGTGAATCTGGGATGGTCGTTGGATTGTTCCGACGTGGTGGCATTCTTCACTTGAGGCAATACTTGAAATCGCAGTCAGGCGGCTCCTTCACAGTAAGTGACATGAGTGCAATGGGGATGGGAGGAGGCACATTGGCCATATTCTCTAGCATCGCGCAGGGGTCAACACAGACTTACTCATGACTTCACGAGCCATAGATCATGACGTTCATGCATCGCATCAGATGCACAATACTGTAATACTAGAGTCCATCTGGATATGTATCGAGCAATCTGCTCTCTGTAATAAGTTCGACCAAGGCGAATGACAAACAGATCTCACGGACCGATTGTGCCACTGCTCGTGCCTCGTCTGCATTCCTACACAACACCATCCGTTCTCTATTGCCAAACCGCATCAGCAAACAGCTTCCAAACCTCCCCGCCTGACTGTAACACAATTTCTTTCCCCATCTCCACCCCACTCTCATCCCCCTTCCCTCCGTCACCCTTCCCATGCAGATATCTCACACCAACCTCACACCTCGCCAGCGCGCCCTCACCAACACTCGAACTCGCAGCTCTCGCATTCCAAAGAAGCTGTAGCACCCTCGCTTCCCCAGCCCCTTTCGCCTCTGCACTCTCCAGCCCGCCTTGCTGCTCGTCCGGCACCTCCCCTGACCAAGTGATCTGTAAATACCCCAACGGCATGCGAGACCTGGCTAACGCGTCGCGCACGCCTTTCGTCGCGGGCCTGGTGGTGGCGAGGAGGCCGATTGCGCCTCTGATCTCACCCCGGACATCGCCACTTGAGTCTGTAAGCTCAGGACCGTGCAGGTTGATTTCTGCTTCGTTTGCTGCCTCGGCGGGGGAACCGGATCTTGAAATGCCCGCAGATGACGAGGGCTGAGGTGGTGAATCGGGGCCGGAAGAGGGGGAGGAAGAAGGCCCCTCAGCTCTCGCAACCGCAAACGCTCTCCGAAGTGCTGGAAACGCACCTTCCAATTCCCGTACGGTGGACGGCGCGGAGCGGCGCGAGGGGAGGAGGTTTTTGCATTGGATGAAGATAGGGATTTTTACCGTCCTCACGTCGATTTCTCCAGGCTCAGTTGCATCTTTATTAGAGGGCTGAGAAGACGGCGTTAATGGTGATGGAGGGAGACTGGATTTTGAAGGTGAGGTAGATAGTGGTGCAGGTAAAGCCCACGTGCCCACCAGATCAATACCGCAGTCATTTGACTTGCCGACGCGGGTTAGTGTGAAGCCGAGACGGCGGAGCGAATGGGCGACGGTGTGTTCGTAGGCGGTGCCGAGGGCGAGGGTGCTTGCGCGGCGGACATGATGATGGTGGAGAGGTGTGAATGCAGGGTGTTGAGTGCTCAGGCTCGGCACATTGGGTCGCAGAACGTTAAGGAGGTGGTGGTGGCATTGTCGCATCCAGCGGGAGTACGACCGCCTTGGATACCTTGCGGCGCAGGAGATGCTGCTCGTGGATGGCGAGCTAGATCTTTAATCGTACACGGATGTTTGGCTAGAGACCTTGCCAATAATGGCCAGAGCTTCAAGGTGAGAACGCGAAAGAGACGTGTCCACGGAGAAAGGTTGATCCGCTGCACACCCTTCTTGTCGTTCCTTTGCGTTCAACATGGTCTTCTAATGAGCTATTCGAGCCTTGATATATAGGGACGTTGTACAAGCGACCTACAAGTGGGGGTCTGCAAAAGATGCTGGCGCAGACTTCGGAGACTCATTGCACCAAGAACACTTATCTCTTGAGCTGCATCTCCAGGTTTCGCTCTGCAACACTGTGTGTGATTTCTGCAGCAGGATGCAAAGCATACATGAGCCTCGTATCATAGTTTCTAACACGATGGTCAATTGCCAGTGGCTGTTATCTACGTCCACAGACTCCGACCACTCAACACATAAGGATGAGGCTGTGCTCAGCCGCCCTCAAGTTGTGACTCAATGACTATCCAGCAAACCGTTCTTGCCTCCCCCTCATGTAGCCAATTCTACTCCCAATCTAAGCAGTATCCTTGACCACTCTACCTACAGCCCGTACCAGCTGCATCCTCACCACCATGGACCCCGCCGCCTGGCTCCAAAAGCACCGCACACTCTCCAACATTGCGCATGAGAGAGACAAGGCCCCCAGACCAGACTACTATTCCGATCAATTCATCCATCAAGTTCACAATCTGCTTACAGTGGACGGCACGACGGCAGCCTCCCGCTGCGCCCACTCCCTCGCCTTGAACGCTCTTCGCGCCGCCGACACCGAGCTGGCTATCGACGACCTCTGTGGCGATATCTACTACGCCATAATGAGCGCAGCCACTGAACTTGGGTCGGATCAACGCTTTTCTGAACGCCTAGCGGATCTGGTGTACGAGCTGTCGCAGTTGCCACCTGCCAAAGTTCCGAAGGGCGACGGCCCCCGTGAGCGGAAACGGAATCGGGGGATCTTGGTGAAAGCGGCATGGGATGAGAGAACGCAGAAGTATGGAAAGGTGGTACCACCGGACCAGGTGATCAAGTGGGGTGGACAGATGCTATGGAGGGATTTGCCGGGGTTTGGTCCGATGATGGTGTATGGCTCTTCCTTATCCTACCTTGTTTTGGCGATGGCGGGGGAGACTGCGAAAAGCACATCTTGAGGGTGTTTGCTAACCAATGCCACCAGAAATAGGAAAAGCTGCCACCATGGCGGCTGTATACCGGCAGCTGCAGAGCGTTTCCAGAGCTTCCCATGGCCTGATGGCAGTCGTGTTGAGCACAGGTGGCTGGGCTACAATACTTTTGTCGCGACTTTTGTCGCGCGGTATGCGGACACCAGTGAGGTTGCAGCCTGCTATCGATGGTATGGCATCAGTGCCATATCAGACGCTCTTGAACACTCTCCCAAGAATGGATACCGTGGCTGGCGGGCCGTGCCGGCTGCGTGTGTATGGCTGGAGATTGCGGCTACGCAAGTCGCGGGGCTGATTGAAACGAACGAGGTTTGTGCGGCTGGTCCGCTGTGGGAGGACGCTAAGGATTCTGCAAAGTTGACCCCGGGGAGGTGGAGGTTTTGGGGTGAGGCGTTGAGGAGGTACATGAATGATGAGCGGCTAGTGAGCGAGAGAGAAAGGATGGAGCGAGCGTTGAGCAGCTGGGAGAACGTTGAGGTTGCGGATTGAAGACCTGGTTCGCTATTTGTGCTAGGCATGTGCTATCTAGACTTATCCATCATTGCTAGGAAGCCGACTGAGACACCCTGTCGGTCCAAAGAAAGTCGCAAGCTTTTCACAGGAGTGGCCGCTGATTGCTCTGCTTTGTCAGACGCCGCAATCGATGGTGAGTGTTGAAGACTTGAACCATTCGGAATCCCCGACTCGTTCCCTGCCATTCCATGACAGGCCTTGATCAGTGTGTAATATTGTAATTACTACTTTGCATGCACGCGGACGCAGGACCGTAGCCCCAGAAAGAAAATGCAGTAGTGGTGATCCTCTGGCATATTTGGTGTGAGCTTGCCCGGTCCCCGTCAGACACCTAACGGTCAATGTCCCTCAGTGTGCTCGATGGATCGGATCGGACCGGATCTGGATAGGTGATGCACGCTACCACATCCATGAGCTAAGAGATCCAATTCAACCAATCAAGCGACATTGATGAATCCGGATACACCTGATTTCGTGGATGAATCTGTCTATATCCAACATCCAGTCCGAACCTCCTCCATTTAGGGGCAGATTTAATCCAATATCTTGGTGGATATCTGCCTCCCAACCATTAGGAATCGATCCATTGAGAACAGTCCCATCCCTCGATTAGCACAAACCGTTCGAAGCCTTCGGGTTCGTAAGATTCTGCAAGCTCGGGCGTGACTGGGGTCGTACTAGCTAAGGGGAGAGTGGTCATCCTCAGCTGCTGCAGATTCCCGTTCCAGATGCGAATTGCTGCTTCGGTCAGCTTTAGTAACGACCCATATTCACTTTTCCAATCCCTGAGTACCGAAACAAGATGAGCCTTTGCTAGTCCGCTCAACTCAGCTTGCTCTTCATCCTTGCAATCGCGGAACACATCAAGCGAGATGCTTGGATTGATTAGGTCTTTTTTGTCCTCCTTGTGCGCCTGAGATGCCGGGAAGTTGAGCGCAAGCTCGTCAATCCTAAAAACGCGAGTGGCGCCGGCTTTCCTGAACAGCTCATCTAATTCCGCGCATGCGGTAGCTTCTTGGTCCTTGAAGACTTCTAGCATGAAATCCTGCGATGTTGTGATATTCAAGTAGAGGCAGCCTCTGAGATTACCTTTTTGAGCTTTGACGAGCATTGAGCGCGACGATGCAGTATACGTCGTCTTGCACTCTGCGCCGTATCTTAGGAAGTCTCTCGCTAAGCCAAGGGTCAGAGCGCTCAGGTTTTCCAGGTTGCCTTGGCTATCTCGGACGTCTTTGACGCGTCGGATGTTCTTCCAGTTTACGCACAGCCAGTATGTGTAACGCAGCCAGACCGTACCAGATACGTCTGGAAATAGCAAACTGTTATCATCTATGATCGGACGCGTTTCAACAAAGTCCATGTTGGGGTCCATTCCAAAGTCGAGCAGCCTACGTATGAGCTTGATGCAATCCGCCATGTCTTGCGTGCGCATCGCGGAGGAGTGGGGGTATAAGCTCTCAAGGTCGTGTTCGAAGTCTTGTTGTCGTGGTACTACACTCTGCGCAGCTGCGTTTTCAGCAAGCTCAGAGAGGGCCCACAACGCTCCGTCAAACAAGTAAGCAAATGAGATCATATGCTCTTCGCTAATTTTATCCATGACATAAGCCACGTTTCGACGGCAGAGCATCATATAGAGACGGAGATGCGATGCTGGCAAATCGCCAAGAAGATAGAGCCCAGTATGTTTCCATTGCCGTTCATCAGGATTTTGCCATTCCCTTGTAACCTGCTGTTGCTCCAGCACGCGAGCCATACGGTCCAAGCCCATCGTCAGCCATCGAGACGTTACATCGAGGGATTTGCTGCTGGGGAGATGCAGCGGCAAGTCTCGAGCAGTACGAGTGGGAAGATTGCCGTTGTCACGGAAAAAACTCAGAAAAGATTTCAGTGCCATATACTTCACCGCACGGGATTTTGTTTCAAGTCGAGATTTGTCCGGACGATCGAAAATCATTTCAGCCGTGGACCGAACTAAGTCCTGCAACACGAACAGACCCACCATGGCTGCGCCATCGTATGCCCGACTTAATCCTGCTTGTCGGTCGACAAGTGACATTGTGGCGCCGCTGAGAAATTCCATGCCTTTTGGGGACTCGCGGAGGAAGTCCCATGCACTTCGGTGTACAAGCCTCAAGCACGTGTAATGCTATGATCTCTAATCAGCAGATTCACAGAGGTTGATGCCAACAGTTGCAATGCCCCACGGAACGGCCAATCAGCAGGCGCACTTCTGGTTCGTCTATTGCTCATGCCAGTTTTGCCCTCAAACAATAGTAGACCAATCTTTACTGGAAAAGGGGAAGTGGGGAGGAAATAGACCGACCTCATATTTGAGTAAATGGTAGGCGAGCTTTGAAAGGTGTGCACTCTCCGAGACCTCCTTGAAGTTGATAACTTCCTTATATTCGAACCGTCCTCGCCTCACGTTAGTGCGACAGGCGTTATTCACATCTAACAACCCTGCGCATCGAGAATGAAGCGAGCTCCCAAAGTCATGGAGCCTCTGCACGCACTCTTCGTAGCCAGCTTGCCAAGCAGATCCTTTTTCTACCTCGAGAACCAAATCATAAACCGCTCTTCCAAGATCTGGTTCGCATGCAAAGGCCATGTCCAAAACTGTAAGTTGGATTCCATCCGCAGTGGCATGCCAAATTTGCTCAAAATGTAGATAGTCTGCAGCCCGAGCTCGATGCACCCGAGAAATTCGCTGTAATAACTGGTCGAATAGTGCGTTAATATCTCTGTTGAGGCCTGAAAGCCGCTGTTCGAGCATATCTGCAGAATCTTTACCCAGTATACCCTCAAGGAGGTCTTGTGTTGCAATATGAGCCCAAAGGAAGACCCCATCGGCCTTTTTAGCAACAAACTCGGCTAGGTTAGAGAAGTCACAAGTCTTTGACACCTGCCGAATAAGAGTTAACGCGCTACAATGGCAATATGATAGAGCCCGCTCGCCCCAAACGTGTTCGAGACCTTGGGGCTTTGACGTACACTGTATTGAGAAATCGTCGCTTCTTTGGCAAGCTCGCCCCTCACGTATTTAGCAATGTCATCGAAGGTCAGATCTTGAAGGCGCAGGCTGCCATATTGAGCCAGCCGGTTGCTGAAAAGTGGCTCCGGTCGACTGGAAACTAGTGCTTTGACTCGGACATTATTGACTAGCTCTAGAATCAGGTCAACAAGTGGTCTCTGGTCAACGCCGTCTCGCTCGAACTCATCAAGACCATCAATCAGCAGAAAGACTTTCACGCTGTCTTGTTTACAACGTTCACTGATCGCTCGTAGCGAGGCTAACAAGCGTTCAATAGACCAGTCATGGTCACCTCTGCGTTTCGATGACATGACAAGTTGCGCCAAAGGGGGATGCTGCAATATTAATTGATGAAGTAAAGATCGAAGAAGGCCGTGTATGGATCTTTGATCAGTGGTCCCAGCTCGCCAGAAGAAGAATGTTGCAGTGATGAGTTTATCAGCTCCAGACCATTCTTCGAGTAGACGCCTGCAATGATTAATGAGCGTCCAGGAATCTACGAATCGAGACAATGTGTAATCGGAAAATCAAGTTTGCTAGGCTAGTCGAGGCATTCGACAAAGTGGGGTACGGATTTCGCAAGAGGGGCAATGGTAAGTGTGCTTGCGTCAACATACCTTAGATCTGCATGGTCCTTCAAGTATTTCATGAGCTTCAAGGCGTGTGTAATTAGTGGAATGCTGACCAAGATGCTGCCATGAACGGTGGGCGTACCGTTGATTTGCCACTCCCAGGCTTTCCACTGATCCAATGCAGTCCCGTGCCGGCCTGCGACCATTCGATGAAGTTACTGATAGACTTCTGCAAATCCGGATGGGGATTCAGCAGCCAGGCAAAGGTATCTGGATAAGGATAGTTGATAGCTTCTTGTCGGGTATGCATGGTGGGAAAACCAAGGCTCTGGAGTAATCTGTCGAATTCCGCACCATCGTGGTCCTCTTGGCGTAAGCGCTTCATCATAGTGCGGGTCTCCTGGAGCTGTGTCAGCAGAGTGCAGCTTTCGATACGAGTTGATACAGTGTAGCCGATGCTTTGCCAGCATCATGAAATGTATGATCTGAATTTCTGAATATGCTTTACAGTCACTGCGCTCAAGGAAAATCGTCTTGACGTACCTCTTCTTGTTGCACTATCATGTTAGTAATAGTAGCTGCGGTCTCCGCTGCATCGACTCGGACCGGGTGAATTGTCTCTAGAAGCTCCTTAGCATACGCTGCAGCTGTTGCCGCAGCATATTTCTGCCACGTGTCACACTTGTACGCATCCGCGTAGTCGCAGATGCCTCTTATGACCAAGCAAGGGAAGCTGTCCATGAGTCCGGCAGCTTCCGTCTCGAAGCATAGAATCTCCGGCTCTTCCAGCAGCAATCGATCTCTTTCTTGAGCATTTGCAATCACCTTATTTCCCGATGCGATTAGCCCGTAATGTATGTGGGGTTGATCGTCCAACCGAGGGACCCTGTCAATCTCGCAGCATCTGTCGCAATTATCGGATGCTGCGAGAGCGGCGTGCGCACATGCTGATCCGTGAAGGACGCCTTCGCTTGCAGCTGGCCTGCTGTACTCTATGCTCATCCTCGGAAATTTCTCTGTCATCTGCTTGATGTTGTTCAGAATCAAAGGATCTCGCATGCTATGAGTGCACTGTAGTTTCTGAATCGCGTTGAGCAGGACAAGCGGCGGCTTGTTGAGAATTCCTCTTCGTTTGAACGTGCCGTCCGCATTCATCTTACCAAAGTCATACTGGACGACGCCGCCGTGGGAGCCAACAGGTTTGCTGACTACAACATCTCCGAGCCTCACGTCGTTCTGCTTCGTCGCCGCACCACCGCCTATTCCTACCATAAGTCCGAAACGTATTGAGCTGAAAGTCCTCACCATATCGTTGGCTACGGTGGCCGCAGATTCGGTTCCATATCGCCCAGCAGGCAGACACGCCATAACCACGTTGTGTGAACCAATCCGGCCCAATGTATAGACATTGTAATCTCGTTCGTCGATGCCTTCAACGAAATCGTACTCTTCATCGAGCATGCCTCTCGAAGCTGCGAGTTCATGATGGAGTGCGCACACCCATCCCACTGCGAAATTTTCCTTCCTCATAACTTACCTTCGTGATGCCTGCGGACAGTAGGGCATGGAAAGCCTCATCGGGCTGTCGGTATCATGGAGTTATGATGGTCTTGCTGGGTGGACAACTCTGGTTTGTTGCTACTGACGCATTTGACGGGAACCCACGAGGACTTTACGAGTATTCTCATGCAGCGCGTGCACAAACAGGCAGAAAGCCAACGAGTATCGCACATGCAGAAAGCCAACGAGTATCGCACAGGCAGAAAGCTAAACCACTTACGGACACGCGTTTCTTAAGATACTTCGTCTTCTATGCATTGGTTGGAGGAACACCATGATCACAGAGGTTGACGAGATGAGAGGATACTTGGAAAGTGTCAAGTAATAGTATGAACGGCACTCGCAGCACTAGAACGCAGAAGTGCCGAGTGAAGGCACGAAGGCGTCCTGGAAGATGTCTTTCACGGAAAAGGGTAAGTCCGAGATTTTGCTATGTCGTCTGCTCAACCTGTTATCAACAATATTATATGTCGATGATCTGGTGAGGGCCCACACAAGTACAACAACCCGGCGTCTTTCCTCGCAACTGCGAGTTCTCATCAGCCATGGGCCACCACCATCTCCTCTCCGCGCAAAATCTCACACCCCTCACCTCCCTCTCCGTCACCCGAAAGCTCATCCCCTCCCACAACCTCATCCCCAACACCTCCCTCCAGCAAAAGCCTCTCCTCCATTACCACAAAGCTTTCCCCTCTTCCTACAGCACCTCCCAAATCCAATCCCACCTCCGATCCGTCAACGTCGTGACCCCGCAATGGACCTACAGCATGTACCCCTTCACGCACTACCACTCCAACGCGCACGAGGTGCTCTCAATCGCTTCTGGCTCCGCGTTGTGCTGCTTCGGTGGCGAGGACAATCCTGAGCGGTACGAAGCAGTGCTGGAGAGAGGTGATGTGGTCGTCGTGCCGGCGGGCGTGGGGCACCGATTGCTGGAGGAGAAAGAGACACCGTTCCAGATGGTGGGGAGTTATCCTGTCGGTAAGAGCTGGGATATGTGCTATGGGAATGAGGATGAGAAGGGGGCGTGGGAGAGGGTGAAGGAGCAGGCGTGGTTTACGAGGGATCCGATTTATGGCGACGAAGGGCCAACGCTGGATGTGTGAAGTGGCGACTTTTCAGTACGCGCATGTGCAGTTCGTGCGAAAAGTACCGCAAGAATATTCGTTTATCCTGAATCTTCCCATGGAATGGTTCATGAGCAATACGCAGCCCGGATCAAGTAAGGCGATCTCGTTCTCGTTCTGGCATCCCCACCTACTAGAGCAGCACTAGTAGTGGTATAGGGTGGACTAAGTGCGCTCTTGCTGATCACCAGGAGGACTCCATTGGTCAGGTTCGCGGCCGGCAGTAATAATGGCTTCTCGAGTCTGCTATAAGATGGTGGCCATGTCTCCACAAGCCTGGACATCTACCGCCAGCGGCACCACAGCACCATCACCATGTCCTTCACCAACAAAACCGTCATCATAACAGGCGCAGCCTCAGGCCTAGGCAAAGCCATCGCAACCGCGTTCGCCAATGCCAGCGCCAACGTCGTCTTCTTCGACCTCAACCAAACCCGCCTCGTTGCCGCCGTCACCGAGCTTCAGTCCACCAAACCCACCGGCCAGATCACCACCATCGAAGGCAGCATCACCTCCTCCGAATCCATCACCGCCGCCATTACTGCCGCAAAGAAGGTCGGTAAGGACCGCCTCGACATCCTCGTCAATTGCGCGGGTATAATGGACAACATGTCCCCGGCCGGCGACTGCACCCCAGAGATATGGGATCGTGTGATCTCCGTCAACCTCACCGGCACGTTTTTGACGACGCACCACGCCATCAACACTTTTCTCGCGCAGTCTCCACCGGGCGGTGTGATTCTGAATATCGGCAGCACCGGAAGCGTCAAGGGCGGCGTATCCGGCGCCGCTTACACCGCTTCCAAGCACGGAATCCTGGGATTAACGAAGAACACGGCCGCGTTTTACGCGAAGAAGGGAATTAGATGTAATGCCGTTATGCCTGGCGGTATGGCGACGGGGATTGCGGAGAGCGCGCCGGGCGAGATGGCGGGGTTCAAGGCGGAGAACTATGAGGTTGTAATGAGTAATATGGCGATGCAGCCGGAGATGTGTGATGTGGCTGATGTGGCGCGGTTGGTGGTGAGTATGTGTGGAGAAGAGGGGAGGATATTGAATGGAGCGTGTGTGGCGGCGGATAATGGGTGGTTGGCTAACTGACTCAATGCCACTTGAAGAGATAAAATCCATCAAGTACGCATTAGTGAACAGAAGCAAGTGTTGATCGATGAAGTGGATGTCTTCATTGCTACTGTACAGCCTCGCTTACTGTGAGAGATCTAGATGGTGAGTATCCCAACATTGCAAACGACTTTCATGCATATTCAAAACACCTAACATCATGTCGCCTTCGCCTGAGGTTTCTCTCTGAATCTCCGGGTCAGGTCTTCGAGCTCCTTCTTCTCACCGAGAAGCTCACCCTCGCCTTTATGAATGCTCTGTTGCACTTGCTCCACAGCGCGCTCGATCTCTATCTCGAGACCTGGGAGCTTGAGACGTTCAGCAATTAGTTTGCCGTTCCAACCTTGGAGCAGCATGACCTCTTCTTCGCCGGTCTGCAGCTTCTTACCAGTTCCTGGACGAAGGTTTGCTGCCTTAGCCGGCAGCACTGGCTGCTTGTCGGCGACTACGGAAGAAGGCTGCTTCGACGCTTGCTCATCTTTTGAAGTTGGCTGCTCTGGACTTGTCTGCTGTCGTAGTTGTTCTACAACCGCTCGTGACTGATCGAGCGTGGGATCATCCGCATTGCGGGATGCTGCTCTTGTCGGATATAGCAAGCCAGCTGTGTACAAGTTGTCCAACAGCGACGACGGACTGGGCGAGAGCACCGAATCTGCCAACAGCTCGGACAGATGCTGACTACCCTTGAGGGCCTTCCAATGTGAGTATGCTCTAAAAACCAGATAGAAGAAGGGAAGGTTTGGAATACTGAAATCATCAGCATGACATGAGCACCCGACAATGATGGTACTCACATTGGCAACAACCCCACAGGTATGGTAAGAGGCATGCCAAATATGCTCCACCACATGCGCTTCCTATGCAGTCCTTGTCTCTCTGTCGCCAGCCGTTTCATGTTGTCAAATAGGCTCTCCTTACAGAGACCCTGATAGAGACCTGGGTAGAGGACTTGCACCTTTGAAGCTTCAGGCGCTGATGTCTGCCCATCTTCTAGATCTGCTTTTAATCTGCCACCTTTGCGCTGACTCGGCGGTATTGACTTCAAACCCCATTCTTCATATGGAATGCGTCGGAACAGCATGTTGCCATAGCTCGTCGTACGCCTCTTCCAGTTCCAGGTACTGTCACTATTCTTTTCCCAGTCTGCCCATGTCGCGTTGGCTTTGTTCACTACGCGATCTAATATCGGAGGCTTGACGCCCGGCGTGTTCAAGACGCGATGCTCGCAGTATATTAATGTGCGCCGTGTGCTGATCGGAAGGAGGAAGAGGCGCATAGTTGGAGACGCAGACTGTGGATGAGACGATGGTGGGAGGCGCGTGGGAGGCGCGAAGGCGTGAGGAGCGGTGTCCCTTTATGTTACCTCATCATGCCTGTACCAGATTCCAGCCCTTCGAGCTTTGCTGGCTTTGACGTAATTGATTGCGGCGACGGTTGTATAGCAACAAAAACAAGGAAAGCACGATGGAGCTGCGCAGGGGTCCGCCAAGACTCCGCGCTCGATCGTACTCCTACCAGCCCGACCGCAACCAAGCCCGTCTTTCTCGTCTCATTCACGCCAAACGTATCCCATTACACTATTCCAATATCGCTCGATGCCGCTTCCTCACGACGCCAATACCCCGTAGTTTCAATCTCTTCATTACGACTCGCAGCGCAGCTGCAACCCAACTTTCATGCACTTTGCAACTCTACAGACGCCATGTCAAATGCGGGACACGATCGCGGAAGGGTAGGTCTCCTCGGCGCAGCAAGAAAGATTTTGCGGGCAAGCACGAATGTATCAAAAGCCAGCTTGAAGCCAATCTCGGAGAACCGACCCCTCACAAGCACCGGCCAAAACGAGAAGTCTTCCGATCCCGAGAAAGATGGGTATGATCCAAGCGGCACGACTGGCACGCCGCCGAAAGAGCTCGCAAAAGATGAGGAAGCAGAAGATCGCGACAGGCGGCGTGAGGTCCGAACGATACCCCGTATGTTAGGATCCCGGGACATCAAACAACTTCCAGATCTGACAAGTATTCTCTAGCATGGATACATTCCGTTGAAGAGGGCGAAGACGACGCAGAGCAGGATCAGCGCTCCTATCTATTACCGAACGTGCCCACTTCCTCTCGAACACCACATCATCAGTACTTGCCAGCGCCAAAGGCCAACGCTGGTAAGGGCAGAAAGTTCGATTATGCTCGCGAGTGGGACCCAGTAACAGCGCGAAGGCCATTAGCTTTGGTAGCGCCACACTGGCAATCGTTCACAGCAGCCGCGACACCGCCTCGCATGCCCGAAGATCCCGGCGTCATCGTGGACGAGGAGTGGGAGAAAGAGAACCTGAACGACCTCGGAGGTCCCTGGAACCCAGCCGGACTGGGCAACAACGCGCAAGACACGAAGGGCTTCTGGCTTTTCAACCCGCGGCGCCGCACCGCAGCCGCGCGCAAAGTCAATCGTGTTCTCATGCAAGACTCTTTCCTCCCACTTGGCCTGCGCCTCCTCATCATCGTTTTCGTCCTCTGCTCCCTCGCCATCTCCGTCACGATTTTCGAGCACACCAACGCTCTCAACGGGAGCCCAGCTCAACGCATGGACACGGACCTCGGGCCTGGCGCGTATCCGGAGTCGATCTGTCAGCAACAGCCTTCGACGTACTTCGCGATCATCCTTGGAAGTCTCGCCGTCATATCCCTGTTCTTCATCACGTGGGACGAGTTCCGCAGTAAGCCGCTGGGACTGCGACGGAGAGGCGCGAAGATCTTCCTCCTCTTTCTTGATCCCATTTTCTTTGTGTTTAGCGCGGCAAATGCGAGCATTGCTCTCAACACGCTGCGCGATCGGCAGTGGGCGTGCTTCCTCAATGTAGGTGGCAATCAAAATAACGAGCAGGCAGCGCAAAGCGTATGCGTGCAGAACGGCGATCTATGCGCGCGGCAGAAGACGCTGTGTGGCTTACTGCTGATTGTACTGATACTGTGGATGACGACTTTTGCGATCAGTGTGTTACGGTAGGCTCTCCTGACACCCATCCGCTCTGTCGAGTCGTCGCATACTGACGGTATATTAGTGTTGTTGAACGGACTGCACGGTAAGACACATTAACGAATGACGAATGATCGTACGGCCTATCTAGCGAGGCGCTCGGGCATCTATAGATGGATGGACATGCACATATCTGCATATCACGCATTACTAACATTTGGTGTTCCAGTCAGCATTACAGATCTTGCCACTTTACACAGACTTTGAGGCCAGCTAGACCTTACCAGCATCCACGGTATGTGGACTTGGTCTAGCAAGAGGCCCAGCAGGATGACGCATGCATCTTTAGTCCGATCAATAGCCATGAACAAAGTCACGTTGCTCCTCATCCCAAAACTACACGTCTTGCGTCCGTGCCTGCTCATCTCAGCGACCCGCTCCCGACGCGATCTTCCGAGCTGCCTTCCTTCCTGTTAGAGTCCCGCTCTTTCTCCCCTTCACGCCGGTCTGCGCCTTCTTTGCACTCTTCGCCTTTTCAAATGCTCCGCCTCTTTTTCCCTTGCTCGCCTTGGCCGCCTTGATGTTCTTGGCTGAAGCCACAGCTGGTGGGTCTGGCTCTTGCGCAATCGCCCTCAAGTCTTTGCCAATACCTCTGATCTGATAGTTGACGTTGTCCGATGTACGGAAACGCGGCGCACTGGTGATCATGCAGTCGATCACAATGCTTGTCAGGTCTCCAGAATCGTTATTAGGCGCGTTCCACGACACCCACCAGTCACTCGGCACTCGTTGCGGCAGGCGCTCAGGATGAGCTGGCACCATGGCTGGGTTCCGCGCTTGCAGCCAGGTGACTTTAATCATGGTGAAAGGTGAGACGCCACGTGGTTTGTCGGTCGATTGCTCCGACGTCCATACTTTGAAGGCGGCGACGGTGCCGACCCAGTCTTCGTCGTCGTTGTGTGTCTTCACGGTGACGAGATGACCGTGCTTCAGGTAGGCGCGTTCATCATCGCCAACGTAGTGTTTGTTGAGAGACGGGTTGGTGGAAATGTCGGCCCACCAGATCCCGAGGTTTGTGGTTGGTACCCAGCCTGCTGGTTCGAGCATGGTGCACTTGGATTGGACAGAGGAAGGAGCGTTTTTGATTTCGATACAGGCCGGCTAAATGTGATAGATTGTCATGAATGGCGTGTCAAACGCTCGTATAGGGTTACAGGGAGAGATCGGATTGCTGGTACAATGGTACGTGTAACCCAACGAGCGTTCTTTCAAAGGTTGAAGAGAAAGGATATAGGAGACACAAACATAGGAACATGAGGCGTTCTTGCTTCGCAAACCGCTTTTACATGGGTTCTATTGTGTTACTGATCAGTGAACAGACGATTGTTACAATCCGAAAGGATCCGAGCTTATAATTGTGTGCGAGAGACTAGGACAAGCAAGTGTGCCTGGTCAAGAGCTTACCATGAAGTCTTCTTTGTCACACTCTTCGAACCCTCATCATTGTCTCCTCTACGCGCTTGATCAAGCCTTCGCGAACCTCACTAGCACTCTTGGCTTGCTCCTCGAGGACCTTCGCTTCGTCTTCGAGCTCCCTGATGCGCTTCTCCTGATCGTCGCGACTTCTGTCGAGACCTGGCAAGTCCTTCACGAGCCCCTCAATCTGCTGCTCCTTGATGACCAGATCTTGCGCGAGCTCTCTCAGCGTCGCCTGATAGTCTCTCATCGCAGCATTAGGGTCGACAACAGGTGCAGGCGTGCCATTGATGCCGTTGACGGCGTTGCCTTGCGCATCCGCAGCGTTGGAGCTGGCTTGAGCGTCTGTTGGTGCGGTGTCGCCATTGGGTAGGACGCCATCTGGTGGCCAGTAGGGCTGTCCATGAATCTGCGCGGGTACAGCATTCTCAGAGACCCAGTGCAGGCATGCGAACATCTGCGTCGCTAGCTATACAAATGGTTAGAAGCTGGGACAATGGGTACACGCGTGCTCCGGGCTGGGTCGTACCTGATCGACGCATTCTTGGACTTTGCTGAGCTCGTCAGCCATGCTGAGATGCTGAAACGCTAGTGCAAATACAATTTGATCTCAAAGCATCTGTAGCAAGCGCCGCTGGTTGCATCATCAAGCTGTCACATCCAACGCATTGAAGTGCATTTGCGGAGGAAGTGGTGAGCATTGCGGTGGACGCGTCTTGAACATCGATACTCTGCGGCCCCAACGATACAGATCGTAGCTAGCTTACATAAGGCGGGCCGCATCTGCCTTACTGTCCCTTCTGGGAAATGTCGAGGCAGCGTCACGCTTCGCCTCTCTTGCTCACCTCACCACATTGACACTGTGTGAGTGCAGCTTGGACCCACCGCCTGCTGCCTCAGTAGCTCCACTTCTATCATCTCCCAGCATCAACAAGCCCACTCTCCTTCCCGCAACTCCTCTGGCATCTCTCCCAACATACCAACAACTCAACAACTCCCGCGTGACTGAAACTCGACAACTCGCATCAACAACAAGCCGTTCTATCCCTTCCCTTTCACAGCGACTGTCTCAAAACGCTGTCAGCTGCGTTTTTCCACATCGTCCACCGACCTCAAGGTCGCCATCACACAACATGGCTCCTCCTCGCCAAAGCGATAATGACTCCGCATGGGCCACGTTGGAGGACGGGATAGAGCGGATTATGACCCATCTCACAGAGGGCATCGACATGGCACAGTACATGAAACTCTACTCCACAGTCCACAACTTCTGTACATCACAAAAGGGTATCAATGGCGCCAGTAGCTCCCCAGCTCATGGAGCCCAGCGCGGAGCCCACCTCTTGGGTGAAGAGCTCTACAACCATCTCTCTTCATATCTCAAGACACATCTCGAGACCGTACTGCGAAATGGTCCGGGTCAGTCCGACGAACAGCTTCTCATCTACTACATCAAGGAGTGGAAGCGTTACACGACTGCCGCGACCTTCGTTAATCACTTATTCCGATATCTGAATCGTCACTGGGTAAAGCGTGAGATCGAAGAGGGCAAGAAAAACATCTACGATGTCTACACGCTGCATCTTGTCACATGGTACCAGGTCATGTTCGGCGACACACAAAACACTGTCATGGCCGCGGTATTGCGTCTGGTGGAGCGATTACGAAACGGCGAGACTGTCGAACACTCTCAGATCAAGAGTGTTGTCGATAGCTTCGTCGCTCTCGGCATTGACGAGAACGATCAGAATAAGGGCACCCTCGAAGTCTACCGCAACTACTTCGAGAAGCCCTTCATCTCCGCCACAGAACAGTACTACCAGGCCGAGTCAGATAAGTTCTTGGCTGAGAACCCAGTCGTGGAATACATGAAGAAGGCCGAGACCCGCTTGAGCCAAGAGCGTGAACACGTTCCCCTGTTCTTGATAGACGACATTAGGCAACCTCTCATGAAGACTTGCAACGAGACCCTCATCACTCGTCACCGCAACACGTTACAGGAAGAGTTCCAGAAGCTTCTTGATGACGACCGCATAGAAGACCTGGGCCGCATGTATAGACTGCTGCAGCGCATTCCTGATGGTCTCGACCCGCTCCGATCTCGCTTCGAGAAGCATGTCATTAACACCGGTCACACAGAAGTCGCCAAAGCGGCGGCAGAAGGTGGTGAGAACGTCGAGCCCAAGGCTTATGTCGATGCTTTGCTTGCAGTACACACTCAATACTCCGACCTAGTCGCCAAAGCTTTCAGCGCCGAGTCAGAGTTTGTTCGTTCGCTTGACAGCGCTTGCCGCGAGTACGTCAATCACAATAAGGTGTGTGAGAAGGCGACCAACCGTTCGCCTGAGTTACTTGCCAAGTACACCGACCAGCTACTAAAGAAGTCGGCCCAATCCGCTGAGGAAGACGACCTCGAGAAGCAGCTGACTCAGGTCATGACGATCTTCAAGTACATCGACGACAAGGACGTATTCCAGAAGTTCTATTCTCGCATGCTTGCCAAGCGTCTCGTCTCCTCCGCAGCCTCCGATGACGCTGAGACGAATATGATCTCCAAGCTGAAGGAGGCTTGCGGGTTCGAGTACACCAATAAGCTCCAGCGCATGTTCCAGGACATGCAGATCTCTAAGGACCTGAACTCATCCTACCGCGATCATCTAGAGAATCAGGAATATGACCGCAAGACCGCCATCGACGCCACTTACCAGATCCTCGGCACTGGCTTCTGGCCTCTCAACCCACCGAACACGCCCTTCACGCCGCCAACCGCCATCGTCAAGACGTACGAACGCTTCCAGAACTTCTACACACAGAAGCACTCCGGTCGCAAGCTGACCTGGCTCTGGCACATGTGTAAAGGCGAGGTCCGCGCCAACTACACCAAGTCCGCCTCCAAGATCCCCTACACCTTCCAAGTCTCCACTTACCAGATGGCCATCCTCCTTCTGTACAACACCGCACCGGACGACGTCGTCTCCTACGACGACATGCAAGCCGCCACCGCCCTCGCCAAGGAGACTCTCGACCCCTCCATCGCCATCATGGTCAAGGCCCGCGTCATCATCCCACAGCCCGAGGGCGCGAAACCCGACTCTGGCACGACCTATAAGCTGAATCACGGCTTCAAGCAGAAGAAGGTCAAGGTCAATCTCAACATCCAGATCAAGTCTGAGGCTAAGCAGGAGGCCGATGACACGCATAAGACCATCGAGGAGGACCGTAAGCTTGTGATTCAGTCGGCGATCGTTCGCATCATGAAGAGCCGCAAGAAGATGCGGCATCAGCTGTTGCTGAATGAGACGATCGGGCAGGTCTCGAGCCGGTTTAAGCCTAGCGTGCAGGATATCAAGAAGTGTGTTGATATTCTGATTGAGAAGGAGTATCTGGAGCGGCTGGAGGAGAACGAGTTGGGGTATTTGGCTTAGGTTACTGAGCTGTGGTGCGGAGGTCGGATGGGGTTCAGGGAAGTGGTGCTGAGGTGGAATGCATGCTTCACGATGCGATGTCTTGCATGACTGGCGGTGGAGTTCCGGCAAAGGTGGTCATGAGAATAGCCAAGGCTGGCGTTAGCATGATTTGCTTCAGGGCTTCCACGGAGCCATGGTAGATGCTCCTGACGTAGCTCAGTACGAGAAGAACAGTATATGATATATGCGACGTTTTCATGCTTTGCCTTCTCCTCACGTGTGATCCGACGAACCTCTTTGCAGATAGGGTACTTTGAAGGTAAGCGTTTGTGTGGAGAACGTGCTACTGCTCTCATCATGCTGGTGAGCGCACCAGATTGCGATCGCGAGTAGGACGAGCACGAGCACAATATGAGAAGATAGCACCGGAAGTCCGTCACAAACAATGTTAGCGTCCGGTCTTGGAACCCTATTTGTAGCTGCCGGATCGTGCATTATAGCTCATCACATCCTCCCGCCTCTTTTCCTGTCTCATTAATGACCCCCGATCGTTGCACTCGCTCGACGTACATCACGCGGGTATAAATACACGAGACGAATCCAAAGATCGCCGCCAAACACAGCGCACCCCTGCCACCCCCCTACCCCCCAGCCCCCAGCTCACTCAACACTATCATACCTCCTCTCCCCACCCTCGCCCCTAACCATACCCATCTGCTCCCTCCGCCGATTCTGCGCCCGTTTCTCCTCCTCCTCATCCACGCTCATGCGCCACACCGTCGTGACCTTTGCGCCCGTCGCGCCTCCACTGCTCTTCTCCACGCTTTCAGTTCCTTGTCCACCACCACCGCTTCCACCCTCACCAACCTTCATAGATGGACTCTGCGCCGCACCCCTCTGCTCGTGATAACCCCTCTTCTTCTCCGCGGCCCAAGACCCCCAGCTAGAGAAATACGCGGACGCTTTCTGCGACGCGACTGAAAGGTTCTGTTGAGCCGCTTGCTGGAGTTCCTGCGCGCGGAGGGCGGCGGGGGAGGGTGTGGAGTCTTCTGCGTTTATAGAGGTGGATGGAGAAGGCGAGGCGGGGTTTGTTGGGGTGGAAGCGGTGTTGGAAGCGGAATCGGTCTCGGTGGAGCGGGCAGAGCGGCGCTCGTCAAACTGCCGGCGGCGGGTAGAGTATTCATTCCGCAGGCCTACGAGGGCGGATGACATCCTGGAGGAGTTAGTGACAGCGCTTTAATAAGCGTTGCTGATAAGGTCCTATATTGAGAAGATGAGAAGGTGATGTGGCTGCGTACCTCTTCTGCCCCGCTCCGAGCCGCTCGTTGAACGCCTGTTTTGCGGGAGCTAATTTCTCGTCGAGGTGGAGGTCCGCGACTTGCTGGGCGACGCGCCGCTGGACGTCTTCGATTGTGAGACCGCCTGCGCAAGGGTGTTTGGGCTGGACGATGTCAAAGAGGTCCTTTGAAGTGGATGAGTTGAAGATGCGGTAGTTGTCTGTGGTTTGCCACGTTTCTAGGAAGGTGGGGGAGAAGTCGGATGAGGGGTCGATGCTTGCTTCGTGTTCCGCGGGTGTGGCAGAGATGGGATGGGTGGGGTGAGCTGGGTTGGTGGAAGAGGATGGACTGGTAGTGGCCGCGAGGTGGTCGTGGTATTTGCTGCTGGATAGCAATGCTAGTAGGTACTCTTCGAACTGGAGCCGGATGAACTCTTCGCTGCCTTGGTAGCCGAGGTTGGTGGGTATCGTCGGGTTTCTTGGGTTCCACGTGTCGTTCACGCTCTGTGTGATGAAGTCGATCCATCTCCTGTCTGCGTGGGAGAGAGCTAATGCGCTTCTTAGACTCGGGGAGAAGATGGAGATGGATTTGTCATCCAAGTTTATGACTACATCACTGTAGCGGTCTTTCTGCTGGAGGAGTAAGGCGTTCGTCGAGCCGGCAATGTATGACTTTGTTCCCTTGTCACCGAGCAAGTCCAGTTGCTGCAAAGGCGTGTATGGGCCGAAGAGACTGCCCTGTATACGAGCTTGTCAGTGTCCCGTCTTCGAAAGGCTCATTCGAGGTCAGCTCACTTTGCCAAATATTTGCAGGGGCAAACCCATGTATTTCAACACTGGCCTCGTCAGCATCTCGCAAAAGCATGGCATAATCAACGTAGAAGCCCTTACAAGAAGCGCGATCACTCGTCTTGACCTCATTTGGAACCACTAGGGTCTCCTCGTGGCTGTTCATAGCTGGATCCGCGCAGTCTCTCAGATTTCTAATCAGATTTGGAATAAGAGAAATGATAGAGAACTGCAGAAGACATAACCGCTCGCAGTGTGCCCCAAAGAATAGCATCTAACGACATCAGAGCGGGTCTCAATTCAGATGTTCAAGCTTACCTTTGGCTGCAGTAAGGCGCATTTGAACAGCACCAGAGTCTGCCATCGATACTCGTGGACCAATTCTCGTAAAGAGAGTCCTGTGAAAATGCACGTCAGCTCAATGGTCCACGCTGCCTTCACGGTAGGTCTGCTGCTGTAGCATGCCAGGTCGAACGCCACGGAGTAAATGGCAGCGCTGCCCGGCACATGACATTCGCGCTGCCTTTAATCGGAGAGCGTCCTTGCTGACGGTTTTACACTACTCTTGCAGCAGGGTACAATAATCAAAGCGGGCCGCTTCCTAACGTTCGGATCAAAGCCTGGCAAGACGATTGTCGCGTCTGTAGATTGCTGCGGAGGACACTCACCAACATACTGGTCTCGTTCGTCGATTTGCTCGTTATTAGAGGTGATTAAGCTTTCATAGAAGCTCTGAAGAGGGTCAGCAGACAACACTTGCTTAACCGTCAGTAGACTAACCTCAACCACAGCTATATCCGTAAAGTCTCTGCCAACAATCAGCAACGCTCCGATCATCATCACTCTGGCGACCCTACCTACTTCTGGGCAAACCAAGCCTTCGTTACAGCTGACAGTCGCTGCTGTATGCGAGCAAACATATAAGGGCTGTCCACGATAGCCACTACGGCCTTCTGGACAGACGAGCGAGTAACGTCCGGCGGTTTATTCGTAAGCTCTTTGGCGTCGAGCTGTCTGGTGCATGAGATGCCGAAGAGGGAGGAGGCAGGGTTGGTGTGGGTCGCGGCATTTTGCAGTGTGAAGTATGACAGCTCCTCTTCAGATCTAGCCACGATAACTTGGCTTCAGCGGTGTTCTAGTTGGGACGGGTTTATCAAGGGTTGCTCACGCGTGGGAGCCATCTGGCAGTGCCAAGAAAGGAAGTAGCGACCAGTCACCCCTTTTAGGTGTATTGTTCAGGTCACTGAGGCCAAACCATCTCTCCACTTCTGGGCCTCTGCACGTGATATTGGCTTAGCGAGCCAACAAGAGCAGACGTGTTCGAACTTCAGCGGTACCTTGCATGGTGGAAGTCAACGATACACGCTAATGGCGAGAAGTTTGTAGACTCCGCCATTCCATTAAGCCGAGACCGAGGACTTCAATTTGCAGTCGATAGGCCCGCGTAATCACGGCACGGGCAAAGCAGAGACAATTCGAGCCTGTTTAGACCCCTTCGGAGGTTGAACTGACAGGGTGATTACCGCCCCTTACCGCTAGCGTCTACTGACTCGTGTAGATTCGTAGATATCTCATTTTCTCGTATTGCTGTTGGCTTATGCATAACGATATCTTAGACTCTCGATTGGGCGTTCCTTGGCCCTCTTTGTAGAACCACGATGAGCTCTTTGCAGAGGCTCAGAGACTGATCATCCGTTGCCCAAGGGACAGATCGACATGCTAGTGCTTGGGGCTGCAACTACACTCTATGCTATGGAATTTCCCGTTGCGGCATTGTTTTGTGGTATCGATTGTGCCTCAACAGACAATATTTTGGGGTGGCGATTTCCACCTTGAACGGAGCGATCAGATCAGCACATTATCTGAATTCACGTACTATTGGCCTATAACAGCTCGCTATAGTAGATGTCTATCTTCGTACAATATACGAATAGTGCGGCGTGCGAGATCGCACTGCCCCGATCTCCCCGTCATTAAAACCACTTACATAGGGAACTGCTACTTAGCGATGTGCGCTCGGCTCTATCAGTCAGACTCCACCAAGTCCTTAGCTCTGCCTTCACGCGCCTCGATCTGCTCGTCTTACGTCTTACGCTCAGTCCTGCCGCAGCTCGTACAAAGCCCAAGCAGATGTTGTGTCTACCAAGCGTCACCGTACTGGCCCTCGAGTTGGTGATCGGTCGAGAAATCAGATCTCGCCTTGGAACTCTTTCAAGCGGGGCAAGACGCGACCTGAGATCCGTCCAACTCATCTGTCAGATATCTGACTATCCGTCAGATATCGCCCGTGTATTCGTATAATGCTTGACGATCTCTTACCTGAAATTATTTCAGATGAATTTAGGAAGCTGATCGATCCGATTGGGACTTGAGGGTCATTTTTATTCCGGAGCTTTCCCATCTGACCTATCGCCAACACTAAGATCCTCGCCGAAGTAGGGCACGTAGGATCTGTGGCGAAAGATGTGACACCAGTCGATGACAATTACTCGCAGCCCTTCCGGCCATCTGCCCGCAACCCCAGGTTTATTGAAGCCTTAGCATCGGAGATTTTGCGCTCCTGTGAAGCTTCTAGCACGATTGCGATGGCGGTGTGTGATGGCGACTGGGGATACTGATATTGTGCAACAACCATCCCCGACAAAGCTGTGCAACCCGCGGCGAGACATTCTGAAGCACTCTAATATCTGGCCCGCATCACTCTTCAGCAGTCATAGTGATGCGCTACGAAATGGGTGATGGCTTTCCGCTCGGTGTCTCGCGGGAAGCTCCTCCTAACCACTCATGTAGCCCATGGAACATGTGCGCGGACGCCCGTCTTAGTTCCAAGGGGCGAGCATTCTGTGGACCAACAGACTTCGCAGGCTCACGGACAGTTGTAAGAAGTACTTCGATTTCACAACGGAAATGAGATCGAAGATCCGGAACTAGCTTATCGCGTATTCGTATCACGACACATCCGTACGCCCTACGTTGGAAAGGCGCGTCGTCGATTGCTTACAGGTCAATAGCAGGGCCTTCCATGGAGTCAATGCACCACATGTTGCTGTCCCGGCCGCCTGTGTTCTTCGATGCGTCCGAGTGGGATGCTTCTTCCTGTCCTTCTCCATGCGTCTCAACAATTTGCAACAACTCACGTTGACAGCGTGGCATAAAATCCAGCGGCCACCTCGCTGGAGCTCAAAGGATATAAAGCAACTCGTTCATGGCTCCTTAGACAGATTCTTACTCCACCAGAACACTCCCATACTCTACTCCCAGCAGCGTCAAACATCTTCGCAAAGCCAGCTTCAGTTTCAACTTCGAATTCTCTCAACGTACCTTTCAGACTTCTTCTTCTAGCCAAACCATCATGCCGGGCCCACATTGGACTGCATGGAAAGCGACACTGGATCATCTGAGGGGCAAGCATAATAGCAGTGGTTCAGAGTTGGATGAAGCCAGAGCTAGAAGAACTCACTATGATAACCAGACTGGCAGCAGCAACGCCTTGGACGATGCGCGTAATGACGCATATGACAAGTACACCGATGCTTACAACAGTCATCAAAGTGCAACGACGAAACTTGACAGTCACAAAGCCAAGTACGGGACTACTCCAGCGCTCGAGATCTTTGCTGATATTGTCCAGGGAGCCAGCCAAGCACACGTAGGTCTACGAGAGGCCGTCACGCCTTACCGACCTGGCTTCGTCCTGCGCTCTCGCCGGTGTGTGTGGGTGAGTTGGGTCGAGACGCGACAGTCTGTCTCTGCAGCGCTCGTGCAGGACACACAGCCGCATGCCAGATTTACCAAACACAAGTCATTAGCTGAAGTCATTCATTCACCAGCAGATGTCTCTACAATGTTTTTATTCATGCTCACCCTTATCGTTGATATGATCACTTGTCTTGCGGTTGTAGGTCGAGCCTCGTCCACCCCAACACCAGTAGAACGCGTCTGGTATAGTCTGCCTCTGCAGCGCTCGTGCAGGACACAGAGCTGCATGGCAGATTTACCAAACATAACTCATTAGCTGAAGTCATTCCTTTATCATCAGACATGATTTTCGATCATCATGCTCATTCTTGTTGCAAAAGTGACCACTTGTCTTTGGTGTGAAGATCGAGCCTCGTTCAATCATCACGAGGAGTACGCGTCTGAACTGTCTCGCGTCTGTCTCGCTGCGTACTGCCATGGTCCAGGGCATCGTTGAAGTCATTCCTTTACAATCAGATGTCTCCAACTTGTTCCGACTATGCTCACCCTCATCACAAAAGTACGGTCTTATCACCGACTTATAAAACAAGCTAATCAACCTTATGGCCAGCAGGACGCGCCTGGGGCAGTCTCGCGCCTCGCTAACTGTGTACCGTCGTCGCCCCTGGCATTGTTTCACGATGGATCCAGCGCCGCGGCTCACGCTTGATGTCCGGCAGGCACGCTTGGGCGCAGTATGGCCGAGATCTGACCCGTGGCTCTGCAAGCTGCGCCGCTCTGCAGACGCTGCCTCTCGTTTGTCAGTACTGTGAAATGTACTGGAGCGGATGAAAGTGGAGTGGAGTGGAGCGTAACGATGCGGATGGAATTCCGAGGTGTGTGGATTATCTGTGTATAGAAATGCCTAAAACAGTAATACTGCAGAATCTAACGCTATTCAGACGAGAGCATTATCAGAATCACAGAAGTACGCAGAGCGAGAAGCAAAGGGTACTCAAAGGTAAGGTCAAACAGCTCAAATGAGTACTTCGCGCAGCGTCATCATGATACTAGTGTTCATCAACGATCCTCTCCCAAAGCAGGCCTACAAATACACAAGGGCGTCTATAACCAGCTCAACGCCGTTACGCCTAACGCTCTCGTGCACAGTACTTGCTGTCAAGCAGGGACCTTAGTGGCCTTGCATCGCAAATCCAACGTCGCTTTGTCCTTCGCCCTCAAGGCGTCTGAGCTTTACGTATTCGCAGCTTGCACGGGTGGTAAGACCTTGCGTGGAGGTTGATTGTGGAATCGGCTACTATTACGCGCGATCGGCCTGCGCCGAGTCTCCATTCGTAGGCATGCCCTGCTCTGGCGGGACGTTGTGGTAATCGAGGATCTCGGAATACATCATGATCTTCCATGTGTCAATCGGGAGATCAGCATCGTTGAAGGACCAATCAAATTTCTGCTCCGCCACTGGCTCATCTGTGGGGTCGTGGTACGGCGAGAGATACTCGTGAGCTAAAGCGTCACCAGCTTTGACGCGAGCACGAGGGTCGAAGACCAACATGTTTTCGAGAAGTTCAACGGCTGTTCCGATCAGTATACTATGCAATGGGTCCATGTCGGGAACAATTGCTCACCTTGAGGATCAGCGTTCTTGAACTTGTGTGAAAGTGGTTGACGCTCCCGCTTAGGGAGAGACTGGACGAAGCGGAGGGTCTGCTCGACGGATTAGCATGACATAGCACGGAGAGTAACAGGCTCGTGACGAACGTTCTCGCTGCAGATAGTCTTGATGACCTCATCTGGTGGAGTCCCCAATAGCTCGGTGATGATGGAGAATTGGTTCACATGGTCCTTGCCGGGGAAGAGTGGCTTGCCCTCCAGCATCTCCGCGAAGATGCACCCTGCACTCCAGATGTCGACCTCCACGTCGTACTTCTGCCATGTGAGCATGATCTCAGGCGCTCGGTAGTATCTTGTCGAGACATAGCCAGTCATCTGTGGGTCTTGAATGCGGGCAAGGCCGAAATCGCATATCTTAAGGTCGCAATTCTCATTGATAAGGATATTGCTGGGCTTGAGATCTCGGTGGACGACACCGGCCGAATGTACGTATTTCAACCCTCGCTGCCACAGAGTGAGCTAATGACCATATATCCCGGACTGCCACGTAACATACAAGGATCTGGTAGAGGAAGTACTGGATGAATTGCTTCTCGAGCGGTCGGGAGGTGAGCAGGCGATGCAGATCAGTTCCGAGAAGCTCAGTCACAAAGTAGCTATTGTAGAGCGTCAGTCGTGGCATTTTCCATTGTTGGAGTGCCGAACGTACATATCCTCCAGCGGTGAAATGAAGATATCGCTGAGTGTGATGACCTGTTCCGCATTAGCGGTTGTCCTGACGCCTCATGATCGCGTGTCAACTAACGTTCTCGTGACGAAGGTGTTTCAGCAGCTTGAGCTCGCGATAGGTGCGCTTGGAGAGTACTGGCGTGCTGAAAGGTTTCATGATCTTCTTGACGGCTACAGGCTGGTTGGTGAGGGTGTCCTTGGCAGAGCTGTGGTTGGATAGAACGTCAGCGAGGGCAAGCATCTCCGATCTCTTGCAAAAATACGCACCAGACGAGGCCGAAAGCACCCATGCCAACTGGCTGAAGGTCATTATATCTGCGAGTAATGGTCAACAAATGGAAATGAACTTCCGGGCGAAGGAGACGTGCCTGCTGGTGATTTCGAAGGTGGTGCCGAATATCTGGGCTCGCACAAATTCCGCCATGATTGCCAACAGTCTCAGCGGTGAATGTTGTCAGAGACTGTCTGCAGGCGAACGAAGAGTAGTGTAAGGAAGGACTTGGAGGTGAGCGTGGGGCGATCAGAGGCGCATGAAGGTCGACGAGGAACAGGTTGCTAGACGAACGCTAGCTGCGGCTAATATATTACCCGCTTAGGCGTATACCGACTGCATCCGACACTCTTCAAACTGGGCCAAATTGATTTTGATCGTGACAAGTGTCCACACCGGCGAGAGTTCCGGCAGTGTGCCAAATTCAGACTGCCTGTCTCTCCATTCCGACTTTTCCATCCCCTTTCGGCTATTGAGACGAGCCGCATCCCTTTTCATGCTCGGTCCGGCCCCTGGCCATTCCAGATCGAATGATGATCTTCGAGGTCAAGCTTTTGCAACTGACTCGTTCACCACCAGCCATTGAGTTCGACCACCATGCAGCAACGAATTCCATGCGCAAAGCAAATTCAATTGCTGTAAATGGGTCTCATAATGCTCTGTCAGTGCGCCGGCAGCGAACTGGCAAGAATTAAATATGAAGTCGTGCTTATCTGCTCCCTGGACACGCTACGAGAGTCTATCAATGGACCAGACATTGTGTTTGCAAGCAATGTGGACAGCAAAGGACATCTTCCGTGGCAATGGCCAGCTCGCAGAAGTGTCCTACGCAGCTGATTGGAATTGATGATGAACCATCTCAAAGAGTTTGAACATGCCTCAAGGGCTTCCGCTGGTATCTCAACGAGATGTTGCGCGGGAAATAAGTAGGCTTATGCGGGTTCAACAATTAAAGAACGACCCTTGACTACGTTCCGTCGTACACACATAGCTCACGCCGTGGAGAGGGCATGGACACCTTTTCATGCCCTCGTTTGTCCATCTTGCCAACTACTGTCTGTTCCATATTGAGAGTGAATCATAATCCGTCGGATGGGTGTCCATCGAGTTACCAAGCTTACGCCGCTGTCCTTGCACACAGGCTCCAGACGTACTTCTTGTTGTTCTTAGTGCGAAGTCACGATGGGGATGTCCTTTCCAGAAGCTCAACGGACTTCTTGTTCCACTGCGTCGTTGCCCATCGTTTTACAAAGCTTTGCTCAAACAACGTGCTCCAGTATTGAAGGCGTTCGTTGTATCAACTTATGGCCGGGCTAGGTGTGGTTCCAAGGCCAATCTACTGCTTCAACAGCGGTCTAGTCTGGAATCCTTGCATTGCTGTCTGTAAGACACCATGTACAATTCTCTTTCGCATTGTATGAGCTACCGCTTGTAGAGTGAGATGCCAAACGCGTGACGCCCTGCCGGCTGAATTCTAGTACCGGTTGATTCAGGGCTCATACAACCCTAAGTGGCGCTCCGCAACCGAGCTCTCGCCAACAGCTGGACGCCTTGCGGGCCATTGAATGCACTATCAGCCCAGGATTGCTATCTTCCTGCGATCGCATTGAAAGCTCGTCTCTCCCACGCAGAGAACCCTTGGCCTGTCATTTCGATCGTCCGGACGCTTTGGCCCCCAGAACCTGGACTGTGTGGGGTTCTGCTGCACGAGCCACATCCATCTGCTCTAGTCTTCTTTCTAACAAAGCCGGCCTGGCGGGCGGAACGAGCCTCTTCAATCAATCACCGGATATCCGCGTCCAAGACCCTCCTTACTACCCGCGACCTCACTCTCGGCGCCTTTGAATACACAATCGCTCCACAACCTCGTCTTCTTGAAGGCAGCCGCCTCCGCATGCCCGATACCCTTGTCACTATCCCTTGCACCCAGATCTCTTCGCAGGGTTGCAACCGCACAGCAGTGACGCAAAGGGCACCATACACTTCCCTCTCAATCGATTTTTGCCAAGCGCTAAATGCGCTCTGCATGACGGCTTCTCTCTCGACATCCTGTAGGACATGAGACTCGCGTCCTCGGAAGCTCCCCTGGTTGCTCTTTCACACAGGCGACCAATCGCCGCCCACGAGTGGCTCCCAAGACGTCTCTGAAACCTCTTCCAACGACTACACCAGACCACTCAGACGGAGACGCTGTTGAAGAAGCGCAAGTCTTCTCTATCCACTCGGCGTGTGGTGGGTCGCCATGGGGATATGTGCGAGCGCCCCCACCGAGGATGGAGAGGCAAAGAAGCGCAGCCAGGCCATTGACCGGGCGCTGGAAGAAGACCAGAAGAAGCTGAGACGTGAAGTGAAGATACTGCTGCTGGGTAAGTGGTTGGATCCAATGGTCGTTTTCGGATGTAGTCACAAGCTAATGCAATGCCCTGACAGGATCTGGCGAGAGCGGAAAGTCGACGGTTGTCAAGCAGATGAAAATCATTCATCAAGGTGGATACGCAAAGGAAGAACTGGCAGGATATCGCAGCGTTGTCTATCGCAACCTTCTTGACTGCGCCAAGGCGCTCCTTATTGCGATGGAACAATTCGATATCCCACCCTCCTCCGAAGCCAACAAAGAGTACGCTGAATACATCATGAGTTATGATCTGAGTCCGGATCCATATGTCATCCTGGAAGAGAACGTGGGGCAGGCCGTGTGGGCATTGTGGAATGACCCTGCAGTACCACAAGTGCTCGAACGGCAGACGGAGTTCTACTTGATGGACTCGGCACCCTAGTACGTGATACATGGCATGGAGCCCTCCAAATGCAGCTCACTGACTGCGTATGCAGCTTCTTCGACGAGTCACGACGCATTGCTGAAGGCGGCTATATCCCCACCGAGGCAGACGTGCTACGCGCGCGTTCAAAGACGACTGGCATATTCGAGACGCGCTTCACCATGGCTCAACTTAGCATACAGTAAGTTTCCTGCTGTGACATCCCGATGGTCATTGGCTTACATTGCGGTGCAGCATGTTCGACGTCGGCGGTCAGCGCAGCGAGCGTAAGAAGTGGATTCACTGCTTCGAGAACGTCACATCCATCATCTTCTGTGTCGCCCTTAGTGAATACGACCAGGTGCTGCTTGAGGAGTCAAGTCAGGTATGTCGCATCGGTCATCCATTATGCTACCTATGCTCACAGTCTGGCAGAACCGCATGCTTGAGTCGCTCGTACTCTTCGACTCGGTCGTCAACTCCCGATGGTTCATGCGCACTAGCATTGTGCTCTTCCTGAACAAGGTCGATCTCTTCAAAGAGAAACTCGGCAAATCCTCCCTCGCCGCCTACTTCCCCGACTACACCGGTGGCGCCGACGTCAATCGTGCCGCCAAGTACCTCCTCTGGCGCTTCAACCAAGTCAACCGCGCCCACCTCAACTTATACCCACACCTGACACAAGCGACCGACACCTCCAACATCCGCCTCGTCTTCGCCGCCGTGAAGGAGACGATCCTACAAAACGCGCTCAAGGACTCAGGCATATTATGAACAAAAATCAACGGCTTTTCCTTCTCATGCTGCATTCGGGTCGGGCTTGTAAATGACGCGGTGACGATTACTGGGACGGACTTTTGGATTCTAGCACTGGCGCATGGGCGCATTTACTGTCGACGGTACATCAACATGCTCTTGGATCGGGGGGCATAATGTCGAATATGATGTGGTATGGAGGCTCGATGGACGACGATGCTGAGCGTCGCCGTGTATCAAAGATGACTGCAGACTCCTGTGTCCTGCTGAGAGGCGATATGTTTGAAGACTTTTCAGCTGTGAACATGAGTGTGACGGATCTGTTATGAGTTGAACGTTCGATGCATGGCGATGAGCCGGGCCGAATGAGGTATTCTTCTTGGGCTTTCGGGCCGTAGCGGACGCGCTTGGAATCATGTTGCGATGCGACCGAAGACGACATGTATCTGACACTGTCCAATAGTAAACGCATGCAATCTTGATGGTTGCTCTAGAATCTGGTTGAGTGCTACACCCGTGGGCCTGCGCGTGGAGAGGCGTGATGCCATGTGTGATCTCTCCGTGCAAGAGAAGGTTGTTGAGGCTTCTAGCGCCCTTCTCTTGCAGCGACGGTGGATTTTCTCGGAACGCTTGCCGATGCCGATGGAGCTCTCCTCTCGATGGCCAGTCTGCACACCCAGCCGCTTCGGATGACCCGGGACGTCTTCTTCCACTTTGCGCAATCGCTGGAGCGATAGGGAGTACTGGTGGCTCATTCACCGTGGGCGTGTAAGCTGAGCCATGCCGAATGATCGATGCGGCGATGGCAAGCATGTTGTCGGCCATTCGCATTGGCCGGACGTCATTCGCGTACCAGGATGAGCGGTTCCTGTAAGCTTTCCCCACACTCTCCGATGTTTGCTGGGCTAAGGCTGATTTCTGCGAGATGGCGCCGTGATGTGCGTGACTGACAGGGCATGGCGGCTTTTCGTCCCCTCATTGCATTGGTCGCTCCTCCCATTAGTGCAGTCAGACCGGCATGGCCATGCTCCTCACACGAATTGACGTAGCTCAGTCTACGATTGTTATTTATGTGAGAGCATCCCCAGCAGAAATCGAACGGATGTCTTGGTTCAACTGCTCGTCAGACCTTCATGTGAGCTGGAGCAATACCTACTGTCCGAGCACAAGTGTCCTACCCTCACACCGTGGGCAAGATGGGCTACTCTTTGCTGAGCAAGCTCCTCTTTATTGGCACGGCGTTCAATAAGGTCGCTGCACAAACGTCGACGAGTACTGGCGCCGCAAGCAGTACCAGCAGCGCCTTCCGCGAGTTGTTCTCGCCGCCCGAATCCAGTGACTATGGCGAGTCAATCCGCCCCACTATAGAGAACCCGCAGGCTGTCGATGCGCAGACGGTGTGCCCAGGCTATACCGCCTCCAATGTTCAGCAACAAGACTTTGGTGTCACAGCCCAGCTAACCTTGGCTGGTCCTGCATGCAATACCTACGGTAATGACGTGGACACCCTGGACTTGACTGTCCAGCGTCAGTCTGGTGACCGTTTGAACGTGGAGATCAAGCCGTCTTACATTGGTGGTGCCAATGTATTGTGGTTCGAGCCTCCAGACTTCATCACGAAGCCAACGATCGACGCCGATGCTTCCGAAACGGTGTCAATGCTCGATCTCGACTTTGAATGGGGTAACGAGCCCTCCTTCTGGTTCTGCGTCACCCGCAAATCGAACAACGAGACGCTGTTTAGCACGCAAGGTAGCAAGATTGTGTTCGAAGACCAATTTGTGGAGTTTAAGAGTCCTCTGCCGCAGGACTACAACCTGTACGGGTTGGCGGAGACGATTCGTCCGTTCAGGCTTTCGAACAACTTCACGAAGACGCTGTACGCGGCCGATGTTGGCGACATCATTGACGCCAACATCTACGGCACGCATCCGATCTATTACGACACACGCTATTACGATGACGGCGGAGCATACGTGCCCTGGAACGAGACGTCTGTCGAGAATACCTACACGTCTCTAACGCATGGCGTCTACTACCGCAACGCTCACGCCCATGAGGTTCTCCTCCAAGAGGACGGCATCACGTGGCGTACGCTCGGTGGCAACATTGATCTTTACTTCTACGCAGGTCCAACCGTTGAGACGGTTGCTCAGAGCTATCAGCGCTCTGCCATCGGCCTGCCAGTGATGCAACAGTACTTCACATTCGGCTACCACCAGTGTCGCTGGGGCTACGCCAACTGGAGCCAGCTCAACGAAGTCGTGGACAACTTCGAGAAGTTCGAGATCCCGCTCGAGAACATCTGGACTGACATCGACTACATGAAGTTGTTCCGCGACTTCACAACCGACCCTGTAGCATTTCCTCAAGACGAAGGCCACCAGTTCCTTGACGCTCTGCACGCCAGCGGACGCCACTATATCCCCATAGTTGATTCCGCCATCTACAACCCTAACCCCACCAACGACTCTGACGCCTATGCCACCTACAGCCGTGGCCATGCAGCCGACGCTTTCATACTGGAGTATGAGAACGGCCCTGAATACATTGGTACCGTATGGCCCGGCTACACCGTCTTCCCCGATTGGTACTCTGAAGGCACCCAAGACTGGTGGACGAATGAGATGGTACAGTTCCATGCGCAAAACCTGTCCTTCGACGGCATCTGGATCGATATGTCCGAGGTCTCTTCTTTCTGCGTTGGCTCCTGCGGCACCAACAACCTCACGCTGAACCCAGCACCCGGCGGTAAGTCTCAGAGCAGCCACACGTTTCGTTCCTTGCCTCCATTGTCATTGTCAGGTGGCTGAAGCGCTGGCCCTGCGCTATGGCCCTTTGTTCGGAACTTCATCCAACACCAAAACAGGCTGTGCTGACATCGTCCTTCTAGGCATCCCCAAGAACCCTCCCACCGACTATCCCGAGGGTTTCAACATCACCAACTCTACCGACGCCGTCACCGCCTCCATCTCAGCCTCCATCATCACCGCGACGTCCTCTTCGTCAAGCACGCAAACAACATCCTTCTTCACACCCCCCACCCCAACTGCCGGCCAGCGCAACGTCAATTTCCCGCCTTACACCATCAACAACTACAACGGCGACCTCCGCGTACACGCCATGGATCCAAACGGCACCCACCACAACGGCGTCCTCGACTACGACGTCCACAACCTCTTCGGCCACCAAATCCTCAACGCAACCTACCAAGCCCTCCTCCAGGTCTTCCCAGGTAAACGCCCCTTCATCATCGGCCGCTCCACCTTCGCGGGCTCCGGCTCCGTCGCCGGCCACTGGGGTGGGGACAACTACTCCCTCTGGGCGTACATGGTCTTCTCCATTTCCCAAGCTCTGTCGTTCTCCCTCAGTGGGATACCCATGTTCGGCGTGGACACCTGCGGCTTCAGCGGTAACACCGACGAGGAGCTGTGTTCCCGCTGGATGCAACTGAGCGCCTTTTTCCCGTTCTATAGGAATCATAACACTTATTTGGCTATCTCGCAGGAGCCGTACCGATGGGACGCTGTGGCTGACGCGACGAAGACGGCGATGGATGTAAGGTTTGCGCTGCTGCCGTATATGTATACGCTCTTTCAGGAGGCGCACACGACGGGTTCTACGGTGATGAGAGCGCTCGCGTGGGAATATCCGAATGATCCGAGTCTGGCGGACGCGGATCATCAGTTCTTGCTGGGCCCGAGCGTGCTGGTGACGCCTGTGCTGACGCAGGGCGCGACGGCCGTGAATGGCGTTTTCCCCGGCAATGCAGGGAATGGGGAGGAAAGGTGGTATGACTGGTACAATCATACTGAGATTGTCGACGAAGGTGCGAAGAACGGGCACAACGTGACTATCGAGGCGCCGCTGGGGCATATACCGGTGTATGTGCGCGGCGGAAGCGTACTGGCGCTGCAGCCAAGAGACGGAGCGTTGACGACGCGAGACGCGCGAGGGAAGCCGTGGAGTGTGCTTGTGGCTTTGAACTCGACGGGCGGGGCGAGTGGGCGGCTGTATTTGGATGATGGGGAGAGTGTGGAGCCCGACGCAACGAGAGACGTGGAGTTCAGTGTCAGTGGAGGGACGTTAACCGTGAGTGTGAGCGGGGAGTTCATGGACAGCAACCCGTTGGCGAATGTGACGGTGATGGGACTGGATAGCGCGCCGGGGGGTGTGATGTTGAATGGGCAGATGGTGGGTGAGGTGTGCTATGATGTTAATGGGAAGACTTTGCAGTTGACGGGGTTGGAGGAGGCGGCGGCGAGTGGAGCGTGGATGCGGGATTGGACGTTGAGTTGGGGGTGAATGGAGAAACGATAGTAGCTTCGGTGACTGTGGATGCGTGTCCATCGAAAGGATGACCTGAACATACTCTGCCATGATTGGAACATACTCTAATGAACACGATACCTTTTCCACGGACGTCGCTTTACTGCCAGTGCAATCGCCGCCCGACGTCGTGTTGGAGGAAGACAGAAGCTTTGAACATCTCATTTCTAGCACCCTGACCCAGTAGCGTCCTATCACTCTCGACTATACACATCTACTTGTTCCGAGCACAACCCACAACCTCATCCAACCTTGTCCTTACATACCACCAGCCACACCGCCCTCACCTTCAGGGGCACAAATTACCCCTTTAGGACTCTCACGAGCCTCCCCGCCTGTACCAGAGTTCGGACGGAAGCAACTTCGATCCCTCCTGTTGTATATGCTATGCCATTCAAACTCCCAACCCATGTCTCTCAGACCTTCTTGATGATCTATATCTCGCAGTGATAGCTCGATGTGTCTGTGGAAGGGATTTCGGCTTGAGAGGGCAAATGTGCGGCCTGGAAAGCGGCGGTGAAGAGCGGCTGTATGGACGGCTGTATGGACGGCTATGGATGCGGCGGGGACGGTGATGATGAGCGGTGTTATAGTTTGTGTTGACTGCATGTCTTCTGGGTGGTTGATGTCTTCGTGGGTTCAATCTTCCGGTGTTGATGAACCTTGTCGTGGCTCCGTCTATCGGCATAACTGATTGGAGGACGAAGCTGATGTATACGTCTGAGAGCACGGCATTGAGCTTCGTTGCAATCAATGCAGGATGCTTCAAGCCGCAGAAGAACGTGCGCATACGTCCTCAAGCCTCAGTCTTGGGCAGCTGGTACTCCTCACTCTGGACTTCGGACTGCATACTCTTGCTGCGGACATGCAGGAGTCAAAGCAGTGTGTTTCCCATACCTCATAGATGTCCGCTCGCGCTGGAGACCTCGATCGTTCAACAAGCCCGCTGCTACTCCCAACAGCTTGAACGCAAGCCATGCCGACTTCGCCGGTCCAGGAGGGCTGTACTTATTACTCTCAAGATCCTGCGCTGGCTGGTGCTCGGACGAGACCAACGACTAACAAGGCTACCGGTTCTTAGTTTGCATCGCCCCTGATGGCGGCTGACGGCTCATCAACGGGCGACCGGTGCGGCCGTCTCGGTGGTCGAGGGGGCAGTACGCGGCGCTTGAGGCATTCGAATGATCTCACGACACCCAACGCACTGCACGGGCGCTGTCAACTGCTAGAAAGATGCAAAGCTGGCTTTGACGCTCGATAGAAGGCTCCTGGGAGACCTCTTAATCTCGATACCTGCCATACTTCGTGAATAGGGACGACCTGCGGCAGACGCGATCTTACCTGCAACCGCGCCCAGACAATCGATATCAATACGCGCAAGGCTGTAGAGCGTCTGACGCAGACTTGATCGCTGAACAGAGGAGGTGCACAAGGTCTCCCAAGTGCGGTGTCTGGAACATTAGCTGCGCAGGGCGACATGAGAATCACCACCATCCTGAGCTCGAGCGCTGAAATGGCAGCTAGCAATGCGCAAAGACGCCTGCGGCTCCAGGCGCACACTACAACGCGCTCGCTTTGCGGTCATGACGCGGAGGAGTTGTTTCATACGGTACGTTCGATCTCTTTCCCCTTGTCGTGCTCGCCTACCTGTTGCCACGCTTGTTGCCACAGGTCCCTGCTCGTCGCGTCGTCCTTCTCTTCGTCAGCGCACAATGGATGATCACTGCTGGACACACTCCTGTGCAGCCGCTTGGCCACGGTGCCTTCGTTCGTCAGTCATGCAGAAAAGGCCGGCAGTTTGAACCCTGATATGGTGGGTGCGCAACCGCGCTTGCTGAACTCGAACGTGCTTGTTCTCCTCAGCGCTTGCTTGCCCAAGAATACGAGGTTTGTCATGTTCATTGTTGCATGATTCTGCATACTTACTTGGGTGAGGCTGAGAGCCTGTTGTATTGATTGTCGCGTTTTTGCTCGCTTTTGCTCGAGCAAACAGGCGTTGCTGATGCAGATTTTGCAGCGCACTGATCTCCTATGTCGACGGTAAGATTGAATAAACAAACAGTTTTGCATGCATGACATTGTTGAAGGGACAAGGCTGTGTAGGGCAACACAAGAGGGAACGTACCGCAATAGTGCAAGATTTGAAGCTGCCGCGGGGGCGCCAAAGGCATTGTGTTTGAGGCGTGGTGGGTGGTATGACGTCGTGTCGTCGGAAGCGTCAGAAGCGTGGCCGTGGGGCTCGAAGAAGGTAATGAAGTATTTACTTTGTTCTTTCGCAATTCTTGCTAAGCCGACCTCTGGCAGGCGGTGGTCATTTCTATGCTTCTGTTAGTTTCTACTAACAAATCCGTGATAGGACCGAGTGCGAGTGGTTAGCTTCAGTCAACTTCCAACAATCAGATTTTCTTCATGTAGGCCGCTGGACGGCGACTACATAAAAGACAGGGCCTGGTTGGTTTCAGTCAACTTCCAACAATCAGGTCCGGAAGCTGGTCAAACTCGACCAGAACCGGGAGTGGGACCTTAAACCCACTCCATTATCACGGTGTTAGCAAAACCTCAGTGTTTTCTGTATCCGGGTCGGTCAACTAGCCTCAAGCTAACCGACCTGGAGAGTCTTTTGCACTTTTTGAAGGCGAGTGGTTCGATTCTAGATGCTTTCATTCTTTTGTTTTTGCCTTGGCCTGTCTCACACTTTGTCTCGTCTTCGATCGTGATATGACAATCTCTTTCTACAGCGTTGCCAATAGCAATTCGTAAGACTTCTTCTACCTCAGCTCGCAGTGGAGAATCGCTAGAGACGAGAGCAACGCAGTGGCAGCTTTTTGCCAGGATAATGAACGCGATTACGGCAAATGAACACGCCTGAAATTGGGTTCACCGCGTCGTGTTCCACTACTCTCCCCTCCCAATAAAATCCTTCCACTACCCTGCGACTATTATACTGCCTGTAACTTCGTTCATGAGTGCCCAGTGGTGCAATCGCGCTCACTTTCCACCTCTCCGCCATCTCGCGCGCCTCCCGCCAAGAATCGCTATGCCAAGTCTGTCTTTCACCACTTGACTGGACATTGCAATTACAACTTTGGACGGAGACTTTTTCTTTCTCCCTTTGCCATCGTCCGCGAGAAATCCGCGACACCGTCTCAGTCAGCATCAAAAGCTTTACACTGGGATCTATAACGTAGCCGTTACACTCAGCGCGCTTCAGCCGCAACCATCCTGAATTACTAAGTCGAAACAAAATAGACGAATTTTCGCGTTCACGCAATCCCTACTATCGCGCCGACGAATCACAATGCCTACCACCCGTGCTGCTTCGTCCGCACATCCACCGCCAAACAAGTCCAACGTCAATGCATCCAGAGTCACAAGATCGAAGACAGCGACTCGCAATCAGACTACAACAATGGACACCGATACCGACATCCAGCCTGACTCCAACAACACAGAACACTCCGAATTGATCAAGAACGCACCAGAACGAGACCCAAATGTAGCCAGCCACATTCGCCGCTACCGTGAACAGACCAAAGCCTGCGCACCAGCCGATCGCGTATCTCAAGGAATGCCTGCCTTGGGACGCATGCACTTTCCAGCAGCGTCGTTGCATCAGCATCAGAACGCCACCGGCGCGCTCGTCAACTACCAGATGACGACTGAGGACGCGAAAGCCTTCAACAGCTTCGCGGCTTACATCTTGAAGACCTCGAAACACACTCTCGCAACCTTGGACTACGTCGAAGCTTGCTTGCGACATACTGGTTCGGTGCTTCAGGAAGCTTACGACGAAGGAGGTACATCTGCAGCGATCGACAAGAGCCTAGAGATGCTTGCAGAGCTGTACAATGCTGTGTATAGTGGCCAGAGAGGTTATTGGGCTCGCGAAACCCGACGCATGGTCCGGGGCACCGCTTGGGTGGAGAGACTGGTTGCCAGTGCCTCCACGACGGATCCAGCAGGTGGGCAGCGCGCGTTTACGGGGACAGTTGCCTCTGGCATGACTGCGACCGCCGCACTCCTTATGGCGCGAGGGGCCAAGCCGACCATTGGCTGCCATCAGCTTCAACACCTCGTTGACGATCATCATCGCAGCATGGTCAATGATCCCGACCACAGCTTCAACTGTCCTGGTTTCATATCTTCCGCGCAAGTTCATGGTGTCTCTGGCCAAGGCGATTCTCGGTCATTTACTGGAGCCGTCGACCGGAGCACACATGATCAATCCGAGTCCGCTACTGCATCAGGGTCGTCTTCAGCCCACGCGTACGGCCTGGAGAATGAAAACACTCCTTCTGTGAGCAACCGCAGCTCAAACAGCACGAGCACTGTCGATAGCTCCACATCTAATTTCAAGGAGACACACTTGTCTTCACCAAACAGCTCTATCAGTGCACGTACCGAAGCCAATGCGAGTAAGACCAAAACACGATCGGGCGCGGAGGCGATAGCTCCGCAGACAGTGCTAGCATCTGCGAACGACGACCAAGCCGGTGGTCCTGGAAAGACGATCACGCTCCGCTTCACTGAGCACGAGTGGAAATGCCTTGAAGAAACGGAAGTCATCGCCTCCGAGAAATCCACAGCCCTCGACGCTCGATTGGGTGCAATCGGGAGGATGTCACATCCCTCGCAAACGAATACTCGAGGAGCTCTGCAGGATCTTGGACGCGATGAGCTTCTCAACATCCTGAGTGCCATCCATCACAAGGCAACTAAACCGATTCCGAAACCACCTTACGAGAACGTGAGCGAGCGTGTCGATGGAGGGATTATGGATATTCACAAGATGCTGGAGGCAGCGAAGCATCACTGCAATGGATACGAACTTCCCACAAGAGTAGACCCGCCTCGTATGGACGCGGATGACCTCAATTCAAATGAAGGCGACATCCACGAAGTGGATGAACTTGACGAGCAGAACATCGTTGAGGACAACAGCCTCGACAGCGGTCCAGGTAGTCAGCGCCGCCCACTTACCGTCGAGAGCAATACGCCCGAAGAGACTGTTTCTGACTGCGAGTCCTCCGTTACTGTCAGCGAGCTTGAAGCACCAGAGCTCTCCAAGTCTAGTATTGAATCTACGAGTGACGCCAGCAACAGTTCATATGCGCAGGACAGCAACAGTGCGACACGAAAGCGCAAGCGAGGCTCCTCTGCCTCTGAGCCGTCATTTGATGGTGCAGAGACCACTAAGAACGTCGCCGAATCTCGCGCTGATGATACGGGCGCGCAATTCCGCTCTGCACGACCTACGAAGAAGCTGAAGGGCAGTAGCTTCTGCAGCGAGTCAAACGGTCCCAAGCTCACGGTCTGCCCGTCTGATACGATTATGCTGACATCTCCTGGCACGCGCAACGCAGATGCAACTTTCTCCGTGCAGCAGATCCTTGGAAAGCGCAAGCGCCCCACTGCTGGCACAGAGCCCCGAGACTCTCCCAGCAAGAAAACCAGAACGTCTGCACCCCAGCGCGCCTCTCCCTCAATAGACTTTCAAGAAGACGCTGACCTCCTTGCCCGGCTCACAGCGCCGGACCCCTTGGTTGAGCCTGGACAGTACCCATTCGCAAACGCGTCATACGGTCTTCCAACGTTGAGCGTTCGCGAAGCTCACATGAAGGTCCGTCGTCCACCTGGTATGGCTTACCTGCCGCTACCCCCTCAAGCAGTGTACCAAGCCGCAGAAAAGTCCCCAGCTTCGAGCGAGTCGGCTTCTCGGCGTGTGCAGAACGATGCGAGCTCTCAAAACACTTTAGGGACAAAGCGCAACCGCGCGGTAGCTGTGGAGGAGCCTGCAGGCTCGGTCAAGGAGAAGACTGCGCTCGACTCGTCTGATGACGCTACTCCCGCGGCAGACGGCCGTGCCATTGAAGACCCAGCTCCGGCGCTGGGTGTTTCTCCTGCACCGCAAGAGCAGCCAGCAGATGTGTCACCAGCCAGCAATTCTGTTGAGCGTTCAGACGCCCCCACCAAAAAGGCGTTTCGGAGTCTGGGCCAAGATGAGCCCAAATCTAATCCCTCCCCGGGCCCTCCAACAGTACTCACCATATCTGACCTCCCACCTCGCTTCCGTCGTGCCGCCGGATTGACGCCGCAGCGTAAAGCCGCCAAACCAACAAAGAAGCGCAAGCGCACCGATGAGGAGCCAGAGCAGCAGACTAAGAAGGTCATCAAGCTCAATCTCTCCGCGCGTGCGCCGGCGCAGCCAACTACACCCGCGGCTCCGACCCCTGCTAGCACGCCGCCTGCTCCTCCAGCCGCAAGCGTCGAGCCAGCAAAGCGTAAGGGCAGAGGTTGCTCCGAGGTCCCAGACGAATACCTGGCGCAGCAGAAACTGGCGCGGATCAAGCGCATGGGCTACGATGAGACGGATGATAAGCAGCTGGACCCGGAGAAAGCCGTTCGTGACAAGACTTCGGAGGAGGAGAAGAAGTTTCTTGAGACGCTGCCGTCGAAGCGAAAGCGTCGGGTTGCTAGGCTGCAGCAGTTTGCGCCGTATTAGGGGTGGAGCAGGGGAGGGGGGCAGGTCGACGTTGAGTCTTTATCTTTTGAGCGATGCGTCTGATTTGATTTCGTTATGGGTGTATGAATACGGTGGCCAAAGATGCAGATACGCTATTGGAGGTACTGACACGGATGTACGAGTGAAAATTGGAGGGTTCGGAGAAGAGTATACCAGCAACAAGTCAATGCGCTGGATACCGGTTCAAAAGGTCGACGCCAGCGTCTGGTGTCTGCTACAACTGTAAGATTACGAAGAGAATATGAAGGAGGCCGTCAAGATTGAGCTCTCACGGAGACACGTCTGGCAGCGTCCACGGATGAAGGTTGAGCACCGCTTGATCGACGTTGATCCTCCAGCATCAAGGGTTTCCCACAACGCCGGCGGAAAGACCCTACCAAACACGCCTGAACACAAGAAGCACCCCTTGGCACAAGGTGTTCGAATGGGACGTCCGGCGAATCGTCAAATGAGATGGTTGGAAAGACGTCGAGGAGAGGGTCACAGAAAGAGCACAGCGTGAGCAAGCTGGGGACCTGAAGAGCTTTGTGTCTTTCCATTGCCGTCGCCTTGAGTTGGTATACACTGCAAATCTACGAAACGTGTACGGTTGTGGGCGCTGTTCAAAAACGACCCACCAAGGATTTGTGATTAGCAAAAGCTACAATCAGATGAAGACGAGTACAGCGTCGAGAACAGCGCACAACCTGACGCAAGTACAACTCAATCATCAAGCCTCCCTCGCACCGCCGACACCTTGCTTCCCAGAAACTCATGAGGATACGACCATCAAGGCATCACCGAAGCTCTTGAAGTCAGGCTCAGGAGCACATAAAGATACGAAGATACGAAGATCACAAGCAAAGTCGAGACACCGCCGCTACCCAAGAAACAGCCCCGCATACCATCGCAAGACATTCAAGCATCAAGCATCACTCACTTCCCCGGCACCTCAAGTCTAGAGAGGACAAACGAGAACGGCCATCGCAGTTTTACTGATACTCTGGGCTGAAACTGCACCGGTGGGCAATAGCGAGCAGATCACAGTCGCAAAAAGACAACAAGATTCGCTTGCCACCGTCAGCTGGCCTTCCGAAGATCGTAGGGTGTAGGGTTGCGGAGTCACAGAGCGTAAGAGGGCTGCTTCGATACTGAAGACGGTGTAGATACTGCTAGGAACGCATCAGGTAACGGAGGGCGCTCACGCTTTCGACGAGTATCATGGGAGACGGGCGAAGAAGCTCAGGGCGGGATGAAGAGGCCGGCTTTTCTGCTGCAAGGTCGCGCAGATCGTGCTGGGGTCACCGAGAACAACGCATAGGTATCGAGACTTCATTGAAATGCAGATATCAGAATCTATTGACCTTTGCATGAAATTGGCCTTCCATAGGGTATTTTTAGAGCGCAGCGCAGAGCGGTGATTGAATGATCCGCCGCGTCTTGCTAGTAGAGGGTGAGCGACTTGCGTTGTCGTGATCGAAGCGATTATGACCTTATTCCTTTAACAGCTCTTGCTGGATACATTGCTGGATGCGTTGCTAGCCGTGTTTCTCGCTGGTCTTGTCTGGCTTGAACAGAAGGATTGCATGACGGCGCGATACCTTCCCGGCGATGGAGAAAGATGCTTGATCTGGTATCCTTCGCGCGATTTGCACCATGTTTTGACCTTTGAGCAGCCCTTAGCCGGCTGCATGCCTTCTTCCTGCCGGTTTTCGCGCTGAGTATCCTGACAATGCAGTAGTCAATGTCTATGTGACGTGTGGGGGTCTGTGGGTCATGCTGGTCACGACTGAGGTTTTGGGGGGATGGTGTGGTGAGCCTGTGGGTTGCCATGAAGCTTCGTGTGCAAAGCTGCGGCATCATGCGCGTGTCTAGATCGGTGGTATGCCGTCGTCTCGTGGTTCGCAACCCCAGGGAGTGTGGACAAGGAGTAGGAGCGCTTGTTGGTGACTGCTCGAGGTTGGTGGCAAGTTCGGGGACGGAGCCGGCGAGGTGAAATTTCGTTGCGCAAGCCTCCAGATGCGTCTGTTATGATTGTTGTTGGTCGAAAGGGGTAGGAAGTTCAGAAGGGTGTTGAATTTGCGTGTTCGCTGTCGTAAGATGGTCAGCCACGAGCAATTGCACTAAGTTGAACACAAGGTCTGAAGCCCTAGAACCACTCCGATAGGCTGGCACGTATTTCCCTGAGGCTCTTCAGAGCCGCTTCAAGGCCTCGTCGCTGCTGTACATTTCGTAATACGTCCTCGGTGCTGATACTGACCTGTCACGCGAAAAAGGGGCAAATCCGAGAACTCGGCCGTGACAACTCTCCAAAAGCCGACGGATATCGCCTGTTTGGGAGCAATTTCCTGCGTTTGCTGCAGATCATTTTAACCACGTCAAATTTCCCTCACCCCTCCACCCTCCCCACCACACAACCAATGGTCCAAATGCCATCAAACTTCATCCGGATGGGGTCCTCGACCGTGCGAAGTTCCTCGCGTTGAAACCGAGTTCATAGGCCTACTGTAGCTCAAGCCCGACCTCTGCGTGCTGGTGATGAGGTGGTAACACATGTTGTCCCAACATGTAGCCGACCAATGAAAAGGGTCCCTCAGACCCACCTCCCCCCTCCCCATCAACCACCTCGTCTCCCCAGCGACCACCAACCCCTCTAGACCCTTCCATGAGCGTCATCGACGCCCACGTGATTCGGCGACGTCTGCTGCTGCCTGCGTCGTTGCCCCGAACGCCGGAACCAGTCCCAAATCAGACGCGCTTGCGTGGAGGTCCGTGCATGACCAAATGGCTTAAATATTCGCGCTCCCTCCTCTTTCCTTCCTCTTTTCTTTTCTCCTCAGGGCCGCCTGACATGCGGACTGCTGACTGTGTACAGGCGCTGGTTGAGACGTAACATTCCTCCCCAGTTTTCTTTGAACGCTGAGTCTCTTGACTTGGCTTCAAAGAAGACTTGTCTCTCCTTGAACGCGCTTTGAAGCCGTGTCAGTGTTTGTGATGTGTTGCGTGACATTCGTGTGTGAGTATGATGTCAGGCGTGCTGAAACGGAGGTCTGTGCACGCAGGGTTTAAATACTCGACTTTCTTCCTCTTTCCTTCCTCCTTTCTTTTCTCCTCACGCCTATCGGGCGGCTTGCTGACGCCTCAGTAGGTCTGGTTGAGATGTCACATTCCTCCCCAGTTTTCTTTGAACGCTGAGTCACTTGACTTGGCTTTGAGGAAGACTTAATCTCCATGAACGCGCTTTGAAGCCTTGTGCCAGTGTTTGTGATGGGTTGCGTGAGATGTGTTTGTGTGATATGAGGTCAGGCGTGCTGAACCGGCCATTGTCATGTTCTTTTGAAGCTTTGCACGTCAGCCCCTACGGCTCTTTGTGGATTGCAATGTCATTAAGTAGAGCTGGATACCAACAGCACTTGAATATCATCGTCTTGCCCGTCTCCGTGTGGGGAATGCCCTACGCCGGTGTATCGCGTCACTCTCTGCCTCTCGCATGACCTTCGTATCCCAGGAAGGCCGCTCTGCCATGACTTGCTTGCCTGCCTGTATATGAAGCGCATGCTTTGCTCACTAGCTACGTCAAGATGTCGAGCTCACTCCGTCATTTCCAAGCAGTAGTTGAAGCTGGCCTACACGAGCCGCCGCCATACTACAGAAGTGATTCCCAAAATTGTTGCAAAAGAAAGCCCTTCCTTTACTGATAGTCTCTACCAAATCTCAGACGTACTGGCCAAAATTTGGTGGAATGGTGGTCAGGTTTACTTGACCTATGTTCCACTCGCAATCTGGTCCGTGCGCCACGATCACAACATTACAGCTTCCTTGCGATGAATCGATCATTCGCGCCGCAGTACCGTTTAGTAAAGAGCTTCTTGCATTACTGCGCATGACTTTTCATCTTACCGTTGGCCACACGCATCGTCCCCTCATAGCCACAACCCCGCAAACCTGCCTCTTCTACAACCCACCACCACGTCGTAAAGCATTGAAGCTAACAATCCACGGCAGTGTCTCTTACCATTCTACGTGCCGCCTCGAGCCATTCATACATATTGCTGGGTCGACAGTCAAAGCCCGTTTGCTGGTTACCACTGCGAATTCCCCTCCAACGGCCGCCACCCTTACAAGCCCCACGCAAGACTCTACCCTCCAGCGTTCAATTGAAGAAATCCGTGCTGTTATTCTACGCGTCATGAGCGATCCACACCTGAAGACCCGGCAGGGCACAATCCCATTGAGAGCACCCAGCAGGTAGGATCTGAGGAGAGCAGGATCATCGCCCAGATACAGGACTTGAGAGGAGCTGTGGACTCTGTTAAGCTTTGGAAACTTGCTGATTGGACGTCGAAGAGCTGGCGCAGGCGACAAGAGATGATGGAGTCCTGGCTGAGACATTGTTAGAATGCTGAAAGATACCAGGCGGGTCGTAACCCTCCAAGCCAGGATGTCGAGTGCGAATGTCCGCAGGACAATGAGCTGGGATCAGAACAAGCAAGAGCCTGTTGATGCGAGGCTATCTTTAGCTCAAGAGATGGTGGCATTGCCTGTGACTGGCAAGAGGCGCGACAGCGAAGGTTCCATAAGCTGCTACGGCGGCAAGACATTTGGGGTACGATTGAAGCAAATTAGGCCCCCTGCCAATACTAGCGAGCCGGCGTCGACTTGAACACGTGCTAAGGAGTGTGTAAGAGAGAGAAAGGAGGGGTTCTGTTTTGATACTTGAAGAAAGTTTTACCTCCCAGAAAGCAGGTAGTGCGCCCGCTACAGGCCATGCAAGGCTTGCCTCATCGCCTTCTTGTCATATTTGACGTATTTCCCCCTGCCCTTGTCGATCTCATGATACCGATCCCAAAAGCGATCATAGAGTGGCTCAACGAACTGCACGACCTCCTTCACCATCAAGTCACGAACTTCGCCTTCCATCTTTAAGCCCTTGCATCTGGCCATCGTCTCATCGAAAGCCGCATTGAATGACTTGAAATTCTCCTTCTTGCCCTCTTTCTCCTTGTTTGATAGACCTTTTACTATTGCCGCGCTATCCGCACCGCCAGAGATGGAGTTCGATGCTGGACGTCCGGAGCCACTCGTCCGGTTTGTGTAGGTGACGTCGTGCAGCTGAGCGACGCATCCCTTGAAAGCATCTGTGTAGAGTGTTACGCCTGTCTTCATTCCCTGATTCAATCTTGTGCGAGTTGGATCGGCGACAAGGTTGGTCAGATCAGACGTGAAGATCATGCGCTCGATGACAGCCACACTGTTCGCGATAAAGACGCCTTGATGCGACTTGCTCTTCAGCATGCCCTTAGCCTTTGCTTCAAGCCCGTTTAGCAAGACATGGATCATATCGTCGCAGTAAGCACTGAAAAGTTCGTTGCCATTGGCGCCGACGTCAAGCTTTGCGCTAGCTGTAGCTCCACTGGATCGCCAGCCCCCTTCGCCAACTGACGCAAGGATGGACGAAAGCGGCTGCAAATACGAAGTCATTGTTTGCAAGCGAGACATGGTCTCGTTCGTCAGTGACACTGGTGTACCGTCTGGCGGCAAGCTCATAAGCGCACCGACACGAGACTTTGTATCGTCGTAGAGTCGAGTCAAGCTGTACTTTGCCGTCTCACGAATCGGTCGCAAGGCGTCTTGGATAGGTTGACGGATTTCTGGGTTCTTGCCCTCCAGCCTGAAAGAAAGGGCGTTGACGAGGTCGACAATCTCGAAGGCCAGGAAACAATCTGTGAGAATGTGATGCTTGATGTGAGAGTGCAGGTCTCGAAGTACGTTGAATAGCTGGTTGGCGGCATCGTTGGTCGTGAGGCTGTGTAATCTGACCCACTGCTCTCGATTGAAGATGGGGCAGATATTCTCATACTCTGCTCCAAACATTTGCTCGAGCGCTGTTGCGTACGTACCAATGCCGGATGTGCCTTGCCTGTAAATAGCAGCAGGGTCCGTCTTACGAACCGTGTTGACAGATGCAGCAGCGAGGTTTTGCAACGAAGTTGACAGATAAGGCCCCCGAATCTCACCATAGATCTGAAAGCTCTTAGGATCGTCTTCTTCCGCCATTGGATTTTTTTGCGGCGAGCTGTTGGTCATGTACTTGTTGATATAGCGAAGCTTTGACGAGTTCTGCTCCGAGATCATGGGGAAGGGCTGACCCTTGGTAATGTAGCGAAGAGGTTCGAGAGGCGTCGCTTCTTGTGACAAGGTCTCCCTGAAGGCGTTCTCTAGCTCACCTGTACCGAACTTCAAGATGTATGTCAGCTCAGCGATTGCCTCCTGATTGGACTTGAGATTGGTCTGCCGGAGGTTCTCAAGAGCCTGGTTGGCACGGTCCATGGAAGCTACATAGTCAGCAAGCTCAACCCTTCCAAGACCGGCCTTGATCACGTCTTCTTCCTTGCGACGTCGGTCGAGCGGCTGGCGGATGTTTTCGATTGCCTGGTTGATCTTCTCGATGTTGGAGTTGGTGACCTGGAGCCTGGACGTGTTGCCGTATATTGGGCGGATGGCGGCTTGGACACTGCGTCCGCTCGAGTCCAATCGCCCAAGAGAGCCTTGTATCTTCTTCGTGAGCCCTTTCAACTTCTCCATGTTGGCTAATAGTACCTCCACCTCCGCGCTCTCCTCGGTATGGGTGACCCGCGTCATTCCAGGCATGGCCGCTGGAAGGCGCGCACGCGCGCGTTGATTAGTCGTTTAGTCTCAAGTCAGGGCCCGACCACTGATTGAGTCACACATCGAGATCATGGCAAAGCCATGTCTTCATGCGTTGATCTAATGAAATTCAAAGGTGGACGCTGAGATGGAAGGGACTCACGGTCTTTGCCAAGACCTTTCCGAGATTCGCTTAGCGTAGCTCGGCCCGAGATGTGGCTTGATCTCAGCCCTATGAGATTCCCCTGAATCCTCGTCCAGCAGCGTACCAACTTCTGATTTCAATATCTTCGAATAGCAAAATATGATTGCGAATGATGCGAATCAGGTTGGCCAGGCGGGTCGCTTTCATACACGCTAGATCGCCTCGGAATTATCAGCACCAGAAAAGATCCATGACCTCCCAAACCAATTCCACCAACCCAGCGACAGCAGTATCTTATAGAAAATATTGGATCTGGGGCGTAAGTGCTGTCGCAGGAGGTTCTATCATCCTAGCTTGGTATAGATGGCATCAAGCGCAGGAGTATCAAGTTCTCCATGCAGATTCAAAGGAGCCTTTTCCAAGCAAAGCGCAGAAGGTTGAAATCGTTGATAATGAAGGGCATGAGCAGAGTGAAGACAAGTCAGCATCGGAGACGGAACAGCCCAAATCGAAAAGCTATTTGCCCGATTGGTCAGATATTGGTGACAAGATCAAAGATGCTGTTGTCCCAGAATGGGCGCAGGAGTTGCCGGAATACGTGACTAAATTGCAGCATGAATTATCGGACGAGCCTGGGTCGCTAGCAGATCAGATGTGGAAAGAAGCGCATGACTCCCACATTCACCCCGAGATCGCAAGGGATGCAAGTGTACGGATATCCAACGAGCTCTGCGACGAAGAACAGGCTTTCTTGCGCCAGCGCAAGCACCACGTGCGGCGAGGACTATCAAGGTATCTTGATATCCCCGAGGAAGAGATTGATCCTGCAGATGTGCCTGTTATAGGCATGTGCGGATCCGGAGGAGGCTTGAGAGCGATGGTTGCAGGCAGCTCATCGTATCTCTCAGCACAAGAAGCCGGACTCTTCAATTGTGTAACCTACACTGCGGGTGTCAGCGGGTCATGCTGGCTGCAGTCGCTATATCATTCGACACTGACCCATCAGAATTTCGGCCGTCTATTGGATCATCTCAAAAGCCGCATCTCGACTCACATCGCCTTTCCACCTTCGGTACTAAAGCTCGTCACTAATGCGCCCACACATAAGTATCTTTTGGCAGGCGGTCTGGAAAAGTGGAAAGGTATGGAGAAGGCCGAGTTTGGTGTTGTCGATGTGTATGGACTTCTGCTGGGTGCGAGACTGATGGTACCCAAAGGGGAACTGGATGTCGATCCTAAGAATCTCAAGTTATCGCACCAGCGCAGGTACGTTGACAACGGGGAACATCCAATGCCTATTTACACAGCGGTCCGTCACGAGATTCCCTCCGAGGAGACCATGGACGAGGACAATCAGAACAAAGACGTGCAGGATGAGTCGAAGAAAGAGGCTTGGTTCCAATGGCTTGAGTTCACGCCCTATGAGCTGTGGTGTGAAGAGTTCGGCTGTGGCATACCAACTTGGTCAGTCGGCCGGACATTCGAGGACGGGCACAGCAAACGGAGCGAGGAAGGTGACTACATGCCCGAGCTTCGCATTCCACTCCTCCAGGGAATCTGGGGCTCGGCGTTTTGCGCAACACTGTCTCATTACTACAAGGAAATCCAACCTCTCGTCAAGGGCTTGACCGGCTTTGGCGGATTCGACAAGCTCCTCGAAGAACACAACGATGATCTTGTGAAGGTCCATCCAGTTACGCCATCTCAGATACCCAGCTATGTGACTGGTCTGCAAGAAAAGCTTCCAGACAGATGTCCTGACAGTATCTACAAAAGCGACGAGATTCAACTCATGGATGCTGGCATGAGCAACAATCTACCTATCTATCCACTGCTCAGACCTGGCCGTGAAGTAGACGTCCTCATCGCGTTCGATGCAAGTGCTGATATCAAGAAGGAGAATTGGCTGCGTGTAGCGGATGGTTATGCTCGGCAGCGTGGCATCAAAGGATGGCCGGTGGGTACTGGCTGGCCCGATAGCGAAGACCCGAGTGCCGACCAAGTAGACAAAGGCATTGATGAAGCTGAGGAACTCACTGCCAAAGGCGCCGAGCAAAAGCTATCTCAAGCAACTGGTGACCGGAACTCAAAGGCGAAAAGCTCCGGCAGTGAAGACGGCAACCACCAAGCTGAACCAGGTGCAGAAAAAACAAGGGCCGATGAACAACCAAATAAGGACAATCCGGACGCAAAAGATAAATCAAACGGAGACAGCGAAGCGCCATCGCAGACTGAACAAGCAAAAGAGAGTCTAGGCTACTGCACAGTCTGGGCTGGTACCACAGAGGAGCGAACTTCAGATGTGGAGCCTCCTCAGTCGAAGACGGTCGAGAACGACTGGGATCTGATGTCGCCCAATGCTGGCATGGCTGTCATTTACTTCCCATTTATAGCAAATCCAGAGGTGGAGGGCGTGGATCCGGAGAAGAGCGAATTCATGTCGACGTGGAACTTCATCTACACTCCTGAGGATATCGACAAGGTGGTAGCACTCGCTCGTGCTAACTTCAAAGCTGGTGAAGAAAAGACGAAGATGGCAATTCGCGCCGTTTACGAGCGCAAAAAGCGACAGAGGCTTGAGCGTCAGAAGCAACCTCAAGAGTAAGACAGCATGTAGTGACCACAATGGCGACGCGGAAAAGGTCAAGATTTTGAGTACATTAATCTACAAAGGGTTCCCCGCACTGGCAGCGTTTATAGACTTCACAAGTCAGCAAGGCGCGAAGAGGGAGTTCAAAGTTCGGAACACGACAGAAACAACAGAAGAACGCCGGCTGCTGGCAAGAACATCGAGCTGAATCGACACTAGATATCGATGATAGGAGTAGGTCTGAGACTTTTGCAACTCCTCTCGCTCTTACTATACTTCAACAAGGCAATGACGCTGCAGATTGATCAGCTCCTCATCGCATATCCGACTTTCCTAAGCAGCAGGGTTGCAAAAGGTGGTGACACGGTGGGTGTAATGCCTGTTTGTCGAGCATCAAATGTGTCCCCAACCCTCTAAACAAGTGCTCATTCTGGACGGCTTTTCACCTTCGTCTCGATTATAGACTCTTCAGTAGTTGGCCAAATGCTGACTATCTCCAACCCGACTGAGTCCAGCAATGACTGCCACTGTGTCCGCGTGCGTTCGACGCCGCCGACGTTGAACATCATCAAGATATCATACGACACGCCGCGAAAGGCCGCCTTGGTGTTGGGCAGGACCCAGTCATCAATGAGAAGGCGGGACTCTTCGTTCATGGCTGCGATGGTGTTCAATAACAGCTTGCTGCAAAGATCGTCGGACCAGTCATGACAAATTCGACCAAAATAATAGATACTTGCGTCTGCCTCATCGGTCAGCCATCCCCACGCACATGCAAAGCAGAACCAACTTGCCTGTAACAGGTTGAAGTGTAAAGAAATCGTAGGCCATCTTCTCGATTTCGGGCAACAGACGGTCTATGGCAGCAAGCGTCTCTGGCAGATCTTGTAAGACGAAGCGACCGCCTATGTCGGCGTGCTTATTCCGAAATGCTATCAAATCATGCCCCAAACCTCCGCCAACGTCGACGACGCAGGGCGACTTGCTGTCGAGGTTCGAATGCGCCGCGAGCCTTTGAGCGGCCGGATAGACATCGAACCACGACTCCCTCAGACCTCGCGCACGCGATCCCATATACAGATCAAAATCGCGCTTGTCTGTCGGATGATCTCGCAAGTAGGCCCACAATGGAGCTTTGTGCGCGAACTCGAACGGTGTTGGGTTTCCCCATTGAGGAAAGTCCTTCTCGTGCAGAAAGCGTCCTGCATTGCTCAGATTTAGCATAGTCGGCCCGGCGCTATGTGGTTCAGCCAGCGGTCTATCTGAGGCATCGAGGGTGTGATATCAAAACGAACATCCACCTGAAAGCACCGAGCTGACCCTCATCGCTCATGTATTGTGTGACAGGGTTTGACGTGTAAGTTCGTTCCTCGACCTCGTCACAAATACCGATCAATGTTAGCATCCGCATGACGCGTACTAAGTATCTCGTGAGCTTTTTCTGGGAAGCAAACACATTTATTGCCTGTCAAGAGGAGGGTTGAGACTTACTGAGCAATAGCCCATCCACTTCGAGATCGTTGGCGAGGTGCGCCGCCTTCACTGACTGGCCTTGTTTGGCGGCGACCGCCTGGAGAGCGCCCGTCTCTATAGCGAGTGCGATACAAGCGTGCTGTAATGGCTGCAGTAGGCGGATTAGTGGGATGATTGACAGTAGCCAGTGTAGGTGCACACTATACCTGATAGCGTAGTCGAGTGACGGCTTCTGCTGGGCCCCGGGCAGCTCTTTGCAACTTTGCTATTGACTCAAGAAGGTTACGCTTTGCGTTTAGTCGGCTTTCTTCCTGAGCAGCGACTGCATCCTGCACTTCTTCAACAAGTGATCTCAAGGAGGCAGACATGATGTTTTGTCGACGAAGCGAACGGTAGACGTTTAAGGAATATTTTGGGTCAAGAGCAAGAGGATCTTGATAGGTGAAGCGGGATCTACCTTGTACGGGGTCTGGTGACGTTTCAGGATTCGGGAGGAGTGGAGGATCTCAACACATGCAAATAGCTATCGGAACCTTTGGCGCGCTTGATTGGGTGGCCAAGAAACGGATACATCGATACATCGGTGGGAATCCCTGTATTGATGCGCTGTCGGACCGCCCGCATCAAGTGCGTGAGTAGGCAATCCGTTGCAATAGCATCTGCGCTTCGCAATAGCGCAAGATGTCAGGTCAAGAGCAGAAGGGATGATGCTCGAACGACGAAAGCCGATTGAAACTGGTTGTAAGCCTTCGATGAATGTTTACAGCAAGCGACCAAAGCATCAAATAGCAAGGTAAAACTGGCATGAGACCCTCATCGCGGCGTGCAGTCGCAGACACAGGGAGGAGGAGAAGGCTACAAAAGCGTCAGGAAGCGATCTCGTGTTGCTGCGCACTGCCGTATCCCAAAATCCTCACAAATCTCCAATTGAGGTCTCAGGCTACACCCCCTTTGTATTGGCAGCAGACCACCGTCCCGAGAGAGGATCATAGTGCCCCGGATCCAAGCAAGTGTCGCATTGCATCTGACCGTGGTCTTCATCTCAAAGTCACAAATCTTGCCGAATTATCAGTGTCGCACGGTGAATTGCAATTACTCATAGATGCAAAGCGAAGCCCTTTTCTCGCTTGGACAGGCAGGAGCATGCGTGGCATCGCAGGGTCAAGGTGGTCGGTCTGCTGGAACAGCATGAGAGACCATCGGGATAGCCAGAGGGATGCACGAGGTCGAGGACAATATGAAGGATCGAGAGAACTCTGTCAGCGGCGGATGTATAGGCGAATTTGTAGACCCAAGTCACGACTCGACTGAATGACCCAAGCCGAAGATCAATGTGCAACTCTTGGTGGGAGTGAACAAGGACAATTTGTGACAATTCAAATGGTCGCTCGCTGTTCGCTGTGGACATAAGACCAATACAAGGCATCCGCTGCCAGATGCAACAGCCACACACGCTCTACATCGTGAGCGCGCAGTCATACGCGGATCTGAACAGACGATAATGGGACTAGTGGCGAATCCCGAGCCTTGCCGGAGCTCAGTCTGAATGTACGTGGCGCGCCGGTGAGTCGACGCCACTGCGTGTGCCATGATACCGTAGCGCGGGCGAGGCAGTGCACGGCCCGGGCGGGGCTATTCCATTCACACATTGACAATTTCGGAGTCAGAGCTGTCTACGTCAACCTTTCCATCCTCGGAAACTTCTCTTGTTCGCTTCAACTTCACCATCACCGTGAAGATGGCCGCGGAGAAGAGCCCCGAAGAAGCCGCTGACGCTCCAAAGCGTCCGTTCAGCTTCTCCAGGAGGAAGCGCACCCCTCGCGTGGAGAAGAAACCCGACGGCACTCCTGCGTCAGCCCCCCCTCAAGTCTCTCAACCAATTCAGTCCATTGAACCAAACGATGTACCTATGGACGACGACCTCGCCACCGACGCTCGTGGGAAAAAGCGCGCTCACAGCGAAGACTCCAACGAACAGGAGCGTCAGCCGCAGCTAAAGTCTCGTCGCTCGGATGTGGTGCCCGCAGAGCAGCAGCAGCAGGGCCAGCCCCAGGCAGAGCTTCAGGAGCATGATTCGGAGCCAATTGGGCGGTGTGGAGATATGGAGCTCGACAATGACAATCAAGACGAGGGCCGCCGCGCTCCTCGTGGCCGCAGCGCCGAAGATCTCGACCGCTCTCTCTCCCCTCGTGGCCGTGATGGAGGCTCTCGCGACCGCTCCTACTCCCCTCGCCGCCGTACTGGAGCTTATCGCGACCGCTATCGCGACCAGTCTGAAGAGCGCTCTCGCTCTCCCCATGCCCGTCGCGGACGCTATCGTGGCCGCTCAGGAGAGCGTTCTTACTCTCCTCGTGAGCGTGGTGGAAGCTCTCGCGACCGCCACCGCCGCCGTCTTGGCTCCTATTCTCCGGGTCGCCGCCACAGACACTACTCACCCGACCGCTCTCATCGCGATCACGTTCGTGGACGTGGCCAGAAAACTTTCTACCAACACAAGAAACCCCAGTTCGTCGAGCGCGAGGAGTCCAGCGATCAAGAGGCCATGTGTGCCCAGATGGAGTTCTATTTCTCCGATGCCAACCTTCCCACCGATAAGTACATGATGAAACTGTCTGGGGGCTCTGAGAACCGCCCAATTCCGATCAAGACCATCCACACCTTCGGTCGGATGCGTCGCTTTAAGCCATACTCCAGTATCGTCACTGCAGTCCGAGTATCAGACAAGCTCGATCTCGTCAATGACAGTGAGCCTGGCTCCGAGGAGGTCAAGCGCAAGGTAGCGCTGTCGTCTGAGTATTCAGTCACCAACATGGAACAGAACAAGGAGATTCGTGACAAGGAAGCGGAGCCGCGCACCGCTTACATGCAGGGCTTCACGGAGGAGTGTGAGGACATGCAGGTGAAAATGGAGGATTGGATCAAGGCACTCTTTCCGGGAGTCGTCGCCGTCCGTCTCGACCGTCACCGCCGCAACCCAAAGCTCATCAAGGGCGTCTCCATCGAGCTGCCCGATGCGGTCAAGATGCAGAATTTCGTGGAGTCGTTCGAAGGAGGAAAGCAGTTCCCGGAGGATGGGAGCACCCTGACTGCGAAGCCGAAGAAGCAGTACCAGGAAGAGAAGGCTGCCAAGAAGCATGCGCACATGCTCGGCAAGCAGGCTCGCAACCGCCAACACCGCGAAGATAAACACGCTGAAAAGCGCCTCGAGGTATTCGCCGAGAAGCCTCACCTGATCACCCCTGCGGATGTTCTGGAGCAGGTCGAGCTGAAGGAGCGTCTGGAGAAGCGTGCGAAAGAGCGTGCAGGGGAGCGTGCGGACGCGGATGCGGAGATGGATGTGGAGGCAGAGCACGAGACTAGAGACTGAGAGGGCGAAAAAGAGGTTGGATAGTCCGCCGCGACGTAGTTGGGCATTGCCCGACCAAAACCGGACCGTCAACAACCTCTCGAGTATACCCTGCTCTTTCGTTTGTATAATAGCATAGCGAGTTCAGCGAGATACCAGGAGCATAGCACGGCGTTGGCAATTGCTCTCACAATTGTGGGATTGGGCCACGCCAGTCATATACCAGAAAGAATTCCAATGGAAAAACATCTTCATTGTCTACCTATGCTCTACTGTGACAGTCTCGTATACATGAGAGGCGGGATCTATCCACCCCCTTAAGAGCCACTGAGAGCCTGCACTCACACCATGATATATATGATGGTAATGCCTGTGTACTGCTACGCCAGCCCTTTAGCACTCGCAGCCTTATTTCCAGAGCAGTTCCACACCAGCATAATTGCTCGACCCCTTGAGCTGCAGATGGAGGTTCTCCTAAGAGATGTACCCCCAATGGCAGAGCCCGCGCCTACACCAGGGTATGTCATTGTGATGTTAGCGTACTGCTACGCTATCCACTCCGCACTCGCACCCGTGCTTATAGAGTAGTTCTATGCCACCATAGTTGCTGAAGATCTGGATCTGAAGATAGAGGGTCTTCAGTGATATCTGACCCCCTAACAGGAAGCGCCTACACCCACACCAAGACACGTCATTTTAATGCGATCGTACTGCTACGCTATCCCTTCAGCTCTCGCACCTCTATTGACAGAGTATTTTCATATCAGAATCGTTGCTCGAGACTTTGATCTGTAGATAGAGAGTCTTCTAGGGATCTACTCCCTACGGGTAGAGCCTGTACCTACACCAAGGTATGTTGCTCTATTGGCTGCGAGCTATGACGCCAACCCTTCAGCTCTCATATCGCTACTCTGGTAAGGGATTGATGCTAAAGTGTTCGCTCGAGCTATACCAGCGATCCTGAGGAATCTATTTCCTACTAGCAGAGCCTACACATACACCGAAACACTTCACCGTGTTCGAGATGTACTACCTCGCTAGCTCTTCAGCTCTTACATTGCTACTCTGGAAGTACATTTGAGCTGACGTGTTGGCTCGTGCTACAGAATGTTTTCTGAAAGATCTGTTTCCCAAAGCTGAGCCTTACCCACACCAAGATATTCCGTTATGTTGGCAATGCACAACTACCTTAACTCTTCAGCTCTCACATCGCTCCTCTGTAAGTAGATGTATACTAACGTATCTACTCAAGCTTTATAAATACTCCTGAGGAACATATCTTCCGCTAGCAGAGCCTACATCTACACTAAGATCTGCTATCATCTTAGCAGCGAACTGCTACGCCAGTCTTCCAGCTCTGCACTTTTTTTCTCGGAGTATATTCCATGTCAACGTATGTGCACAAGACGTTGCTCTGTTGAGTGTTTTCTGGGAACCTATTCACCACTAGCAGAGTTTGCACTCATACCGAGAGACCTTGCCATCTCAGTAGCATTCTACTGCGCCAATTTTTCAGCTCCCGCCGCATCGCTTTGAGAGCAGATTTGTGTCAACGTGATAGCTTGGAATTGTGATCTGTAGTGACTCTCCTAGGGACTTACTTACTACCAGCAGAGCCTGAACCTACACCATGAATTCTCATAGTGGTCGTAGAGTCCTGTTTTCCAAGGTTTTCCAATCCTCACCCTATTGCTCTGAGAGCTGATTCAGGGCGGCGTGGTCGCTTGAGATTTTAGTCCAGAACAGGAATGCAGAGCATATCCGGCATTTTATCCCGGCCTGGCTTGTTTCTCTACATTTGTATCAGCAGACCGTAGATGAGGAACGTCGAACATTCGTGGAGTATTCAAATCAGATTCGAGCTCAACAACAGCTGGCCACACCAAATTTTCAGCTCTCGCACAGATACTCTGCGGGTAAATTACGTTAGCGTAGTTGTTTGAGATCTTGGTAGGTGGAGTACACGAGAAGATGAAACCGGCAGTAGTGTGCGCGTCTCGATAGATTGCCGGGGAAGCTTTCAACCATAGGTGGAGACCGCGCTATAGACAAGATTTATTTGTGTTTTTGCAAAATTTGTGTTATGCCAGCTGTCTGTTGCTCATTCGCTCAATTCGAAGACAGTTCTTGTCTTGCGGATGTGCTCGACATCTCGGCAACAGACTTGTTGTAATGGTCATCTAGCCTGACATATACAGTATGCCTGGCGTTCACTATATATGATCAGACTGTTCATGGGAAAGGACGAGCGTGTGAGAAGTATCCGGATGAGGTTTAATAGTTGGCGATGTCGGTGATGCTTTGCCACGCCAACTACTCGGCGCTGCCATTTCGATTTCGTGGACTGATTCACCGTCTGCGTAGGCGCTCGAGACACCGTCAAGGTCGTTACTTTTAACAAGCCGGCAGGTGGTGTTGATTTCTGCAATCATGTGGCAGGATGTACTTCTTTGCTTCTCAACTCTATCAGCACTTTGTTCCTGCATTGAATCTTCGTATCATTGCCTTCTCCCTTCTACTCGGTCCATATTCTATTGCGAGCATTGTCCAGTCATCACTCAACATCATAAGTTTTGCTCCATCGACATAATAGCACATACGTCCAATTGGCGTTAGTGGCTACCTTGAATCATGTGCAACACGCCGTCTGTGCTAGCGTTCTTGGTTCCTGCCTCTTTGAAACAGGCCTTTATGGTCGCGTTGAAAGCCAGGGAAAAGGCAAAACTACTCTTCCGGATTTGTCTTTTTTTCAATTGGGATCCTCTCTTTCGTAAATCAGTCGCAGACGGCCCGAAAGGAGTCAAGGCCATCGATGTGCAATTTCAGTATGCATCACCCGCACACGGCAAGCGCACCACCTAAGGTCATGCGTGATTGGAGGAAGCGTACAAATGCCCAGTGAGAAACCGCGGGAGCACTTGTAGTATTTCTGCTTAAATCCACCACGCGCGAGTCTGTAACAGGAAATCGGGAAGTTCTTAATGTTGTACAACAAAAACATGCATTCTCTGTTCATCCTCTCACGCAGTCCTGCTGTCCCAAGTTCCCCAGTCAAACACTGTCAGCACTTCCTCCAATTGCAACGACTGAAGCGTGGATGGAATGTCGCACGCTAGTCGATCATTCTTGAGCCCATGCTGCGCCTCGGCTGTCAGCAGCAGATTCTGGTGATATGGAAAGCGAGTCGTCGAGTCGACCTGCTGCAGTATTGAGGGCAAATACGGAAGAAGTACCCCTTGTCGGGCGAGATCAACTCTCACCAAACTCTCCAAAAGTCCGTGACGACATTACAAGCGGTCTCTTTGAGAGTAGGGGCACTTTCTCAGACATTGCGCCGTACTTGAACATCGGGTTACTTATCTTCGTGGTCATGTTCCTCATTGTCATAATACCCCTGGATATTTTTGTATCATCATACGGCATATTATCGACCACGAGTAAGCAGCTCTACGTAACAGGGACTACAATACTTGGTTCAATCATTACCGCCTCAATCACGGCGCAGATCCGGCTCATGTGGCTTCGTGACATCTTCGAGGGTCAGCGGTTGAGCTCAGGCTCGCTGTCAGACATCAGTGTCCGCAGAGCGCAGAATGTTCTCAACATAGGTACTCTAAAAGATCAGTTCAGATTCTACCCAATGACAGCGGCGCTGCTCATTGCAGGCCTCATTCAAGCGTCAATCGTGGCAGGAATCATACCTACAGAGGCGTCCGACGAGAAAATTCTCGTCATTGCAGTCAACACAGGCCTATCGACGCTCAGACCTACGGGCGAATGCTGGTATGTCGCAAAAACACGAGACCAAGATGCATTCAGTTGGCAATTGCCTGATGGAAGGTGGCTCTCGGCTAATGCTACTGCCAACCCGAATTGTCCAGCTTCGATTGTAACTACACTGGTCGATCAAACTTATGTGCTTTCTGAATACGCTTACCAGGGACTCGGCATACCAGTTGCGAAGAGCGCTGTAGGCACGCCGTTTTCCGGGAGCGCGGAATCTGGATTTGCCGCGACCTTTGGAGGAGGTAGGAATACACCACTGCTAGAATGGGGCACCAGCGACTTTAAACAGTCCAGCGTTTGCGTGCCTAATCTGGTGAAGAACCCGGTCAAATGTCAAAAGAACGGTAACATTACGATTGGACCTCGCGCGCATGCCATCAACGTCCAGACAGACTCTTGCCAAGGCACCGGAACCACGCTGTTTGCATCGCCTAGGACTGACGACACTGCTGTAAGCAATGTGTGCACAGACAACAAAACAGTCGGCGCGGCAAACATCGCGATGGGCGCCTCGAACGGCTTTGCGAAGAAGCTTGCGCTTACCTTAGGGGACAGAGAGTTCACTGATGCAACCTACTCGGTGGAGTGCACGGTTGATGTAGCACCGTCGGTCGGCTTTCGTCAAGTTGATTATTCTCCAGTCCCTCAGTCCGGCGACAAGCCTGAGAGCCTCGGCAACGCGGCAGGATACACCATTGAAGGCCGCGGTCTTTGCACGCCATTATCACCTGCATCTTTACCGCCGTACTTTCAAGGATCAGATGCTGCTACCACACATGGTCCAGTAACGCCACAGCAAGTTCTGGATACGACGGCGCTAGCTGACGGAGCAGCCAGCTTGCACTGGCTTCTCTCCCAGAACGCCCTGGACAATGGCAACTGGCAGACATTGTGGTCCATGGTCGAGCGTCGAACCGCTGAAGATCCCGACGGGTACGCCTTCGAAGACTCGCGCAACGCGCTTGAGGATGCAATGGGTATTGCCGTTGCAGCGGTGATGGGTCAACAATGGGGCCAATCGATCCCGGCAGACGATGATGATTCGCAGAAGCTCGCACTGAATACCAACACAGCCGTCACCAGTGCTGAGCGAGTGGGCTCCGGAAGATGGTGGGCGATTGTATTTGTGATTCCAGAATTGTTTGCAATCGCTCTGACGGTCACTTTCTTGAACCGCCATCGTCAGCGTCAGCGAGAATACAGTCTAGTGACGAAATGATCACTCATTCTTCCGCTGCTTGCTCAAACCTCCAGACTATTAAACAGAATATGGTCTCGTCGATGTTGAGACGAAATCGATGTTTTAGGGTTGTACCCTAAACCTTGCACTCTTTAACCACGTCTCGTCCGATCAATGACGCTGCGCTCCGTCCCGACTTCGAGAATATCTTCAATTCTCTGAAACGCCTCCAATTCTGAATTCAACGTCTCGAATTCTTTCCTGTGAGCAGCAATAGTTCGTTAAAACCTCATACATCAATCTCAGGTATCAAAACTTTGCCTATCCTTCATGACAACTCGAGATTGAACCTCTTCTCACCTGCATGGACATGTGCCACCGGCTGTTATACTCCTTCAGCACTGGTGACATTCCTCGTTTGCCCGCCCTAGGGCATGCTTGAGCGCTTAACCCACTGTCTCGAAACCGGAGCGCGCCCAACATGGAAACGATCGAAGAAGTTCCTGCAGTCGCGCCGTCAACTACACTCCGCCTTCTGGCACCACGGCGCTACCGATCTCGATCTCGCCGCGTACTGCCTCAGGACTGTCCAACAAATGTTCGAGCCGCTGTCTACCGGGTATGGCGGTAGCCATGGTGGCAGGCTGCGAACGAGCACGGCCTCTTACGAATCTCTCCTCTTTCTTGATTTTCTTTACCCGCCGGGTGCGCAGGCAATGTTGAGACAGTGGTCTCTCAAGAGCTATCGATGGTACATGAAGCAGACCAAATCTTGGACACATGACCATGCCCGATCATACAGCTCGACCGGGCCAATGTCCCAGGTCGAAGCGCGCATGGACGAGTCCACCAGTGATCCTATAGTGATCATGCCGAAGAAGGAGACTGCGCAGAACACGGCTGCGCAGAACACAAATGCAATACTGGACCATGTCGAACAAGTGAATGCGGATTTGCCGCAAGAGCAAGATGGACGAGAATCAATACGGTGGCTTTTGCACCTCCTGCAGAATTCCGCAGGTCTGCGCGCAGACGCTATAAGCGATGAGATATGGCAACGCTATGAGAGCCTACCTAGCTCAGGTCGCTCCGAAGCGCTTCGAAAAGCTGTTTTTCGGTTTCTGGCTCGGTCGTCACATCTGGTCGACAACCAAAGAGCTGCCACTGTTCTGAAGACGTTTTCATCCAGCGATCTCGAAGAGTCTCTCGCTGATACTGCAGTGAATGTACTGCTGAGGGCTGGCGAGACCTTGAAGGCCGTTGAGCTACACAGCTCACTCTTGCGCTTTCAACAAGCATTCCATCTCCCACTTGAGACTACAAAACATCTATTCCGGGCATGCTATGCGGAAGGCGACTGGAAGAACGCGATGCGCGTGCTTTCGTATCAATTTCAGCGGCATCTGCTTGCTGGTACTCATCAGAAACGATATCGGTCGTGGCTGGAAACCACCATCAATGAGTTGAGAGACGAGCGCGGGTTCGTGGACGCAATTCCGCCACTAATTGATATGATATCCAAACATCGCAAGAAGTATCTGAAAACCGCTCGATATGAGCAAGTGTTCAAGGCCATTATGTACGCCTTCTTTCGTCAGGGTCCAAGCCTTGATGAGCACTGGAGGGTACTTCGCCGTCTCCAAAGTATGGGTCAGGCTCGCTCTGCTTTCTTTGAGAAGTCAATTCTATCACTCATAAAAGACGCCGAGAACACCTCGGAGAAGAACCATACGGTGTTAAGTCTACATGCAGAGTATCGCCACAGCCGCCTATACAATCCGACTATTCGCTATCTCAGCTCCGTGCTTTCGGTCGCATTCGCTGTTAAAAGTGATCAATTGATCTCCGACATACGGCATGATATTTCTAAATTTGAGCTAGACTTTCCGTTCAGGACTGGCGTCAAGTTGATGAAATGGTATCAGCGATCTAATGATGTCTCTACCATCCGGCAGATCCTGGCGGAATGTCTACGGACAGAACAGCCGCCCGACATCACTGTTTTCCATCCGCTGATCCAGGCTGAAGCTTCGCAGCATGGTACTGTTTCTGTCGAGAATCGGCTGCAATGGATCAAAGACAACTTCGACATTTATCCCGATTTGCACGCCTACCACATCTTACTGCAGACTTACGCTCAGTCGTACGATCTGGACGGCTGCGCCGACGTGCTGCAAAGGATCAATGAGGGTGGACACCAGCTTCAGCCGCAGACGATTGAACAGATGCTGAGCGTCTGTGCTCAACGTGGAGATGTGGACCTAGCGAGGACTTATCTACGCACCGCAATAGAACGGAAGATGTCTATCAGTGCTGGCATGTTTGACAGCGTCGTTTTGGCTTATTTGAACACGGATCAGTTCGCAGGAGCGATCAAGCTCGCCGAAGAGGTCACTCGTACTACGCCCGAATGTGCCACTCGAGTGTGGTCGACGATACTCGCAGATGCTGCGATCCATAAGCGGCACCGTCGCGCCTTTGCAATCAGTCGGCGCATGCACACACGGGAGGTTCGCTTCAACGGCGATGCTTACGCTGCGTTGATGCGTATCTTCACGGCAACGAAGCGTCCTGAGATGGCCTTGGGTATGATGAGAGATCACATGCTGCAGGGAGACGTCGAACCAACCGCGCTGCACTATGCTATTCTAATTGAGGGCTATAGTGAAGTCCACCGCTTTGCGACCGCTTGGAGGCTCTACGCGCACATGCTCAAGCAGGGAATCAAGCCGAATCTAAGTTCTCGCCTCGCAGTGCTTCGCCTTGAAACTCGGACAGCCCAACACAAGCTCTCGAAAGACGAGGTCGATCATCCTGGCGTGCGTCTTGATGTGCTCGAGGAGCTGCTGGAAGAGATTCTTTCAGAAGACAAGTCTGATCTACTTGACACGCGAGGCACACAGATCCTCTTCTTCAACTATCGAGAGTTTGACGCCCTACCAGCAGCCTTCTTCGACAGTGTACTTCCAATCTACGGTGAGCTCCACGGCTACGAGACGATCGTCACGCTTCTCGAAAAGTTCGCAGCCAAGCGCGCCCAACTTCAGCGAGGAAACCCCGAGCACATCTCCCTGCGGATCCTGTACCACATCATGCAGCTGCGCCTCAACCAAGGCGACATCGACGGCATCCAGCAGCTATGGCAGCAAGCACTAGCAATCGCACAAAAGAACACGCGCATCACCAGCAGCACAGACGACACCCCCAAAGACCCCGACATCGCCACCCAACCCTCCAACGCCCTCCCCACCGTCTCCCGCACCCTCCTCACCACCCACTTCTCCCTTTACGTCCGCGCCCTCTCCCGCACCCACGACTTCAACGCCGTCGCCTCCGCCGTCCGCGACCTCCACGCCGCGGGCTTCGCCCTCGACTCCCCCACCTGGAACCTCTTCGTCTCAACCCTCGTCCGCAACGCCTACATCCTCGAAGCCTTCCAGCTCGCCGAAACGCGCCTGCTCCCGCACTTCAAAGGTTTCAATCCCTGGACCCGCATCGCGCGTAGCGTCAAAACCCCCGGTATGCAGTACATGGGCCGTAAATACGAATTCGTCTTCTCGGGCGAGTTGCATGTCAGCTATGATACACTCTTACACCTGCGCCGCGCGCTCATCGACCTCCACGATCCGCTCATGGGCGGCTCCTCCGACGCACAGACTGAATCCGACCGCGACGCCCTCGCGCGGATACAGGATATCGCACCAAGCACTTATCGCGCGTGCCGCGACCTGCCTGGTCTCGAGCACGGTCGCGCGAGGGCTGTCATCGGCGCGCCGGCGCTGAAGCGGGTGAAAGAGCATAAAGCGAGGTTGAGGACGGATCCGGGGTACAGGGTCAGGACCGGGGAGCAGAAGCGGATGACGCAGCGGGGGAAGAATCGGCGGCGGAGGGAGAGGGTGAATCTGCAGCGCGAAGAGCGGGTGCGGGAGATGGAGGAGAGGGAGCGGGCGCAGCCGGGATATTTGGAAAGGTTGAGGGAGAGGGAGGGGGTGGATGAGCCGATAGCAGGTGATGATTGATGAGAATGGAAAACAGGAGAGGGTGAGACTCGTTTTGGGAGGGCATGTGGCGTTTTGGAGCGCATATGTATGCTCTGGATATAAATATCAAGATGATGTCTGTTCCCTGCTGGCTGTGACAAGCTCTGTGTTTCTTGCACGTGCTGCCCGTCCCAACAAGCAGGCCTTTTTGCCTGACATTGAGGACCTTGCCTGACATTGAGGACCTTTCGCTGCCGATGAACGATCGGTCGAGTCTGAACTCTGGTCGTGAGACCCTCTCTGCCAGACTCGTCTGTGACCAAATTAAATATAACGGAAGCTTCAGGACCGGTGCAGGTGTTTCGACGTCCACACGTCTACTGGGGGCCCGATGAGGGCGACTCGCTCGGCGGTTGGACGCTTGCAGAGGAACAAGGTGTATAAACGAAGACGCGTCAGACAACAACAGTACTGAGTGTATGTTCATAGACGCCACAGCATCTTTCATTCATAATTGTACATCATCAACGCGGGCGCCCAATCCCCAAAGGTGGCAGCCTCCAACCGCGTCGTATCATCCGTCGTCATCAAGAGCCCATCGTCATATAAGACTCAGCCCAGAATGCAGCGTATCACTACTATTCCTCCGGCTCAGATTCGCAATACTGCTATCAGGTGTCGTATCACCCGTCGGGGACCTCCTCCCCGGCTCCCTGCACCCATCATCCACCAACCCATCAACCAATCCACATTCTCCACCATCCACCAACCCTCTCACCGGACTTTCCACATCCACAGCCTCACTCGTATAACTCGGCGGCCGCCCACTCCCCGCGCGACTTCTGTACGGCGGCAAACACTCCCCTGTCTCCTCATCACTCGCACCCCCCGCCTCCCTCCGGATCCGCAGAATCTGCTCCTGCATTGCGTCCTCCAGCACGCGTTCCTGGGCGCGAATCAGGCTCCGCTTCTCCTCGTAGTCTGAACTACTCGGTTGATTGTTGCGACCGAGTCGGCGGTTCCACCACGTCCGGAACTTATGCTCGCGCGCGAGCCGCGCGTACTGCCTGCGTGTGCGGCGTTCTTCGCAGCGGGCTGCGCGTTCCGCGCGAGCGCGGGGAGAGCAACAGGAGCGGTGGAGATGGAGGGTTAGGCAGGAGAGACAGCAGAGGGAGGCGATGGCTGAAAGGGGGAGGATGAGGGCGTGGTATTTGTCTGTGTTGGCGTGGTGAGAGTGGCCGCTGGAGAAGGTGGCGGAGGGGCGCTCCGAGGAGGCGGTTTTGGAGGAGGTTGCCGGGGTGGTTTTGGTGGGGGTGGGGGTGTTTGAAGTTGGTGAGGGTGGTGGGGAGGAGCTGCAGAGTTTCTCGCCGTGCATGGCGGCGAACATACGGGACTGGCGGGTGTGCGTCCAGTAGCAGTCGGGATCGATGGTTGGGTGGGGGGGTGGGGGGGTTTGTGGGGTGAGGTGGAGGACGATAACGTGCACGCAGTGGCGGGCGCGCTGGTAGACTGTTTGGGCGAGGCACTTTACATCGCGGCAGTGGGTGAGTTTGATGGTGGGGTTGGTGTCGTCGGTGCTGATTAGGCCGTCGACAACGGCTTGCTGGTTGGAGACGGTGAGGGTCAGGGCGTCGAGCTCGTTCTGAAGGTACTGGAGCTTGCTTGACTCATCGCTAATGACGGATGGTGTGGGGAAGGCTTCGATGCTGGTGTCATCCGAGATGATAGATGCAGAGTCGCTATCTTCGCTAGGTTTGGTGGAAAGGTCGTCGAGTGAAGGTCGAACGCCAATGATCTGGCGTCTAAGGTGATCGAAAGAGACGGTGAAGCCAGTTTCAGAAAGGGACGGCCGGCCGTCGATGCTCTCGATGTGGACGAAGGTGATCTGGATCGCCTCGCCCTCAGAGGCCGGGAAAGGGGAGTTGCCAGCACCAGTGAGAGTACTGGCAATGCATACACTCTTCGAGGAAAGCTCAAGAGTGTGGTTCAGGTCATCGATACTACTGGCGACGGTGACATTGGATCGACCTTGGCCACTCCGGAGCCATTGGGGAGTAGTCCAGTCTTGGTGCAAAGGTTGATCGTTGACCAAGACGTTAGATGAACCACAGGCAGCACTGTTTGAGGGCTCTAGCACTTGGAAGGAAAAGGCCTAAAAGGTCTGTTAGTGGAGCTGGGGCGGGAGGCATTGGTGACGCGTCTTTGAGACATACGAATGCCTCGTCATCTGCTTGGCATGGGACGTTGAAGGCAGCACGACTTTGAGGGGCATCTAACTTGTTTGTCAACAGACGGCCTCTTTTCCACGAATTGAAGTAAGAGCATACCAGGCTCCTCATGTGCTTGCAGTTCTGGCAATTCACCATCAACAGGAGCGGCGGGGACGGTACGAGAATGAATGACTGATGGACCCAGCCATAGGGCCAACGCTCTGAGGAAACGCATGTTGTATTAGACTATCTTGATATGTCTTCAGAATGAGAATGGACGGGGAGCAGCAGGTAGCCGCCACCTCCTTGTGAAGGTGTCAATGGCAAGGAGAGTGCCAGAGAGCATTGGGGAATACAAGACGAGACGAAGGAGGGGTGTCAGGGCGTGTTAGACTCGAGTGAGCGGTGAGCATCTTTTCAGGCAGCCGTATTCCGCACGCATGCTGACACAGCCTCCAATGCGGTAGTCTCAGGTCCCCAGTCCAGTGCCGGTGGTGCTGACTCTCCCCGGATCTTGCAACGTGGCCCGTCGGTAGAACCAGCCCCCGTGACACGGACTCTTCGCTCAACGCCAAGCTTTATTCTCAGCCCTATGAGGTGAACCTCAAACTGCTCTCTCTGCCCATTCGAAGCACCTCGGACGTTTCACGTTGGAGGTATTGCGAGCAGTTGAAGCCCATACGAACACCGTTCCGCGCCGTAGCAGCTGCATCGCTGTGTATCGGTCATCACAATGGTAAGCCCATTCCCTTCCAGTCCCCAAACTCCCCACATCAGCATACCCATCTCACAACGACAGACATCTGATCAGTCTTCACCTCCTCGCAGCTTCCTCTTGGCCTCCTCAATGCCGCACAAGGCCACCAGATCCTAGTCGAGCTCAAGAATGGCGAGAACGTCAATGGCACCCTCCTCAACTGTGACACATGGATGAACCTCATCCTGAGGGGCGTGATACAAACTAGTCCTGAGGGTGACCGCTTCCAGAAGACGCCGGAGCTCTACGTGAGGGGAAACAATGTGCGTACTGCCCCAGTGCCGACTATTGGTAGCATGAGAGATACGTAGCAATGCTGACAGGCGATTCAGATCAAATACCTTCGAGTTGAAGATTCGGTGCTCGAGAAGGTCAAGGAGCAACAGCAGCGCGAGCAAGCCCAGCGTCAAGCACAGCGAGGAGGAAGAGAAGGTCGTGGCGACTTTGGTGGGCGTGGTGATCGCGGTGGACGGGGAGGCGGACGGGGTGGAAGGGGTCGTGGGCGTGGTCGAGGTGGCTAAAGAGCAGTCTGCACAGCCGTCGGGCATGATCGCAGCATGAGCTCCCCGCATATTCGAGACGAGCAATCGAGCGTGGCTCAGACACGCGCTGAAGAGTTCCGCAGTGCGCCAGGCATTGGCGAAGTCATAAACTACAGCCAAAGCCACCTGCTCAAGGCAAGCCAGTGCTGGCTTGGTCGCTGCGTCAGGCCTTAAATGTAACAAGATACCCAGCGAACCGCTCTTCTGTCTCATACCATCGTTGTGCGGCGTCTAGAATGATCGTCTGCTGCGTACTTCAAAGGTATTGGTTCTTGCTCCACGAGTCATAGGTGACGCAGACAGGGTGCTCCACGTCAAGCTAGAATCGCCAATTTTTCACAACTCGCCGTGACCTCCACTCTTACAAGTATGGAGCATGCGTAGACTTTCCACGCGTGCGACAAAGTATGCGCTCTCTCGCAGACCATACCGCCGCCTCTACAGCGTCCAGCATCGCGAGAACGTCCGTCAAACCTGCAAAACATCTCGCGAAATTGACTGATACTGACACCAGTAGGATATCGAGGACGCACCCCCAGCTCCATCCGATCCAACCAGGCTAGAAGGCCTCTCAGAGTCCTTCTCAAGATCGTCCCAGCTCTCTCAAGATGCCCGCCTCAACACCGAGGACGGCACAACCCCCACCACCTCCAACACCACGCCCACCACCCCAATAACACCCACGGACCTAACCCGCCTCCTCGCCCTCTCCTCCCACCCAACCAACGGCTCCACCGCCCTCATAACCAAACTCCTCTCTCTCCACCCAAACCCCACAACAGCAACCTACCACGCGGCTCTGCGCGCCCTAGCCGTACACCCCTCCCCCTTTATGCTCTCCACCATCCTCTCCCAAATGTCTCAAAACTGGATACCCCTGACGCCCACCGCACACCACGACATCGCCGTCTCCCTCTGCCGCAACAACCAGCTCGAAGAAACCCTCGAGTACGTTACCTCCATGGAAGACGAAGGCATACAAGTCAAAGGCTGGCTCTACGACATGCTCCTCCACTCCCTGCTCCAGCATAACGAGCTCGAAGAAGCGCTCCGCCTACTCCACCATCGGATCCGCACAGGCGCCGGCGGTACGATTGAAGTAAACACATGGTACGCCCTCCTCGACGCCGCGTGCGCGCGCCTCCACCACGCGTCTATGAAGTTCATCTGGGCGCGCCAAATTCACGGCGCAAATCCGGTAGTCAAGCCGTCCGACGGGCACTGCCTCGCCGTCCTGCGCTCTGCCGCAAGGAACGCGGACATGGAACTCGCGGAGAAGGTTATCGCCCTCCTCAACGATCGGGGCGTCGTGCTCAGCGTCCCGCATTACGAAGCCCTCCTGGACAGCCATACCGCTTCCATCCTATCACTCGGGCGGCCTGAAGCGAAAAGCGAGAACGCGCGCACGAGCATTCGGGTTCTCGAGAAAGCCGTGCGTATCCTCGGCGCGATGGGAACGGCCGGGCTACACGTAACGCGCGCGAGCACGCGGGGCCTGCTGCGGTGTCTGATACAAGATGACCGGCGGATAGACGTGGTGTATCGGTCGCTGCAGGCGCTGCGGAAGACGACGGAGATACCCGTGGCGGTGGTGGACACGCTGATTGAGAGTTGCGTGCACTTTGCGAGCGGGTCGGCGGTTGTGGATGCGAAGGTAAGTGGAGAGCGGTTGGAGAGGGCGGTGTCGTTGTACAAGGGGTTGAGTGGGCTGTGTAAGGCGGGGCCGAGTATTCATACCTTCAATATTTTGCTGGGCGGGTGTGCGGTGGTGGGCAGTACGGAAGGCACAGCGATGTTCCTAGCAAGCGAGATGGTAGCGCTAGGCGTGCGACCGAACGCAGTGACATACGATCGATTGATCTCCGTATGCTTACGGGGTGGAAAGGGGACTGAGAGCGGGAGCGTAGGCAGCAGCGTTATTGAGGGCGCTTTACACAAGGAGAAGGACGGCAAGGAAGACGAAGAGAAATACGCCTACGAAGACGCATTCCGCTACTTGAAAGAAATGGAAGGCAAAAGCTGGGTGCCGCGCGCAGAGACGCTGAGGGAGATGATCGAAGCGTGCACAAAGGCGGGCGATGAGCGAGCGTGGGCTCTGCTGGGGAAGATGAGGGAGGCGGGCTACGATACTGGTGAGGTGAGGGCGTGGCTGGAGGAGAAGTGGGAGCCGATGTGATACCCAATAGATGTGCTATTATATGTACATGGTTCTTGTCTTCTGAAAGAGCTTCAGTGGGCGATACTCAGCGATCTGGGCTGGCTCATCTTTGCTAGGCTTTGCTGATGCTTTCGTGTGATTTTGCAAGCTTCACTAATGGTATGCTTGCTTCGTCCATGGAGGACATTGGCGTGTCCTGACTTAGAGTCTCAGCATCGCTCAGTCCAGCATCGATCATCTGACCGCTTTGTCCATCGCCGGCCACTGGCTCTCCATCTGCCGTGTTCCGCTTCGCAGCCTTCAACACGCTGGTGCTGCTAGAAAGCCTATTGAAGCTATTGCGATGTTTGATGCGCGACGGCACTTCCAAATGAGTCTGGCTGAGCCGCAACGAAGTCAGAGCGCTGCTGGCGCTAGGTGGATGAGCGCGACTCCCGGTTATGTCTCGTGTTAGGGAGCGAGGGCCTGTGTCATTGTTGTGCTCCACCTCGCCATCTTTCAACGTGTTGAGGCTTTCGGCACGCCGAGGCAGGTGCACACTCTGCCGAGTGTCCACGAACAGGCTGTTGGCAGACTCCACGCTGCCACGGGGAGGCTCAGCACTGTGGGCTCTGCGTCCGGGCTGACGTGCGAGTGGATGCCCAACACCAGTGTCTTGAGTAACGTCTTCCGAGTCAGAGCCTCCAGATAGCAGTCGCCGCTGCTCCTGATGTGCGCCTTTAAAGCGACCTTCTAGACGCTCTGAAGGCTGTAAAGAGACGCGAGACGGCTTGACACCGAGACCGAGCGCTTGACTCTCAATCGCTGGGCGGAAGGTCTCAGGTACAACGTTGAGATCGTCTCCAGCCTCTTCAGCATACTCGATGGCTTCTTGAGGTGAGGTCAAGACGTCAGCCTGCGCCGCGTCTGCCCTGGGTCCACCCCATGTACGTTGGCCCGCTGTCAGAATGCCGTAGACGATGTACGTCCAATCAAAGAACGGACCGAGAATGAAAAGCACTGGATATAGCAACATCTTCCAGCGGCCTAGGGCGGCCGCGAAGTAGACCATTAGCAACCAATTGAGGCCTAGCGCTATAATGACGAAGCCCATTGGTAGGTTGTTGGTTTGTTGTGAGTTCGTGAGAAGAGCAATGATCACGACAAAGAAGAACAAGCCGGTCGTCCGAATCGTATCTTGAGCCAGGCGGATCAGACACAAGAACGGGTATCGCTTCCAGACGCGCTTGTCAGTCAACATACAGACCTCGTTGGTGACGAAGCCAAGGAACCAGCGGCGACGCTGCTTCAATAAGGCCTTGTAAGTGCTGACCGCTTCCGTCTTGCAGAAAGCGGCGGTGGTGACACCAATTTGGTACCGCTTCTCTGAGGCAATCATGAACAGATGCGTTAGCCATCGGTCCTCGCCCAGGTGACACTTGCCGTAGTCAAAAAGATCCTCGCACTGTTCTGCCTTGTCTGCAAAGTACTCCTTAGCCAAGCCGCGAAAGGCAGAGACCCTTAGTACGGTCAAAGCTCCTGGCAAACAGGTCACAGCACCGCACGCGGACTCGACAGAGCGCTCGAAGAGCTGACCGTGGACGTATTCGAGGTCTTGCATGAGCGTGATCAGTGATATCCGATCTGTCGTGCAGGTAATGACTCCGGTCATCGCCAGCATGTTGTGTTTCGAGCCTGGCTTGAGTTCCATTTCGTACATGCTACGATCGCTGTCAGCAACTCAATATGCATAGTTGTGCTTGCTGATGTACTCACAGCTTCTGAACGCAGTATTTGTCCAAAATACAGTCCGAGTCAATGAAGAGGATGAAGATGTCGTCATTCACCTTCATGTACTGCCCGTATATCTTGTTGACGAGTTTGAACGTCTGCTTCTGACAGTGCCTTTTCCCTCCGTGAGCAAAGCGTGAAACTGTGATGCGGACGTCTTTGTAGACCACGTCGATGCTGATAGGGTATCCGGTGCTGCGAACCATGGGCACCCCTAACCTTTCGATCGTTTCGCGATAGAGACGGTCTTCATCTTCGCCGTCGAACGAGAGAAAGATGTGGATGCATGACTTTGGGTAGATACTCTCTACCACGCTGCTGACAGTCCGCAGGAGGAGAGCCGGCAGCTCCTTGTAACATGGCATGACAACCACAACTTTGGGCGCTGAATGGTCATCGACCATAAAGTCCATGTGCTTTGCTTTACCAAGAGAATGCGTAATGAGCTGGTATATGCACAAAAGCCACGGTATTACCAGAACCGCTGAGAAGCAAGAAAATGCAAACCACTGCAGACCGGCGATGACTGATTCTGGGAAGCCGCGCGAGACCTCGTCAGTCCAGGGTAGACTGACGATGACCACCGGGAGAAAAGCTAGTCTGCGACGCTGTCAGTACTCAGCAGCTGTATCATTGATGGCCACGGCATCTCAGCACCGTAGCAGTACGAAAATGCTCATCATGGCCACGGACGCAATGCGAATGCTCCAGTTGTCTGCTTTTTCGAGGACCTTCACGAAACAATACATGAAAGCCATGAGCCAAAGGAACCATTCGAAGAGGGCTATGACCAGTACCGTGCCGAGGATCGACACATAGATGATCTATGATTGTCGTTCAGTACGGAAATGGGCAGCGAAACAAAGGCCGGGTCATACCTCCTTGACAGGCCACATCTTACAGGTACCGGGAGCGCAATTGCTATTCGCGCAGTCTGCGAAAATTAGTGAACCAAGCGATGCAGAGTATTTGATCGTGAATGAGAGGTCTGCGTCATCTGAGTAAGAGCGGTAACAATTCAGCTGGCAAGAGCTATCCAAAGCGAAGATACTGCGAGATTACGAGATGCCTCCACAGCCGGTCATGCAGTCGCGTCCCAAGCTGAAGATGCAGAGATAGGACAGCATCTCAATGCTCGTTTCTGTGCCCTCTGAACGACATGCCGCCGCTGAGCATTCATACTCCCAAGCACTGCTATACGGTTCGCCATGGGTAAGTTCTTTGAGTACTGCCACACGCTGTTTAGCTGTTCCGAGAGCAGTGCCTGGCAGCCGATGCGCCGGCGTCGCCTCAAAGCACATGGTCTGAAATGCGAACGCTCGTTGAAAGGGGCTGTATTGACGATTTCGTTCAACCACTACGCGAAGCGTATAAGTATATTGGAAATCGTGAGCGCGTTCAACTCGGTATCCTGAGTCTTGCTAACTCTCAACCCCGTTTGCTTTCAAGCCGCAATTGAGAGAAGCTAAAAGATACCAAGTTGCTCACGCTGCACAAAGAACCTTGTAGCACGGTGTAGGATTTATCTGGAGCTGCGAGCGAAAACAGCTGTTTTACATCAGAATTGTGGCCGAGCGATCTTGTGCATCAGCTTATCTCGGGAGACTGCATGCTGTGCGATTGCCACCGAATGGGGTAGAATTTGAAGAGATTAGAAAAAGATGACCTTGAGGAGTCCGTGAGCCTAGGGAAAGGCTAGTGATGATAACGCGAGCCAGTCTCGATGTTACGAACAAAAACTAAAACCGAAATCGAGGGAGCAGGAAAGAGAAACAAGAAGGGAGGAAGAAAATGAGGTGCGTGTCTGGGATCTGGGGAAGGACAAGACTACTGACCTAAAGGAGACTAGCGCGTCGACAGCAAACCGCAATTTACCTCAGGGGACTTTCCACGCTGCTCGACCACCGCAACCGACTCGGCAGCAACTTTCTTCCTCTTCTTGTGCTGTAGCTCCTTCCCTCATCACTCGCGGTCATCGCGCATTCCAGCGCTGAACAGGCTCATTTGCCCAACGTGTTTCAGGCACTCGTTTGAGGGAAGCGTACGACCATCGCGACTTCCATCTCTCCCAAGGTGAGACGATCGTCCCAGCTCCTACCTCGTGGCATTCCACCCGTCAATATTGCAGCAGTTTATCTCACATCATTCGCGACGCTTCATCTTTTCGCGGGCGGACAGTGCTGACACTTAGGACAGTCACTCGTTCGTTTGAATTGATAGTTGAATCTACTTAAGCATCATGGGTATGTCCAACAGCTCCTTCCTTGCATGGCACGCCCCGAATCCACTCCCTGGGCCAAGCGCCGGTCTCAATCATCGCTCGAAAACCCTTCGGCCATCATCTGCGTCGTCAAGGCATTAGCGCTTACATACTTTGTTAGCAACCGGAGCTGCCAGTGGCCCTCCAACAAGCGCACCGCCCGCGCGCCCGTCACCTTCCCCCGCAAATACCTCGGGCATGCCCAATGGGAAGCCCGCCACTCCCTTTGCAGATAATAAGTCTCCAACGACCGGGAACTCCGGCCAGCCCGCATCATCGGCCCACAAGGATCCAAAAGCGGCTGCTGCTGCGGCTTCGGATTCTCGAAATGTGGTGCGGAGAAAGTTGACTGGCTATGTCGGATTCGCAAACTTGCCCAATCAGTGGCACCGCAAGAGTGTTCGCAAAGGCTTCAATTTCAATGTCATGGTCGTTGGTATGTCTGCGCGTCTCACACATCGGAGACACGTCGCTGATTGAACATAGGTGAATCTGGTCTCGGGAAGTCTACTCTGGTCAATACCTTATTCAACACGTCTTTATACCCGCCAAAGGAGCGCAAGGGCCCTAGTCTTGACATCATTCCCAAGACGGTATCCATCCAATCCATCAGTGCTGATATCGAAGAGAATGGTGTGCGCCTTCGCTTGACCGTCGTCGATACGCCAGGTTTTGGAGACTTCGTCAACAACGATGACTCATGGCAGCCCATTGTTCAGAACATTGAGCAGCGCTTTGATGCATACTTGGATGCTGAAAACAAGATCAACCGCATGAACATCGTCGACAACCGTGTGCACGCTTGTGTCTATTTCATCCAGCCCACAGGCCACTCGCTGAAGCCATTGGACGTGGAGGTGATGCGCCGTCTTCACACTAGGGTCAATCTCATCCCAGTCATTGCCAAGTCCGACACGTTGACCGACGAGGAGATTTCGGCATTTAAGCAAAGAGTGAGTGCACATTACAACCCCACCAAAACCGCCTGCTGATGTTTTACAGATCCTCTCAGATATCCACTATCACTCCATTCACATCTTCGAAGGTCCAAAGTACGAGCTAGATGACGAAGAGACGATCGCGGAGAATTCGGAGATTCTTTCGAAAGTCCCGTTCGCAATTGTCGGCGCGAACAGCGAAGTTGGGAACGCGGAAGGAAAGAGAGTACGCGGCCGTCGCTACCCCTGGGGTGTCATCGAAGTCGACAATGAAGATCACTGCGATTTTGTCAAGCTTCGACAGATGCTTATCCGCACTCACATGGAAGAGCTCAAGGAGCACACCAACAACTTCTTGTACGAGAACTACAGATCCGACAAACTGACGACCATGGGCGTTGCGCAAGACCATAGTGTGTTCAAGGAAATCAACCCATCTGTGAAGCAGGAGGAGGAGCGTTCATTGCATGAGCAGAAGTTGCAGAAGATGGAGATGGAGATGAAAATGGTCTTCCAACAGAAGGTGGCTGAGAAAGAAAGCAAACTCAAGCAGAGCGAGGATGAGCTGTACGCCCGTCATAGAGACATGAAAGACCAGCTGGAGAGGCAACGCTTAGAGCTGGAGGAGAAGAGACAGCGCATCGAGAGCGGACGGCCGATGGAGAAGGAGGGAACGAAGAGGAAAGGGTTCTCTATCCGTGGATGATTGAGGGCTCGTCCTTTGGCTTGCTTCCGTCTGCCACCTGCACCATTATCCGAATTACGCCCACAGTCACTACAACTACTCATCAAGCTCCTCTACGTCTCCAGGAATTTTCGCAATACCCCTCAGTGCAACCTTTACCCGCCCGTCGCTATTAACCGGCATTCTACGACGTTCACGTGTACACCTTCCGCTCGGTCCAGAATTTGCGTTGTGGGAATTGGTTGAGTCTTGGTTGTTCAGATACCTCTGGCTGTGACAGGGAAGGTTTGAAGCCGGGAGCCGACGGATGGTGATGCGTTGACTTCTCTGTAATGTATTGCCTGGAGTCTTTCTAATATGATCTTCTTCGCCCGAAAGAGTGAGAGCGTTTTGTGTGCATCGAGAAGCTGTTGAACTGTGTAAGACCGATCCATCATCACCGGTACTCCATAGATTAGATAACACGTGATTGTGGTGGTCCAAGCTCAAGGTAGTGGTTGGAAACATTGCATCACTGGTGGCTTGTTTTCCAGCCCGCGCACAATCACCTCCAACTCTTGCTTGCTTGCTTCTCAATCTCAGCACATCGCAGTCTTGCTCCTGAAAATCGCATCTCAGAGCTGGTCCGCAACTGTTGCGTCGCTGTTGCCTCCATCAGAATTTAGCAATCTATTTGGAAATAGCTCAGCTCTTTCCGCACGCATTCATCTGGTTAGTAGCTTCTCCGACTGCAACAAACTCTGTGCTGCCTGCGCACGACACCTTTCTCTCCCTCCTCTCGCTTCTCTACTTCCACGTCTTGCTCCATTCCACAGCTGATATTCTACTCAGAGTCCAACAAGGTCCATATATTCTTGAGACAACACCCGACTCTATCGAAACCTCTCTCACACGTCCAAGATGGCTCCTCCCCCGCCAGCAGACATGCCTCTGCCCCAGCGTCTGATGGCTCTGGCCGAGACTCTTCAGTTCGCCTGGTTCTGTGGTCATGTCACCATGCTCATGTGTGCATTGTGCTATGGCCTGACATACATCACCTTCAAGACCGCTAGCGGATGGGCTCGCTTCAACTACCGCACCGCCTACGTGGCCGCAGCTGTCACCTACAGCATTGTAGTCTACAAGTCTTATCGCGCCCGTGCGCGTCAAGGCAAGGGCGGCCAGTCTCCACTGGCACTAGTGGCGGACGAGAATGTTCAGTATTTGAGTACGTGTGCACCCACTCCGTTCCCATCTCTGCACTGCGGTAGCTACTGACGCCGTTCAGTCATGTCCATCATCTGGCTGTTCTCCTTCCAGGTACCGCTCGCACTCGCTCCCCTCGCGGTGTACGCCCTGTTCCACGTGGCTTCCTACACGCGCTCGAATCTGCTGCCAACCATTCAGCCGCAGCCTGCCGGTGCGAAACCGTCTGGGTTGTCTGAGATGATGGGTCGCTTCGTGAGAGACTACTACGATACTAGCATGACGATGGTCGCCTTTCTTGAGATTGTGCTGTGGTTCCGCATCCTGTTGTCAGCAATTTTGTTCACCCGCGGTTCCTGGATCCTGCTCATCGTCTACACCGTCTTCTTCCGCGCACGCTACTCTCAGAGCAGCTTCATGCAGAATGCCATCACTCAGATGACGGCCCGCATCGACAATACTCTTGCGAACCCCAATACACCTCCAGCAGCCAAGAACGTCTGGGAACAAGCTAAGGGTGGCATCCGCCAGGGAGTCGACGCGACCGACTTTAACCGCGCGGCGAGGCAAGCGGGCGCGCAGCCAAAGAAGGCGCAATAGTGGGATCATGAGACGAGCACCAGGCCCACGTTGACAATGATGGTGTTCGACGGCAGCGCATGGGAAGCTGTTCAAGGCCTGAAAGCACAGTCACTTGGAGGCACCCGTGCAATTTGCACATGTGAAGGGGGCAAGAGAAATGGGATTGAGGTGCTTCAAATCAAATTGGCGGGGGAAATGATGGATCAGAAGTACTCAAACACAAATATCAAGACTGGCATGAGTGTTTGCGTTTCAGGCATTTAGCGTCATGAACGCCTTTGTCAACCCAAGCCGAGTGTGGCTTTGATGCACCTTTTCGGGTTGCCCTTATCAATAGCGAGCATGAGGCGCAGAAGGCGCGTTGCGGCAGCTTGCCGGATTGTTTCTTTCATTGTCGCTTGAGGATTAGACTGAAGCATGCTTACTAGATGAATGATTGGAGAAAACTCGAGCCTTCAGAAATTTGTATTACTCTTGTGCGTGCTTGTGGCTTGCGGTCCGCATTGATCAAACTGACCAAGGATCTAACATGTTCGTCCTCGCCGCAATTACTAACAATACGACGGCTTGCGAGTGAGCCCAGAGATCCTTCGGAGCTGACGGTGCGGACAGGTTGCGCGGCTCGCTGCAGGTCCAGTGAGATCAGCCGCCGTTGAAATATCTCAGGCCTTTCCGCCTGCATCCAGTTCGTCTTCATGTCCCATAGTCACTTTGTACCTCCCACATCGACACCGTCAACTTTCCTACTTGCTACGTGAGCAGTGAAGTCTCAGAGAGTTGACTCAGAGCTGGTTCATGACTCGCGTGGAAGCCTGCCTTTCTGTGCCGCTATCGATAGCTTGCATCGTCTGAAGGCGGCCTGAACACCTGACGATTTTCTGCCCTCTCACCATTCTTTTCTTACTTCGCCACCTGAGTCTTCATCTCATCCAATTCATATCATCCCGCAGCATCATTACCGTTTCATGAGCGAAGCATCTCGCTCTGTTCACTCTCAAGCTAACAGCTCAACCAACTCCAACTCCCCCAGCACCCATCCCGTCCTAACTCCCTCCGACAGCGGTGCGTCTAGCCCACATGAGGTGACCGCTGATCAACTTCACCAAACCATGGACACGGCAACGACAGGTCAACCCGCAGACCATACCGAGCCGCTCAAGCAAGACGAGCAGCAGTCCAACACTGCCCAGCTTGACGCCCCCACCAAGGATGCGGCTCAGCTGACTGACGTGGCCGAAAAGAAGTCCGAGTGCAAGAACCCCAAAAAGCACAAGAAGGCCAAGTCAAAGCAGAAGAAGAAGGGTAAGAAGGGCGACAAGTCTGCCGAGAGCTCCCCTGAAACCGAGGACGCCGACGGTTCCGACAGCAGCTCGTCCTCATCTGAAGAGTCATCGGCTGAAGACGCAAAGCGGAAGCGTCGGAATCGTCGGCGCCATCCACCTAAGAAACATGACAAGGGTAAGAGCCGCAAGAGCAAGAAGCGAGAGTCTAGTTCTGAGTCGAGCTCTTCTGAGTCGGAAGACTCTGAATCTGAATCGGGCGAATCGGAGTCTGATTATGAGAGCCCACGTAGACGCAAGAAGGGCAAGGGTCGGCGATCACGTCGCGAGGAGGAAGCCGAGGAGGAGGTAGAGGAGGAAGAAGAGCCAGCAGAGGAAGAGACAGACCCGCTTAGCAACAATGCCCTGATGAAGCAGCTGGCCGCCATGAGAATGGGTACCGGCCGCGGGACTGGTCGTGCGGCTACAGGCGGTTATGGCGCGGGTGGCCTAGGTGGTGCCGGCGGCCTTGACTGGGCTAAGATGCTGGGTAATCAGCGCCGTTCCACTGCTCAAGGCGGCACTAAGAAGAAGTCAAAGAGCAAGAAGAAGAAGAAGAAGGTTGGGAAGCGTGCGAGCACCTTGGAGTACAAGCGTGTTGATCAGCTATGGGACAGTATGTCTTCGAGCTGGGCTCAGTTGCTCGACGTGAACAGCTAACACAATCCAGGCTCGATACACAATTACAAGCTCACAGAGACTGCTGAAGATCAAGAAGACGAGTTCGATGAGTTCATCTTCAACGTGCGAAGGAAGTTTGACTGGGAGAACAAGTATAAGAACACTGTTGTCGACATCAAGTCCAAGATCCTTCGAGACGCGCTACAAGAGGTCATGAAGGACGTTAAGAGCGTCTCACTTGTCGAAGACCAGCCAAGCGTGAGTAAAGATCTACCATCACTCAGCTCCAGAGTGTACTGACGATCCCCAAAGGTCGATCCTAACATGCTCTTCTTGTATCTTGAGGAGATTCGCAGCCATGCCAAGAAGACGTTGAAGGCTCGCTTGAAGACCGAAAAGAAGCGGAAAGTCCAGCGGCGGATCAAGCGCATGCGTGCAGAGTGCAAACTCTTGTTGACGTACCTGGATGATGACTACTCGGAGACCAAGAAGACTTTGTACCCCATGCTCGAAGCGGGCAACATCACTTTTGATCTGATCTGGGCGCTCTTCAAGCCCAACTCAATAGCCTTCACAAATACCTACGGCGCCGCTGATGAACCGCGCGCCTTCAAGGTGGACTATGCCAACAGGGAAAGCAGCTTCATGCGCGGTGACTGGTACTGTGTCGAGGGACAATACCTGGAATATGATGGCAAGCAGTTTGGTCTCGGCGACTTCGAATGCGACATTGAGTCTTTCAAGGGTCCTCGCAAGATCACATCTCTAACAACATACCCATTGAAGTTCCACAAAGATCCGGATGGCGTCAAGAAGCAGCTCGTTGAGCGCGGAAAGCGCTTCGTCGGTATGGAAGGCATGAACTACCGCTTCCACAAGGGTCTTGCTTTTATGAAGAAGAAGCGCAACGTCGCCAAGGTCAATATCAACGGCCGCATCATGATCGACCCTGCCATTTTCCGCCGTATCAACCCGAATTACCCGATCTCGCTCATTAAGCGTAAAGATCCAGATGAGCTGCCAGGCCAGGATTCCGATGACGAGAGCTCCTGCGGCTGCGGTGGTGGCGACTCGGACGAGGATGAGCCAGAAGGCGGTGAGGACGGCTTCAAGCCCGTCCGTGACACCAAGTTCAAGGCTGTCATCGATAAAGACAAGAAGCTTCACATTGTCGAGGTTCCCATCGACGAGAACGGCAAAGAAGTCCGCGTCGAGAGCATGGAGCAGTTGCCTGAGGGTGCCGAGACGAAGCACGAGTTTTCTGAGGAGGAACTCCTCATCGCCTCACCTGTCGTCCTTGGCTTCGCTTTCTCCGAAAAGCTCTGGCTTGAGTTCTCTCTGAATGGCGTCCACGACATTGAGTGGAACGAAGGCGCGTTCGACTCATTGGTGTTGCCAGAGACTCAAAAGACCATCGTCAAGGCACTGGTTGAGTCTCATAAATTCCACGCTGCCAAGACTATTGACGACGTCGTGCAAGGCAAGGGCAAAGGCCTCGTCGCTGTCCTCCACGGCCCGCCTGGTACAGGTAAAACGCTCACGGCCGAGGGTATCGCCGAACTCCTCAAGTGCCCACTCTACATGGTCTCCGCCGGCGAGCTCGGTACCGATCCTCGCATGCTCGAGGCGGAACTTCAAAAGATACTCGACATCGCTCACTCCTGGGGTGCGGTCCTCCTCCTTGACGAAGCCGACGTTTTCCTAGAGCGCCGCGAGGTCCACGACATCCACCGTAACGCGCTCGTCTCAATCTTCTTACGTCTTCTCGAATACTTCCAGGGTATCCTCTTCCTGACCACCAACCGCGTCGAGACCTTCGACGACGCCTTCCAGTCCCGTATCCACATCGCGCTGCGCTACGGCGAGCTCACCACCAAGGCCAAGCGAGCTGTGTGGAAGATGTTTTTGTCGAAGGTTGCGGGTATGGAGGCTAAGGTCGAGGGTCAGGCGCCATCTTTCAGTGAAGAGGACTATGATGTCCTTGCCCGCAAGAATCTCAACGGTCGGCAGATCAAGAACGCGGTGAGGACTGCGCAAGCGCTGGCGGTGAATACCGGGGAGCGCCTGGGGATGGTGCATATCAAGCGTGTGCTGGTTGTTGGTGAGAGCTTCGAGAAGGATTTGAAGGGTGGGACGGGATACGAGGATGCGATGAGGAGTTATACTTAAGAGGATGACGAGAAGCGAGGTTGGTGGATGAGAGAGAAGGATCTGTTGAGAAGATGCGTGGATGTGGCCAGGAAGGGGCCCGTGTGCTTCTGGGTGGTAGAGCGAAGGCCGGGGGAGACGTCAAAGGTGGAAGGAAAAAGCAGAGAGATCTGGGGAGGGGTCGATGGCAATCATCACGGTTGCCGTGATAGGTTTGGAGTCCGAGGGGAAAGCGCCACAGTCACTACCGCTACCACTAAGTCGAGTACTTGGGCTTGTATATCGACATACACACATCACCACATACACGGCCTACTCTCCTCTCGGGTTGGCAGGTCGGGCGGAGATGTAAACATGAATCATGATTGTCTAGAAAACGCCTCCTCCTCCTTAACATACTGTGCTCTCCCATTGAACGTCGCCGCACACGCCTAGCTTTGGTATCTTCCTCGAGGCGAAGGGGTTGCCAGGCAAAGGATCCCCAAATGGCCCGCGAGACATCCAAACATGCACAACAAGGTACTCGGGACTTCATTCATTGCTGCTTAAATGTCAAAGCCAACGAGTTCAACGTCTGCCTGGCGCCTGGAGGAGCTGACTTGGATATCACAGTCTGAGCACGCAACATCTCGTAGTCCATACGACAAACAGAGCGACGCGATAGTGGTGTCAACAGCAGTAATAATATAGCTCTGCTATACATCGATCAACTCACACTATCCGACCCCTCTCGCCTTGTCCAACAGACATGGCAAATCCAAATCCTCTCCGACCAACCCCAACCCCATCGCCGAAACCCCACAACAGCACCGACTTACCACACGAAATCACCCTGATAATCCTCAACAACCTCACCGACATACACTCCCTCCTCAACTTCATCCAAGCATCCGCATCCGCCTTCCGCACCTTCAACAGTAAGCCCACCCCGATCCTCGAAACCCTGCTCACTTACCCGCAATTCAACGGAACACGCGAACTCATATGCATCTTGCTACAGGTAGCACAACCAGTCCCCATCCGTTCTTATGCCCACCTCCTGAACAGCTCTTCCGCGCTCCAAACCGCTTTGGTACAACCCTTCCTAACCCTCTTCCATCTCGCCAAAGACCTCACCGACATTGAGAAACTTTCGACCGAATGCCTCCGCACGCACCACGAATGGCTCCACCGCATCGCGCACTACAGTCACTGCGTCGCCGAGCCGTGGGAGAGTGTTTGTCTGGAGTTGCCTCCTCCCGTCCCCTCCCTGCCAAACCCGTCTTTCTCGAATACTGAACGTCTCCGCGCACGGCGAGCTCTACTGAACTTCAAGATCTGCGGTAGGCTGCTGGTTCCGGGTAAAGGGGATGATGAGACAACAGCTCAGGAGTCCAGCGCTTACGGTATACGACTCGCGAAAGCACATCTGGCGACATTGCAGCCGTGGGAGTTGGACAGTATGTACTGTGCCTACAATTATCTGGAATATCATGAAGCGCTCACGGGGGGCTATGGGTGCATTATGGGGCACGACGGTCGACGTGCCGTGGACCAGCGCCTCACAGAACTGCTTTCCGGCTTACATGTGTCCACATCAGCGCAGTCGACGACCCAGCCACAGCTCGCGCAACGGCTGCTGGATCACTGCACGAATACCCTAAATGATGGAATAGACAGTGGTGAGTTACCTTCGGGTTCGTGGTACTTCGCCGTCTGCGCCGCGGAGCACGGTGTTGTGCCGCTGCCTAGTGACGATTTTATGAGGAGGATGGGGCTGGCGTTTTGGGATAGGTGGAGATTGGAAGTGCTGGGGCTTGCGCGGAGTGTGGATGATGATATCTCGCTGCACCGGAGATGTGTCTTTGGCGAGTGCATCTGGCGCACGAGGTCTAAGGACTTGACCTGCTGTGGTTATTGGATGGAGAGTTATACGCGTGAGGAAGAGAGAGCGACGGTTGTTTTCGAGAATATGCGGGGAGATGAGAATATGGATCTTAGTTACGGGGAGAGCGATGGGTGGGAGGCGATACTGAGACAGAAGGGGAGATTGGAGTTGAAGTTTGCGGATGCGGTTAGGCAGGGAAGGCGGTTTTGCCCTGCTGATCGAGTGCCGGAGGTGTTTGGGCATTTGTCAGGACATGAGGTTGAGCAGCGGAGGGAGGTTGTTGAGGTGTGGACGCCGCTGTGAAGCTACGATGAGAGGCGAATAAAAAGGGGCTGGGTCTGGCACATTAGATTCATAACATTTCCATAGCCATGCAGACGCATCTAATGTGCCACATATACCAAGCCTGTTCTATTTGACATTGAATCCATCTCAAACTCCAATATCAAACTTCACTGCACACTCACGTCTTACATCCACGCCGCCGCAATGCCCCCACTCAAGCAGCCCAGGCGCGTCAAATTCCATCGCTTAAAGCGTTTTGTAAGCTTCCTCCTCTCGCTCCTCCGATTCACGCGCAGCCCTTCCATGTCGCCCTCCATCCATACACACATCCACCTGAGCATCCACTAACACCCACCCGCAGAAATTCCGCGCGGACATGAAGAAGGAAAACCTCTACAACCTCTCCCGACTGACCCCTCCCCGCACGGCCGACCGCACCTACTTCCAGCAAAAATGGACCGCCAAATCCCTGACACGCGGGTACCACGGCGAGCACATCCGCGAAGGCCAATGGACACGCATGTTCCACCGCAGGCCGCCCGCCGTGGTTCCCATGAACCCGGAGTACCTAGCCCTGCACGACGGGTCGGACGAAGCCTCTGGGCGCGGCTCAGGACGACAACCGCTCCCGCAGTGGTTGGAGAACGAGCGGATAGACGAGGTGATACGGCAGCGGGAGCCGAATGCGAGAGCGGTGGTGGAGAGGACAGGCAAGAAGTGGGAGGGCGCCGAGGGTGAAAGGGCGGGCTGGGTGAAAAAGCTAAGGAGCGAGCAGCTGAAGAAGTTGAGGTTGGAGTATGGGTTGCTGAGGAATAACGAGATGACGCCGTATATGCAGATGGTATATCATCCGCTGGAGCGGCGGCTGGATATGGCGGTGTGGAGGGCGTTGTTCGCGAGCAGTGCGAAGCAGGCGAGGCAGTTTGTCGTGCATGGGGGTGTGAGGGTTAATGGGCAGAAGGTATGTCAATCTCCTACACTAAAAGTTGCTGCTCAACCTTGCCGGAGTACGACGGAGTCATGTTTAGATCTGAGCTGACAGTATCAGATGCGCTACCCAGGCTACCTCCTCAACCCCGGCGACATGTTCCAAGTGGAACCCGAGCGCACACTGTGGAGTCTCGGCGAAAACGCAGGCCCCATGGGCCGCATGCGCAAGATCATGGTCACAGACGTCAACATCATGCGACACCCGCCGCCCCTTCGCCAAAAGCGCGCCAGCCGCTCCATGTCCACCAACGCGTCCGCATCCGCTGAAGCCAACGACGAAGCCTTCGACGACGAGGACGCTAAAGAGCTTGAGGAGGAAGAAGAGCTGCTGGATGAGGCAGAGTCAGATGATGCAGCGCTCCGATCACGCAAGAGCAAGCTACGGAATCTGCTATCCCAGACGAGGGAGACGGTGGACAAAGGCAAGCAGAAGAAGACGATGAACAGCGCTACGAAACAGAGTTTTCGCGCGTTTATCAAAGAGCTGCGGCGCTCGCAAAGCCAAGTGAACAAGCTCAATGACTCTGCCGTCCTGGATCTGGAGTCGCGCTTCACGGATCTCTCCAATTCGATCAAGCGGCAGCGCGCAGCACCTGAGCCGGAGCCCAAGAAGGAGCAAACGCAGGAGCCCGAAGAGGAGGATAGTGAGAGGAACAAGAAGTTACGAGCGGGTCCTAGGTGGAATCCAAGGGAATATCTGAGCCCGTTCGCGTTTATACCGAGGTACCTCGAGGTCAATCATGCGATTTGCAGCGCAGTGTATCTGCGGCATCCGGTCTGTGGGCCGGGCTTCGCGGAGGTGCCCACGCCGTATGGTGCTGAGACAGGCGGGTTGGCGTTTAATTGGTATTTGAGACGGAGGTAGTGTGGGATGTATAAGATATTTGGGGTTTGTACGCTAGTTGCATGCGACACGCAGTGGCTCAACGCTGTTTGTACAGACTACAGAATCGATCCGCCACATCTCAAACCATCATTGTCGCCTGGCGCATGTCCCTGGCCACCCTCTTCAGCCTCCGTGAAGATTTGGACGGGTGTTGCGGCCAGTCACAATCCCATAAGTATCTCAGGGCGTGGGCGCAAGCAAGATCGCCGCACAAGCAGCCTGACAGGTCCCAAACGCAGCATTGCAACCCACGATGGTCCTGCTCGCTCGTCAACTATCTCCGTGTCTTGAGACTCAACTGGTAAGCCAAAACTTACGCGGGCGCCGTCGCGCCCAGGGTGGCGCCCCATGTGCACCCGCCGGCGGCGTAGCACGCGGTCACGACGCTGGCGCAGCCGGCTTGGCAGATTCCTGGATGTGTAAGAATGTCTTCAGGTGAGAAGGTGGTGGGAGATGGTGGTGGGAGAGGGTGGCAAACTTACCGTAAGCAGCTGGTCCCGCCTCAGCGACCTGAGGGCACAGAGCTGCCAGTGCCGGAAGGAGGAGCGTGGATAGTTTCATTGCGAGGTTGATGATTGTTGGGTTCGATGAAGAGACTTGGGGTTGCGTGTTTTGAGAAAGGGTCGAAAGTTTGGTGGCGTGGCTGTGGCGAGATGTGTAACTGCAGTCCAGAAAGGTGTGATCAAAGAGCTTTCGCGAAGACGTGAGTCAACGAGGTGGTAGAAGATGAGAGAACAGAGCAAGGAAGCTTCAGGAAAACGGAGGCTGAAAGAGTGTTTGCCTGCGGCGTCTGCGTTTGCCTGACGTGAGGCGTCCAATGGAGCGTTCGCGTACGGGTGCTCGCATGGACTATGGTCCCACCTACATTCGTGCTTATCAAGATGAACGAGACTCAAGGGTGCGCACTGGTGTTTCGACTTTCGACTGGACATCAAGGACAAGGAGATGCGTATTGGGAGGAGAGGAAAGAGTGTGTTATCCGAATTGTAGATACTACAGACTTGCGTCTTTCACTCAGCGACAGATAGCAGGACGGCGTAGAACAACCTTTACATCCTACACTATTGAGCGGCTGCGTTGAGGTGCTTCTGCTCTCAGACTGACGTTGTGAAAGCTGAAGAGCCGGCGTAGCGGACATTTCCTAATCCCACGAGCGCTCTTGGTACATGTGTAGGCTTTGCTGCTGGTGAATAGACCGCGCCAACATCATGCAATGGACTCTGGCGCGAAGCTTAGAGTAGTCAGAATCAGGCGACTTCGGGTTGCTGCGCCCTTCCGCCCGCATGGCTGTCAGAAGCTCGATAGGCGCTTGTAAAGTTCTCTCAATACACGACGAGGTCCATCAGTTCTGGATGAAGGTGCTCCTGAAAGCGGTGAGATATCTCGTGGTCAGAGAGTGGGGCTGTCGCGTCTCCTCCCAACAACGAGTTCTGAAGCAACCAAGCCAGGCAGGCCGGATCAGTGGGCGCACGAAGCAAGACATGGCCACGGATATGCTCGTTCCAGTGGCGGGAAGCGTAGTCGTTCCAAAGCCAGCGAACGGTGATGTGATGAACAGGTAAGTAAGCTTCAAGCACACGTTCAGCCTGCAGAGTCCAGTCGCAAGCGTCGTAGTGGACCTGAATGGCGCACCATCCGCCATCCGTCGTCACAATGTCCCTGAGCATGCTTAATTTCATTAACGCAATACGCTCTCTATTGGGTCTGAATTATACACTTACACATCGTCAAGGAACATGCCACGGCGACGCAAGAATGCCGCTTTCTTTTCCTGTGGCCACTCGCAATGGCAGAACGTGAGCCCATCACCAGCGTCATTGGCTGGCTTCAACGTGAGCAGCTCGAGTATATCTATGGGGTTCAGGTGTGTCGAAACTTGGTCCAAGAAGTGAACCTCAGAATGGTCGCCGTTGTACCCCTGGCCATGAAACCAGTCTGCTTCGCCGTGCATGGTCCGCTGCTTCCAGTTCCCACCTTTAACGAACTCCGCATCCATGAGCGAGTAGGAACGGATGAAGTCACTGACTTCGGCTACATCGAGCACATCTTGAACTGTGAGGTCAGTCCGGCATTCTCCATGAATATACCCCATCAGGTTGCTCTTCTCTTCAGCCGTGCCCCTAGAACACTTATAGTAGCGGCCGATCTCCTGGGTCATCCAAGAGCGGGCGAGAGCTTGATAGAAGCGCGAATAGGGCAATCTGTACGCCGCGTACGCTACTGAGGCTCGGTGGTAGGTCAAGCGGACCTCGTCCATATCATGAGCACATCCAAGCCGCAGCTCCGGTTCAACCGCAGGTACCTAAAAACAAATGTCAGCACAGCACCTTTTGAGGTTGATTGATTGTTTCAAACAAAACATTTCGAGACAACGCGGGCGCGCTAGCTGCCTGGCAGCATTTGACGAGCAACAGAATGGAATGCGAGGAGGCTCTGAGACATACCAAGCATGTCCATCGCTGATCGCAGGGGACGCACATGAAGCACGACTTGCGATAATTGTCACGCCATTTTGCAAGCTCCGTTTCGTCGATTCGCATCCCAACATGATGATTTGCTTCTAAAGCTTTGACTGGGTTGCTACGGTAGCGCTCCGTGGAAGTTGTGTACAGTTCCTTGAAGACTTTGAGAGCTTCCCATCGCACGACGATATCCATGACTTCAGCATCAGAAAGACGGGGGTTCTCGCAGGGATGCATGCCGCGCATTAGCTCCCACGCAGAAGCCACAGAGGGAAGTACATCAGGGTGTATGCCCGCGCCGGTGAGCGGGGTGTTGAGATGCTGAGCTGCAAATCGGCCATTGGCGAAGAGAAATCGAGTCAGGGCGACATCGTCGCGATGGATCCATGAGTGCGTCTGCAACAGAGTCAACCTTGATATCTGGAATAGCTTGTGACGGTGTAGGCTCACGACGATGTGTCTCATCAGATGCATGCGTCTATCTTCCAGCAATGCATAAAGACGCTTGCAGCTGAGACCGAGCTGAACGCAGTCATCAATATCGAACGAATGTTCGAATATGTTGAGAAGGAGCTCGCTTGGCAGCTTCTCGATGGGGCTCTGCAGCTCGATGTCTCCAGACGACAGGACCAAGGCAGCGCAGTCATCCATTTTGGATGACGGGTATGGAGTGCTGAACTTAAGAGTCGCGACCCTTTGGATGTTTGAGTAGGTTTGCTGAGCCCTTAACCCTAAAATTATCTCATTTCTTGACGAGGTGAGGCTTCGGTCGTGAGGCGGACATCAGCTTCGTGTATGATCCCGTATCCACCGACGTATGAAGTGATGACCTCAGGCCTACTGTTTCTGGAACGCATGTAAAGCTCAATGCCACGGACAGTCCATTGTGCCACTTGAAAAGACGGGCATTTTTTTATGCACGACCTCAGGAATGTTTGCTCCGGCTTTCTATAAATCCTATTCGAGCTTTACCAAAGCGCCATCGCAATTGTAGCGTCCCTTGTCCTCGAAAGTGCACCTTGCTTCATCATCATCGCTTTCTTTCCATCTGCTTCTGAGCTGCTCTGGACCGTCGCTGTACCTTACCAAGTTGAGTCAATATCTCTGCTCCGCTAGGCGCTGTGAAGTTGTGTCCACCCAAGAGTGCGTTCTGAATGAGATAGGGCATTGCTTCGGTGTAATCGTCCGAGATAGCAAGCACACGACCACGCAACATACGGCTCCAGTGGCGAGCCGCATAATCGTTCCACAAACGGCGGACTGGGATGTGGCTCGTTGGGACGCACTCTTCCAAAATCCACCCCAGGTGTGAGACCCAGTCGCAGTAGTTAGCTAGGACCTCCGTGTACTTGCCGGTGCACTCGTTCTCAAACGTGCGGCTGAGAAAGTCCGGATCGTAATAGACGCCTCGCAAACGTAGATAGGCGGCTTTCCGAGTGTTGGGCCAAGTAAGCGACCGTTTAGACGCGTGGACGCCATTTTCGCCGACGGATATCAACTCGAAGATGTCGCCTGGCATGACGCACAGACGAGCCGTTGACGTAAATGAGAACCTATCCTCGTTGTCGTCAGGCTCAAAAGAGCCCTGATCCTAGAGTCACATACATTAGCTTTCATTCTCTTTTGTATCGCCCCAAGTAAGCCTCATCTATTGTGCTCGCCGCAAGAAGTCCGACATTAATGACCAAACGCACCTGATAAATCTCGCGCTCGAAGTCCATGCTCCACTCATCCCAATGTCTAAGGTTGGCAAATTGCGCGTGACTGAGTAGGAACGCTTGTATAAAGCCACACATCTCAGCGATGTCCATAGTCTGTTGAACCGTGAGACCACGTCGGTAGAAGACTGTGTTGAGCCACATTTTGGCTTCTGCCTCGGGGTCGTCGTCCGTGGCACGGCAGATCTTTAGGTAGCGTGCAGACTCTGCGACCACCCAGTATCGTGTGATGGCCATGTGGCTGCGATAGTAAGGAAAGTCGTCGCGCTTCAAACCGGGCATGGCTCGTTCAAGAGTATACTTCAGGTCTGTGCCGATATCGTGTTGGCATATCTGACTGTTGCGATGAACACATGCTGCGGACTCGGACGAGTGTTTCCAGCGCTTGTGTTCTGGCACACAGACTGCACAAGAGTGGTGGTATTCGCGCTGGTATTCGCTTCGTTGGGCATCGGAGAGGGCGGTGATGTCGAACAACGATTCGAGGTTGTTGACCTAACATGAGTTGGTCAGTATGGGCAGATACCGCATGAAGTTGCATTCAGTGCGACTAGTGACCATCCCTGTCAGGTTTGAGAGGAATAAGACCCCACGTACATTGGATGTTCGAAACGACGCGTGAATATTCGGGTCTTTGTACAACTTCGCGAATTCCTTGAGAGCGTGCCAGCGCGTGACAATGTCCCAGACTTGCTCGTCTGAAGGCGCAAGCGGGCCCTATAGCAAGCTTGTCAGCAAATACCCAACGTACAGCGAACATCACGTACCTCATATCCATCGTACAACTCCTCCACTTGCATCGCAAAGTCCGCTACCGTAGGATGATCAGGCAAAGCGATTGTGTGCTCCCATAAGATCGGTTCAGCCATGTGGCTTGCAGCCCAGGGTGAGAAAGCATCAATGAAGCGACAAAGCAGTACATCATCTCTATAGACCGCAGAGCCCATCTGCCGGGCATAATTAGCGCTAGAAAGGGACTCGTGTGAACAAGCACGGAGGAGACCTACGATCACCTCCTTCATGACTCTCAGCCGGTTCTCATCAAGCACGTCGTAGAAGCGCTTGCACGCGAAGCCCAGATGCAAGGCATCGTCGATGGTAAACTGTTCTTCGAAGATTTTGACAAGTAGCTCGTTAGGGAGCCCACTCAATTGGGCGTCGTGGAGCGCTATAGGTTCAGTCGAGGCCGCAAGCACCGGCGTGCTGCCGCCGTTGTCCATGGCAGGCATGGACGACATGGTGGAGTGGCTGCTTGTGAAGTCGAAGAGAGAGCGATAAAAATCTCTGTGGGAGATTGACTTAGCACCAAGGCAAACAAGTGTGCATCCAAGTGAGGCAATCAGAACCGAAAGTAAGGGGAGGGTAAGTGGCTCCTGTTGGGATCGAGAAGATCATCATTTCTGATAAGTGTCTCTTAGCATGAGATGATTCGAAAATATTTCCTGGAGCATCTTCTCACGCGCTTGCGTGTTATCTTCGCCGCTGCATTTCATACAATCCCACGTATCGTACATGCTGCTGTCTTGCCGCTGATCATTAAAACAGACTCGTATCAAAGCGTCAGCGCTTCCCTGAACGTTACAGCATCCTTACCGCACCCTCAGCCATCCTTGCCATCAACAGCATGGCCTGCTTGTCACCGTCACCGTCCGTATCCGTATCATCGCCCTTCTTCTTCTCGCCACCGTTCGCGGGCAAACCCCCGTCCTTCCCACCCTTCTGCTTATTCGCCAAACTGCCATTCGCAAAGAACAGGAACTTGATTGCTACCGCCAGGCCAAAGTGTAATACCACAACCACCACCAACAGGATCTTCGCCCGTTGCTTGGGCGTGCTTGATATTACGGGGTATAGGTTCCGCACAAGAAAGAGGCAGGAAAGGGCAAAGCCGATGCCGACGAAAATGTAGTTGAGGATGGAAATGTTGGACCAGGATATGAGTGCGACGGGTACCCAGATAATGTTCGCGTAGCCGTACAGGGAGAGCGTCTCGAGGAGGGAGGCGGCTTCGGAGCCTGAGTATTTGAGCGCGGCCCAGAGGAGGGAGGGAATCACGGCGGTGTAGCCGTAGACGAGGCCGGCGGCACCTATATGGGTAGAGCATTAGTCCGAGGCGATACAGGATGTAGCAGCCGCAGGCCCCTCCGCTCAAACATCATGTTTCGAAGGTGACCACATACCGCTCAGAAGCTTGAAGTCATACCCCGCATGCGCCAAGTTCTTGCCTGCGAGGCTCTTGCTCATCGTACCCGTCAAGAACAATATCACGACCACGGTTGTCGCGATCCAGAACGGGCCGTAGAGATCGGGGTTGCCTTCAAGCACATCGAGGAAATTGCTCCGCGGGAACACGGCAGCGGCGCAACGTCTCAGCACATCGTTGGTGTCGACATCGAAGAATTGGGCGTAGAAGGAAATAGACCACAGGTATTTCTTGGACTGGAGAGCAGACGATGAGGATGTGGTACGCTTATGACTGCTGCCGATATGCCCATTTGTAGGTACGGACTTTGAGGCTGTGGAGTCGAAGTCTGGATCATGGCGTCAGTGTGGAGTCGTGTACTTCTCCTAGCATGAGGTGGATGTACTGGATGAGTGGAACTCGAGGTTGTCTTCTTGGAGGTCGGTATGACCGAGATCGCCCTACGATCGTTAGCGAAGGTACTCAGTGATTGTGAAGGAAATACGGCACTTCTTCATCGACGTCGACAACGACGTCGTACCCCCGGTTCGACATCGTGGGCGGCCTGATTGCTAAGCAGGAAGTCGATCCGCTGATGTTAAAGTAATCCCTTGGACGCCCGTGTATAAGGCTTGGCGAAATTCAACAGCTTAGGGTCTGTATGACCCTGAAATGAAGTCATTTTCTTTCAATTCTCGAATGATCAAAGCTGCTTCGGATGATTTGTAAGTAGAGAGTCTACGTTTACGACATTGTCGACGTGCTGGCAAATACAGACATAGCATAGTCGTTCGAATCGTAATGTAATAGGAAGCAGCGAATGGTCTGGGTATCTCAACACCATCTTGAACGAATGCCTCCTGTGCTCCAGCTCCCTTGTCAATCCCTCCCTAGTACGGGCTCTCCACAGCAGCACGAACAATCTCGATCACCTTAGCCGTGGCAGTAGGATTGTTCTCCACAAAGCGACTATCCCGAGTGACATCCTCTGCGATCATCTCTTCGAGCAGCTCCACAAACCGAGCGCGTCTCTGGGCAGCAGAGGCAAAGTCGACGGCTCTTCCGCTTGACTGTGCATTCTGCGGCTCGGTATCCAGCATCTGATCCAGGAGTCCTTCAGCGTCGGGGTGCTCAATGAGTCTGGCAAGGATGTCACCATCGACATGGCGGTCCTCGGGTTGTGTGTTGTCTGGCTCGATGTGCATGAGTTCGCTGACTGCCCGCGACGCATGACAACACAGCTCTTTGTTGCGCATACACATGTTTTGCACGAATCGCAGCAGCATGAAGGCGTGCAGCCGAAGAACGTTGAACATCCACAGGGATCCGTTGGGTGATGTACCAAGCAGGTCACGCTCACATACTATTGCTGCCTTGCGACGCTTCCAAGGTGGCCGAACGTTGGCACGACAAATGCGCGTGATGGAAACCGGCAGCTTCGCTTCAAACAGAGGAGGCGACATTGTTCCCTCATGATCATCAGCGGGAAGGCGAAGACCGATCACTGACGTCTGCTTGTCGGTCGCCAAGAGAAGGCTATGGTCGGTAAGTGGCGTGTGTGACAAGCCAAGACGCTGTTTATCGTCGCTTGCAACAAGTTGCAAATTATCGTTGACGAGATGGTAGACTCTGACAGAACCTCTTACGAATGTGATCCTGACAGAGGCGCCATGGGCACTGATGTGTTGAGCGCCATCCGCTTCATGCTGGAGTGATAGCTCCACTGTTCGACTGCTGCGAAGCAAAGTCAGTGAACTTGTAGGCTGTGGGGTATGAAAACTTGTATCTTACCTCTCCCCATTGAGCGGTATGGTTTTCTTCTTGATCTTGGAGCCGCTGCAGTAGAGTAGAGTCTCGTTGTCGAGTTGGCAGATCGCAGACACAGGCGCTCCCTCATCGAAATCTTTCCTTTCCTGCAAGATTACCTCTTGGTTCTCGTCCTTGCCGACTCTGAAAAGCTTAATAGAGCCACCCTCGACGTCCATTCGCTTCTTGTCAGCCGTCGCTACTACTAAGGACATGTACGTCTTCTCATCGCGGTGATAGATCCACTCAAGCAGGCACCTAATGCTTTGACCAGGCAGACAAGTGAATAGTAATCGTGATTTTTTGTAATGTCGAGCATTTTTAGTTATGGCCATGATTTGAGAGGCGATGTATCGGGTCGCGCCGTGCGTATACGTAGTATTCGAAGCCACGAAGAAGCATCTGTGAACAAGGGAATAGAGCACCCGATTTGGCGTACCCAGCACAGGCAGACGTAAAGGGAGCGGCTTTGGGCAAGACTCCCAGCTGCTGAACAGAACTGCACCTGATGATATCGCAACCAGGTGTGTATCGTCTTCCTCGTTATGCTGAACTGGTGACGAAAGAGAGGTCACTGGAATGCTCTCAGACCGATTTTGAGGGTCGGTGAACCAGATGTAATTAATGGCAGGCGCGTGCAACGACAAGCTAAAGTCAATGCGCATAACTGTCTCGTCGCAAGAGGCAAGGAATCCGAAAGACGCCCTGTTGTCAATAGAGACCTCGACACTGCTGTTACCAAGCATAAAGCAGTAGCATTGTCGGAAACTGACGCTGGACTCAGCAAAGGTGACTTCAAGCGCCACCAATGACCCAGAGCGCAAGCCACAGGTAAGCACGATGCTATGCAGCTGTGAATATGCAGACGCGGCGATAGAATTGCATACCGAACCAGGTATGTTTGACAGCGTAGACAGGTCCATGGCTGCAACCGACCTCGGTGTAGTAACGTCGCCTACGTCAAAGAATAGAACTTGGCCTTCTGCGGTGCCTATTGCTGCGACATATTGTCCAAACTCAGGTTGCTCTTGACGACCATTGAGGTCTTGTTCGGTGTCGCTCGCAACACGAAAGATGGTCGCGCATGTCGCCGTGTACTTGAAAGGCGATACGTCGTCAGGGCCTTGCAAGTCCACGCTACCTTCTTCGATTGACCCTGCTATACTAGCTATAGCTAGGTTGTGCTTGCTAATCGCCAAGATGATCTTGCAGTCAGGGCTGATTGCAGCAACAATGATAGATTCGGGCAGAGCGACAGATGTACCAAGCTCGACGGACAGTTCTTGTACATCGAAACTGATCATCCGAACGTCTTGTGCCTCCACTTGAACGATCATGTGTACGTTATCACACGCGTTCTGGGTTAAATTCCTCACCTGACGAGCCGCCAGGGTCTCATTACCACATTGCTGGTGTGAAAGCTCACTCGTGTGCGCGTCCGAATTGACCGCTACAAGCATCGACTGACTCGGAGAAGACACAAGCGCGGCTCTTCCACCGTGGCCGAGTTCAAAGCCCCACACTCGGGTGGGTGTTGTAGGAGAACCTACAGTCCATTCAGAAAGGTCGTTGTCCAACTTTTCGACAGCATCTTGAGAAGGGTGAGTGACTTCACGGTCCATATCGAGATCGAAAAGGTTGCATTGAACATCAATGACCGCTTCGCATCCAAACCGAAGCTGTGAGAGAGCGCCATACGGTTCGCGACCAGACGTGCCGACCAAGGAATCTACGCGACCGCCGTGGTATGGAGTTGCTTCCGCCGGCTCTGCGGTTGAGGTTGATGTGGATGTTGATGCTGAACCCGGATCTACCGCAAGGTCTAGGAAAGGCGCCCAGTTGTAGAGTGTTCCCGTTTGAAACATCTGCTGATCCGCAGCGCGATTCAGGGAGCTCACTTGATACGTTCCTCCATCAGATAGACACCCACAGCAGATGACGCCGTCTGGTGCATTCAAAGCTCTGCCATCGTGGTTGAATGCCACTTGAATGATGGACGAGAGTATGCCGACGAAGTGTGTTGTATAATAATCCCGTTCAACAGTAAGGAGACATAAGCAGCCGTCTTCTCGTACAAGATACAGGTGCTCATCTCGGGTTGGATTTGCGTTAATCCGCCTGGGAGGTCTGCACCAAGCTTTCCAGAGCGGCTGATCGCGGGATATGCCTGCATGAGCCTGCATCGGGGCTTTCGCAACGAACTCATCCGCTGCTTTGAGATAGACCTGCGTTGGGTGACCGAGATGAGTGTCAGCGTAAATACCAACACTGTAGGGGCAGGCGATCAAAAATGCGCCAGGAAGGCGCATGAGCGGTATGAGGAGCTGAGGAATATCATGGCCTGTCTTCTGGTCAGCAGTAGAACGGGGATGGAAATCTAGAAAGAGCAAAACATACTTCTGAAGAACGTCTGAGGTATGGATAGATTTAGCTCTACAGGTGGCTCGGAACTCCGATCGTCCCAAGTGAACAATTTCATATTTGTGCGGCGGCTATCCTTTCCAACCAAGAGCAGGTAAACCATGTTGTCTTTTCCCAACGGCGGGAAGAGGAAGTCCATCTTTGAGATGAACATGTCAATTTTGAGAAGGCACCGGAAATCTGCAGCTGCGGCTGATGGGCCCTTTGTGGCATTCTGTTGGCTACAGCCACAGAAAAATATGTGACCAGTCCTCGATGCAGTCGCAAAAGCGCGGCTCTTCGGATCCACAGCCGCCATGTCAACAGCCTTGGTAGCAACTAATGTCTGATCGCCCTCACTAGGAGGGCTCACCGGTATTGCGAGTGATGTATCTTGAAAGTCAAATTGTTCTGAGCCAGGGCGCCGTTTCAAGGTCAAGAAAACGACTTGCATAGACTCCAAGACGATGATAAGTCCTTGTGGTGGCCATGGTGGCTCATTCTCGGCTTGGACAACATGTGTGCCATTACGTTGTGGTGGTTCGTCGTGATTTTCAGTCAAAACAGCGTTCCCGAACACCGCCGCCGCCCGGATCTTACAGCCAAAATTCGATCGAGAGGTGACATGCTGCAGGCGGCCGGTGATGGGATTGATCTCTTTGATCTCAACAGAGTATTCGCCAACAAGAGCGACATCATTGAAAGAAGAATGTCGAATCTGAAGAGGATATATGTGAAGAACCTCAGGGCTCTGGAAGATGGTTCGGGAGAGGAGAGCTAGCTGAGGCGCTGAGGCTAGTGGTGTCGCCATTGAGCGGACTGAGGCAACAGCCGGATCCGGGGCGGCAATTTGCGTAATTTTCGAGCAATTCCGTCAATGCCAGCGAAATCTTGCTTGCAGACCCTCTACCACTGCAGAGGGGCCGCTCGTATAATGCTCTTCGTGATAGCCTCGAAGTTGCTTTGAGAATCTGGTGCGGTGATCCCAGTGCACGACACGAGTCCAGGGCGAGCATAACCCAGGATCTCGCAAGGTCCAAGCACGTCGATATTCCTTGACTCGAGCGGATTGGTGATCTGAGATCTGGGCTGGAATGGTGCCTTGGGATGCCCCGCTACTGGCGCAACACTATGGTCGGCACTTGAGCGGTTTATCGAGTAGTGGCCAGGCTGTAGATGTGAGTGAACGCTGGTGTATTACAGGGCGGCATCTTGAATAGATTATATTTTAGAAAGTGCGTTGATCGAGGGAACGAAGAAATGAATGTGGTTGGACCGGTTTGGGATGATTTTCTGCTCAATGCAAGCAACTTCTTGAAGACGCCAGGCAATAGCTGCTTATTCGACAGCATCGACCAGGAACATGTCAATAGAAAGTCGTCGCGGCGGGGATCGATTCTGAGTCAGAGCTAGCATGCGAGTATAATACGCGGCGCGTTGGGAGCGAAGGGACGGCAATAGCAGTTTCGCTAGATGCACGCTAAGGACGGGCAGCCAGGCGGAGCAAGCAACGCCATCGAACAAAGTTCATGGATTGACCAGGCGACAGGAATAATCGCGCGAATCATCCCGTGGGGAATCGCCCTCGACGTCAGACGCTCGAGCAGACATGGGACGAGATAGGCCTAGGAGAAGGGTAGGCCCGGTTGATACGCCGGGGAAGGGGGCTCGATCGCCGTTGACGGAGGCAGGTCAGAGGCAGTCGAATTACTCGAAAGACGGACGGAGCCGAAGAAGCTAATGATGGTAGACAGAAAGAGTGTCTCCATTACTGACGACGACGCTCAAAGAAGAGGTTACTCATGAAAGCGCAGATCAGTGAGCACCTTGCGGGGCTGATTCGACGCCTTGTTTTGCTTGCACCCAAACACCGCTCCACCGCCTCCTTGCGGCTCTGCGAAATTCGAGAGAATGATGTCGACAGCAATTTGCCCCAAACGGACAGCGACAAGTCAGAAGATGGGGCAAGCCAGACGAGCTGCCCGTGTGCGAGGACCGGGGTCATTTCCAGGAAACAGGGGTCATATGCACAGCATGCAGCATGGCAGGTCCAACGTCAATTGGCTGCGGCGGGCTCTTTTTTCCATTAACATCAGGAGATGTCGATGAAGAAGACGTCGACAAAAGCCGCACGAAATCCACCCTCCAATGTGTGACAACGATATGGGTGGTGATCCTGCTCACAGGTGCTCTTTCACCTCGCCCCGACGCGGACGGCCGTCCTCGCTCTCGGTTGCGGGGTGGCATGAGCACGAAGTACGGAGTGGTGAGGGAGATACAAGCAATACATCCCGTCATGTTGTTACTGAGAGATGTGATGAGCCGGGCTTGTGGGACGGCCATGTGCCATTCTCTCATCTGCCGCTCCAATAGAGGCACGACCGTTGAAATTACTCGAAACGGTCTTGCAGTATGCCGCGATCGGCGCTATCCCCGGGGGCTCTTCCCGGGGGCCGAGACCTCACTGCCGGCACTTCTTCTGCTCACTTCCTGATCTTCAAGGAGACGTCCTCCAATATCAGATTTGATGCAAGGCCAGCCCCGACACTTCGGATTGGGAACATGACATAATCTGGTCCATAAACACACGACTGCCTAAGTGAAAAGCACCTGAGCAGAGTTCAGCTTTGCTCGCAGAATACTTTCAAGGCTGCGCATTTGCGATTGTCAAGAACTCTGCATGCACGTTGAACGAATGCGTGTGTCGCTTCTTGGTAGATCCTGAAACATTTCACCGCTGTGACTGATCATGGACCCGGTGCGAGGTTTGTCCGATGTTCAAGACGTTGCAGCCCCACGGCATCAGAGCCCTGAAACCAATGCCAGCGTCGCAAGCCCAGTAGCCGTTCTCGGGCATCCATTCTTGCAAGCGGATAAGGTGCAAGATATCAAAGCAGCGTGTAGCAATGATGATGTTGCGGCACTGATCAAGTATGCAACATCACCATTGGGCTTCGTCTCGGATGAGTGTAGAAGGCTTGCATGTACGTTCTGCTGCATCATAATTATCCATCTTGCCGATTCGCTGAGTTCATCCTAATAGCAATGTATTATAGGGCCTCTTGTCCTTGGCTGTAATATCCACCTGCCTTCTGCATCGGAGAATGTCGACCGGCCAGATAGAGACGGAAAGGTTTCCACTCGTTGGCAAGACCTATCAATCCATACGGATGAGCGGCAAGCGGGCTTAGATGTGGAACGATCTTTCGTATACTATCCTAAGGGTCGGTCAATCGGTCCCAAAGCCCGGTCAGCTACTGATTCCATGTCTTTAGACGACGGCGCGAAGCAGACAGCCGCTCGCAAGGAGGAGCTTGGCTCTCTCATTACACAGACCCTTCGACAGGCTCCCTATCTGTGCTATTTCCAAGGCTATCATGACATTGTACAAGTGTTGCTGCTCGTTCTGGGGCGGGAAGGGGCTGTCGACGCGGTTGCGAGGCTTTCGGTCCTCCGCATTCGAGATTTCATGCTTCCTTCTCTTGCCGCGGCAACCGTGCATCTAGGTCTGTTGCCTCATATCATTCACGCCATGGAGCCCGAGCTGGAGAGACGTCTATCACAGACCCAGCCATTCTTCGCTCTATCTGCGACATTGACGCTGTACGCCCATGAGATTGAAGAGTATGCCGATATCGCACGGCTTTTCGACTTTTTCCTTACTCGATCGGCAAGCATGCCTATATACTTCTTCGCCACGGTGGTCACTAGCCGTAAGCGGGAGCTTCTCGAGATTGACGAAGACGAGCCAGAAATGTTGCATTCCATCCTGTCCAAGATTCCAACGCCGCTGGACTTGGAGGACCTCATCGCACGGACCGTTCATCTGTACGAAGCCTGGCCGCCAGACAGTCTCCCTGGAAACCCTTGGCGAGCAATCGACCGAAATAGTGCGTTGAAAACTACGCAGGATATTGTTTCAGCTCGAAAGCAGTCTTTGCAGCAGGGGGAAGCTTGGTTTCACAAACAAGAGCGCAAGCTCGGGAGAGACCAGAATATGCAGAATATCAGCAGAACCATTCGTGGCTACAGACGACCTGCACAATTTGTTGGTATCGCTGTTGCGATTGCTGTCCTTGCATGGTGGTTGCGACGAGACGGGAATGCTACAGCGGTCGCCTTGACAGCGATGAGAAGATGCAGGGCTCTCTGTGGTCTCTAAAAACCGACGTCTTAGGGTCGCGTGGGGTCAAATTTGTTCGGCTTTCCGAGCCACCACGGTCTCGGCCGGCAAGGCACCACAGGACACGAAAAATACTTCTGTGCTGTTCCTGCAAGGGGCTATGCCTCGGATGCGCGCCATCCCGCATAGCGGAACCCACAGATCCACCAGGAGTTCCTTGTTTCATGCAAGCCAACTGATTCGACCTGGTCACCGGAACATGACAGATGGCGGGTCCATTGAGGTTTCACCGCATAACGAGCAGCCAAATCGAGCCTAAATGCTTACTCACCGATCACTCTTCCAGCAGGCCGTCACGACTGCCACTCGGGAGGATCTATTAAGCACCACAGACAATGGCCATGAACACTCAAGCCTGGTGCTCGGCACGTCCCAATCGCGCGGGTTCAGGTATCCTTCTGTGACGGATGGGGCTGTCGCGCATGAGACGGGTGTCGTGCAAGATGCTGGCAAGCGGTTGACGCAATCCCAAGCTGGGACTCCAGCTTCAGACCGAGGTTACGCAGAACATGCCGTCTACTAATATTTGGGACGCATTGTGATATGTGCAATCAAGGACGTTCGAGGAGGCCAAGGTGTGCCCAAGCAATGGTCCAGACGATCAGTCGCAGGCTCGATGGACATTTTCAAACAAGCGAAAGACTCCATACATCACGAGATCTCACTACGCGACCGTGCCGTAGACAGGGAGCAGCGGTTGAGCCTCGGCTCGAATGTCGGAAGTTGAAGCCGAAACATCACGGCACACTCGTCCGATGCATCTTGCCCTCACACGGCCGCGTGCAGACACACCGTCTTTGCTTTGGAACTCGTGCTGTGCTGTCCTCTTTGATTAGAAGCGTACGACATTGCCAGCAATGCCGCTCTGCACTTTGCACCTCCTCGCACTCCACCCGTCCTCGCACGCCATACCTGAATGTACTCGCTCCCCACCTCTATCTGTGTGAGCATCGCCGTCTGACACAGGACAGTCTTGTCCCGCCTGCAGTCGTCTCTTCCGGATGATAGCAAGCCACTCGTGACCGCGCGTCCCATCCGCTGGATCATCACACCCTCCTCTATCGCCACTGTACCCCTCCTCGATCCTCTCTCCGACCCCGCAATTTCAAATCACATATCTACAACCCACAAGACCACCGCAACATCCACCACCGCCACGCCATGGGATCTCCTTCTAATCCTCCCCGGCACTTCTTCTCTCCCCTCCGAGCTACTAAACAACCACGCCCGCGCCCACTACACCCTCACCGCAGGAATTCCCTCCGCTGTGCTCTCTAGCTTTCAAAAGAAGAATGACTCTCTCATTCATCCTACACAGTCCCCACCGGCCCTCACGGGCACCCTCGAGCGCCCGCTCATCGCAAGCGAAGGCCAGAATCTGGAGCTGACGCAAGAGCTGAGAGACTGGTGTTTGAGCTACTGGCGGCATCAAGGACCAAAGGGCAAGGGCGCGGTGTCGATGTTAAACCTGCTTGCGTTCGCTCGTCCGCAGAATAAAGCACATGAGTCGTACAGCGTCTATGGCAAGGCTTTTGCTGAGTCTATCGGCGCGAAAAGAGGTGGAACGGCAAAGCTTGTAGGCAAGGTTGTACCCTCGCCGGCTGGTTCGCAGGCGCCCAGCGGCTTTGCGGCGGTCGGTCAACGGCCGATAGGAAACACGAAAGAGAATGTAGATGGCAAAAGTGAGTCGCTTAATGGTGAGTGGGAAGAGATCGCGCTGGCACATTATCCCAGTCTCGAGCACTTCTGCGATATGGCAGGCAGCACCGACTACCAGGCTGTGAATCGGAAATACAGGACACCGGCGCTGAGGGACACATGTATTCTCATGTGCAGTGAGCTAGACGAGGGCGTGGTAAGTGGGCAGAGGAGGGGGATGGCCAGCGATGTGGGTGAGCGGGCCGACGGTATCGTTGGAAGAAGTGCGGATATGAGTGATGAGAAGAAGACCACACCACTGAGTGATGTGGGCGAAAGGGCAGATGGCATAGTTGGGCGCAGCTCGAAGATGTGAGAACGTAGAGGATCATACACAAACCATTGTGTAATCGCGAAAGGTGAGTTGCAGACACAGGGTAATGAGTCAACGAAGATAAGCGAAAAGACGTTAGTATAATAGCAAGACGTAAGAACGAAGGTAAACTTTGCTGCCAGATTACCACATGCATACTTTCTCTCATTCAATAACTTGTTCCTCAATATTGTGCAGACGCTCTTCCTGGGTTCGATGGCGTCAATGTTCACGAGCAATGTGCACGTAAGGCAAGGACCTCGTCGTACCAGACTCAACAGCTGTCTGTGAGACAGCAATTCACACCCGCCGTCGTTCCATCACACGCCCGTCTGACTGCCCGTGATGACCAGCGTTCAGCCCGAAGACTCATTTGATAGAGTCAGCTCCCCAGCATGATCCGCCTGATTCTTCGCTAATCCTCGAGGAAATATGCTCACACGCTTACCGAGCGTTGAAGACAACCTACAGCTTATGCTGTCCTGACTGTCACATGCTGACAGCCAGGGCACTTGAGACGCAACTGTACGTGGAACACATTTTCTACCATCTCTTTTCTTAGGCTCGATGAGGCTCTGATGATCTCAAGGATGTCAAGCGGCGGGTTCTCAGCGTTTCAGAGGTGAGCATTGGAAAACGCCGCGATCAAGCCCGAGCTCGGTGCGATCCGCGGCGTCTCGCAATCCGCCAAACTGTGCGAGCAAGGAAGTCGAGGCAATCAACTATGAGACATTCTCGCTTGGGCTGGCCCGGTGTGTAGCCGTGGAGGTTCTCGACGATGGAGTCAAGCACATTCTTGCCGTGATGCCTTGAGCCTTCGCCGCCTAGCCCCTTGCTATTATTCTCATCAAGGCTGCCGAAGACCTTGCTGGCGAGAATATCGTCGATGCTGTCAGCCAGGAACTGGTCTGCTAGGTCCACAGCTTCTGATAGTACCCGATGCGCATGTTTGAAGACTGGCACGGATCGTCGTCCCCTAGTTTGGCGTGCCAGCAGGTTCGGCTCTGGGCAGCACTCTTACCATTATCTCAGAGCTTCGAAGCGACTTTTTTTAGGTAATGCCGGCATATGAAGCATGAGGTAGGCAGACGACGCGCTAGGTCACCAACGGCGCAGATACTATGAAGCCCCCTCACTCATGGAATCAAAGACTCAAGCCGCGCGTAACTCGACTCAAAGTAGCTGGTGTATGTCACCCAAGTGGCACGAGGAAGATATCGAGACTAATGATATAGTAAACATAAAGAGTTGCTTTCGGTGGGTGAGAACGAGCAAAGGAAGTATTCGCTCCGAGCGCCCGGCATATGCTTAGCTCAGCACTTACGAGTGTCGGACATGGCAGAAGCATAGAAAGAAATTTGCCCGCTGCAGAGGCTTGCTGCCGCGCCAGGAGGTGATTTTTTGCACGCTTTTTGGTTCACCCTTGTTGGTCTTCTGGCTCATCGATATCGATTACTACTAATGTGCTGTAATTTTACCCGCTGTCTTACCTGCTTATCTCACGGAGGTACATGGTTCCTAGCAAGCTCGCATGAAAGGTCTGTCATTTACTTGAAGCAATTGAGCATCGACCAGGCTCGTCTGGCAGAGACATGGTCAACAACCCGGGAATGCCCTTCTCATGAAATCCAGCGACACGGCTATCTGACACCACCGTTACTTTCCTCTAGCCACGACATCATTTCGTAGAGCTCACAATGATTCATCCTCATCCTGCGGGAATCGTGGCACGCGTCTTGCCGTCAGTCGTGAACGCGTTCATCGGTCCCCCACCTGATTTTGGTGATGTCCCCATGGCAACACTTCATTGTTCAAGCGCCGGCCAGCGCAAGAACTTTCTCAAGGCTCCAGTGCTGTTGAGCACGTTCCATCATCAACAGAATAAAACATCGTCGCGCGTCCTCCAGCTTCCTCTCTTCTTCTTCACACTCGCCTCATCGTCCTTCTCATCACCCATCACTGCCGTCCATCATCGGTCATCTGCAATCATCATCCCTCGTCTTCGCGATGCCCTCTCAATTCTCTGATCATCGTGGACGCCGTCTCTTCAACGCGAGTGATCACTGCCGACTCCTCAACACGAAGATGCTCACGCGTCCTCATCACAACAAAGCTCACCAAGCTTTGACAGCATGTCAAGCCTCATCAAGGACGCCTCCTTTCTTCTTTGAAGCTCCTCTGACTCCACGAGCATCAGAATGAGCAGCACCAGGTATGTATTCCTCGTCGTCACTCGCGTCAGTGACTGATGTCCTCTCAGAGATGGACCTTGAAGGCGGCAACTCTACCCTCACTCAACAGTTGCCGCCTCTTCCATCGACAACAAGGTCTCATCCAACGACAACAAGGTCTCATCCAACGACAACAAGGTCTCATCCAACGACAACAAGGTCTCATCCAACGACAACAAGGTCTCATCCAACGACAACAAGGTCTCATCCAACGACAACAAGGTCTCATCCAACGACAACAAGGTCTCATCCAACAACAACATCGACAATCATCAATCAATTATCACCATCGTCATTACCGACCTTCTCAAGTCTCCACTGTCATCGTTGAAGCTTCGTTCTCAAGTCTCATCATCGCCGACATCGTCACCTTCACTGAGTAAGTTCTTTGTCACGCTCATCATCACCATATGCTAATGCTGTGCCAGACGACCACCAAGCCTCATCAATAGCCTTGCCATTCGTCCTTCCTGGTGCTTCGTCTTCGTCGAGCTCATCTCACTGCCATCGGCACATCACAACAACAACTTGTAAGTTCCTCCATCCTTCTTGAGTCTACTTTCACTGACCACCATCAGTCTTCAGCCTCATCAACACCATCTCATCAAGGTCATCATCGGTGGACAAAGGGTAAGGTGACGGCGGTCACAGGCAGGCATGGTCTCGCCAACCCCAGATCCCACTCCAGTACTGCCCCAAACCCCTCACTCCCACTCCAACATTGTGCAGAACAGTCTTGTACCTTCAGGCAGCATGATACGCTCTGCGGCCACGCGCGACGACGACACTTGGAACGACTGCCACAGGCTCGAGACGCTCGCCGCCGGCAGTCCAGTACGGTGCTTGGGATCGCGCGGTGGGAGAAGACGCCGAGGAGACAGAACTGCCCTCACATTTCTGCTAGTCTGGTCCGTTGAGCTTGCTCCGCGCCAGGCTGTTGGTTTGAGTTTCGTGGGTGCTGCGGTTCAGGAAGCAGTGGGTGACGGGGGAGGAAGGGTGCGGTTAGTAGGTGCGGCGGTGGATGTTGGTATGGTGTGAGTGGTGGAATCTAGTCGGTCAAGGTGGATTTGCGGGGGTCGGAAGCTGGTGAAAGCACCAGAGGAAGGATGTTGTTTGACTTCAAAGTTATCATCAAGACTTGACTTGTATCTCATCATACAAGTCCAGCCCTTCATCTCCAGAGCTCATGCTGTATGCCATTAATCATACTATCATACTACCGCCATTGACAGCGCATGTGCAGCAACTCAATCATCCCTACAAAGCTCTTCTGAATTTTTATCTTGCTCACTCATGCGCCTTCACCCACGCGCTGCAGTGTTTTTCTCGGTCTCAGGAGCTGGAAGCATTTGTCTTGCGAACACCAGGCAGGCACTTCAAGACCCTCTCTAACCATGCCCTACCGTATTTTCAGATCACTGCTCTTGTTCACGAGTAGGCGGGGTCACACAACCAAGACCCTTCCATCGGGAAGAGAACACACTCCACGAGCTCCGCAACACAATCACAACCCACCACCCCCTATCTCACCCCCTCAGGCAACCTCACCCTCGTCCAAACATTCAACCCCACCTTCTTCCCCTCCGGCACCGGCAACCCCGCATGCTGCATCCTCCGATCCCCGCTCCCATCCCCCAACAAATTCTTCCAAAACACCGCATTCCCCGGCGTCGCCCGAAACGTCAGCGCCTCGTCCTCGCACTCCACAAACTCACACCACCGCCCATCCCCCACGAAGTCCTCCCGCCGCAGATCCACGAACCGCGTGCCACATTGCCGGCAGTCCGCATCGAGAATGGCAAAGATGGTGCTGATGCGGTCGTATTCCCCGCGGATCCCTGGCGCCGCGTCGAACCAGTCGAAGTGCCCGATGTAGCGCTGCCCGCGCGTGTAGGATGTCACTTGGACGTCGATGTCTGCGCGGGGGACGTAGCCTTGGAGGCGGGAGGCGCGGTGGGCAATGCGCGTGACGATTGGGTCTGCGAGGGGGAGGAAGGCGGTGGAGGAGGTGCGGGAGGAGTCGCTGTAGGTCGTGCCGTTGGCGTCCATTACGTCGGACGGGGCGAGGAGGGTGGAGCTAGGGGTGTTAGTGATGGGGGCGTGGAGGGTGTGGGGTGGAGTGTGGGGAGCACGTACGCGAGACCGATGAGGTAGGAGCGCTCGTCGGGTGTGATGAAGTTCTCGAGGTGCGCGAAGAAAGGGTCGAAGGAGCCTATGCGGATTTTGTAGTCAGGCTCACGGGATCCTGTGATGTTTTGTACAACATCTTGCGGGGATGTGGTAGTGTTCAGTATAGGGGTTGACCGCATATGTGCGAGCATATGGTGTGATGGGAAAGAAACGTAACGAGATATTGCTGCGCCAAGAAGGGCGACGGATGTGTAGAACAGCACCCTCTGCTTCATGAGAGTGGCCATTGCCGCAAGTTCACTTCTTGCCGGGACTTTGTGATTTTAATGTTGGCTTCGAGACTTGGACTCTTGGTTAACACGTGCTGCGTATCGTGCACGGTGGCTTGACGAGGTCGTTCATGGGTGTCATTCAGACAATGAACATTCCTCCGTATTGTTTTGACGCAAACAGAAGCACCTTCGACCAAAGCACAGTACGTATAGATTCTGAAATTTTACCCAGCGCGTCCGTGGAGCATGTCGTTGGCGTTCTCACATTCACTATGGAGGGATGGGGACGCAAAGAGGACACGTAAGCACATCGGAAACGCGCAAGCAGCGGGACACAAGAACGGAAATGCCGTGGTGATCGACACGTTGACGCCATACTACACCCGTGTCGTTGAAATAGGACTTTCTACACTGCGTTTCGACATAGCCAGCGTCGAAGATAAGAGATGAGAATAGAAGGAAGGAGCCATGAAGGGTTCGAGTGGAAGAAATAATCTCGAACATGGTAGATGCTACCCCGGCTCGATATTTGTGACAAGAGTTTGGTGATGTTGATGCCGAGCGTCGATGCCTTGAATTTAAATTTCGGTCTCCCCGTTCATAGTGCGTGTCAAGATGGCTTGCTGATCCAGTGGTCACATTGAATGAGCATCCCCACACCTGAGACACTAAACAACAGTTATTAGAGTCTCTGATGCTATCTACAACGCCCAGCTAGCGGGAGCCAGGACAAAGCTTCTTCGGAAGACAGGACATCAGGCTAGTTGCTCGCACGGATTCGACTTCCGAGAGATGGTCGGAATCGCCATCCTATCCTCATGCAGAATACTCACTAATTTTGTTCTCTCATGTTAGACCTTGTCTTCAAAGTCGTTCATATCAGAGAAGTGAGTATCACGTGCAAAAAGCGCGTGCGACGACTGCAGCCGCTAGATGTCGATCTCAAGCAAGCCCGGGTGATTGTCAATCTCGGTCGATGCTTGCTTTCTAAGGTCCCTCTGGCAAAAGTAACACATCTTCTCATCGTAGAAGACGCGCACGTAGTTGCGCCATCGCGCCTGCACCTCCAGCTCTTCCTCATTGAACGGACCATCAGGATCGAGACCGCTTTTGATGCGTGCCATACGCTGCTCCCACAAGGGCTCCCAGTAACTATGCAGATGAGTTGCGACTATCCTGCAATACTGGCATTTGATTTCACCCTTCGTTTCGGTGCAATGATAGTCGTCCATCAGCAATCTGAGCAAAGTGTCTACTGACCAGCCATCATCCATGAGCGGAGCTTCATCTCTCGCAAACTGTACGAGATCGGTATCCAATCCCTCCAGCAACGTCACCCAATTCCGAAAGGCTCGAGAGCGCGTGATCGCTTCCCGTGTTGGTGTGGTCAAGTTTTCATCGACGAGCGCTCCACGGGAGTAAGTTGATTCGACGAAAGCCAACGTTCCAGTCTGTTCAAGCATTGCTCTAAGGTCTTTGAGAGAGCCTTCGGGACCAGGTACGTATCGGTAATCGAAGTCACTGGTGTTTGTCGAGTAAGCAAGAGCTGGTAAATTCGGCATGATGCTTCGACTCACAGAATGCGTGCCCAGCCCAAGAGCGCGATACGAACTGCCCTCGGCTCACGATAAGGTAGAATGTCCGGCGATGGGTTGTTCCCGGGCGAGTGAAGCGACTCCGATAGCCTCTGCTCCCAAAACAGCATGTCGTATCGATGCGGGTCTTCGAGAACGGTTGGTAAAAGCTGCTTCAGTATCCATTGTGACGGAAACTCAAAGTGCGGCGACTGTCCGTTCCTTTTCACTGCATCCGCGTTTCGAAACGATGCAATCCTTAGGATTTGTTGTTGATCCTCCGCGTCTTCCAGATCGAACCCCGCTCCAAGCAGCTTTCGAAAGGTCTGAATTTGACGCGGTTCCGTATCTGAATCCTCTTCGTACTCAAGGTGGTTGCGAACTGTACAGCAAGCTCTTGCAAAGGGAGTTTGGTGCCACGAACCCCAGTCTTGAGCGTGTACGTTCGAATTTTGGCCAATGAGGAGTTCACAAAGCGCCGGGTGATGGTTTTCGGCCGCAACGTGTAGAGCCGTGCAGCCCCTTGTGTCGACATCGATGACGGAAGCTTGGCCCTGAGATAGTAGTTGTTGCATTCCTACAACATCGCCTTGCTTGCACAGTTTGAATATTGCAGAATCGTCGGGCAGTACCCGCGGTGTATTCAGCGCAATCTTCCAACCAGCATGAGTTGATCTTGACACATTCAAGTCAATAGCGTAGGAGAGACCAAGCTTCATCAGCCACAGGGCTGGCACGATTACGTATCGAGACGTGGCGGCGTAGACTTCCGGTATTGCTGCACCATCACCACCTGATGCTGCTGCTGCGTATGATTCTGCGAACAGCTGCGTCGCGAAGCGAATTCTGCCAAAAGCGGTCTCGCGATACGTACGATCGCTTGCCACATAGCGGAGCTTGCGCGACCTGACTGTTGATTTAGCGGTGCCTCTTGCTTTGTACGAAGGTGGGCGCAGCTGTTGACTATCCGCGTGGTGCGTCAACGGTTCAAGAGTCTCTTGCAAGCAGTCGTGAAGCGCCCGTTCCAAATGCGGCCTAAGCCACGGGTTGACGGTAGCGGTGAAAGTAGCGATCTCGTCCCGACAAGCGGCATAGTGATCAGTCAAAGAGCTCTCAACGACCTTCATGTCCGGCTGTTCGTGCACTCGGCCGGTGTGGAAGACTTGCGCCAAAGCGAGGCGCTGTGATTGGTGGTGGGCGATTTGTAGCCTCCTAGGCACACAAGTCAATCATGATCCAATGCTCACGGCCTTTATGTACCACAAGAATTGGCTGGCACGATGCGAGCGAGCTGGAAGCTTACCTTGTCGAGCTCTGCAGCGCCAACGTCAATGTCGCCTTTGCCTTCTCAAGCCGATCTTCAAGTTTTGCGATCGCCTTCGACCGGTTTAGTGCTCTCAGCGACGTCCAAGCACGGTAGACCTTGCCTTCTGGGGCGAACAAAGGTGCCAAGTCTTGGACGGACGACGCGACTTCTTGCACGCAGGCCTGGCAGTCCAACAGAGCTCTACGCAGAGTCAAGTCACTATCTTCATCTACGAGGTCATCTTGTAGCTGCTTCAAGACGCTTGAAATAACGTCGAGGGTCTTCTGTATGTTCCGCACATCGCGTGGAGCGTTCTCGAGAGCATGGAAGAAACCTTGTCTACGAGGAAAGTGTGAGTTTGTATTCAATGCGTAGCGCCAGCTAGCACGTACAGCTTTTTCACATTCTCCGCCACCTGTATAGCCAATGCCACAATGGATATCACAGCAGCTGCGCCTTCCATGGTGGATGCGACCCGTTCAAGCGGTTGTTTGTGAGGGTATTCGCATCTTCCTAGCCCCTGTCGCGGGCAGCGCCAACACGTTCTTAACTATAGGCACGTCCAGCCATGCAAACACGTTCATCTACTGGGAGGGTTGAGGCTTAGGTGGGTAAAAGCCTACAGAAAGCCACAGCTGAAGAGCACAGCTTTAGCGCATAGTTGCCTCGTCTTAGTACACCTACCGTCATGCGCACTAACGAGGCGACAGCCACAGCCACAGCACGTCTTCGAATGGCAACGTGGACAATGCTTGGATATTGGAACACATACGTGTTTCGGGAAACATCCAAAACCGGCAGTGTTTACGGAGGACCAAAAATCAATTCTTACAGAGGAGGGAGGGATCGTCTGATGTATTGTGGCAGCTGCCATCGAGCATTCAATCACTATATTGTATCTTGAACTATCTAAGCATACCCTCCGTATCAATGACGGCAACGCTGTGGCCTTTTCCCCACCCCTTTTCCTACCACTTGCATTTGAGTGTTGCTGATATATTTGAAAGAACCCTTTGTCCAGACATTACCGCATCATAGCCCTGTTGTATAGCGGAAAAGATATCAGTTCCAAGACACGCACACCATATATTCCAATATACTGCATATAGTTCTTGAACATAGACCTTGAAACCTGAAACACAGCAACGTAGAGGTTGGGTTTGAAATAGCCTCTGACTGGCTGCCGAAACAAACACATCACTTAGTATACAAGACTGCTGAAGGGCAAGAATCATGCCCCACAGCGCCACCCGCTCCGTCTACCAATCCTTCACAGGCCTCAACGCCGCCGAAGCACTCACTGAAACCCTCGTCCAACGCCTGCGCGCACACCAATCCTCCGTCGAAGAAGCCATCCAAATCCCCGGCGGCTGGCAAGGCTGGCTGCACCTTGAATTCGCCATCGCAGTCGGGCACTCCCGGATCCACCGACCGGGCTACGCCTTCGCCGAATCAGCCGTCAACACCGACTTCAAGGTCTCCCGCCCCGACGGCAAGCGCGTGACCGTCGACCTGAAATGCGAGTCCGCGCAGGAATGGCCGGGGCAGAGCCGCTTGCCCAACGCGATGGAGTACGACATGGTGAAGGTAAGTCTACAGCCCCCACACTGTTTCTTCTGTCGTTTCTTTGCGGCCTTTCAGTCGTTGAAATGGAGGCGCTGTCTGAAGTGCTCGTTCTGGAAGCAAAGCACACTCGCTTGTGTGCTCTTTCAGAATGTATTGTGCTGACACGTAGCGCTCTAGGTAAGTCTACAGCCTCCACACTGTTCCTTCTGTTGTTTGCTCAGGGCTTTCAATTGTTGAATAGGAGGCATTGTTTGGATACGCCCATTCTGAAAGCAAAGCACACCTGCTTGTGTGCTGTTCCAGAATGCATTATGCTAATACGTGGCGCTCTAGGTCGAGAACCAGCCGTTCATGTACGATGTGCATCAGGCGGTGGGCATGGGGGTGGCGTGCCGGGAGGAGACGGTGAAGCAGCTGGACGCGATGGTGGGGAAGGGGTTGAAGCGGTATCCGCAGAAGGGGCGCTTGTTCGAGGATGGGACGGGGCCGGTGCTGTTTTATTGGAGCGTGGAGGTGCATCAGCCGCTGGGGAAGCCGACCGTGGGATTAGGAGCGCCTGCAGTGTTGCAAGAGAGGGCGAAGGCGGAGCCGGAGAAGTATAGGGTAGTCAACGAAGGCTAGCAAAGCAAAGACGAGCTTTTGATCACGAGTAGAAGGAGCAGCTTTTGAAGATTTCCCTCCATGCTTGACATACTCACCGCTCTGATATGTGTGAATCGGCTGAGGCGAGTGAACGTGCAACGAGAAGCGCATTTGACACTTGTTGTTGACAAGAAGTAAGACATGCGTTCATCGCTCAAGGAATATCAAACAGGGGCTTCAACTTCTTCACCACCCCCCACTCATCCTTCGACACCTCCTCCCTGTAAAACTCCTTGAGCACATCAATGCTCTGTCGGCTAATCTCGCTATACAAGGTGTCCTTTTCCTCCAGCTGTCGACCGTAAAGGGGCTGATTGTTGCCCTCGATCTTAACAGCAACGGAAGGCGAACCCTTCTTGCACAGCGGTATTTGCTTGTGATCACGCTCGATCGACTGTACCCGACCCAGATGCACGATTTCCTTCACGTTCGTTACTGGATTGTTCTTCACCGCTGCAATGGGCGTCAGCAGTTTCAGCACACCGTCCACCACGTCTACGCCCACAACGATGGGGTCCTTCTTGTTGAACACCGCCACGGGCTTGAGGACGCAAGGGAACACCGCCAGCATCTTACTCTCCTCCTTCTTTTGCTCCGCTAGCTGTTTCGTGTGCTTCGTGAAGTCGTCGAAAAGGTGGTAGATGATGTCCGCGGTGAAGATCTTAACGCCAACCTCCTCCGCGTAGGCTGAAGCGTCTTTGTCAACGCGCACGTCAAAACAGAGCATGACTGCGTATTCTTTGGCCTTTTCGAGCATAACACCGCACTGCATAACATCGCGCTTGTAAACAGGGCCGATGGAGATGTTGGCGACGGGAATCTTGGAAACGCGTAGGAATTCCAGAAGAGCTTCGAGGGAACCGAGAGTGGAGGCTTGTACTGAGACGCCACGGCCGGACTTGGAGACTTTGCCAAGCAGGTTCTCAAGATCAGACATGACTTGCTCTTCCATATCCTCCTCGTCATCATCATTGCCGACCACCAGTAGGCGGGAGCCGGCAATGGCATCTTCGAGATCGTTTGCTGCGATCTTGACACCGAGGGACGCTTTGACTGACTTGTTGTGTACATAAGCAGACTTGACGCGAAGCTCTTTCATCTCGGCTGGTGTGAGAAGTGCGCGGATGTTAGTGGCTATGGGTCCATTGAGACCGCAAAGGACAACGCGGTCACCTTCGTTCAGGACGCCGTTCGAGAGGACGACGTCGATTGTTGTACCCAGGCCCTCAATGACCTTGACTTCGAGGACCGTGCATTCGACTTCGGAGAGATACATCAGGGCGCTGGTCATGCGCTCTTGGGTGAGCTTGGTGAGGAGCATGATCATGTCTGGAATGCCCTCACCAGTGTGTGCTGACGTTGGCACAAGCGAGACGTTGCGGGCCATGGATTTATTTTCAGAATACAGCTCTGAGTTGAAACCTTGCTCGGCAAAAGCAACCTTAGTGTCGTTCAATCTCTTCTCGAACTCAGCCTGCACCGACTTCTTCTGCATCGCAAGGGAGTCTTGGAAGCCGTTGTTGTCGATACGTGACCAGCCATAAAGACGATCAATTTTGTTCAGAGCGACAATGAAGGGCGTTTTGCGGTCTCGAAGCAGGCGCATCGACTCCAGCGTCTGTGGCTCCAGGCCGTGCATGATGTCGACTACGAGGATAGCAATGTTACACAGAGATGAGCCACGGGACCGAAGGTTGGTGAAGGACTCGTGGCCAGGTGTGTCAATGACAAGCAGACCCGGTACCTTGAACTCGAACTTGTTGTCCTTGTTCACAACGTTGGTCTTCTTTTGAAGCGCCTCGACGGGGAAGTATGTAGCACCAATTTGTTGTGTGATACCACCCGCTTCGCCCTCTTGAACGTTGGTTTGTCGGATCTTGTCAAGTAGCTTCGTCTTACCTGTATCGACATGACCCAGGATACAGCAGATGGGTGAGCGGAGATCGTCTTTCGAACGGGCTGCCAACGCCGCCTCGTGCTTCTTCTCCCGCCGCTCCGCTGCTTCTTGTTTGCGCCGCTGTGCTTCACGCTGAGTAGCTGTTGTCACCTCATCCATTTCTTCGGATGAATCCGAGTCGTCCGAAGAGCCCTCCTCAGACTCTGAACTATGGATCTCTGGCTCTGTCGCATCTGCACCTGCTTGCACAGGCTTGCCGTTGACGGCAGGCTTGACGGTCGCGGGCTCGTGGTCAGAGTCGGCGTCCCAGCTGTCTTTGAGGTCGGCGTCAGCTTGTGCCTCCCAGTCCTCGCCTTCGCTCTCCTCGGCTTCCTTTTTCTTGGCTTCAGCTTCCGCTCTCGCTTTCTCCGCTTCCGCCTTTACGCGCTCGTCTTGCTCTTGAGCCAATTTCATCTCCCGCATTTTCTGCTCGGCCTGCTCCGCCCGACGTTTGTCTTCCTCCTGTTTTTGCTTCGCGGCCTTCTTCTTGTCAAAGACGGGTCGCTTCTGCTTGTCTTTGGCGGTCTCAGGATCTGCCAGACCAGCCACCTTGCCGCCGCCGCTCTCAAGCATCTGCTGCATGCGGGCTTGTGCTAGTCGTTGGGCTTCTTTCTGTGCTTTGGTCTGATAGGTGCCCTCCCGCTTTTGCTGCTCGATCTTCTCCTTTTCGCGCTGTTTCTTTGCTGTTCGCTGCTCGGCCTTCCTTTGCTCCTCCTCTGCCTCCAGCCTCTCTTGCTCCTCTTCCAGACGCTTTGCCTCGGCTCGGGCGCGTGCAGATTCTTCATCCCGCTTACGAAGTTCTTCTTGTTGCTTTTGAAGGGCCGCGATTGCTGGTGGAAGTTTCTTCTTCTTGCCTGCGTCGGGTCCAGGCGCGGTTGGTGACGGGGCTGTGGCTTCGGGCTCAGGCTCTGTTTTTTTCTCTTCCTTAGGCGCTGGTGTCGGTGCAGCCGTCTTCTTCTTCGCAGCCTGTAGAGGATACAGTGTCAGCCATGCTAACAGAACAGCTAGCCGAGGTATCTTACCTGCTCCTTCTTGCGCTGCTTCTCCCGTTCTTTTTTCTCCTTTTCTTTCTCCTTCTTGCTCTTCAACCCACCGCCCTCACCATCTTCCTCAGCCTCGTCGTCATCCTTGCTGGCTGGCTTGCCACCTTTCTGCTGCTTACCACCCTTGCCTTTCTTCTGAGGCTGTCCAAATGCGTCATCTTCTTCAAGATCGGCCTCTTGCGGAGCTTTGGCAGTCAGGTCTTCTTGCGCTGTCTCTGCATGTCCATTGACACCATCTACCCCATCAGCCTCTGGAGGATCCTCGCCTTGTACAAAGTCTTCAACAACCTTGCCTTTCTTTGCCTTCTTGCCTCGGTTCTTCTTGAGCGCTGCTAAGAGACCGCCTGAGCCGCCGGCTTCTCCGTTTCCTTGAGCGTCTTCTGCAGCTTCCTCGGCCTTTGCTTCAGCGGTCGCTTGTGCTACGGGATCGACGGTCTCGCCGAGCTCGGCTTCCCAGTCGTCGTCGTTCTTCTTGTTGCCTTTTTTCTTGGGAGGCATTGTGACAGGTCGAGGAGTTTGGTTTGAAATAAAATGTACGGGTCTTTGGGGATTCAGAAGTCAGCGAGGAAGGAAGTGGGGTGGCGAGGCACTTGGATGAGCCTCGTCATGACACGCGCTTTCAAGCACCCAAAATCACGTATATGAGAACACAGTGATTCAGAAATTAAATCTAGTGCTCAGACAGATTGGGATGAATGAGCCAGAGTGACAGGCAGTGTGTGTGAGTGTGCATCTTCAAGGTCGAGCCTTCACCACAAACGGCCCCACTTTCACGTCACCTAACCCTGACTCACGTGCCCCTCCGCTGCCTGCCACACTTTTCTCTCCTAACTTCTCTCCTCCGCGTCTACGAGCGCCGTCCACCGCATACTCAAGGTCTACAGACGATGGGTTCAGTCGTACTACCGCATCTCCAAAACGGCTGGCAGGTCGATCAGGCCATTCTCACTGAAGAGGAGCGCCTGGTCGTGATTCGCTTCGGTCGCGACTGGGACCAAGCGTGCATGCGACAGGACGAGGTCCTCTACAAGATCGCAGAGCGCGTCAAGAACTTCGCCGTCGTCTATCTTTGTGATCTTGATCAGGTTCCCGACTTCGTAAGTAGACCCTCGATCAATAGAGGCGCCAATCCTAACTGTACCCTCCAGAATCAAATGTATGAACTCTACGACCCGATGACCATCATGTTCTTCTACCGCAACAAGCACATGATGTGCGATTTCGGCACCGGTAACAACAACAAGCTCAACTGGGTCCTGGAGGACAAGCAGGAACTCGTCGATATCATCGAGACCATCTACCGTGGCGCTCGCAAAGGAAGGGGTCTGGTCGTCAGCCCTAAGGATTACTCGACACGCTACCGCTACTGAAAGCCACGAGCCGGTCAGAGAAACACACAGATGCGACAGAAAAGACTCCGAAGCTTTGAGCATCAGACGGAACAGATGCGCCAACAACCTGCGGCGGATCGGCAGCAACGCGCAGCAGAATGGTGAGGGAGCTGTTCATCACACGAGGGATAAACGATGATTACACTTCTAAAAGGTACTTCCTTCTACGATGTATCGCACATCTCAATTGACATGATTACTCAACTTGTAACGTTCAGTGCCTTCTGTGGATTCCATCACTCCAGCAGCAATGTCTGCACGCCCGTCACCAAGCACGGCCCCTTCTCTTATGTGGAGCTCGTTGGCGTCTCGCCGTGGATTAGTGGCGATGCTGCGTCTTTTCCAAGAGCTAAGGATAAGGTTCAGCGATGTGAGGTAGTCACTGGCAACAGCCTCACCCTTGCTGTATTGAGCACTTAAGAATAGTTTCCCAACCCGTGAGGGCACATTTATGACTAGAGGCCTAGGTCTCACGACACGGCCGGAGACTGAGGTGTCGAGCACTGCAAAAAACTTGTTTATTTTCGAATGGACATTACAGAGGGCGAAAAGCCAGCGTAGGAAGCTTTTCATGAAGACGAAGAGGATACTTTATCGGGCGAACGCTCCCTCAATAGTAGTTTGACTTTCTGACACATGTCGGCAATCTACCCTGCAATTGATCGTAGGCACATCCGGGTTTCCCCAGCTGCCAGTAAGTGAGACGTCCAGAATGTCTTCGAAATATTCAAGGATCGCCCAGAACGATCTTACAACATACGCATGTTGACGCAGCTGGGAGTTGCGTTTTGTCACGGCCTGCGTTCTTTTCAAAGCCAGGAATCCCCTGTCAGGTGTCGTTCGCCAATTAGTCATGCTCAAGCGAAGTATCTATCCCTCGTGACAGTCCTCACTGACATGCTCCTGATGCCTACCGTCTTAGTCCAGAAGGCAGAATAATACGCTTTGCAACTATTACAACGCGAGTATTCGGGTATTAGGTCGCTGCAGACGTAAACATCGGGATAGCATTTTTCGCGACACAGAGTCGATGGAGTGAGGTCCGCTGTCCGGTGGCACGAGCGCAACAAACGCTTTGTCATCCAATAATGACGACACAACGGCGAGAGACTGATTGAAGACAATGGTGTTGAGCCGTTGAGGCCCAGACAGACGCTTATGTGCTACGCAATAGCATGTCGAGTGTGACCCGAGAAACGGTGTCAAGATATCCTCTGAGCGAATTCATACAAGATCGTCGAGCGTGGTTTCGTTGTGCAGCAACGAGGTCGAGGTCAGACAATGCAATACGCTGCGGCCGATGCAACTTCCAACGCTCCATTTAACAAGCCTCTATATCCCAGACAAGTGGTATGCGATGGCGATACTACTCTCTCTGGACTGGCACTCATCTCCAGATCCTTGGGACTCGGCTTCAGGGGTACTCAATGAGTCCTTACGACAGCAGGATAGACGTGCAACCGGCACCGCCGACTGGAGTCGGTGCGTTTGGTCAGAATCGGATGAGCAAGCATATCCGAGGCCTGTTCTGTTGCTCAACAGCTCACGCGTCTCCCATAGTGAAGGGGTCGTGTACCTGCGGCTCGATCTAGAGCCAGGCGTGAGGAATAGAGTTGAGGAAAAGGCATGAGGAAAAGAGAAGCTTTTGCCGGGTACTGAAGCTTGGTGATCCACGTTTGCTCGCGGAACTTGGTACGGGAGCTCACGATAGTATTCGAGGTGGCGTTTTGTAGATTGTGCCACATGTACTCGACGCCACGATGGTAGTACACAGCATGCTAGCTGTACAGCACAAGAACCACGATCGGGCCGCGATAATGTGGTGGGGTCATATCTTCATCCGTACTATTGCAGGTGGGGAGCTCTGAACTATTTTTACCTCGAGAAGCTTCATTCGCGAAAGGCCATGCGCGCGCCATGCAATGAGATGCATTGGCAGAGCAGTGGACTGGGCGTAGACCAATCGCACGTGTCGAACGATAGCCTTGATAGGCCTGCACTAGTGAAGAAGTATCTGAGTGCCGGTGCAACTGCCAGGAACTGTACTTCCGTTGTTCATCAGAGAACAGCCCAAGCATGCAAGCTATCGAGATCCTGCACATCGTCTGGTTCACGGACGAGCTATCGATCATTCGTCTGAAGCCGCGAGATACATGGAATAGGGACACATGTTCCGCAAGCGATGGGCAAATGGGGCGGCTCCTTTTGCCAGCTTGAAGCACACGCTTGGAGGATGACCTAGACCGCCACTACTGTATTGTCTCTCGTAAAATATGCAAGGCATCCGATCACACGTGCTTCGCTGACGCAGAGCTGCAGCAAAAGGAACTTGGCTATTGCCAACAATAGCGCATAGGCGTCTGCCCCTGACAACAATCGAGGACTTTTTGATTAGGCACCTGCTGTCCTAGGTGATGAAGACGCGCGCCCTGACCGTATCGCGAAATAGTGATGGACTATCAGCGCAACGCCGACGCAGATAAGGTTGCCGTTGAGCAAGGAAGGGGTAGCGCACCGACACTTTGGGAAGTCAAGATAGGGGCGCTAGGCCTTGCTGATGGCACCAAGCACGGGACGCACGGATACTAGCGTTATCTGATGATCGCATTGGCTAAGTCGTCAACGGCCGCTTAGCTCAGCCCGGCGATGACAACGATAGGCTACCGACTCGCTACCGACGGTCTCGTCGTCTCGTCCGAAGTGCGCCCACCACCCACGCAAACATGGACAGACGAGATGGCCCTGCGCAAGCTCCCGTGAGTCGTAGCTCCTGAGCACATGCCCGCTTGCCTCAGTCCACGACCCCGTCCACGACCCAGACCGTGGGAAATGCACGGAGCCTGCAGCGGGGCCAAATGCTTGATTTTGCGCCAGGAAAAAGCCTCAGAGCCTGCCCTTGATGACGCACGAGCAGGGATGCTGTGACTTTTTCGATGCGGTGCCATCTCGCACACCCGATCTTGGTGCAAGTCGGGGTTTTGTTTGACAGCGGCAGTCGAGAGAGATGGAGGCGCTCACATCGATACACCGACCGAACGCGCGCGATCAGGGCGCAAACGACCCGGTTCAATAATACTGTCTCCTGAGTCCTGACAAGGAGGTCCGATCCAAGGCCAATGCCATGGCGCGGCAAACGACATGGGTCCACCACGCTCTAAAAGGTTCACCTGCTGGCCCAATGCGGATGCTCGGCCAACGCTTGTGCACCGCGCTTGTCACCTCGTGCAGCTCTCCCTTTCCTAAGCGACCTCATTTTTCATCCTGTTTTCACCTTCACCCCATTCCCTCCTACGTCTTTGCCTTGCGCTTTTCAATTATTGGCGTCTCTTTCACCGGTTTCCCCTCTTTGCTCGATCGTCCCCTCCGCCTCCTGGCAGCTCGCGCCACGCGCCCGCCAGTTTTCTTCCACTCGTTCGCGGCCTGCTGCAGCTCTTAGCGCGCTTATCCAGTTCCTGTTCCTGAACGGGGTGGCCCAGAATAGCTCGGCCGCCTGCTTACCGCATCCAAAAAACTTCAATTCGTGCTCACCGCACCAATCCCACAACACCGTGAGGGTCTTGCACTCTTTCAAATAGCTCATTGCTTCCCGCCTTCCCATGTCGCTTTGATTCCTCGCCCACCCATCATCTACTACAGATTCCCTATTAATAATAATGTCTCGCCCAGCATTGGCTCTCGTCGGCCTTCTCGCTGGTAAGGCTCTCGCCGGTGGTCTCAATGTCTACCTGCCGCCTCCGGGAACCTTTGACTACGTCGTCGTCGGCGGTGGTCCTGCAGGCTTGACGGTTGCCAACCGTCTCACCGAGGACCCCAACATCAATGTGCTTCTCCTTGAGGCCGGCGATGTTGACCAAGGCGAGGAAAGGATCACCATCCCCGCCTTTCAAGGCTCAGCAGGCTTCAACTTCGGTGCATGTGGTGGCTACAATTGGTGTGACGTACGTCTTGTTGATTTTTCCCCAGCCATCCACGCCCGTTGCTAATCCGATTACAGGTTACAGTACCGCAGGTTAATCTCAACAACAGAGGCATCACCATCCCTCAAGGCCGTGGTCTCGGTGGTGGCACCTTGATCAACGCTATGTTGTGGAATCGCGGCGACACCCAAGACTACGACTCTTGGGCTGCTCTTGGCAACGACGGATGGAATTGGGCAGCTCTATTCCCTTACTTCCGCAAGGTGAGCGCGCATCATCCTGACTTCCGTAGTATCTCAGCGTTAACACTCACTGCGACAGTCCGAAACTTTCACGCCAGAAACCAGTCAAGCCGTTGCCAGCGCGTATGGCATCGGCTACGACCCTGCTGTCCATGGTCTTACCGGCCCACAGCCTGTGACTTTCCCTCGCTTCAAGTACACGCCCAGCCAGAACTTCTTCTCAGCCATGAATGCGATGGGTATCCCCACCCAGCGGGAACCGCAGAACCCTCCGCAGAAGGGTGCCATGTGGTTGCCGCAAGGTATGTTTCCCGCAACTCAGTCACGCGCCGACGCGCGGCGAGCTCGATGGGACACCGTCCAGAATCGTCCCAACTTCTGGGTCTCGTCTGCTCAGCACGTCCAGCGTGTGCTCTTCGAAGGTGGCTGTAATGCGCCTGCTAGCGGTGGGTTGCGTGCCGTTGGTGTGCTCAGTATTGACTCTTACAACAATCCACCTTGGACCGCTACCGCGAACCGCGAGGTCATCCTTGCGGCTGGTGCCCTGCGAACCCCGCAGACACTCGAGCTTTCTGGCATTGGCGACACCAACATTCTTAACAGCCTCGGTCTCGCCACTCGCGTCAGCGCTCCTGGTGTCGGCAACAACCTTCAAGACCACATGCTCATGCATATGGGTCAAGGCTTCAACAACCAATCTTACGTCTACTCTAACATTCTCAACAACGCGACAATCAATGCTGCCGCTCGCCAGATGTACTTCGCCAACCGCACCGGCCCATACACATTCGGACCTCCCGACGGCAACGCTTTTCTTTCTTTGCCCCAGTTCTCAACTCGCGCCAACGACTTTGCAGCAGCCGCCAGGGCTCAAGGCACCGCTGACTTCCTTGCACCCGGTCTCGATCCTTCAGTCGTTCAAGGATACGCTCGTCAGCGCGCCTTGCTGATCCCCGCCCTGAACGATCCCAACCGTGGTGCCATCGAGTTCCTCCAGAGCAACGAGGGTGGCACTCAAATTTCCAACATGCGTCCTCTGACCCGCGGCTCTGTGCACGCCGTCAGCACTGACGCCTTCCAGTACCCCGCTCTCGACTTCCGCTATGCGTCCAACCCCGTCGATTACAACATGATGTACGACGCCTTACGCTGGAACGACCGCCTCTTCCAGCAGCCCGCTATCCAGATCATGCAGCCATTCCAATACGCACCCGGCCACGCCGGCACCGTGCAAGACTACCAGACCTTCATGAACAACTCACTCGGCACGGAGTTCCACCCAGCTGGTACCGCTGCAATGTCGCCGCGAGCGAACGGCGGTGTCGTCGACGCGAACCTCCTCGTCTATGGCACCCAGAATTTGCGTGTCGTGGACGCGTCCATCCAGCCCATCATCCCCGCCACACACATGGAGTCAGTCGTCTACGCCGTCGCGGAGAAGGCCGCCGACATCATCAAAGCCGCTCAGGCCGCGAACCCTCCTCGTGTACCCCGATCGCCGCTCGACACCACGGCCTGCACCAGGACGACTCGCAAGCGTTCCGACCGGGTCATGCCTGAGACTCGCCACGTCCGGGACGTCATCAAGCGTCAAGACCCCGATGCCGTTGACGAGAGCGGTGCGATCCCGTCGCAGGTCGCTACATACCCCAACTACGACGATACGCCATCCAAGAACGCTCCGACCGGCGAGGAAGAGCCGGCTAGCAAGGGCATGCCGTCGGGCGCTGCTCTTGCCTTTGGCGACGCACTCATTGCCGGCCTGTCAGACGCGGTTGGTGGCGTTATCGGGACCATCGAAGACCCTCTGGCGGCGCTGGTGGGCATCGACCTGCCCGATGACTCGCAAATCGCAGGGTCATCAACATCATCATCTTCGTCCGCGTCGTCGTCGTCATCATCTTCATCATCTTCGTCGTCGTCGTCATCATCATCTTCATCTTCGTCATCGTCATCTTCATTATCGTCGGCAGCGTCATCAGCGTCATCAGCAGCGCCGACAGCGTCATCAGCAGCGCCGGCAGCTTCATCAGCAGCGCCGGCAGCCTCATCGGCAGCGCCGGCAGCGCCATCAGGCTACCCGCAACACATTCGCCGAGCCTTTTCAGCATGAGAGAGTATGTAGGAAGAGCATTGCATAAGCGGCGTTTGCTGTTGTACAAGCATACATAGCGATGGATCTGTGTGGATCGGATTGTGTGAAGTGAAGGTATCAGACCATAATGGTGATGTAAGGGGTCGCACATAACGATAAAACGACAATACTGTACAAGACTATTACATCACAGACCATCGTTAATATTAATAAACAGAATCGATCACATCGAATTGAGATTGAGCTTCCTTGCATGCTTCATGTTGCTGAGAGACTTCGTGCCGACGGTGAGTAGCTGACGTCGGCGGCGGTTTATGTGCACATCGTCCGCGGAATGCATTTCTGAGCAGGCGCGCTTACTCACGGGACGTCGCGACTGCCATCTGGCAAGACGTCCTTCGCATGTCTACCTTGCATGACTTTGCGATTTTTCGTACGCCAACCGCTCAAGCGGTGCTGTCACCGAGATAGACCTATTTGGAGACGCAACGGACTATGCCTGCTGACCATCCTTTGACTCTGAAGAGATAGCTGAGCACCACTAACTTATCTCTAGACTGCTATCGAGAGCTAAAGACCTATTGCACAAGCCCACTCTCCCACCACCCCTCAATCTGCTCCGCCCTCCCCAACGCATCCTCCAAGCCCACATACTGCTCGTCACCCTTCGCGAAGGCGACCAAGCACGTCAAAATACTCCTCGCTCTCGCAGGTATCGCTTTCTGCTCTTCACTGAAGTCCCAAGCGATCTCGCGCACCTCGTCGGTCGCGTGGTCGTGCAGTATGATCGTCGGCGGGTTCTCATAGGAGTTTGCTTGGAGTGAGGGACCTGCGATCCTTAGCATTCATGCAAAGGACGAATACGGTAACTAGCATGGCGATGCATGCGTAACCGTAGAGGGTAGCATTGGACTCACCTTCCGGGCTGCTAAGCCTGAGTTCGCCCTTCTCGAAATTCAAGCTCCACACAAACGCAGCATCACCCTTAAACGGCTGGCCTTTACGAAAGTTGACCGCCAGCGTCGCGTTCTTAGCCACATGCGGCGTCTCCGGGAGTGAGCCGTGCAGGCTGATGAGATCAGGCACATCGCTCTGAACGTGTTCATCCTTCGCACTGGAGTCTTTGTCCGAGTACCGAATCCGAACGCGGGGCCGCTGTATCTGCATGCGCGCGTGCGTCGTCGCGGGGTCAAGGTTGCCAACAACGGCCTGCACGAAGTCGACCATGTGGCCGAAGCCGCTGTTTCGCGTCAGTTGAGCCTTAGCTGGCACTTGTAGGAAGACTCACATCACAACCGGGTTCCCTCCGACCTTCCTCTCCGTGAAATACCGCAGTCCCACCGGCAGACTCGCGCGATCGATCACGCCGCCCCGTGCCACGACTTCACTGCTCAACAGCTTCCCCAGCTCCCCTTTCTCCAACACCTCGCTGATCTTCAGTACGGGCGGCGCCCACCGTCCCTGCAACATAATCGCGACACGGCTGCCGCTCTTTATTGCCTCTGCGACCAACGCACGCGCATCGGAGAGGTTGGCAGCGATGGGCCATTCCACGACCACGTGCTTGCCCGCTTTCACGCTGGGCAGGATGGTGGCGTAGTGCGTGTCGACGCGGGTGGAGCAGATGACGGCGTCGATATCCGGGTCGTCGGCGAGGGATTGGGGGTCGCCGTACGTCTTTGTGTTGGACGGGAGGTCGTAGTGCTTTATCGCGGCTTCAGCGGCGGAGACGGAGGAGTTGAGGAGAGCGGTTATGGTGTAGTTTTGGCGGCCTGGTGGGGAAAGAAGAGCGGGAAGGTGTGCGGAGGAGGCCCAGGATGTTGTGGCGCTGGAGGAGAGGCCGATGATGGCGAGGCGGAGGGGCTGGTTTGGAGGAGACATGGTAGGTGTGGGTGGTAGTGAGGTGGTGCAACGTTTGGATGTGGTGGCCGTGAGAAGTGTTGGTGTTAGATAAACGATGAATAGTGATGACAATTCTGCGTAGGAAAGAAAAACAATCGCGCATTGAAGTAGTGCTGGTGGACATAGCACGTGACCCAGTGCATTTGTAAGCCAATGATGTGATTAGGTTTGGCTTACAAGCTGTCTATTTCATCTACTCCGAAGGTTGCGGAGTTCGCTGACTTAGCCCAAGGACTGTCAGAACGATGCTACTTCGCTAGGCAGTCCCTCGAAGTCGGCAGACCGCCTACCTGACCAACAAGTTGCGTTCAGTACAGGAAACGGCTACGATTCTTGGCGAACGCCTTGAACAGGACCTGAAACCTGTTGAAAGGCGTGCTTGTGCTTTGTACGAAAGGCTTTGAACACGCCTGCAGCGACATTCAACTGCGGGCCGCCTTGATAGGGTTCCTTCCGCCGAGACTGCTCGTATAGCTTCGCGTATTGGAGGTTCTCATGTAGGATGCCTTGAACGGTAAGAATCGGTCCGAAGTCGTTGGAGTCTCCTGCGAGCCTCACGTCGGGATACTGGACCTGCCGCGTGTTAGCGTGTCCATCAATGCTCAAACGGCTGCGTCATGGCTGCGTACTTCTACCTTACGAGACAGCTCGGTTCGCACGCGCCTCATCAGGTCGTTAGACATCTTTGTCAATGTAATGTAGTCGATATTGATGCTGGGCAATGCTGTTGGGAGGTAGTCGCGCAGCTGTTGTAAGAACTGCAGCGGCGTCAGCTGCTTTCTCTGCGCCCGTCGCTTGGACAGTGTGCTGCTTGTGTCCTTGACGGCAGAGAGATCGTCCTGCATGGTCTGTTCTAGGGAGTAGAGTGATCTTTCGGGAGTCTCTTGTTCGTTCATGGCCTGGGTGAGGAGTGTCAGCACGGCCTCTCCCGGGCACCATTGAAAGTATGAGACAGAGCATTTTAAGAAAACGCCAGCACCCTAGCTGCCGGACACTGCTCCATTGGCAGCAGAGCGGAATGCGCAGGTGCTTGAAGACTTACACGGGACAGGGTCTCCACAAGCGGAGCGCTCTTGATTCTAAATGGTTGTTTGTCCTGGAAGCGCTTCAGCGAGTTTGCTGTTCTCCCTGCTATTCCGATGCGCAGTGCGAAAGTCGATTCGATGAACTGGGGCGTTGTCGGTACTTGGCCCGCGAATAGCGGTACCATGTGTCGATGAATCATGCGCTCCATCTCGGGCCATGTAAAATCGATGAGCTTATGTTGACGATGAGCTTATGTTGACGATGAGCTTATGTTGACGATGAGCTTATATTGACGATGAGCTTATGTTGACGATGAGCTTATGTTGACGAAGAGCGTTGTACAAATGGCAAGCCGCAAAGTGAGACATGTGATGGTTGGCCAGAGCTATGCCGGCCGCTTCCGTCTGGAAGGTAAGGTTGAGTAGGACAGTCCCGCTGTACAAGGGACTACATCTAGTCAGTAAAGTGTCAGGACCTGACCTTCTGCAGGTGAATACTCACTTGCTCCTGTAAGCAAAGTCGGGGTCACGATCGGGCTCAATCATTTGGATGTCCAACATCTCCGCATTCCGCTTGTGCTCGGCAGACGGAGGCTCTGGACGGTCAAGTCCCTTGTCATCGTACATTTGCTTCTCCATGGCCTCTTTAACGTCAGCCGGAAGATCGCCAACATCTCCGGCCCGGTGCCCATTGAAACCTTCCAACATCATGTTCTTGCCAAGACCAAGAGCGTCATAACTGAGGCAGGAACTCAGTGAGCTGTGGATGTTCATTACGAGCTCAGTGTCTTTGGATGCCCAGCGCACGCCACTCCTGACGTCTAGTGCGCCGCCCTCGTCTTGGAAGAACTCGTACTTGTTTTCGATCTGGGCCACTGACTGCAACATCTCTCGACGGGCATTGCCGAGCTCATCTCCCATGACACCTTGAATATCGAGGAGCAGTCGTGCAGCAAAGACCGCATGTAAATGTGTGATACCTTTAGTCCAGAGCGGATGCATACTCTTGCTGAAACGGTCGTCGAATGTCGTCTCAATCTTAGCTTCGCTAAGCTTCTTGATGTGGAAGCCCAAGTCATCGTTGAGTGCTAGGTCAAGTAAGAGTTGAGACAGAATTCTGTGCTCTTCTTCCAACTTGCGCATGTATGGGGTTTCCAGAAGCTCTGGGCGCGCGATGTAGTTGAAGCGCAATGAAGGAACCGGAGGTGGCCACGACTGTTTCATAACATACCGAAGTTTTGCAAAGCTCATCAGGGTGCGCCCTGTAGGTAGGTACACAAAGTTGTCGAACTCAGTGACGCGCAGAGACTCCATTGAATCAAGGTACTCGATAGGGTCTACTCCCGTTCGCGCAGCTTCGGCGGAGAACATGGCGAATACTGTGATAGAATGTCAGTAGAGATACTTTGGCTGAGCAGGTCTATTCTAGCAGATGTTTTCTGTGGCGGTGCATTGCAATGAGACAAGATGTGGGGGACCTGCACTCACCTATATCTCCGAAAGAGTATTCACGTCGTATTACGTCTTGAAAGTTGGTACATAGCTGATCTTCTGCTCTTCTGACGATTTCAATAGCGGCAGTCGTGACTAGAGTCGTGGTCATCAGATCTGACTGGTTCGCCTTGTATGCTTGCCACGCTGTTTTGACGAGATCTTGCATCTTGTGCAGATCTTCGAACAGGCAGAACCCAGCAAAGGCCAGTTCCCACCTATCGTCAACCTCAATCTCGTACACGTCCTTCGACGGCTGTACGGCTTTGTCGTTAAGTTTGGTATCTACGTCAACAGCAGTCATGTCACTCTTCTCGTCGATGTCTTCGACGTCAAGCACTGCAAATCGGTTGAGGATAGACTCAAGCTTTTGCGAAGCCTCCACACCGGCATGTGTCGTGCCAGGCGCGCTTTGCTTAGCAACACTGGCTGACTTTGCTTCGGCTGTTGTAAAGGCCAGCTTTTCAATAGCAGACTGCAAGAGCTGTATAAAATTTATGTGGCCCTCATTCGAATGTCCATTCATGGTCTCAGTGGCCGTATACCATTCTGTACAGTGCTGCCTAGCGTTGATGGCTCGCTCAAGTATACGTTGAATATGGAGAGGCATCTAATTCTTCTTTTTGGTCGATGTCGCGACTGACTCAATCTGCTGCTGAATGTCCTGAGTAGTGACGTGATAAACACTTCCTACTCGAGGTTGCTCTGACTGGGTTACCTTGGGCTGTGCGTCTTTAGCAGCCGCATCACGAGCGAGCTTTCTTGCTCGGCCCTTGAGCTTAGGAGCCTTTAAGACATCTGCACCAACTTTCTTCGGTCCAGCAGACTGCTTTTCGACCGAGAGGTTGTACCCGCAGGACTTGGCTGTCTCCGCAAGCTATAGGCATTCCATCAGCGCGAGAAGTTCTTGAGGGATAATATAGAGGCTTTTAGGAACACGTGGGAGGCTACTGAACAACGAATAGATGCTTGGCACGTTTTGGGCAGCGATTAAAGTTGCGGTCTTCAAACCTCATCACTTACCCAGGTACAGAAGACTGTGGTATCTTCTTTGTATCTCTTGTAGCTCCCGCCTAAGACTTCTGGGAGCATCTTGTGGGCAGGATGGTTCCAGTGATGAAGCTAAAGGCTCGACGGAGGACCTTGAAGCATGAGACTCAACGTGGAGGCAACGCTAATTTTCTGGGATTTTGTGAAATGTCCAGATTGGTTTTCGTACAATCTGCAAAGGCAAAGTTCCAGAAATCGTGCGTTCGCGATAATCGTCGTGTTTCATGTTCCACACACTTTACGTTGTCCAGACTAGCGTGTTAACAAGGGTGCGCGTCGCGGACGCGTCGTCATTTTTGAGTACGGACCACGATGTGGAACTCACAAGAGAACATACTCTTGCATCGGTATTGTACACGTCTTCTGCTACTGCGGAAGTAGCTCCTCCTTAAGTTTTGCCGATTGCTGAACCACCAAGTCTGCAGCAAAACGCCACTCATCGCTCATAAGCAGCCTCGCTCGTGTAATCCTTGGTCGGCCCGTTCACGGTATGTTTGCACTTCCAAGTCTCCATAGAGATGCCACGGAAGTTGAACTCGTACTCAGCTTTGTACATGTCGGCTTCGCAGAGATGGTCGGCGTGAGCTTTGGCAAATTGCTTTGTTCCTTCACCTTCGATCGCCCGAATGTCGGCGAAGGATAGATCATGGTACAGGTAATCAACCGTCTTGGGATCATCCGCTTTGACAAACCAGACGCTCAAACTGTCATCAGCCTCGCGGTACCGATATACATAATGACGCGATGCTTGCATGCTGGTGCCTGAATCCGGCGTAAAAGTTCCTTGCTCAGAGTAGAGGTACTCCCGATCGAAGGCCTCGTTGGCATCGTTGGTCGCAGAACGAGGATTCAACAACGCTTCGCCCTCGAAAATACCGCTTGGCAGCGTTGCTGTAGCGCTGCGAATGGTCCGATGAAGCTTCCATTTGCCCTGCAGCGCTCTGAATGTTGCGCGAGCAACAAAAGCACCGTGCTTTGAGGCAGACATAGTGCGCTGCAAATCTGTTACGATGCGTGCAGCTTCAGGAGCGGATGTATCAGTCGAAAGGTACCGTGCGGGTGATGTCGGGCCTTGGTGCTGCAGTCCACGTCAACACAAAGAAGAGCATACACACCGCTATGACTTGCTTTTTGAGAGGATGTATGCATGCAAAGTGGGCCATGCAGCAGCTGAAACCCTTCTTAAAGGCAACAAGAAAGGCATTTTGGAGACTTACCTGCTCATACGGGTGATCATTTCGCTGCAGCCCGAGATCGATGGCGGTCTCTTCCATGTAGGCCAAGTAGTCGCTGTACCAATATTGGGGGATCAGCCGATCTTTGGCGCTCATATCAGCACGCATGCTGCGCAAGGTGTCTTTATGTTCGCATGCTCGATCCTTGGTCTTGAGTGAAATATCATTTGCCGCCCATAACTCTGCTAGGAGTCTTGCTTGCATCTCCATGACACCCCAGTAAGGGCCTTCGTAAAAGCCGATGAAGCCGAGTTCTGGGACGGATGAGTTGTACGTCTGGAGCATATCCAGGATGAGTGGTAGCCGCGGCGATTTTGCGTCGTACTCGAGCGCGTCGAGGACCTCCCTTGGAAGCCAATCTAATGCCTAGGGATAATGTGTCAGCACGGCTCTGATAGAGCAATTGCGGCCGTGGTATCTAGGTTGCTGAAAGAGCGCATGGAGGCAACGCCAGCGCTCTAGCTCCCAGGCACTATTATTCGGGCATCAGAGGGGAGATGGCAGAATGCTGTAGCACTTACTGGTGCTGGTGAATACCCGCTTGCGTGGATGACGGCAGCAATGCCATCTAATTGGAATTCATTGCCCTTATCCCGAATGTGGGCGTTCAAACCGCCATCGCTGCACACCAAGGACGTCACACGACCCTGAATCGGAGCAATCACACCGGATCGGACGAACTCGGAATAGTTCTCGGAAAGGGCTACGTAGGCGGCGTCGGTTGTTTTTCCCGAGCTCACGAGTGCTGGGGCACCTAGGTCCGACTGGTCAGAACCAATCATAGACCGTATGAAGCCATGAACGACGCTCATGACCTCTTCTGGTGCTTTGCCTCCGTAGCTCTCAATCTTGCCAGGTCGAGAGTCAAAATCATAAAGACGAAGATCGAGAGGCACGAAGCCTTTACCGGACGACGACGGGACGATGGGAGGCAAATCATAGAGCGGCCGTGGTGTTACGTGAACGATCTCAACTGTGGTAAGATCGGGCCTGGACCGGAACATTAGCACAGCCTGTGGTGACGAGCGTTTCTACTTCAAGGAGCAGGTGTATGACAGTGCCGTTACAAAGCAACGCCGGCGAGACAACTATCCGATGGTGATTTTCGAAGAACAGGAGGGCCCGTGTGGATGCTAGAGAAGAGGAGGGCTCAGGTGTGTGCTTTGACACGTACCTACAAGCAAAATGTCAGCACGACTGTTCTGGACAGCAAGGACACTGGTAGCACATGGTTCGAAACTTGAGCTCGTGGAGAAGCGCGGGCAGGAGAGTCATTCACAGGTTTGCCAAAGAACCCAGGGATGAGGGTGCAAGTGCTGTGGAACTTACCTATCTGAACCGGGGGCATGAAGCGCTGACGATATATGCTGCGCAACTGTGCCAGCGACTTCGCCTGAGGAGTTACCACCACCGATCACCAAAATCTTGTTGTGTTTCGGCAAGCGTGAGCCCTTGGGGATGAGGTCATCGATATCTCGATATCTTGAACTGTGCATCACCTTGACATGAGAAGGTAGCTGCGGCGGGGCCAGTGACGGTGGGAGCGGTCTCGGCTGGGCAAAGAAGCCGGATGCCATGATTAGATAGTCAAAAATGCCGGCGTGTTCCGATGCGTCCGTTCCGCTGCCTTTACGGGCCTTCAGTCGCCACTTGGAGGACCCCTCATGTTTGATGCGTTCCACTTGCCATACTTCGGTACCGAATTTGATGTTCTCCCTACGAGGTGATGAAATGAGTCAATATCGCAGGTCTCGCGCAGCAATCTCGCTCAGCACATGATACTGGGGACCGACTGTTTTCCGACGACGCCGGGAGAAAGGCTGCGACGGGGTCTGGAGAGGACCTGCGGAGGAAAGGAGCAGATGCTGTGACTAACCTGCCGAATCAAGTGTCAGCACGGTGCGTTTGGCACAGCATCTACGCCAGACGTTCCATGATCTGGAGCAGTCTTGTTCTTGCAGTGCCAGTATGCCAACCGCAGCAAGCCTCTTGCAAGACCAGAAAGAAGACCATGCGTATGCTGTAGACTCACCTAATCTTATATCTATCCGCATAAAGCTCGAGGTACTGCCCAGCCATCCACGCCTTCGGAAACATTGGTACTCGTGAGTATTCATGCTTACCCCGGCTACTGGACTCCTCCAACCCCAGCTTAACGGAGTCCCACGAGAGGTCTGAAAAGCTGACTGTGAACTTGGAAAGGTTGGTAGGAGTCTCGGGGCTCAGAAAGCCATTCTTGCCGTCACCGCCCTTTTGCAAGTTCCACAGTCCGCCGAGTTTGTCGGCTTTCTCAAACACTGTGACCTTAAAAGGCGAGTCTTTATACTTTGATATCAAGATGTCAGTACGGTGTCTTCTGGACCACAAAGCGGCTTCAGAACAGAACGTGTGGACAACAAGACATACGTGCAATAGGGTTTTGGCTGCGACAAGGCCGCCAGGCCCGCCCCCGACAACTGCGACGGATTTCATGGCACGATTTGAGGGATTCTATCGTGATTAGAAAGAAGAGGGCCCATTTTGAAGAAGAGAGGCAGCTTCAGTTTAATGATTGGTAAGCGTAATGTACGACCAAAGTCAAGGTGCGGGCCCGGCTTCTGTCCCAAAGAGGAACCCCGTGACGAGATGCCGGCGACAGTGAGCTTTCGACTCTTGATCGCGAGCACGCGTAGGAATATAGACGTAATTCAATAAGAGATCACACTGCCTCCGCGAGGTACCGCTCGAGACGACCAGAGCCACCCCAACCAAATCACTCCGCTCTTTGCACTGCGCAGCAACACGGCCGCTTCATGACTCAACCACTCAGCATCCCCACATGTAAAGAATTTCTTCTCGAGGCAGTCAAGCCGGCCACGCCTTAGCTGCCCAGACGCTTCCAGCACTCCCCCTAGCCATCGTATCTAGTGTGCCCAAGGCACCTATCGGATCTGCTCGAGCCTCTTGCATCTCTCAAACGCCCCGCCTCTACGTACATATCCATGACTGGCTTTCCTAAATACTTGCTGCTCGCAGTGATCAAGTCCCAATTTCCGTTGAAGCGTTGATTACCGGTTCAGACGCATGTTGAGCGCACAAGGATGCGTCAAGCACATGCGCAAGAGCGACAGTGATACGACCCGTTCGCACCCGAGTCAGGAGGCTGGCATCGCAACCATTCAACAAAACCGCGAACCGTCCGAACTTGTGCAGCGGCTCTTCTCATGGCTTTTTCGTTCCACTGGTGGGCTCAAAGATGCTCTTGCCGCACACGTCGGTCCTTCATGTAATGCGTGTGCGCTCGCTGCCTTTCGCATGCAGAGTCAGGCGTCTCAGTCGTCATCTCGTCGATCGTGGCGCAGGGAAGGCGTGCTCTTATAGAGTTCCATTCGTGTGACCTCAATCTCGAGCTGCCTTTGTCGTCATTCCGGTGCGCTGCCGCTATATTTTTGGCTCGACTGCACTTCCGTTGACTGTTCGCTGGTCCTTCCGGACATCTTTCTCAAGAGCGAAGATCGGCTGCTGAGATGAGAGTAGAGGTGAGACGCGTTGTTGCGAGCTCGGAGCGACAAGGGGCGCCAAGTTGCGGCGCAAGCACAGATGATACCCAAAGTCACTTCTGATGCGGTTCCGTAGCCGTCGTTAATGAAAGAGTCTACTTTGCATCAGTCTGCTGGCTGTGCGCCGTGTGCAGCGTGGCACTCACATGATGCGTCGTTCGGGTTGAACTGTAAGTACCAGTGTATGCGGACGCAGCTGATTATGAATGTTCTGAAGCCAAGTCAGTACCACCGCTCTCCGAATTGGCTACACTATAGCACTCACAATCCGCCAACCAGGAACAGTATTGAGATGGCGACCCTCCTCTTGGTGCTCACGCGCAGTGACCACACTACAGGCACTGGCAACACCAGGATGAGTAGGTCCGTAAAGACATTCAGAGCAGCCTGGCTGTAGCTCCACTTTGTTGAGTCAATGCAGTACCGCGGTGTCACAGTCGTATCCCAGAACGCTTTGATGGGCCAACACGTGAACACGCCGCTCAAGGTGATGGCGATGCAATACATGGTAACAAAGGCGATAGAACCCCAGACTGCTTGTCGGAACCGATGTTGAATGAAGATACGGAGGTATAGGAGCAGGATGGAGATCTTGATGATAGGATAGCAGATGACGTTCAGTATGTTGTAGGCGTAGTTGAGCTTTCACAGAGTTAACATACATGCTTCGCCGTCGCTTGGTTGTACTAACCTTTGGAAAGAGCTTCATTTGAGCGGGCGTGAGGGCTATCCAATGCAGGCCGAGGCCAGCTTTCCAAGCTACAATAACGTTTAGTGGAGACGAGGTATATGTTTACTGTGCATCTCAGGATGGGTTGCCGCCAGAAGCATGTATCGCAATTGAGCTCACAGTATGTAGCGCAGATGTATCACCTTGGGTCAACCACGATGACTGTCGCAGCATCCCTAAGAAGCTGGCGTAGCTAAGAACACTGGGACTTGCACCTTTGCTGATGCTGGGCTGAGGCTCTGCTAATCGGCTCTAACAATGGGCCGGCAAGTCATCCTGAGATGCACAGTATGCAGGTCAGACTTACTATAGATGTCCAGTACGCAGAATGAGCCTATTGCAAGGATCTAGCATACGTCAGCAAGACTGCGCGATCGCAATGCCGAAAACTCAGGACCTACTGCGCCAACGAGGAAGCAATAGTCATCCCGCGCCAGACCAGAGTCTGTAAGTCTCCTGGACCATACTCTCGTCACGACGCACGCGGCAGAAAGAACAATGCAAACGGTGAAAAAGGCGCCTAGAAGGGTGATGTCAGCACAGCCTGTTCTGGAGTTGGATGGAGTTCCAAACAAAGTGCTCTAGGGCAGCGCCAGCGCTTCAGCTGCCTGACAAGGACTTTTGAGGCACAGAACGAAATGCGCGGCTGCTCTGAGACTTACCCAGGTCATTGTGATGATCCTCATATAGGTGCGCTTGTTGGTAGGCAACCTCCTCAGGCGGTAGGCTTGCCATGGCGATTGAACGCCGCAACTACAAGAGTCGGAATCTGACTGGATCGCAGTGCAGTAAGGAACAAGCGCATGCTCGAATATGAAAGGTTTGGGAAAGAAGTGGAGCGTTGAAACGCAGTCAGGAGGATGATACAGTGGCCGGGCTGGAGGAAGAGTTCCAGGAGCGGCAAGGATGGTGTTGGATCACAGAAAAAGGCTGCCCTCCCCAATTACGAAGCAGGTACTGTGTCGGTAAGCGACGCGCCTTATCTCCAAGTACCTGCATGTATTGCAACGTCGGCAAAGCAGCCCACATGCGCGGAGAAAGACTTCTCACTCGTCTTTTCTGGCCCTTTCGCCCACCCAGATGCCGCGAATGTTACCTCATTGCCTCGCCTTAATTTTTATGGCAGCGTGATCTCGGAGCAACGCCGACGGACCGCTTTTTCCGCCGCGTCTGTGCTGGAAATTCTGGAAACTGTATCCTTGGTGCCCGTAAGTCGTATGCAGCTGCTCCTAGCTCTGGGAGCTTCGTCCTGGCTTGGCAAGTAAACCGTGTTGGAAACAACCCACCCGCCATTCAGAAGCTTCTCAGATGTCTCTTCTGGTGGGTCGCGAGATTGCACTGTCACGAGTAAGATGGCGAGCACGACTGGCGCTTTTGGCAGCGCTAGACCAGACCTGGTCTGGATTGGGCAAGGGTGACGGGCGGGCGGTGATCAGGCGGAGCCGTACCACGGAACCTTGTACTCTCTTGGGGCTGTAGGTCTGTCAATCTCGAATGGTATGTTGTGGAGTCACTCTGATATTGATTTCCTACGATGTTCACACAGGCAGCGTTGTCAGAACACATGGCGAGCTCCAAGCCAAGGCTCGCGGCCTCATTATCGCGATTCAGGACGAGCCTGCTACGGGTGCTGCTCACATGCGCGGCATTGATAGACGTGACTGGGGTCACTGCCCTTTGACAACACTGGCTCTACGAGCGCGCCAATCATGGCGAGGATAGTGTCGTTCGATCTGATAGCCAAGCCCGTGGCATGGCCTGATATTATCGTACATAGTTACTCTCGAATATTGAATGACCACCCGGCATGGATACCAGGCGCTCACTCAGGCTCTCCCAGACGAGCGACTCTCTCTCCCAGCCTGCCACCAATTCGGGTGCCCTGCAGGCATGTCGTTGCGATTGGCCAAGCCTCTCTGCGGTTGCATATAAGGCAGCGCGCTCATGCCCCCCTCGTCATCGCTATCGCTGTTCGTCTTCTTCAATTCTTTGTCTTGCGACGAACTCGTGTCCTTTTCTTGTGACGAGCTGTAAGAGTGCGAAGAATCAGAGTTGACCTCGTTGCTGAATCGAACTTTACTTCGGTGCCAGTCACTCGTCTCGTAGTCGAAGTCCTTTTCTCCATTTCGACCATACCACAACGGCGCTTCGCGTGAGTCACGCACAACGGTCGTGTAGGGCGTCTTGCTCAACGAGGCCGCATGGAAGATCACATCCATCTCTTCCAGAGTCCGGTATGCGCACTCAGGGAAGAACAGGTATACGCACGGAGCAATGAGCGCGTTGAAGACCACGAAGATCAGGAAAGTTTTCCAGCCGATGTCGTGGAAGGCGATGGGTGTAATCAGCACCACCCAAAAGTTCATAAGCCAGTTGACTGCGGTCGACAGGGCTGTGGCTGGACCGCGAATCTTCAGAGGCACGACCTCAACGCTGTACAGCCATGCCATGCCTTGCCAGCCAATGACAAAGAACGTCACGTAGACGAAGATGAAGACAGTGCCTGCTGCTTGACCGGCGTCGCCTTGCAGCCACGCCATGACCGTGACGATGACCAAAGAGAGACACATGCCGACTGAGCCGAAGACGAGGAGAGATCGGCGACCCCAGAAGTTGTCGATACCGACGACAGGTACGATGCTGGCAATCAAGCTCTCAGTACCGAGGCAGGCGGCGAGCAGGCGCGCGGTCCAGCCCTCGAAGCCTAATTGTGTGAAGAGGATGAAGGCGATGTATTGAATGATGAGGTTGATACCGCTGATCTGTTGGAATGCTTGGATGAGGCAGGCGAGGATCGTCCGATGTAGGTGGCGCGTAGAACCTTGTGAAAAAACGTCGCTGAAGCTACTCGAACTGACTTTGAGCATACTGTCTTTGATGGCGACGAATTCCTTGTAGACATATGGGTCTTCTGCATCCACATCATAGAGGGCGCCTAAGGTCTTGAGGGCTTCGTCGGCGCGCCCTGTCAGGATAAGCCATCGAGGTGATTCGGGCAGAACTATGAGCGCCAATAGACACGGCACTGCGAGTAACAGCTGGAATGCTATTGGAACGCGCCAGGAGGCTGAGCTGGGGTCGGTGTACGCAAACGCAAAGTCGAGCCAATATGCGAGGGTAGCTCCAGCGGCGATACAAGCTCCGGAGATCATGAGATGCGTTCCACGCTTGTGAGCGCGAGTAGTCTCCGCTTGATATGCCGGGACTGCAGCGGTGTTGAAGCCATTGCCTGGTTATCCGTTAGGTCATCTACACAGGACACCGTTTTGCGCCAGTGAGACACTCACCAATGCCGGCAATCAGTCGGCCAGCAATGAGCTGTCCCAAGCTGTAGGACGATGTTTGAATGATCTCGCCGAGTATGAGGAACGAGAGGCCCACGAAGATGGTCTTGCGCCTTCCGAGGTAGCTACCAAGCCAGATTGTTGACACCGCGCTGATGATGCAGCCCAAATTCCATGAAGCGTTGGTAATGCCCTGCACGAGCGCAGTGCTTCTGCTGGTGGGATTGAGGACGGTGTCGAGCTGTGAGAAGCTCTCGCGGAAGTTGGCGAGCGTGAGGAGGCCACCAAAGTCAGCTTGATCGTAGCCGAACAGACTGCGCACCACGGTTAGCTGTCACGAACGATTTTGCCAACGCCGGGGAATGGGACAGGCCACGCACAAGAAACAGATGCCAGAGACGACGCTTATGAGGCTGGTGAGCTTGCGCCCTCTGAGTCCGAGACGCGGTGCCATCTCCGTTGACAATCAAGAGTTGTGGTTGTGGGGAGCGGCAACACAAGATTCTCAGAGCTCAAAAGGAACAAGGATTCCGAAGGTGAAGAAGCAGATAAAGGTAAAAGGACGGGATCAAGGAAAGATTAGTACTAAGTTGTTGGCACGCCTCGAAATCTCAGAAATCAATACTTGTGTGACGAGATGAACCGGGCGAGCCAATGTCAAGCAAGATAGAGTATTGCCGAAAGCGGTATATCTCACCGCATCTGCGATCGGATCGGGGCTAGCCAGGCCCGCGGGTCGAGGAACGGGAAGGTGATCGAGTCTTGCCTCGCTCCAAGCCACCTCTCACAGCTCGAGTCTCGAGTCCACTCCACTCATCATCCTGGTCACTGTTCCTTCGGACTCCCCCATCCTCCCCGTCGCCTGGTGCTGAAACACGTGCACCAACAATGGCACGGCGCAGCAAAGCAATGACAACGGCAGAACAGCACTCTATCCGTTACTCTAATTTGGAATGAGTTGCAGCTCTGACTTGCAAGTTGCAATCTCAACACAGTAAGCTTCACAGCAATCAGGATGCTTCATTTGTGTGCGGACCCCGTGATCTTTCGTATCGCATACAGCCATAAGTCTAACACCGTTGCTTACCCCATCCCCTTGCATCACCCAAACGCCAATGACTGTGCACGGTCTATATCTTATACACAATCCCTCCCTCGTACATGACACGGTTTCTCTCTGCCAACACATTCAACACTGCCTCAGCCTCCCTCATCTCAAAACCTTCTTCTCCAAGACCTCTCGCTAATCCATTCACGCTCTCAATCAAAGGCTCGACATCGGCAGCATCGTTGGCAAACATTGGACCGTCTATCAGTTGCCCCAGGCATTGCTGGAACACGTTCACCCGCTCGTTCGACGGTTCGCGCCCAAGAGCCATGTTTGCAACAGCAGCCGTAGGCGGCTCTGACTGCGACTCGAGTAATTGCGATGCAGGAAGCGAAGAGGCGGCGCTGAACTGTGAAGAAGCTTGCGTGTCACCAGCTGCCCCCCCCTGGCGCTGTTGCTCCTGATGTGCAGGTGATGCAGAGCCAGAGGCTGGCGTGTGCTGATTTCGCCTCGCGGTACCATTAGCTGTACTTCGGAGTCCGCTCCTTCGTGGTGTGCGTCCTCCAGCCGCAGGCGCATCATTACCTTCAGAATCGCTGGATGAGTCGCCTTCGCTGGAGGAATCTGAAGTACGGCGAGCTGTTCGTCTTCGCTTCGACTGTCGCGCCACGTCGACGACTTCTTTGAACAGGGCAAAACGTAGGATACTCTCAGCAACCTGAGCGTCGTGGCGCTCGACAACGTTGCTCAAGCGTGCTTTTGCGTGTGCTGTGGAAAGACGAATGAGTGTCTCAAGCGTTCGCGCCGTTAGTGCATTCGTGCGGCGGTTGTTGCCTTCCAGCTCCTCATTTCTTAACGAACCATAAGCGCTGACGACGTAGTCTGCACAGCCTAGAACGCTCTGTGTCAGTACAATTATTCCGTGAGCATACACACCAGATGCTATTTGCTTCTAGAAGAGGGCGTTTTCGGACAGCGCCTCCACTTCAACTGGTGAACCCCTCTGCAAAAACAACTAAACAAACAGTGTGGAGGCTGTAGACTTACCGGCTGTCATTTGCGGTTGTATCCGCGACTTGGCGTACTGAATGTACTTCTTGATGAAGGGGATAGACAGGACCTCCTTCCGCCGCATCTCACCTCGGCCGGTGGTGATGGTCACACCCGCATGCAGCATACGATTGAACTTCTCGTAGACCTCAGCAGGCTGTGCTGTCTCTTCACCGGTACTTGCTCCACTGTCAGCACCAACTGCGAGCGTTTGTCCCGGGTTGTCCCGCACAGGCGCACCCTCCTCAAGCCCGGGAGGGCGGTACCGGTGCATGCGTAGGACGTGCTCAGAGATTTGACGGTCTCGCGTCTTGTCAATGTCATCTGTGACCACGAAGAGCAGATCAAATCGAGAGAGCAGAGAGTCTGGCAGCGCGATATTTTTGTGCGGATCTTTGTGCGGATCGTACTGGCCGTAGATGGGGTTTGCTGCGGCTATGACACTGCAGCGCGCATTGAGGGACGTGTGGATACCTGCTTTGGCGATTGTGACGGTTTGCTGCTCCATGACTTCATGTATAGCGACGCGGTCCACATCGGACATCTTGTCGAACTCGTCAATGCAGACGACACCACGATCCGCGAGGACCATGGCTCCGGCCTCGAGGCGACGCTCACCGGTTTCCTTGTCAGACGTGACAGCAGCTGTGAGACCGACGCCTGATGAGCCACGACCAGTGGTTGCGATGGCTAGCGGCGCGGTGTTTAAAACAAATCGAAGGAGCTGAGACTTGGCTGTGGAGGGATCGCCCACCATCAGGATGTTGATATCTCCTCTCAGGTGGGTACCGTTTGCAAGATTCTTCTCCATACCACCAAGGAGCATGAGGAGGATCGCCTTCTTGATGTAATCATGGCCGTAGATGGATGGAGCGAGCGACTGCGCGAGTAGGTCAAAGACGCGCTTCTGCTTGGAGACCTTGTTGATGTTGCGGATGTCTGTGTCAGTGATCGTAGTTTGGGCGATTCCACCTCCGGACTTGGAGGAAAGGAGGATGATGTTGTTCGCGAGGATCATGGTTCGGAACGTGCTGGAGCCACCCGATGCGCCGCGATTGCCCAGAGCGCGATAGGTACCGACAAGCTGGATGCGGTCGCCAGGCTTCACGCGATCGACTAGGTCGTCGTCCAGGAGAACATCAACCGAGCGCGGCAGCTGGCCTGCAGGGGCACGCTCTGGCATCTCCTGGATGGAGATCGTCTGATGATCACGATATGTGCTGTAGCCATATTCGGTGATCAGCGGGTTGCCTTGGTCGTCCTCGCGCGGATAGACACTTGATGTCGTTGCAGAGTTGGCTGTCATCGTCTGATCGCGGTATTCTCGAAAATGCCATGTTGGCCCCCCTGACCGTCTCTCGTTGTAGTGTACACTCTTGACGACTTTCGGCCGCACCAGTGAGCATTTGGTTACAATGCCCTCGAGGGACACCATGTGATTGAGATGCTGTGAACGGAGGGTGCGTGGATTGCAGCTGAACTCGCCCAAGCTGCCCACGTATGCGCAGTAGTACATCTGACTTCAGTCAGCGTGAACTCATTCCCGTACAGTGCTCTTGTACATACGACATCTTCGGCGGACTCTCTCGAGGGTCGATTGGGCAGAGCTTGCACAATGTTCTTCAGAGCCTTGTCGGCGGCCAGCGTGTACTCGAAGGGCTCGTTGAGAAGGCTGTGTCATTGTCAGCATTTTGTAGTCTACTGCTGGTATCCTGGAGCTCATACCCATCCGCGAGCTCCCTGTTGTGTGCTCTTATTTCGTCCAAGCTGACCTAGGATGGATCAGCCCGCGTCCTGATGATTGCGATGACCAACGCACCGTTAATCTCCTTAGACTGCGATTGAGCATAAGCACAATATCAGCGCGATAGCTTCGAGAGCGGACATCGTCTATGGGCCATCAGTATCTCGAAATGGGACAATTCGTCCGCGCGACTGCCTTACTTGGGCTGAGAGATCTGTTAGCAACAATGCTCGCCAATAGTGAGGATTTGCGTACATACTCGAGGAAGCTCTCGAAAGCAGCAACACGATCGAGCCTCGCTTGATCGCGAAGCTGGAAGCCGTCCATGGCAGTGATATATCCGTGTCTGTCAGGGTGATGCTGTATCAATTGGGGGAACGAGGAGCAAAGAGGAGCAGAGAGAGACGCGTCGCACTCTACGCGTCTATCTGGCTTAGCGCTCTTTTTCGCGTTCTCTTGGCGTGCTTGGCAAGAGATAGTGCCGCTCACTTGTGCTCTCTCCCTATGTGTCCCAAATCCTGATTTCTCCTGAACCATCGCTCCCTTTCCACCTTTACTATGTATCGACATCGAAACAGACCTGTCACTAGGCTCATGCACGCGGCCAAGCGCTGATGTATTTCCCAGGGATCCGTGTATTCTGTGTGAGCATACTCACGTGATCATCGATACAAGCTTGCACAAGCCATCCACGCCCGCAGTACGGCGATTTGCCCACTTTTTCTTCATTTTCCGAGGGAGCGCATGCATGCCCAACTCAATGAAGACATTCTGCACATCTTAGTTCTTGACGTGGCAGGACTCTATTGAGGCCACGTTACGACGTTCAGTGAGACCGCATCGCTTGTTGTCCTGGAGGGTAGATCGCATGCTGTTTGCACTTCAAAATTGCTCTGCCTCTAGTTGTGCTGTCAGAACGCTTGCCTGAACACAGCCAGTAAGAAGGCATCAGAGCGCAATGGCTGTTAGACACCAGGAGCTGCGAGTATAGCATGGTCGAGACTTTTCGACCGTCCCTCAATCCATTGACGCATATCGCGCATTGTGGTATTCGACCGCACCTTGCACTTCCGTTCATGTCGATCTTTAGGCCTAGCCGGACCAGACGACAAGATTCAGCAAGCGATTTATTCTTAGAGGGCTTAGCAAGGTAGCCATTTCAATGAGGGGCAAGAGAATAAGATGTGCGGTCTCCGTAACATCTTCACCGCTTCTTGCGCCTGACCGGTTATGTTACTACCTCCAGGGGGACGTGTAATCATGTTAGAGTACACACGCATCTCATCATATGCCTCTGAAGCAATGCCTGATGGCAAGCACGCTGGCGCCCAATAAAACGCTTTGTTTAGCGGCTGAACGAAGTCCAGAGGAGGCTGCGCCGACACCTCTTCCCCAAAACTGCAAGCCGCGACACTTCATCCTCAGAACAGCCATTCCCCGAGTTGCAGACGATCAAGCGTCTTTCCGCCGTATAGTCCAGTCTATGCGATATGGCGAGACGGTCGTAACGACTATCACCGCCAATGTCCGACGGAACGACGACTAATTAGAGGGCAGCATCCCTCATTTATGTCTACCAGACACGAACAAATGTGCCCCTAGCAAAAAGCCTTTCCCAGACCATGGCTGATCATCCGGTCTATCTCATCACGGGAACCTCTTCAGGAGGCTTCGGTCACGAGATTGCGCTCGCAGCCTTAGCATCGGGGGCTCTCGTAATCGGCACCGTCCGCAGCAAGGTCAAGTCTGCCGATGCTGTGAAGAGCCTTGAAGCAGCGGGCGCACAGGTCCTTGAGCTTAATGTGTCGAAGGGATCTGCAGCAGTGAAGGCCGTAGCAAAGCAAGCTGAGGATATACACGGCCGAGTGGATGTACTGGTGAACAATGCAGGGTATTCGCTGCTGGGCGCTGTGGAAGACTTCGAGTACGTTGCATGACACCGGTCATTGCTATTTCGCCTGCATTGAGGCAGCGCCTACAATCAACGGCTAACCGTGCGCTTGCAATAGAGAAGATGAGATCCACGCCCAGCTCAACACTAACGTCTACGGTCCTCTGTTCCTGGCACAGGCGTTATTACCAGGCATGCGTGCCCGTAGCATAGGGACTATCGTCAACATTTCAAGCGTTGTTGGACAGACTGGCCTACCTTCTGGTGGCATGTATTCGGCCTCGAAGTTTGCCTTGGAAGGTGTGTTACCGTACATCATCCGAAATATTGACGCCTTGTGCCATTGTGCAATGAAGTAGACAACAGCTGACAACCAAAGGCTGGTCCGAGATTCTGTTCCAAGAGATCGAGCCTTTCGGCGTTCGCGTTCTGATCGTTGAGCCGGGGGCATTCCGCACCAATTTCCTGGGCGTCTACGTACCCAACAAAATCGGTCTAAGCCCAGCCTACAAAGACACCGCAGTCGATTCGACGCTTCAGAACTTCAACAAGATGAGCGGCAAGCAGCCGGGAGAACCGGTGAAGGCAGCTTGGAGCATCGTACAGGTGGTGAAGGACGGGTGCTAACTGGGCTCGATAGGCTAGGGCGTGACTGCTTACGTCGGGTCGAGGCAAAGATCAAGAGCGTACAGCATGACATCGCCACGGTCAGGCATATCGCCGAGAAGACGGACTATTGATACTTGAGTAAATCAACTGAGCAGTAACCTGATGTATATAGAAATTGCCGACTGCACCTACGGGAATCGCTCACTCCGTCAAGGACACCAACTTCCCCCTCCAAGCCGCTTTGCCCTGCTCTGCTTTCGCCACAATTTCTTCCCAAATCCAATTACCCACGCTCTCCCTTGTGATTGTATAACCAATTGCCGCTCCCGGCCCAGAGGCCGTGCCCTCCCACTTCTCACCCACCGGCGCCTCCCACCCTACCCTGAGTTGGTCGACAGGCTTGGCCTCACCGTCCATCAACAAACTCGCCCTTACCACCGCAAACTCCTGATCCGACGTCCACAACAGCTCCTCCATAACCTTCTTGTCGACATGCGGCTCAGCCAAAAACCAATGATACAGGGGCACGAGCAAAAGTGGAACGTCGCGGGCGCGCTTGGAAATGCCCGTCGTGGACACGGCGACCAGCATCGGCCACTGGATCGTCATGCCGTTCGTGCGCTGCACCGCCTGCAACGATGAGAGCGTAGAGAGCACCTTCGCCATCGCCCTGCCACAGATGGTGGCGTCGGAGAGAGTAAAAAATGGGGGGCTCCAGCAAAGCACGGGGTAGGCGCTTAGGAAAAAGTCAGCACAGCCTCTCTGAGGTTTATTGATTTTTCAAACGAAGTTCTCTTGGGAGAATGCCAGTATGCGCGGCAGCCTTGAAGCATCAGAAGAATGTGTGGGTGCGCGAAGGCTTACCCGATACCGCTGATGATGGTGTCGACAATGCGTGGTCCAGATGGCGTAGTAGATGCTGTCAGCGTGGACGCGACATCCTTGTCTTTGTCGACGTCGCCCTTGACAATCGTGAGGCGGCTGTCGATTGTCGATTGAGGGACCTTTTTATCGAGCAGGGCTTTGGTGAGCTTTTCGGGCGTCCTGGCAAGGGCGTTGGCGTGAATCGATGTTGAGGAGAGCAGAGTCCGGGTGAGGGCGGCAAGGACAACGCCGCCGGTCGCGCCAAAGAAGGCGATCGTGCGCTCGCTGGCAGTGGCGGTGGCAGCAGCGTCCATCTTGCAATAATATGGTAGTTCTAGGTGTACTGTAATAGCAACGGAGCAAGGCTGGGATTTGCAACGGACGTTGCCTTGACGTCGCTTCGGTTTCTTTTACAAAATATGCAATGGCTGACTTGGTGACGCGAATCGGAAAAGGAATCGGAGCAGTATAGATCTGCTTCTCATTTAATAATGTAGTGTCTGCCTGGCTGCTTATTGCTACTTGCATCATTACAGGGGCTACAAGACGGCACGGGTAGAATAGGTCCCAACATTGCGACAAACTTCAGACTCGGTGCTCACAATATGCGCGCCAAAACCGCGCTGGTCACACGTCTTGTGGTATGAGAAGCACTTACTCCCGAGTGCGGACGAGCAGTCAAGGCGACACAACGACGGATTGTATCAGACATTTTAATAAGCGGCATTGATCAGACGAACAAATCGGCCAAAGGAAAAGATGTCACAGGCAGTGCTGTCCGATGCGCCGGGCTCGCGAGATTGTGCTTGAGCGAGCGTGGCAAAATACCAAGGCGCCGACGATCCTCATCAATAGCCAGATGAAGTATAAAGCGACAACCATCCTAATCAAAGGCCAGATCGAGTACAAAGCTGAGACCGCAGTGGCCAGCCGGCCTTCTTGGCACGCACTAGTCTTCCGAAGCTTCCGAGACTGGCCCGATATTCAGACACATTCTAGAACATTGCAATGACTCTTGCATCTAAACCGCAGAGGAGCAATCCTCTTCCTGAACCGTTTGACACGCGCCGTATGTGATGCGACGTCTTGGGTAAAGATTTCAATCCTCTCGCGTCAGAGTCATGTAGAGCTTATTCTGTCTGATAGCCGTGCCTGCCAATGCCTAGAGGTCTGTGTGTCAATAAGGGCCTTCAATGAACCGTAGTCAGGATGATGGACATTGTACGGTACTTACCGCGAGACAAGACATGATGAACATGGCGATGAAGACATCGTAAACTGACCCCATGAAAGCGGCTTCGACGATCGGTCTGATTTCAATTGGAATACTAGGGATGGCGCCGAACGACTTTCTCACCCGTTCGATGATCCTATAGTCGTCGAATATAAGCAGAACATATCATGACAGCAGAACAAAATACTCACATCTCAGCGTCTTCGACGCTACCCAGGGGGTTTTTCAATCGTACGCCAACACGATTCTGAAATACTGCCCCTGCGACCGAGATACCGAGTGTAGATCCCACACCCGCTACAGTCTGCAGCGCTGAAACCGCTACCGCCTCGTCGGCCGGGTCCACGCTAGAAAGCGTCGAGATGTTTCCTACCACTAGCAAGAGTCCGAATCCAAGTCCTTGTAGACACATATTCAGGAGAAGGATCCAATGCGGCGTGTCAGCGTCATGCATAGTGAACCAGCCTGACGAGGCAATCACGCAGACAATGGTGATGTATTTGAATCAGAGGTAGCGGCCTGTCTTGCGAATCATCCATCCGGCGAGAAACGAGGATATGCCATTACCGATTGCTTGTGGTATGAATATCTGACTCGCTCTTGCCGTTGTGGCGCCCCGAAGCTGCATATACACTGGGACGCAGAAGACGATGCCAAACGCTGACAGGTGCTCGAAGAATTCAAACACGCACGTCGCGGCAACTGTGCGGTTCTTGAATAGGCTCATCGGAAGTATCGGCTCGTGGGCGTGATAACGCTCCAGGTAGATGAACGCGCCGAGTAGAATCACAGCGATTGGCAGCGTAACGATGACTCCGAGGTCGGTCCAAGGCAAGATATTGCCACCGAAGGAGATGCCAGCAAGTAGCACAGTTAAAGAGCTGATCAGCGTGAGGCTACCTAGCCAGTCGATCCTGTGCAACGAGGTTTCGGTAGTATGCGTGACCTTGCTTCTCGGGGTGACTGTGTGGACGAAGAATTTCACCATGATCGTGCCGAGGAGCAAAAAAGGCAGTTGTGCGAGGAACGCATAACGCCACCCGATTAGGTCCGCAATCCAGCCTCCTATTGCACCGCCTGCTGCGTTGCCCGCTCCCACTGTGCTTGTCAGCACAAAATCATTTGGAGTATGGGCGTATCGACTTCGTGACATGTGGATTGCGAGACTTACTGAGTACCAGACTGATACCCTGAACGAGGCCACGCTGTTGTGTCGGGACTAGATCGGAGGTAATGAACGAGGAGATGACCTTGATCAATCCAGCTCCAAGCCCACTCACGACGCGGCCGAATATAAGGGTCCTTTCGCTTTTAGCAAGACCGCTCACCAAAGTACCGGCAGCGAAGATGACGTTGCCGACGACAGCTCCGTTGTGGCACCCAAAGATGTCGGTAAGCCGGCCGGCGAGTGGCAGCGTGGCCGTTGAAGCAATGAGGAAGGACGTCCCCAGCCACGACAGTGTTTTCAGTGAGTCGAAGTCAGTAGTCATTGGCACCAGCAGAGTCGCTACAACCGTAGCATCAATTGCGGTAAAAACGAGCGAGATCCAGTTGCTCGCCAGGATCAGAACCAATCTTGTGGTGGAGACCTGGCGAGCTTTGCTGTCCGAACGACCATCGGATGATTCTTCGGTATTGTAATCTTTGGGTAGAAGAGAAGATCGCTCATCGTTTTCGTGCACTTCCGTGGCCATTTTCTATTGGTATTATACACTCTGGGCTGATAGTATACACGACCTAGTATGGCAAACGAGCTTAAGACGATTACTTAGGTCTGCAACATCTATGAATGCCTCTGTGAAAGTCGATGGACCCCTTTCGATAACTCTGAACACGTTTTGCTGTGGGACTCGCTGACCTGGAGGACTGACCGCGGAGGTTTGATGATGGCGGCAGGGGCTTACATGACACAGTAGGGTATAACACAAGGCACACACTCAGCATCAGCTCCCGAGCACTGGACTGAACTTCTTGTAGGATGTATAGATAGTTGCCCGGCCTGTTTTCGGTGCAGAGTGTGCATAGCTAATCCTCATGGTCAAGAAGAGATGGGCAGACGCAAAGTCCTTTTTTAATGCTCTTAGGTACATTCATGGGGCAAGGACCGGACCCGCTCGAATGCTACAAGAGCTTGTCCCGATCTCAAGTGGAGGGGGCAAGTTACGCATTCAAGTCGTACGGCTAATCGCGCCGTGTCGTGAGGTAAGAAGTGGTAGGAGTAAGAAAGTAGCGGCTGGAGAGAATGGCTGACATGTTACGTGGTCCGGAACAGGGTGCCAAGTTCATCAGGGGAACTCTTGGCCCCAGCACGCTAATGCCTGAAAGGTTAGGCTAGCTGTTTAGAGCCTTGGCGGACCCGGCCTTTACCGTATCGCCACGCTCTCACTGTCAGACGGCCTCCAGACGGCCTCCACACTCCGCAAGCTTGCAACTACTTGAGCACACCTGTTCAGTTGTCTGTTAATCTCACGTCTAATGTTTTATGTCTGACCCTTGCTACGTTAGCTCAGGAGGGATCATCATCTCGGGAGTATCAGCCCCACGAGAGCGATGAGAGCGCCATCAGCAATTCCGGGAGCGTCCGAAGCTTCCAGAGCAGGACCGCGCCTCGTACCGACTTTGCTAACGACACACGCCATATAGGCGCTTATAGAACCTGTCGAAATCAAATCTTCTTGAGCAAAACATTAAATGGGAAGCGGATGCCGCGATGAACGCGGACGTGGCGTGTGAATGAGGCTGAGCTTGAGTGCTTAAATCCAGAAGCTTAGTGTGCCTACCTGTAGAGGTTATTGTATTTGAAAAAATTGACAATGAGTCCCTCGGAGCTTGAGAATAAGGAGGAGATTCGATTTCACGATTTTGCCCATGACCACAAAGCCTCGGCTTGGAAACGGACTGCTGCTTCAAAAAAGTGTCAAAGCCATGGCCCGAGAGCGCTGCGCAAAAACTTGAATGGAGAACAATCTTCCAACCTGGCCGTTCGGTCATCACAAAGCCAGGTTGGTACTCGGCAGCTGCAAGTGTTCTTCAATTTCAGCATCATCTGCTCAGAAGCGGCGATGCGTCGCCGAAGATGGTTCACCTTCGTACTCAGACGGCTTCGCAATTTGTCATGTGTTGTCCCTGACCCAAGCGTCGGTGCTCTATCGTTCGGTAAGCAGACCCGTACACCCTGATCTCCAAGCCTAGAATGACTGTAAGTGTCGGCCAGATTATGTTATTGCCTTTCGCCCTCTTGGTTTTTTGACAGGTAACGAAGGAAGCGATAGAGCTTACAGTGCCTTTGCGTGTGCAGCAAAAGAGCAATAGAATTTTCCTAGGGGATGTCGCATTCGCCTAAATTTGTTCGCTGTGGACTTCGGTGCGTCGACACTCACATCTACGAACCGACTCTCATCTCCTTCTCACCCATATGAAGACCCAATGTTGTTGTTGAGCCACCCTCGTTTCTGTTTCGGCCACGACATCTGCCCAGTCGTGGTCGCTTTGAAATTCGGCATGTCGACACTCACAGCCCCTTACCTCCGCCTCACCCATACGCAGGCCCGATGTTGTGGTTAGCCCGCACCCTTGACGACCATTTTACAACAATCAATAACCCTTAGATATCCGTTCAGTATTGCGAACCCGGTCATGACCTGGGCTTGGGCCTTAATGAGCAAACCACTTCCGCTCGGGTTATGATGTGCATTATAGCCAGCCTCAGCAATACACGAACGAGAACAACGCGGCCAGCCGAGCGCGCTTACGAGGTTCACATCTACTGCGGCGGAGCTTTCAACGCCTTCAACAACGCGGTCAACGCCAGCGTCGCAAGCGATGTCGCCTTCTCTAACGGCGAGACTCGCTCGGTGCTAGAGCCAATGTAGCCGGCGCAGAGACATCTGGCAATATTGATATCATCATCACCCACCCCTCGAAGTCGCTCGTTTACACCTGCAAGACCGTCATAGACACTCTGGTGCCCAAACTGAGAGGCAGAAATTCCCAGCGGCTGATTTTGCCTTAACGTCGCGTGAAGGCGGGACCAAGCGGGATAGAGCCTGCGTTTTACCAGTCCTCAACTGCCAAGGCGTAGAAGAAAGTCCAAAGACCTTTGCGCGCGCATAGATCTATTGCTGGTCCCGAGTGGAGATGGGCGCTACAATACTCTACTTCACGGGCAACGCCAACATCAATCGAAGCATGAGACTGCTCGCGCGCAAGAGTGGTATTCGACTAAGACAACGAGGTCGGTGTCTTCCAAACTTCGTACCGTTCTCAAAGGTGTCCAGAGGCTACCAATGACGCGGCACTCGCCGCGACAAACCAGCCACCTTAGTTCAGATCAAGACTGCGACCAAGCAAAGAACCTCCACCCAGATCAAGGACCCCTGCATAACTGTTCGACGTATTCAACAGTATCCCACGCGGTCAAGGCTGCGGCTTTGTGCCTAACAAGCAAGCCATCGGCGTCTGGCCACAGGTTATGGGCTCGCAGAGACCCAGCGTAGACGTAAAATAGGCGTATCCACGACCTCAAATTCTATACACTAGCACAGCTCTCTTCACGTTTTGAGCGCAGTTTAAGAAGAAGAGGCCGTCTAGGAATATGTCATAAGAGGACAGTTGTACATTGCAGTCTAAGCAGTCGCGCCTTACGGCGCACAATTAACTATCAGAGCATATGCGATCACCGCTGTCTGCACCTCCGCGAATATCTTCGAGGCAAGATAAAATTCGAAGACCGTGATGCGAGCAGCCCGAGTCCGGGACGTTCGATGCCGACAAAAGGAAGACAGGCCAGACTGGCAAGCGAGATCGCGGCGAACATCTCCGAGGCATGAAGAAACTCGTACTGATCGCTACGGTGGACACGTTGAGGTGAAGTCGGCAACGGTTCGCGATCGCAGCTTTGCCTTCAAGAACTTCTTGCTTCCGTCTGTTTCCAAGCTTGTGCCTTGAACACCAGCGTGACCAATACATGCTCCAGACAACACGTCGAGATACGGGCCAAATCAGCTCATGCCTTATTCAAGAAGGTGTTGGAGTCTCTCGTGATTGCAGCAAAGATGTCAGACCCCCTCCCCCCGCAATGCTTTACAGTTGAACAACATGAAGATTCGCTTCTTATTCGTTATCTCGAAGACTCTGAGAAGTGGTCTTGATTCTGAGAGAACATGCTTCAGTGCAGAAAATGACGACGTCTCTTTGACATGCGTGTGGTCACTTCTTGATAATGCAATTGACGTGAAGGCGGGACTGCACAGTCGTCAAGATAGGACACAGGACCATCGATCGGCCTCGTAGACCAATCTATTAGACACCACTTACTCGCAAACAACGAATACATCAACGGCATCAACTTCCGACATTGCTGCCCCAAGTGAGGCGTTCTCCAGCTGCCGAAACTGCGACGCGGTGTGAACCATCTCCTTCGTCTCAGCAAGCCGCTGTCCAGTCTGTTGTAGGTACAATGCATCTCTGTTGGTTAACATTGCCATATCCCGCCAGCAACTTCTGAGACTGCGGGGAGCTACAGACCAATGAGCATTCAGATTGCTTCTTGCAAGTTGTGTCAAGCCTCAACTGTGCGACTGCAAACGACTACTGAACAGTATTCACTGGGCTTGGTTGAGGCTCCTGAAGCCATCGATGCGGGAGGTCCCTACGCAGCAGCAGAGCTCCAGAGCGAGATAGATGGTGGCGATTGCTCAGTGTTCAGCACGCACACGCGGAAGTAAATGGCACTACAGATGCGGTAGGGCGTGGCTTCCTCGGGCATCTACTGTCATCTGTGCGATGTCGGCGAGCCTTCAGCTTCTTGGCATCCACATATGAATGGCTAATGCGTGCGCACACAAGCTGCTTTTGCATTCACACGCCTTTGGCGAGGCGGAGAAGCCGATGTTCCAAGTATTCGCAGTGACACGCAAGGCGAGAGGGGGGTGAGAGACAGTCCGCTGCAGACACAATGCAGGTTATTGCTTCTTGACCAACGGTCGTGAGTATGGCCACCAATCTATTCAAGCACTGCGCCGGCGCTCAGCGGCTCCATGTCATGCTTGATTACCTTCGAGGCAGTACAGGCTGCTTGTTGTTTCAGAACGCAAGGCACACAGCAGTCGTTATCCTACATGTGCGGCTCGGCGCGCGGCCAAGACCTCAGCAGCACTGTGGTAGCTCTCAAGCATCACGGCCGCACAGAACCCCTGCTAACGACTGTTCTGGACTGAGTTCAGAGGGTTTGCTACAAGCGCTGGGAACTGACGAAGCGCTCAAATTTCCTTTGTGCCTGAATACTCGCAAAATGCCTGAGGTGCAGCAGTCGCCTTCTACGCTCAGATCTGAGAGGGAGTATGCTCGGCCATTGCTCGTACCGAAAAGGGGGATAGGCTAGACCAAGTGTAAGTTCGCCAACAGATTGTCTGCCCCTTACCTAGCAACAGTTCTAATTGATCAACACCTCGCGTCCAATAATCTCGTGACTCCATCCTAGCTGTGCAAACTCACGCTAAAGCTTCACGGTCACCTATTGGGCTCACAAGCTCTCTGTCCTTAGGCAAACTAACGGATTCTCAACTCCCACTTCCTGATAAACGGCGCTTTCTTCGGTGGTTGAAGGCTAGAAAGACTCGAAGAACCAAGTAAAATACCGGTGTAAGCTTCAGAGGCACATTGTTGCGATGCTCGCTCGGGAACCTAGCGTCGACAGGCACCTGATACGAACGACAGACCATACTCAGGCCACTATTTGCATGGTTCGAGGTCGGATCCCTCCGCCGATTGACAAGGTCCATCCTATAACTCGATGGTCTCGAGACACAAGACCTGTCGACAATAATCGATACTACTTTATTAAGAATTCCTATACTAGAGTATTTAATATTAATTATTTAAGAAAGTATAAAGATATCTTTATAAGATTTTTTTCTATCATTAGAAAGCTGTTATAGATTAAGTGCTAGACCATTATCTTAATATAAGTTTATATATATTCTTTATAGACTTAAAGAAATTTAAAAGATTAAATTACTAGCTCTAATTTACTAATATATATAGCTTTCTAATTTTTAATAGAAATAGTTAAATATATATAAAGAACTAGTACATTTAAATTTAACTTAATTAATATAATATTAATAGAGTTTAGTAATAGATTATTTATAATAAAATTATAGTAATCTATTCTATACATCTAGAGCTAAATTATTCTTTATAGAGATAATAGCTAAAGACTATATCTTAGATTTTTTGAAGATAATTTAGCTTATAGAATAAACTCTATAGATTAAAGAATATAAATTTATATAAATTTTAAATAAATATCTTTAATAGCTTATATAATAAAGATATACTTAATTTTATAGATAGATATATATAGTTTTAAGGTTTATATCCTATTAAAGATTAAAATATAATTATTAAGTTAGTAGAGCTAAGACTTATCTATATATAATATTCTAATATCTATAAAGATATTCTATAACTATAAATACTTAAAAAAATTTAATAATAAAAGTAAAAAGAAGCTCTTAAAAAGAGTTCTTTATTATAGTAGTTTATATATAATTCTAAGATTATTTAGACTATAGAAATATATAATAAGATAGATATATTAGATATAAAAAGTATTAAGTAAATAAGACTATAGAGCTATAGAACTAGATAGAGCTAAGACTTACTATTTATTAATATATAATACTAGTATTCTATATAGAATTTGTTATAGGCTTTATTAAGATAAACTTATTAACTATATAAAGAAACAATAGAATTCTAAAGCTATAGAATAACTATCTAGAAAGCTAGAACTTCTATTTAAGTTAGTTAAAACTACTTACTAAGCCTTTATCTTTATCTAGGTAACTAAAAGGTAGCATTAATAGAAGGTAAACTAAAAGATAATCTATAGTAAACAATATTTTGTTTAATATAGTAGGCGTATTAATAGCTTCTAAATATAGTAAATAACTAATTTAAGCTAATTTTATAATACTATTCCTCTCTCTATTTAGCTAGTTATCCTTAACTAGTAAGATAATAGAGGGTTTTAACTATATTAGTTAGAGTTTATATAAATAGTATTTATAGAAACTTTCTAGTAAGTCTTAAGTATATTTAAAGTCTTTAATTAGATACTATTAGTAGTCTTTATTATATCTATACTATTTTACTTAAGCTTAAATTTACTTTAATACTCTTATATATTAATAATATCTTTAACTACCTATTTATTATTATTATTTATTATAATTAGCTCTAATTCTAAGTATTTTTAGCCTTCTAGAGGTTAATTAGAGTTCTTTAATAGTATTAATAAGTTAAAGGTCCTATAAATTTCTATAGATTCTAATAAGTTAAGAGTATAGATATTCTCTTATTAATATATAATTATACATAGTCTAATATACTTATAATAAAGCTTCTTTAATAGTTAATTAGTCTTTACATTTTTAGTTAACAACTAGACTTTATTATTAATTTTAAATATAATATTAGACCGCTATTTATTAGCTTACTCTATTATTCTTAGTTATATCTCTTCTATACTTATTTTACCTTAAGCCTAAAGTTCTTTAAATCTACTTACTTCTAGGTCTACCTTATCTTTTTATACCCTATTATACGCTAACTAATCTTAGTTAATAGTTTAAATAATAGATTTAAAGCTTATTCTAGATCTATATCTATACATTATTCTATATAGTAATATCTTAGTTATTTTAGAGACTATAGTATTAGCTACTAGTTCTACTACTAGGAGTATATTATACTAGTTATCTTAAAATTAATTAATAAATATCTAAAGGTATACTTCTATACTTTAATAAGAAACTTTAGATTATCTATTAGTCTAGAGATAATATACTATTAATAGCTTAGTATTTACTTTTAGTCGCTTTATTAAGTACTTTTAAACTATACTTATAAAATAGAGGTTCTAGTTTAATATTAATAACCTTAAAAGCCTATACTTATACTATATATTTTAGTATATTAGATTTACTATTAACTCTATATCTATATTACTTAGACTAAGCTTATAGAGAAGAAAGGCTTTTAGCTTAGTAAGCTTATTAACGAAAACTAAAATAGTATTATCTTTATTTAGATCTAACTCTAGAAGGTTAGTAATGAAGTCTATAGTATAGTTAAGATTAGGCCTCTTTAGAGCTAATAATAGTTAGAGTAGTTTAATAGATTTTTTATTCTAAGGCTTTACTCTATAATAAATATAATAATTATTAATAAACTACTTAATCTTCTAAGATAATTATAGAAACTAGTAGTATTAGGCTAGCTACTAGATTTTACTAGTTTCTAGATATTCTATCTCTATAGAGAAGTATACCTTATTAATTACTTTAGTAATATAAGAGCTAGAAACTATAAGACGCTTCTATACTAGTAATAGGCTATTTTAATTAGAGTAAAGAAAAAGATAGTATTCTTCTATATTCTTTTTAATTAAATTATTCTTTTAGTAGTTTACTAGAGTATAATAAATTTAATTAAAAGACTTATCTTCTAGATTTATATTCTTAATTAATTCTTTAAGAGGTTAGAATAGCTCTATCTTATACTCTATCTTAATTAGGTAAACTTAATAGTCCTACTAAACTTTAAGAAAGAGTTTACTAGTTAGTAATAAGGTTTAAAATATATTAGAGTCTTCTTTTATTCTTAAATCCAAAGCTCTTTATATTAGAATATCTACTTTTCTATTTATAGCTTCTTATTAGTATATAATCTTAAAGTTAAATACTAATAGAAATTCTACCTACTAAGCTTACTATTAGGTTAGTTACTTCATAGATATAAAGTACTTTAGTACTTAGTAGTCTATAAGGATCTATATTAGCTTATTAGTTAGTACTAATTATAGTTTTATTTAAAATATCTTAAAGGATTTAATAATTACTAGTAGCTTCTTATTATAGATAGTATAGTTTACTTCTATAGGATTAAGACTAGATAACTAATATACTATAGATCTTAATAGGCCCTCTTTATTAAGCTATAATAGAATGAAAAGAGTTATATTTAATAAATAATTACTTATCTAGCTAAAAGTATATTATAACTAGCTTTTTACTAACTTTCTCTTTTGATTATTTAAAAGCTTTGTTATAATAAGTATTTTATAGCCTACTGTTTTTCTTTATTAGGTTGTTTAGTAGCTAAACTATCTTACTAAAGTTATAAATAAACCTTCTATAGTAGTTATAGAATTCTAAAACCCTTTATATAGTAGTAATATCTTCTTACTATACTTATTTTTAGTCTTTAATAGTCTAAATCTTCTTAGAATCTATTTTAGTTCTAGTTAATATAATAATAAGTTCTAGGTACTTAACTTTTTACTTATAAAATTTATACTTCTTAATATCTATATATAGGCTAATAGACTATAATTATACTAAGACCTATTAGATATACTCTTTATATTTCTTCTTAGTCTTACTAAAGATTAGTATATTATCTAGATAGAGTAATATATACTTATTTAATTATATATTAAAAGAAATTATTTATAAAATACTAAAAAGCTAAGAATATATTATATAATCTAAAAGGAACTATACTATACTTATAGTTCTTAAGTCGAGTTATAAATATTATAAGATTTAAATCTTTCTCTAATACTATTTAAAGCTAGTAAAAGACTTACTAAATATTAAGCTTTAAGAACTATTAAGCTTTAGTAACTCTTACTAGTATTTCTTTAATTAATAGTAATAGATATAAGTCTCTCTAAGTTATTATATTTAACTACTTATAGTTAATATAAAGATAAAGTCTATCTTCTAGTTTCTAAATAAATAGAATTAGAGAACTATAGTAAAAGTTACTTGTAACGCCGGTCGCTGGGAGAACCAAACTAAGGCTTACTTGCCTTGTGTACTTATCGACCTTAGTAGTAGTTGTCTTGTGTGCTAGAGACTAAAAGGTAGGAGAGGCGAGATAGATTATAGAGGGTAAGAGGGGCTTAACTAAAGTAGACAGAAAATAAAGTATGTTACCTAAATATAGTTAAGAAACTTATATTCAAATATTAAGTTAATAGACTAAAGTCTATTCTAAGGTTAGTTATTAGTCTAGCTATATAGTCTAAGGTATATAGGGAAGTTCCTCTATGTTTATTAACTTAATAATACTTATATCGGGTTTATAGAGAATATAGGCTTTTATAGCTGTCTTGTTTAATAATGCCTATAGCGGGTTTATAGGCTTAGTCGGAAATAATACTGGTAGAGCTAAGATAACTAGCGGTAGTCAATACTTAGATATACGCTAGGCCGTCTAGAGCTAGTATCTGTAATACAATCCCTTCTCTTCTAGTTAAATTGTTCTTAATTAACTCTTAGCTCGTTAAACACCTATAAGTTGCGTACTATGCCTTCTCCCGTCTCTAATCTGTAAGTTACTATACCTCGCATAAAGTCCGTTACTGCGGGTCTTAACAAAAAGTATAGCTAATACCTGCTAATTGAAGCCTACGGTATTAAAATGCCTCCTTGTTCTAAATATATATCGACTAAGGAGAGGTATATAGTTTAGTCTAGAAAGGCGACGTATTTGGTATATACTCGGAATAAGAAGAGTTATAATTTACGGGTATCGATAGTAGATAATATGCCCGGTTATTATCTTTATATAATATCTAAAATTAACTTAGTTATAGCGCGTTCGGTTTATTCTTAATACTCCTCTTAGTCGGCTGCTTTCTAGCGTACAAAGCGCTAACTACGCGCGTTAAAGGCTTAGACCGTAGCGTTAGTTACGGCTGTATAGCGTAACCAATTTAAGGTTTGAAAGTTAAAAGAGAAGGTTAAGAAGACTCGTGCGCGGGCAGCAGCAAAGTTAGCTTAGAATAAATTATTGAAGCAAGAGAAGTTTGCCGCGTCGATAGCTAGTAGCGATATATTTAAATATTTAAGCAGATTATCCGTTAATTTTTAGGGTAACTTTTATCTGGAGTTAGGTAGCGGTCCGGTAACGTAGTAGACTGGCTCGTTTAAGGGTAATTTAGATATTAATAAGATACAATAGATAGTAAATTAGGGTATTAGTGCTGCTATAGCTAATTAATATTCTAGTTCTAATATTGCCGAACAGTGTCTTTGTAGTTAGCTAGATTTTATTTTAGTTCCTATTAATTTTTATGTTTAAAGTATTCTTTCTATTTTATAAAGTACTGTCGTTTGCCTCGATATTGTCTATAAGTTTAAATTATTTCGACCTTATATTCAGGTTCTTAGTTGTTTAGAAGGATTTTTAAATTAGATCGTTCTGCTTTTCGAGAGTAGACTAGTTTTAACAGCGCTACGTAGAATATAGAATATATTCTTATTATTTTTAAGAGTTTAAGCTTAAATATTATAGATCTTAACTGCTGTAAGATTTTAAATAGTTTCGTCTTAGTATAGTTAAGTTTCTTGCTTAGTCTAATAGTTTTTATGTTTCTTATAAGCAAGTAAGCTCTTCCCCCCTCTTTTATGCTTGCGTTCGGGGTTATTCTTAACTTGTTATACTAATTCCTGGTTCGTTCGTTAATAAACTCGCTGTTAGATTTTAACTGCTGATACAGAGTTTTTATGTTTGTAGCTATTTGCGTAGCTATTTTATTTTCTGTAGTATTCTGTAGTTGTCTGCTCTAAAGAGGGTAGTAGCTATATAGTGCATAGAATAGAGTTGTTTTCGTTGTATCGTTCTTTGTATCATTATACGCGGCTTGCGCTACTAGTAGTAACTATATCTAGTTGTTTTACTAGTAGTTAATATATGCTTAGAGATACTATTTTAGTGTTTAATTCGTTCGTTCTGTTTATCCGTCTGTTTGCGGATAGAACGACGTAGACATTTTCTGTTTTGTCTCTAGTTGTTACATTAGAGATATTTAAAATTGTAAGACAAATTTTTAGTCTCTATCTAAGACAATTCTTTAGGATTGTCTATAGTTAGCTAAGATAATACGAAGGAAGGTATATACTAATTATTCTAAGTTGTTAGCTTCCTTGTAAGATACGAAGTACGCGTACTTTGTTAGTTTGTCGCATATAACTAGAATAACATTGTAAGCTACTTCTATTAGTAAATCCTTGGACGTTAGTAATTTAGTAATAAAGTTTAGTAAGACTGTATATTATAGCCTTTTAGATATCTTTAGTAGCTGTAATTTACCGTATAATAAATATTTTGAGTGCTTAGTTCTTACATATACGTCGTATTTTTAGATATAATTCTCAATATAATGTTGGATTCTCGGGATATAGTAGGTTCTTGTAATTTTTTTTATAGTGTTGTTGATGCTCTTGTATCTCTTTGTTGGGTTATCGTAGAAGTTACTAATAATATATCGGATTAGATTCCTTGGAACATAGATTTTGTCTTAAAATTCGTAATAGCCTTTGTTACTCTTAGTTAGTCCTAAGTGTCGTTTCTCGTTTTCCTAGTAGGTCTTAGGGTCGTTTAAGATGTCTGGAACTCGGTTGTCTAGTTCGATAACAAACTTGGTTATTATAGCTAATTAATTGTATCTAATCTTATTGTTGTACTCTTAGAACATTGCGTACTCGACGTATTCCTTGTTATTAAGGTAATCGGAACGTCGGCTTAGAGCGTTAGCTCTATCGTTCTTAGAACCTTTCTTGTAAATAATAATAAAGTTGTATAGAGCTATAGTTTCCGACTATCTAACTTATCTGCGATTAAGTTTTTTTGTCGTTATAAAGTAGGTTAGGTTCTTATAGTTTATATATACTATAATTGTATAGTTTGCTCCTTTTAGGTAAGCTCGCTATATCTTAAATGCTGCTATAATAGCTAAGAGCTCTTTATTGTAAATATTATAGTTCTATTCTATAAGTAATATTTTTCTTAAGTAAAAAGCTACTGGTCTAAGCTTTCTTTTCTTATTGTTTTAACTTATATATACTCCAATCGTATAGTCTAACGCATCTGTTTCTATAATAATTGGTAAGTTAAGGTTAATATAATGTATAAACGTTTCGATAGCGAATTAAGACAGAATATTGTCTATTTAGAAAGACTGCGATCCTGAAAGAATATCTTTCCTCTAGTAGACATATCTCTTTCTGGTCTCCTTAATAATTAGCTTAAACACTAGTAGGGCCTATTTGGCTCTTTTTGCTATCTAACTGCTTTCTGCTCTACACTTAGATTACATTCTAATTATTCTAAGCCTACGAGGAGGGCGGCCGGCAGTCAGGCACCTTATTAACGTCGCTTAGAGGTTAATCCGGTATAATCGAGTATAGCTGAGACTCTGTATATACGTTAAAATAAATAATATTAAAATTAATTGATGATCGGTGCTAGCAAGTACCGTATTCGAAGAGAATAAGCAAGAAACTAAGTATACGACGGTAGTCGCTTTATATCCGTCGTACAAGCAGAATACAGAGCGTAGCAAAATATAGCTAACGCCGAAGAAGACTAGAACTCTTATATAAGATTCAGCGACAACGATAAGCAAGAGAGCTTCTAAGCCGGTAAACAGACGCCAAGTAGATTGTAAACTAAGAAGAACGATAGTTTAAACCAAAACAATAACAACGACGAAGGGGCCTACTAAGGCTCTAACCGCAAAGAATCCCTCTTTAGCGTCTTCTTAAGCGTTAAGGTACGAAAGCTAAGATAAGAACTGCTAGTATAGTAGCAGCAGTACATTATTAAGAAGCTTAAGCTCGAAAAGCGAATACTCGAAGTTAAGCTTCAGTCTGCCCGCAATTTAGGAGCTGGTAGCAAGCGGCTACAGGGCGATTTAAGTCTTTAAAGCTAGATTAACGAGCTTCTTAAGAAAGAGGCGTCTAAGCTTAAGAGAGCTATAGGCTTTATAGGCACTTAATAGACTTAAACTATTAAGAAAAGATTTTAAATAGCTAATATATTAAACCTTAACAACGTTTATATTATTATTTAGTACGTTTAGAGACTTTCTAGAGACCTAGCGAATAAGTAGCGAACTTACACCGAAAAGAATAAAGAGAAGACGTTACTCTACGTATAAGCGTACTTTAAAGAATAGATAATAGAATGTATCGTCGACCTAGCTACGGCTACTACAGCTAACACAGAAAAGTTCTTTACGTTAATATAGAGTTTAACGTAGAAGCTTAAGAACTTTCTAAGCTTTTTACAGAACAAAGAAACTAAGTTGCTAAATAGTAAGATATTGGACCTAAATTAGGCCGCATTTTACTATATACGCTTATCTTTATAAATTAAGACGAAGCTAATTAAGTAAAGTCTTATAAAGAACCTACTTAAAGACATAAACGAGCTTCTAAAGAAAGTTTATTAATATATAAATATTAATCGTAGTATATCGTAGAACGCCCGCAATACTAATATAAACCGAGATCGCTCCAGTAGCGGATCAGGTACAAACTATAGCAGTTATAACGCTAGAGCATCTCTATAGGGGTCGGGCCGCGGACGAGGTAGTTTATACCGAGAACGAGGCAACTTACCGGTCTAATAAAGAGATAATAACTCTGCCGCATAGAGGCAACTAAGGTTAATATATAGTAAGACAAATATTACCTACTTTATATACAATTAGAAAGGGTATTATACTATTAAATGTACTACGCCTTAAATTAATATTAATTTAACGCTAGTTAAGTAGGAAAATAATAGACCTTAAGGGTAAGCCTTGCGTTTCTAAAGCTTAAGACTGTCGATTAACGGCAAGGACGAATTAAAGTCTTGATACAGCTAAATAGGTCGCCGCAAGAGATTCTCGCGCTAATAGATTTTAATACAGAGATTAATCTTATTAATTATCGTATTGTGCTTAAAAGAGGATAGTAAAAATTGTATAAAGTAAAGCTCCCGTATACTAAGTTCCTTAATAAAAATAAGCTGTAGCTCTATAGCGCTTATAACGTAAATATAACTGTAAGAGACGTATATAGAGAGGAACGGTATTACTAACTCCGCCTATATTTAGCTAACTTTATAGAATATAGCCTCGTTTTAGGATATCTATAGCTTAAGCAAGTTAAGCTCTAGATTAGCTAGACGATAGGAACAATCGCTTAGAGAAACCTTTCTGCGCCTAAAGAACGGGTAGCAGGAGCTAAATCTATTGAGATCGTTAATAAAGACGTAATTTTAGTATATTTATAAAGAGACGAACAGTACTACTCCGCGATTCTATAGATAAGAGCAGATAAACGTTATAAGTATTAAATAGCGGTCCTATTAGATGTTAGTTCGCCGCTAGACCGAACTCTAGATAGCGAGCCTAAGAAAGTAGAGAAGCGAGATAAGCTTCCTCCTTAGTACGCTAAATATAAAGATATCTTTTTTAAAAAACTATCGAATAAGCTTGCGCCGCTTAATAAGCATACTTATAAGATTAAGCTTAAGGATAGCATAGAACCTTTGTATAAGCTAATCTACTCTATATCGCAGAATAAGCTAAAGACGCTTTAAAAGTACCTGAATGCTATAATTAAGAAAGGATAGATATAATCCTCTACTAGTCCGGCGGGTGCTCTAGTTCTATTTATGCTTAAGGCAGACAAATCGTTAAGACTGTATGTTAACTACCGTAATTTAAACAATGTAACTGTAAAGAATCGCTACGTATTGCCGCTAGTCTCTAAGATTCTTAATCGTCTACAAGGCTCAAAGGTATTTACAAAACTTAATCTTTGCGATGCTTATTACTATATCTACATTCGTAAAGGGGATAAGTAGAAGACAGCGTTTTGTACTCGATACGAGCACTATAAATACCTAGTAATGTCTTTTAGACTAGCAAACGCCTCTGCTACGTTCTAGGTATATATCTATAAAGCTATAGGTAATCTTATTGATACTGTGTATATCGTTTATATAGACGATATCTTAATTTTCTCTAAAGACGAGGAAAGCTATAAAGACTATATTAAAAAAGTCCTACGAAGGCTCCGTAAATAGGGTTTATTTGTAAAGCTGTTCAAGTATTAATTTTACATCACTAAGGTTTCTTTCCTAGGGTTTACTATGAAAGTCGATAGTATTAAAATAGACCTAGAAAGGGTACAGACTATAGCCGAATAGCTAGTTTCTATCATCATAAAGTAGATTCTATCCTTCCTGGAATTCGTAAACTTCTACCAGCGATTTATCTATAGATTTAGCCGCATCGTAGTATCAATAAACATACTAACAAAAGACGTTAAGTTTATCTAAGGCAAAGCCCAATAAAAAGCTTTTAAAGCGCTAAAGCAAGCCTTTATAAATATATTAGTGCTAACGTACTTTAACCCGGTACTATCGATCGTTTTAATAACTAATGCATTAGACTTTATAATAGCAGGTATCTTACTTCAGCTAAGGAGAGATAGCCGATTACTATTGCCATTAAATATTAACTTAGACTTACTTACACTAGATATAGCGGATACCGCTCAAACTAGTACCGATAATAAGGCGGATACATACCTATATCCGGTAGCGTTCTTTTTAAAGAAATTTATAGACGCTAAGCTAAGATATAATACTTATAATAAAGAGCTTATAGCAATATAAGCTAGCTTTAAGTACTAGCGCTATTACCTTATTGGTGCATAGCACTTAGTAAAGGTTGTAATAGACTACAATAATCTGTAGTATTTTATAACAACGAAAGTATTGTCTCGCCGACAGGCGCGCTAGGCAGAAGACCTATTAGCATTTAACTTTAAAATACTATATCGTACGAATAGTAAGAACCTAGTAGACGCGCCGTCGCGCCGTCTAGATTATAAGAATTTGCGTAGAGTAAAGAAAGACAACGCTAACGAGATATTGCCGAGCCTGTAGTAGAAGCTTAGAAGAGGTACTACTTTGCCTAGTACTGGGGAAGAGCCCTCTAGCCCAGAAGAAGGTATAATTGCTGCCTTAATTATATTGCTTAAAAATTAGTTTAAATACTGTTAGCGGTTTGGCCACCGATCTAAAACCCTGAACGCGACTGTAGCCCAAATCGGGGGTAAATTGGAGTTAGATATATATCTTATATAGAACGTCTAGAAGTAAGAAACGCGTCTGTTAAAAAAGATACAGGAAAGAAGAAGAATACTACTATAAAGAGTAGGAAGACGAGACTAGCTTAAGACTAGTACAATACTTAGGCTTAATACAGATACAATACTTAGTAGCAAGGAGAAGCTATTGTTATATTGTCTATCTTATTAGCTAGAATTCTCTAGAGAGATTCTAGCTTATATATCTAAGTCTAGTAGTCTGTATAGAACTTACTAAATATCTGTTCTTTTAATAGAAGCTAGATAACCTATAACTTACTGCACAAGATAGTAATTCCGTCTATCTAAAACTATTAGTTTTTAAGTTTATTTTGTGTTGTCTTAGACTATAGGCTAGCTGTCTAGGATAGGTCGTACAATGCTTCTTTTTGTCCTAGACCCGGGCCACTAGGCCCGACCCTTTAGATAAAAGGCTTGTTCTATTCTAGACCGAGACAGCTAATAGAACCTATTCAATACTCTAGGTCTCTGGGGGTTCCAGCTAACCAGCTAGTTGGTTAATTTCTAACATACCTTCTTAATCGACTAGTTGTTTTAGCTAGATTATAAGCTAATTTGAGTTCTAAACGTTAGTATTTTAGCCAAGTCAATCGGTTTTATTAAACCGTCTGCTAATTGTTCCTTTATAGAAACGTATTTAAGCTCTGTTTAGTCTGCCTGAACGTTTTCTCTAATATAGTGATACTGTATATCAATATACTTAGATTTAGCTCGGAAGGTAGGGTTTTTTGTAAGTTCTTTTGCTAAATTGCTGTCGGTAAGTAACAGTTTTACCGGTAAAACCGGGGTCTCCGGTCTAATTTAAGCGGCTTATTCGGGCAAATATGTGCTTGCCTGGTGCGTTGGAGCCCGCCGAGTCTTTTTATCCGCAGACTTTTCAAAAGTACCCGCTAAAACGGTAGTAATCGAATTTTCTTTAAAAATCTCAGACAGTTCAGTAGCAATTAATCGAATAAATGACTGTTCCTTTATAGCTTCTTTAAGAACTATATATTTAGCCTTATAAGAGCTTAAGGCAACTATTTTTTATAGCTTCGAATTCTAGCTAAGAGCTCTATTCCTAAGTAAAAAGATATAGCCGGTAGTCGATCTTCTGGTACCAAGGTCCCCCCCCCAATCTGCGTCACAATAGCTAGTTATACCGTCTATTAAGGAAGATTTGTAGTAAAGGCTAAGGTTAGGAGTTTTATCTAAGTAAGCCTAAAGGCTACTTAAAACTCTCTAGTGCTCCTCGCTAGGATTCAATATATACCGAGCTAGTAGGCTAGTTATAAAGGTAATATCGGGTCTTGTCTTTGTTGTTAGATACAAAATCGATCCAATTTGTTGCTAATAATTAGAAATATTGGCACTACTAGCTTAATTAGGATTCGGTGCCAATTTTGAGCCAACGGGTTGCAGTATTTTTCCGGGCATTCGGTCGTTTTTCTTTGAGTATTTGGTTAAAATTTTAGTTAAATAAGTCGACTGGTCTAGGCGAATCGTTTTCGCCGGGCGATCTCAGATAATTTTGATTCCTAGGAACTTACTAACGTCTCCTAAGTTCTTAACTGTAAGAGTCTTATTTAGTTTCTGATAGATTCCAGAGATTGTTTTAGTAGAATCGAATACAGCTAATATATCGTCTACATAGACGATTAAAATTGCCTACTTTCTGGTTCTTTAAATATAAACCGACTAATCGGATACTAGAGGTTTAAAATCTATTCCCCTTAGTAATTCTCGAAGATAGGCTTTCTACTGTCGGCCGGCCTGTTTTAGACCGTAAAGGGCCTTCTTTATTCAATAAACTTTATTAGTTCCGTTAGATAGGCTAGTTGGTTGCTCGACATAGACAATTTCGTCTAACTTTGCGTTAGAATAAGCTAATTTTACGTTCCATTGCTTTATTTTTTAGTCTTTCTCTGCTACTAAGGCTAGTATAAGCCGGTAGGTAATTAAATTTACTATATTTGTAAAGGTCTCTGTAAAATTGAGGCCGGGTCTTTGCTGATAGCCCTTAGCTACCTAGTGGGCTTTAAAAATTGGCTCGTCCTCCGGGGGGTACTTAATCTTCGGTACCTAGCGCCCTTTTAGCGCCTTTCTACCTAGCGGCAGCTTAGTTAATATCTAGGTTTCTTAGTTAGCTAGCTCTTTGAGCTCCGACTGCATTACGTCTAGCTAAGAAGGTCAATCCTTAGATACCCTTATTTCTTTTAAGTTATTAGGCTCTTTAGTAACTGCAACTAAGGCCTGTTTGGCGTATTGTTTTAGGTTATTGTAGAACTCGTTAAACCAATTTTTGTCGGCGTTTTTGTATATAAAATCTATTTCCTAGGCGCAATCGATATCTACTCGGCTGGGGTCTTCGGTACTTCTATAATCTAACTCGATAGGAAGGTTAGACTTGTCTAAAGCTCTAGTTTAGTATAGTTCTTATCTAGATTCGTCCGCTAGTTGTTAAGATATAGAGGGGGTATACTGTTTCTTATACAGAGAACTCCCTTCTTTATTGTAAGGTACCTCCCTATTATCTTAAGATTTAGCGGTTGAATTTAGCTTGTTTTTAAACTCGACTTCTAGTTATTCTTTAGACTCTTTAGAAATACTTTTGGTTAATCGATTAACCGTAGATTCCCGTAGGTTCTAAACAAATTTTCCTTCTTAGACGTAGACGTCTCTTCCTCAGTAAACCTTCCGGTTATTAGGGTCTAAGAGCTTATATTAGTTCGATCTGTAGTCTATAAGGATATAGGCAGTTACTCTAGCGTCTAGCTTTTTTGGTTTAGATTCTTTAAGATAAGTAACTAAGCCTTAGATTTTAATAGTACTGACATTCAGTTTTTTACCGTATTTTGCTTCGTACGGGGTAATAAACCCCGGTAATCCGGTATAAGGGGTCCTAATATAAATATAGGTAGCTGCTTTTAGCGCTTTACTCCAATATATCTAGGGTAGCCCGGCGGTATAAAGCATTGCTCGAACTTTACTAACAATTGTTCGGTTAAAGCGTTCGGCTCGTCTATTTTGCTAGAGGATATATAATATAAATGTCGTTAGAATAGCTTCTTTTTATTCTAGAAGCTGTTTTACCTAGCCTTTCCGGTATTCTTTTGCGTTGTTTAAGTATAGTCTTTTAAAAGAATACTCGGACTGCGTTTCTTTCTAAGTAATATAGATAGATAGTGCGTCAAAAATCTAATCTTTAGACTATAGTACCTCGGTAGTCGTATACCAGGTTTTATTGTTTATAAAGTTAGTAAATAATCGATCTTTAAAAGGGATTTGCGGTACAATTGGCCCGCAAATATCTGAGTAGACTTTTTCTAAATAATTGGCCGATTTGTTCGGAGTTTCTCGGCTAACTTTAGCCGTTGCCTTTACTTCGAAGTAAATTTAACAATTATCTTTCGATTTGTCCGAATAATCTGTTCCTAGGGCAACCTTTTTAAGCTGTTTTAAGGCGTTTTCGCCTATATATTCTATTCGTTAATATTAAAGGTCAGTTTTCGAAGAAATAGTGTAGAGAGATTAAACTGTATTGATAGTCTGAGCTTCTATTACTATTAGGCCGTCAATATACCGCCCCTCGGTAGTTAGTTGTCCAGCTTAATTAACTTTTAGCTTGTTTTGGCCAAGAGTTATCTTACCTCCTCTCTTTCTAAGCTTATCGAAGCTTAGAAGGTTAATTCTAAATTTCTTAACAAACAAAACTTTGTTTAGAACAATTATTTTGTTCTTAAAGAACAGTTTTGCTTTACCTATCTAGAAGGTTCGGATTAACTTTCCCCCTCCTCAACGAATAATCCGGTTAGTTGGCCGGATATCCGTTAGAAGGTTAATATTCAAGCAAATATAGCTTATTAAGCCTATATCGAGGATCTAAGAATTAGTAGAGTGATTAACTTTATCTAGTAATGCTATAAAGCATTGTTCTTCTTGTAGATTAGAACTATATACAGAAAATATTAAAAAATTAGTGTTTTCGGAGCTTTTGTTGGAATTTGGCCGGAGGTTTGAGTATTTTTTCCAACAAGTTGCCGGTTTATACCCCTTTTTGTTGCAAAAGGGGCATTTTTCTTGGTTTTTACTTAGAGATTTTAATTGTTCTCCGGTCCTTTGCGTCGATTTATTGTTTATTGCAGTAAAAACCTTTTCTGCTGGGGTACTACCGCAAATTCGGCGAGACTCGTCTATAAGTTAACTAAATAAGTCCTATAGACTTATATCGCTAGTCGTTTGCCGATAGCTTTGGCTAATAATAGCCACTATATACTCGTATTCAGAGGTTAGATTGTAAAGGACGTAGGTAGCTACTACCTTGTTGAGTAGTGCTAGTCCTCGGGTTGCCAAATCGTCCGTTAATTGTCTAATTTTAGCAAGATAAAGCTTAAGGTTTTTTACCTTACTAAGTGTAGTGCTAAAGAGCTCCTTGTAAATTAGAAATTTAAAACTAAAACCTTTCGATTCGTATAACCTTTTTAGGCTATTTCAAAGCTTTAGAGAGTTATAAATCCCCTTTGTTTAAATAAGGGGACCGTTCTCTAGAGTTAGTTAAATAAGGGCTGCTGCCCTTGTTAACCGTTCCTGGCGGCTAGCTTTAGTAATATCTCTAGCTAAATAGCCAGAAAAGGGGATTATAACGTTACTATAGCCCTTTTCAGTTAAAAGTGTCTCTATTCGAATCGACCAAATGTCTCAATTAGTCGAGCCCCTAAGTTTAGAAATCTTATAAGAGGAGTCTATAGCCGAATATATAGTCGGAGATTTCCGAAAAAAAAGGAAATTCTGTTCTAATAGTTAAATTGAGCTAAAAATTTAGAGTCGATTAGTAATAGAATCGTTTGGAGATGCCGATAGATGTCGTAGAGGAAATATTTTCTAAAAAGGAAATTTAAAAGGAATTGGTGCTAACCCGGGCTTATAACCTATTAAAAAAGGTATAGGAAAGAAGAAGAATACTACTATAAAGAGTAGAAAGACAAGACTAGCTTAAAACTAGTACAATACTTAGGCTTAATACAGGTACAATACTTAGTAGCAAGGAGAAGCTGTTATTATATTGTCTGTCTTATTAGCTAAAATTCTCTAAAGAGATTCTAGCTTATATATCTAAGTCTAGCAGTCTATATAGAACTTACTAGATATCTATTCTTTTGATAGAGGCTAGATAACCTATAACTTACCGTATAAGACAGTAATTCCGTCTATCTAAAACTGTTAGTCTCTAAGTCTATTCCGTGTTGTCTTAGACTACGGGCCAGCTATCTAAAATAGGTCGTACAATGCTTCTTTTTGTTCTAGACCCGGGCTACTAGGCCCGACCCTTTAGATAAAAGGCTTGTTCTATTCTAGACTAAGACAGCTGGTAGGACCTATCCAATACTTTAGGCCTCTAGGGGTTCCGGCTAACTAGCTAGTTGGTTAATTTCCAACAGCGTCTATCTTCCTCTACTAATACAGAGCCTTTTTCGGTAGCTCTTGTATTACGAGTTAAGGTAGTTGTAGCTACCGCTCTCGAAACAGCTTACAATAATACTCCTTAGAGTCTTGCGACTCTAATCCTTGAAGCTTAGTAGAGGGACGCCTTTATAAAGCAGAAAGTATCGAAGTTAAAATTATTGGCTAAGACTAAAGGTCAGCAGAGTAATAAAACAGCAATAGATCGCCGTTAAGCCGATATAAGAAAGCGCCGTACAAGTCGAATCGACTTAGATACCTCAATAGAGCTCAACTCGGACTCCAAGTCTCTAAAGCACATAGAATAGTTAGTTGATAGCTACAAGTTGTTGCGCCAAGGTAGTAAAATCTAGATATTAGAATGCTCTGCGTTAAAGCTTAAAATTATAAGTAGAAATTATAATAATAAGCTTACTGGCTACTTTAAGGTCGAGAAGACCCTTAAAATTCTAAGACATAAATATACGTAAGAAAAGATAGCAACGTATATTAAGAACTTTGTTGCTAAATACAATATATACTAACAAACAGCCGTAAAGAGGTATAAGCTATATAGCGAAATAGCAGCGATATTAGTTCCAATTAGTTTCTTTAAGGACCTATTCTTAGACTTTATTATTAAACTACCGATAGTTTTTTTAAAGAACGGGGACATTGTTAATTTAATTTTTGTAGTCGTAGACCGCTTCTCTAAGTTTATAACCTATATTCTAGTTAGTAAAACTATAGATGCTATAGAGCTAGTAAAAGTACTTTACAAATACTAAGCGAAAACGTCGGGATTCTCGAGAAGCCTCTTATCTAACAGAGAATCTATATTTACTAGCTTATATTGAAGTACCTTCTGCTAGTATTTAGCTGTAAAACGAAGGTTGAGCACAGCATTTTACTCTTAAACTGATAGTTAAACCGAGCGCTAGAACTAGAAGCTTGAAAACTACCTACGTATCTATATCTCTTAAAATTAAGATAATTGATATAAGTATCTAGAAGAAGCTACTTTTACGTACAATTTAAAAGTTTATTCATTAACAAAAATTTTGCCAATTGAATGTGCGTTTAGTTACGTTATAGACGTACTAGACGGCACGCCGCCGCTAAATTGGCACCGTACTATAGTTAAGCCGAACAACCTTTCTATCGGTAAGGACATTTTCCGTTAAGGGGAAAGGTAGCTTAGGCCAGAACATTCTATAGTAGTTAAGTATATAAAAGAACGCCTTCTCTGTTAATAAGAAATAAAGTAGCAGCTAGAGAAAGCTTAGCGTCTATAAATAGAATAGTACAACACTAAGTATATACTAAAACACTATACAGTAGGTAACTTAGTACTACTATCGTTAAAAAACCTTAAAATAAAGAGGCTAATAAAGAAGCTCGACGATCGAAGCTTAGGACCATTTAGAATTCTTAAGAAAGTAGGTAAATAAGCTTACTAGCTGGTACTACTAGACTTCTACTGTATTTACTCTATCTTCTATATATCCTTACTAAAGCTATATCGCCGTCGGCCCGGTACGGAACCGTCTAGTCCGGTCGAAGTCGATAGTAGTAAAGAATAGCTTGTTAAGGCGATTCGCTTTAAGATTAAGAATAAAGACTAGTATTAAACTAAGTAGCAGGGGTAGTTAGAGGTAAATAATATAATAAAGCCGCGGGCACATCTTAAAGACTCTAACGCTCTTAAGAATTTAAGAAGCGTAAAGACGCTGAGTCGAGAGGCAAGCGTCTAAGACAAACTAGGTAACGTAGATAAGAAAGAGCTACAAGCCTACGCAATTAGCTTACAATATAACGCTAAAGAGAAGGTAGATTACCTAAAGTATAGTTTAGAGCATAGAATTAGTATAGTATTAAACTCTAAGACTATTTATATATAATTATAAAGCTTAAGCTATAAAAAAGCTAAAATAAAACTTGTATAGGGAGAAAATATAGAGTTATTCCGATAGGCTAAGAAAAACTACTTACATAGATTAAAACCCTAGCCGAACAAAAGATAGAAAACTACGAGAAGACTATTCAAACTAGCACCGAAGTTAGTACGGATCGGCGGTATAATACTACTTAACCTAGCCGCAACCACCGTCGACGCGGTTTTAAATCTAATCAACTAGATTTACTATAGCTAGCTTATAAGAAGCCTTATTTATAGGCGGCTAAGGGTCGTACAACCTTATACTAGAATCGAAGCTCTAACGTAGCGCCTTAATACGCTTAAAATCGTTAGTATCGGCCTACTCGACTGACTTAGTGCCTAGACCGCGCTACCAGGCCTATAGCTAAACATAAAAGGCACAAAGTAGAGTAAGATAGTCGTCGTAGAAAGACTCTTTGTTATTCTAGACGTCCTTGCTAAAGGTTAAGAAGAAGTTAGCGTATATAAGGAGGTTGCAGGTACATTTCTATTAAGCAGAGACCTAGTATACGTTAATATAGAGTTAATTAGTATCTAAAACGGAAGGATATTAGATTTACTATCTTATACTTATCTTTTAACCTTCTAACACTAGTATAGCGAGTATACTTAGTATACTGTCTCTTAGACTACTTATAGGTCTAGTCCTTATAATACTTAAAATCGAAGTTTGCGGAAGAACTACTATATACAGTTATATCGCTAAATAAGGTCTTTATATAACGGCAGCATACTAAGACGTAAGCCTCTAGCTAAGGCTAAATTAACGTAGATACGGCGTAAAAAGCGGGATTCGAGGAGACAGACCGGCAAGACTTTATAGACGACTCGGGCTTATAAGCAGTACCGCGGTAATAAAGAGAATAGACAATCTTATTATCGTTAGAGTTATCTTTACGGACGTAATACTTTCAATAAGCTAAAATACTAATAGTTAGACTAGAACAAAGCAATAAGAGATAGTAGACTTATAAGGAGTTATAAAAGTTAGAAACACGCTATCTAGTTTGAGAGAGTATAGACTAAAAGAAGCCGCAGATAATTTAGAAATTAGTAAAGTAACCTTAGAAGCTTTCTTTTTGCGGGCGTTATAAAAAAGAGCTTTAAGATTAACGGCGGCTTTAGAGTCCTTAATGCTGTAAGTTAAGCAGCGAGTTGGCGCTTTAAAAGAGCTCGCTTTAGCAGTAGGTTTATTAATAAAGTTAAAACCCGACATAGTAGAGATTATAAAGACAAATTAGAGGCTATCTAACATTAAATTAGCTATAAACTTATTACTTAAGAAGAGAAGTAAAGGCGTATTAAAGAAGAGAAGCTTGTAGGCTAAGTAAAAGAGTATAATAATATTAAAGAAAGAAAGAGAAAGTTTAAAAGAGCAAGAGCCTTATTTTATATCTATCGTTAGATACCAATAACAAAGCTTCCGTCTATAGATACTAATATAGAAGTAAAGAAGTCTATTTACGTAGGTTACTACTATCTATAGGGGCAATTAATCGGTAAAAGTGTGTATAAGAGTATATAAAAGAATATAAAATTAGATAAAAATAATATATAACCTTACTACTGAGCTTATAACTTAGGCTCGGGAGCTTTAAATTAAAAGTAAAGCTTAGCACTATAACTTAGTACTGCAGAAAACTAGTACTAAACGACGCGTAGAATAATAGTAAGCAACATTACTCTTTTTCCGACTAAACGTAGATATAAGCTAGTAGGTTTTTAACAAGGTTATTGCTCTGCGTAAGACAATAAATAAAAGGTACGATAGAGATAGTAGATTGTACCCGGATCGAGAGCGATTCTCTTTAAGGAGGAAGGTAGTTGTAATGTATAAACATTTCGATGGCGAATTAGAACGGAATATTGCCTATTTAGGAAGGCTACGATCCTAAGAGAATATCTTTCCTCTAGTAGACGCATTCCTTTCTAGTCTCCTTAATAATTAGCTTGAACACCAGTAGGGCCTATTTGGACCCTTTTTGCTACCTAACTGCTTCCTGCTCTATACCCAGATTACAGTTAAATATTGCTAGTATAGACTTAATCTTAAAAGCTTTCTTAAGCTCTTTAAATACTAATTGTTCTTTCTACGTTTAGAAGAATTCTATCGATTATTTTATCTATTAAGACAGCGGTACTATAATTTAGCTAAAGTTAGATATCTATCGTCTATAATAATTAGTAAAACTAAGAAACTATTGCAATTGTTTTATATTCTTTAGTGTAGGCTAGGTTAGAACAGATTAGATCTTTAAATCTTCTATTTAAAGACTATACTCGATAATCATAAATCTAAGAAATTCGACAGATTGTTGGTAAAACTAGGTTTTCTCGATGTTAATTCGTAAATCGGTACGCGCCAATCTTTTTAATACCTTCTTAATATATTTCTTATGTTCTTCTAGTATACAGCTGTATACTAGAATATTGTTTAGATAAGTAGTTATAAATATATCTAGATAATTACTAAGTATATTGTTAATTAGTTTTTAAAATAATGCTAGTACATTAGTTAGCTTAAAGAATATAACGCAATACTTAAAAAGTCTGTATTTAGTATAGAAGGCCGTTTTCTATTCTTCGCCTTTCTTTATATAGATTAAGTTATAGACTCCTTATAGATTAAACTTAGTAAACTATTGCACGTCGTACAATCGATCTGTTATTTCGTCGATACGTAGTAAAGAGTATTAGTTTTTAATAGTTACTCCGTTTAACTGTCTATAGTCTATATAGAGTCGTAGTTTGCTATTCTTCTTTAATACGAAGAGTATCAAGTATCTGGCTGGTAATATTAACTTCCGGATAAATCCTTTCTTAAGATTTTTATCGAAATAGTCGCGGAGCGCTTAGTTTTCTGCTTCTAATAGAGAGTATATTAGACCGAACGTTGGCGTTTTACCTTCTTATAAAGGTATTGTATAATCTTACAGTTTGTGTTCTAAGAGCGCTGAGTTCGGCTTAGCTTCTTTAAACAGATATCGGAATTAATCGTATTTCTTAGGTATCTTAGTAATTAACTGAATACTCGTTGTCGTATAAAATCGTTGGCGTACAGTTGTCTCTTGTTTATACTTACGTATAGTTAGCTATAGACAAGATACTGCGTTAGACTTCTTTTGTAGGATGTCTAAGTATCGGAGTATAGTAGTACTAACCCGCATAAGTTCTTTATCGCGCTTCTTATCTTTATTACTAAAGATAGCTTATAAAGTATTTGTTCTATAGAACGACTCTTATTTAAAGTGCTTGTACCTAGTAAAGAGAAGTTTTTTAGTTCTTTAATCTACTTTTAAGTTATATTGTTGTAACTAAGGTATACCTAGTACAGCGTAGTGCTAATTAATATCTACAATATTATAAGTAATTTCTTCTTAATAGTCTTCAATAGTTATATCTATTAGTAAAGTTTTATAGTCGACTCTTCCCTCTGCTTCTTAAAATCTAGACAGTATATAAAGTAATTTCTTTTTTTGTGTTTATATTTAGTACTTCTTAACGTAGCGTATTAAAATAAAGTTGTCTGTTACGTCTAAATCGATTATAATTTTAATATTTCTATAGTTTATTGTTGTCTAAGTATATAAGTATGTTCTATAAAAAGCTAAGCTTGTACAGAGCTAGACTCTTAGAGGGTCTAACTGTTAGACGGGCCGGTACTGCTGCTCTTAAAGTAGTCGGTTTAGTCTTTTCTCTGTTAATTATATACGTTCTAAAGTATTCTAAATATCGGAACCTATTGTTAGTTAATTTGCTATAAGAATTCCTATATAAAGTGTTCTAGTACTACCTTTATTATAACGTCTAGTTTATTATTTATAATCCTTGCTTTAATTATACAACTATTACTAGTTAAAACTCGTTATGTTTATAGATTGTATATTGTTAATTAAAGATATTAGTACTAACTACGTAATTTTAGACTTCTAATAAGGTAGTTTACTAGTTATTGTAGGCGTAAGTAAATATATTCTAGAATATTATTAATATCTTTATTAGCGCTTAACTTCTTATTGTAGAAAGCTAACTAACAAAGTCTCTATATTATTTCTTTCTAACGGATTAGGGTTTATTCTTTCTAGTTAGTATTGTCCTTAAGAGAGAATTTTATACTATTAGAATCTATATTTTTGTCTTTAAGTCGTTATCTTATCTATAACATATCGTAGCTGCTATCTTACTTAGCTTCTATAGTCTATTCTTCCTTAAATTTCCCTTAAGTCTCTAAGTAAGGTAACTTAGGTTGTCCTTGGGTAAGGCCTAGTTCTTGTATCGAACCTTGTTTTAAAGATATTAGTTTTCTTAGCTACTATTCTAATCTTAATTTGTCGGATTTTTGGGTCGTACAATCGTTATCGTAGCACGCAGTCTAGAATAGTGTTTTGTGTAGTGCAACGGTATCTCGTACCTGCTGCCTCGAAATAGTACGGTTAATGTTGTTTCAGTCCTATAAATTTTGTTGTTCCTTTGTTTCTTCCTATAACTCAATGTCTGTGTCTCAGTTTTTATGTAAGTTAAATAAGTTCTACTTATTGTGTTTCTCGTTAAAAGAAACCTAGTAAGTGTCTTTCTAGTTACAGAAGGTACTTTAGTAGATGTCCTTCTGCTTCTTAGTTAGTCTAGTAACGTACTTATACTAGTTCTAGACAGTCTTCTGTAAGAGACCTAATTCTTAAAGAAGACAACTCTTGGTTGGGTCTATCTGCTAGCGGTCGGAGAAGGCTGCTAGTAATTCTATTGCCTTATTACAACCGTTGTCCTCTTTTATCTAAGTAGTTATATTAAACTATTGTCGTAGGAGATAGGGTTTCTAAGATCGATTGTTGTATCTGTTTCTGTCGGTACTGTTAAACTGTTGTATCTTAGAACGGTATTCTTTAACTTAATGCTCTAGTTTTCCGCAATATAAGTATAGCTTATTCTTTATTCTATGTTCTCGTTCCTAGTTGTTTAGTTTCCTTTAAGGTTTAGTAAAATTTAACTCTATTAGATTGCCTCAGTCTTATCGGGAGTTTGCTCGATTCTTTGTTCTATAGAACCTGTTAGTAGGGTTACTCTTCTTTTTTATTTGTCTTTTAAAGTTGCTGTCGTTAATCTCCTTCGCTCGTTATATAAAGTTGTCGAGATTATTAAACTTCTCTCTACGAATATAGATTATTTCCTTAATATAATCCTTAAGTTCTTCGTAAAAGGTCTTAATAAGGGGTTTCTTGTTCTATCCTATTTAGTTAGTATACTATATAAATTTAGCGGCGTACCTGCTCGCTGGTTCTGTTTGCTTAAGGTTTCTAAGCTTCTTAATAGCGACGCGTCTAACGTCGGTCTGTCTAAAGATTTTACGAAGCTTCTTCTAAAAGAAGATAAAGCTAGCAAAGAACTTATCGGTATCCTCGCGCCTGCTCTTTATTAGAGTAAACAAGAAATCGTTAAGATAGTACTTAACCTACTTATAAGCATCTCTATCTATATAAGAGGTAGCGAATAGAACTATAGTAGTATTGTTCAGAAACTAGTCTTTATAAGTTTTAAAGTATATAGCTAGGCGTATTAAGAATAAAGTAACTTTAGAACGTTTATCTAAAAAGGTTTTTTTTATTTTAGTATTAACGTTCGATATCTTACTCGTACTAGCTATTCTATTGGCTAACCTATTTATAGCGTTGCGGCTATTAAGTACTAAAGTAGTAGATATAATTAATCTGCTTTCTCTACTTTTGTAGTAAGTCTATTAAAGTATAACGCCGGTCGCTGGGAGAACCGAACTAAGGCTTACTTACCTTATATACTTATCGACCTTAGTAGTAGTTGTCTTATATACTAGAGACTAAAAGATAAGAGAGGCGAGACAAATTATAGAGGGTAAGAAGGGCTTAACTAAAGTAAATAGAAGGTAAAGTATGTTACCTAAATATAGTTAAGGAACTTATATTTAAATATTAAATTAATAGACTAAAGTTTATTCTAAGGTCGGCTATTAGTTTAGCTATATAGTCTAAGGTATATAGGGAAGTTCCTCTATATCCGTTAACTTAATAATATTTATATCGAGTTTATAGGGAATATAGGCTCTTATAGCTGTCTTGTTCGATAATGCCTACGGCGGGTTTATAGGCTTAGTCGGGAATAATGCTGGTAGAGCTGAGATAACTGGCGGTAGTTAATGCTTGGATGTACGCTAGGTCGTCTAGAGCTGGTACCCGTAATATTACTAAAAGAGATATACTATTAAATAAGGGTTATTCTTATATAGTCTTTAATTAAACTTACTTCTTTAGTTAATATTCTTTTTAGAGACTTATAATATAGTAGCTCTATATTAAACTTTAACTTAATCTTTAAATTCTAAGGTTAAATATAAAGATAACTTATCTACTCTATCTTTATTAAATATATTTAAGAACTCTTAAAACTCTTTAGATAGTTTAGTTCTAGAGTTTATTATTTCTTACTCTTTATCTTTATAGGATTTAAAATCTTTAATAGATATAGAGAATACTTCTATATTCTTATACTTTACTAAGTATTAAAAGAGTACTATACTAATAAAGTTAACATCTATAATATTATTAGACCTAGTAGCTTTATAGACTTATATTAGAGCTTACTTCTATTCTTTATATATTTTCTTTTTAAATAATATCTTCTAAGTACCTCTAGTAGCTACTAATACTTCTTATCTTTAATTAATTATACTAATAATAATTAATAAGGTATAGACCTTTAATTAGGGCTTCTTAATAGATAGAGAATACTTAAGTATCTTAATTTTAGAAATCAAGAGTTTTTTTAATATAGAGAAGTTATTAGGTATTCTATTCTTGTTATATAATAGTTTAGTATTAATTTAAGTTAGTAGTAAGTTAAATAGTAATTTAGGTACTATTAACTAATTTTAAACTAGCTCTTATTTATACTTATAATTATTTATATACTTTATTATACCTCTCTTATAGTCTATAAAGACTAAGTAATTCTTTAACTAGTACCTTCTAGTAGCAACTATTATTTATCTAGTTTTATAATATAGAATAGTATTCTTAGAATTTAGTAGTCTTATATCTAGACTAAAATAAGAAGTTCTTTTTTAATAATCTATTCTAGTTAATCTTTAAAGCCTCTAGTAGTTATAAGCTTAGTTAATTCTACTAAATATATCTTAAATTATTAATATATCTTTTTAGTAATATAATAATATATAATAGTAATAATTTAGTAACCTATATCTACTATTACTAAAAATTTAAGTAAAGTTTAGTTTTAATTACTAGCTATTAAGAGCTATATTTAGATAAATAGGTTACTTTATATCTTAAGGTTATTCTTAATGCTAACTAGTTAAAAGAGAAAGGAAGGAAGGTTGTTATACTCTTTAAGTTACTATTGTTACTAAATTTTAGTCTCTCTAACTAGACTTTATAGAGAACTATATATTTCTCTATTTAGATATAAAAGTCTTATCTTAAGAATAATCCTTCTAATAGTACCTCTTCTTTTAATAATTATAGTAGATAGTATCTTTAGAGTTTTATTAGAAAGAGTTTATGTTTATACTTAGAGTTAATTAATATACTACTAGAGTTATAAAGAGTTTAACTATAACTAAGCTACTAATAGCTACTTAAGCTATAGTTATTTATATTTATAGAGAATAGTATAGTTAGATATTACTCTTCTTAGTAGTATTTATTTAAGACTTTAACTTATTATCTATTAAATATTCTAGTTAGTAAATTAGAGTTTCTTAATATAGATAGTAACTATCTTAGATTTTACTAGTAATATTACTTTCTTTAGAGGTATATTAATTTTATTTCTTAGATTATATAGCTAAGTAGACTTATTAATATTTACCTTAATTATATACTTATAGAACTAAGTAAGAAACTTAGAAAGCTCTTTCTATTTTTTAATATAGATTATAATATTTCTCTTTAGTAGTCTCTTTTTAGAATAAATCTCTATATTAATTTTTAAGGGCCTAATAGATATTATTAGATATTATATTATCTACTTAATTTAGGTAGAACTCTATATATTAGGCTATAGTACTGTTAAGCTATAATAAGATATAAGCTATTTTAGCTTTATTTATTAAATATTAGTTAGCGTTAATATATATCTTATTCTTTATATAATATATCTATAACTTAAGTTCTTATATACTTTTACTAGTAAAGATTAATAGATTAGATACTTTTTCTAACTTCTTCTTTCTATTAATCTACTCTAAGGCTAGACTATTATTTTTAGTTTTATATAATTATCTAACCTCTCTAGAGCTAATATTATAGTAATAATTTTAATACTAATTTTCTTACTTAGTTCTCTTAGCTTAAAGCTATTATAGCTTAATTAGATTTTTATTATTTTTAATATAAAAGATAGTCTAGAATACTATAAAGTCTTCTAATTAATATTTAATTAGTTTAATAATAGACTTATTATCTAGATATTATTAAAGCTTTTAATAAAATTATATGTTTAGATTATTATCTTTAGCTAATTACTCTAGTAATAATACTTAGAGTACTATCTTAATTTATTAGGTAATAACTATTAAAGCTTTATACTTAAATAAAATTAATAATACTTTTTACTATAATAGGGTCTATTCTATAAAGTTAGAATATTTTATATCTTCTACTAACTATCTTACTTAGTATCTATTAGTTATATCTTGCTAAAGAATATTTAAATAGTTTAATAAGTTAGTATTATTATTAGATATAATATAACAGTCTTTAGTAAATATTATTACTACTAAGATCTATTATATATATATATATATATAGTTAATAGAGAATGAGAGAGCTTTAGAATAATATTATAGGCTTTATTAAAATAAACTTATTAACTATATAGAGAAATAATAGAATTTTAAAGCTATAAAATAACTATTTAGAAAGCTAAAACTACTATTTAAGTTAGTTAAAACTACTTACTAAGCCTTTATCTTTATCTAGGTAACTAAAAGGTAGCGTTAATAGAAGATAAACTAAAAGATAATTTATAGTAAAGAATAGTCTTTTTAATATAGTAGGTATATTAATAGCTTCTAAATATAGTAAATAGTTAATTTAAGCTAATTTTATAATAGAAATACTATATATTATATAACTTATTTTTTATTATAATAATTATAAAAGAAAGCTCTTAAAAAGAGCTCTATAGTATAGTAGTTTTTTAAAAAAAAATATAATATTATTTAGATACTATAGACTCTATTTTTAAGATATAGTATATAATAGATACTAAGCTTTAAATTATATAATAAAAGATAACTTTAATAGGTCTAACTTTATATGTTTTAAAGTAATTAGTATAGCTATCTATATAGTAAGTTATATAGAAACTTCTTACTCTAACTACTTAATAAATCTACTATTATAATAAAGATCTAAAAATAATCTTAAGTAGCTTATTTACTAAGAATTCTTAATTATATTTAGTTTAGCTGTTATGTACTAGTTTTAGTATAGCTTAATAGACTTAGTATACTTAGTTTAGTATACTAGAGATTTATTTTTCTAGTAAAATACTTATTTAAGTACTAGCTATTATCTAGCTTTAGCTTTATTAATAGCTAGCTACTTTTATTCTAACTATACTAAACTATTAATTCTAGTATATCTAGCTTTCTAGCTATACTAGATCTATTAATTATATATATATAAGTATCTATAAGATCTCTTTTAATTTATAATTATATAATTTACTTTATAGTAGTTTACTAAGTCTATATATAGTAATATATTAGAATAATATACAAAAGATTAGTTATTAGAGCTATTTAATACTATAAAGTATAAGATAAGTATCTATCTCTAAATTTAGCTAGACTTAAACTTTATAACTCTTTAAACTTTTTAGTAGACTTTTAACTTAATAGATACTTTCTAATCTTCTATAGCCTTAAGTAGATTATACTTAATATAAGTATAATTAAAAGATATATATAATTAAGAAGTATATTTTAATATATCTTTTATTATATTTGTCTACTTTATATATTACAATAAGTATAAATTAGTTATATAGAGCTATAAATCTTAAGCCTAGCTAAATTTGGGGGTGACACCTATCTTATACTCTATAGTAGGGTTCCCGTAAGAATAATACGTAGTACAGGACCACAAAAGTATTGCGAAGCCTTCCCTGCGATATTCCCTCTACAGAGCAGTTCGTTATTGTTTCAGTATGTCGGCCATAGGTGAGCCCGGAAGACGTGATCGCGTGCGCGGGAGTATTATCGGCACATTGGTCTGTGACGCTCTAGGTGGCCCAGTCCAGTTCAAGCCTCCTGGTACATTTGATCCAATCGAAGGCTTGCGACCGGTAACACCATTCCAACAGCCAACTGGATCCTGGTCCGATGATGGCAGTCTCACCTTATGTCTAACAACAGCACTAATCCGTAACAATGGAGACTTCAAAGACGACGTCTTTGCTCGTTTGGCATGTGCATGGCACTGGAATGGCTATCTCAGCTCCACTGACTATGCCTGGGACGTCGGAGGGGCCACGAGGAAGAGCCTAGAGATCTGGCGACGCATTCAGAACTCAGGTAGAAGCCAAGATGCCCCAAACTTTGACGCACAGGCCTACAAAGACATCGCCGTGGCGTTGAATCATGAAAAATTTAGTGGCAACGGGAGCCTTATGCGCTGTAAGTTCCGCACGAAATGTTTTTTGGGCGTCTATAAGAACACTGTAGGCTGACGCAGATTTGCAGGCGCCCCAGTTGGACTCATCTACCAGTACGGAGATGCAAGGGGCTCCAGAACTGCGCATCGCAACATGAGAGCCATCGCGCGGCGGCAGAGTGAGATCACGCATCCCTTCAGTGCCTGTGGGGATGCATGTGCCCTGTATGCGTGCTTGGTATCCAGGGCTGCTGCCAGCCCCCTCTCGGGACGGCGAGAAGGCGACGAAAAATCGGAGATGGCGAACCAGATTGCAGAGGAGGACATTAGCGATCGAAACTTACGCGACCGCCTGGCCCAGTATCCATCACGAGCCCACTGGTACAAGAAGGAGGCGTCTGACATGCGCAGCTCGGGCTGGGTGATTGATGTAAGCTACTATATGACAGAAGTTCCGTGATCCACTCAATCAGACACTAATTCAGGCCTGGAGACACTCGAATGCGCATTGTGGGCCTTCTTCACTACAGATACGTTTCAAGCCGGAGCTCTGAGAGCCGTGAATCTTGGTATCTTGAACTCCCTAATAAAGCTGCTTGAAGATCTAACAATGACACAGGCGGTGACTCGGACACTGTCGGTGCTGTCTATGGCGGTCTCGCTGGCGCGTTCTATGGCTACGAAGCTATCCCTCAGGCATGGCGCGAAGGCATTGCAAAGCGCGAGATGGTCGAACGCATTGTAGACGACTTCGCAAAGATCGCGTTTCGGCAGGCTGACTCAGCAGTGGGCGCTCTGGCTTCGCCTTAGGATCTTGATGCATTAGCGGCAGGCTCTGTTACGGCTCAAGCATCGGGATCTTAGCAATGAATTGACGAGTAAGTTGTACGAAACGTGCTTTACGTTTACTAACAGGCGCATGGCGGGCCGCGGAGCGAAGTAATCAGAAAGTTGAAGAGTATAAGCAAGTAACAAACTTGGCGGACAAGCATACAGGCCGGGCTCCTAAAAATCTAAGCCAAAAACTGGATAGATTAAATTAGTTAGAGTCAATCTTAAGAAAATTTAAGCTAATTATGCTAAGAGAAAGCTTAGGTTGTACTTAATTAATTTAATTTAAGCTAGATAATTAGTTAAGCTACCTTAATATAGCAAATTACGCTTAAATATAGTAGAGTTAATAGTAGTAATAATAATAAGATAGGTAATATTATCAAATTTTATAAAGATAGTAGTATCTCTATATACTTTAGCTTTTACTCTTTCTCCTAATATCGTTCTTTTCTTTATATCTATAATATTACTAATATTGTTACTATTACTATACTAAGATATCTTAATTATAGAATCTACTTAGCTAGATACTAGACTCTTCTCTTAATAATAGTAGTACTAATATCTTAATTACTATACTAGACGTACTATATCTATATCTTAATAGTATAAAGTTTATCTACGCTACTACTATTATTAATAAGTCTAAAAGAAAGAGAAAGGCAACTAGAACTAAATTATAGATATAGTATTAGAGTTAGAAGCTTCTATAGATTAATATTGTAAAGGAAATAGAACCCTATTAGTAATATTAGCTCTATATTAATAATAATAAAAAGAAGCTACTAAAAGTAATATTAATAGGCTTCTATAAGTAGTACCTAAGGAACTACTATACTATTCTACTACTAGAAGCTAATAAGGAGCTACCTTTTAATAAAGAGAATAGTACTAATAATATACTATTATTACTACTCTTAGTACTACTTAAGAAGAAGCTAGCTTATTCTAATAAAGCTATCTCTTTTAAGATATTTAATAATATATAGAAGTAGCTTGTTAACTAGATTATTAATTACTACTATACTTTCTCTAAGGTTAAGACGCCTAGTTTCTATTACTTTATGTTGGAAATTAACCAACTAGCTGGTTAGCCGGAACCCTTAGGGGCCCGGAGTATTGAATAGGTCCTACCAGCTATCCCGACCTAGAATAGAACAAGCCTTTTACCTAAAGGATCGGGCCTAGTAGCCCGGACCTAGAACAAAAAGAAGCATTGTACAACCCGTCTTAGACAGCTGGCCCGTAGTCTAAGACAATACAGGATAGACTAAGACTAATAGTTTTAAATAGACGGAATTACTGTCTTATACGGTAAGTTATGGGTTATCTAGCTTCTATCAAAAGAACAGATATCTAGTAAGTTCTGCACGGGCCGCTAGACTTAGATATATAAGCTAAAATCCCTCTAGAGGATTCTAGCTAACAAGACAGACAATATAACAATAGCTTCTCCTTGCTATTAAGTATTATACCTATATTAAGCCTGAGTATTGTACTAGTCTTAAGCTAGTCTCGTCTTTCTACTCTTTGTAGTAGTATTCTTCTTCTTCCCTGCTATCTATTTAACAGGTTATGAGCTCGGGTTAGCACCAATTTCTTTTGAATTTCCTTTTTAGAAAATATTTCCTCTACGACACCTATCGGCACCTTCGGACGATCCTATTACCAATCGACTCTAAATTTTGAGCTTAATTTAACTATTAGAATAGAATTTCTTTTTTTTGGGAATCTCCGACTATATATTCGGCTATAAACTCCTCTTACAAGATCCCTAAACTTAAGGGCTCTACTAATTAGGACATTTAATTGATTCGAATGGAGGCCCTTTTAACTAAAAAGGGCTACAGTAATATTATAATCCCTTTTTCTGGCTATTTAGCTAGAAATATTACTGAAGCTAGCCGCTAGAAACGGTCGACAAGGGTAGCAGCCCTTATTCAACTAACTCTAGAGAACGGTCTCCTTATTCAAACAAAGGGGATTTATAATTCTCTAGAGCTTTAAGATAGCCTAAAAAGGTTATACGAATCGAAAGGTTTTAGTTTCGAGTTTCTAATTTATAAGGAGCTCTTTAGCACTACACTAGGTAAGGTAAAAAACTTTGAGCTTTACCTTGCTAAAATTAGACAATTAACGGACGATTTGGCAACCCGAGGACTAGCACTACCCAACAAGGTGGTAGCTACCTACGTCCTTCACAATCTGACCTCCGAATACGAGCACACGGTAGCTATTATTAGCCAAAGCTATCGGCAAACGACTAGCGATATAAGTCTATAGGACTTATTTAGTTAACTTATAGACAAGTCTCGCCGAATCCGCGGTAGTACCCCAGCAGAAAAGGTTTTTACTGCAATAGACAATAAATTGACGCAAAGGACCGGAGAACAATTAAAACCTCTAAGTAAAAACTAAGAAAAATGCCCCTTTTGTAACAAAAAGGGGCATAAACCGGCAACTTGTTGGAAAAAATATCCAAACCTCCGGCCAAATTCCAACAAAAGCTCCAAAAACACCGATTTTTTAATATTTTCTGTACACAGTTCTAACCTACAAGAAGAACAATGCTTTACAGCATTACTAGACAGAGTTAATCACTCTACTAATTCTTAGATCCTCGATATAGGCTCAACAAGCTATATTTACTCGAATATTAACCTTCTAACGGATATCCGGCCAACTAACCGAATTATTCGTTGGGAAGGAGGAAAGTTAATTCGAGCCTTATAGACAGGCAAAGCAAAACTGTTCTTTAAGAACAAAACAATTGTCCTAAACAAAGTTTTGTTTGTTAAGAAATTCAGAATTAACCTTCTAAGCTTTAACAAGCTTAGAAAGAGGAGAGGTAAGGTAACTCTTAGCTAAAACAAGCTAAAAGTTAATTGAGCCGGACAACTAACTACCGAGGGGCGGTATGTTAACGGCCTAATAGTAATAGAAGCTCAGACTATTAATATAGTTCGATCTCTCTACACTATTTCTTCGAAAACTGACCTTTAGCATCAACGAATAAGATATATAGGCGAAAACGCCTTAAAACAGCTTAAAAAGGTTGCCCTAGAAACAAATCATTCGGACAAATCGAAAGATAATTGCTAAATTTGCTTCGAAGCAAAGGCAACGGCTAAAGTTAGCCGAGAAACTTCGAACGAATCGGCCAATTATTTAGAAAAAGTCTACTTAAATATTTGCGAGCTAATTGTACCGCAAACCCCTTCCAAAGGTCGATTATTTACTAGCTTTATAGACGATAAAACCCGGTATACGACTACCGAGGTACTATAGTCTAAAGATTAGGTTTTCAACGTACTATCTATCTATATTACTCGAGAAGAAACGTAGTTCGAGCATCCTTTTAAAAGACTATACTTAAATAACGCAAAAGAATACCGGGAAGGCCGGGTAAAACAGCTTCTAGAACAAAAAGGAGCTATTCTAACGATATCTGTATCGTATACCCCCCAGTAAAATAGACGAGCCGAACGCTTTAACCGAACAATTATTAGTAAAGTTCGAGCAATACTTTATACCGCCGGACTACCCTAGATATATTGGGGTAAAGCGCTAAAAGCAGCTACCTATATCTATAACAGGACCCCTCATACCAGATTGCCGGGGTTTATTACCCCGTACGAAGCAAAATATAGCAAAAAACCGAATGTCAGTACTATTAAAATCTGGGGCTCAGTTACTTACCTTAAAGAATCTAAACCAAAAAAGCTAGACGCTAGAGCAACTGCCTATATCCTAATAGGCTACAGATCGAACAAATATAAGCTCTTAGACCTCAATAACCGGAAGGTTTACTGAGGAAGAGACGTCTACGTCTAGAAAGAAAAATTTGTTTAAAACCTACAGAGATCTATAGTTAATCGATTAACCAAGAGTATTTCTAAAGAGCCTAAAGAACAACTAGAAGTTGAGTTCAAAAATAAGCTAAATCCAACCGCTGGATTTCAAGATAATAGGGAGGTACGTTTCAATAAAGAAGGAAGTTCTCTATACAAGAAACAATATACCTCCCCTATATCTCAACAACTAGCGGACGAGTCTAAACAAGAACTATACTAATCTAGAGCTCTAGACGAGTCTAACCTTTCTACCGAGTTAGATTATAGAAGTACCGAAGACCCCGGCCGGGCAGACACCGATTGCGCCCAGGAAATAGATTTTATATACAAAAACGCTAATAAAATTTGGTTTGACGAGTTCTACAATAATCTAGAACAATACGTCGAACAGGCCTTAGTCGCAGTTACTAAAGAGCCTACTAATTTAAAAGAAATAAGGGCATCCAAGGATTAGCCTTCTTAGCTAGACGCAATGCAGTCGGAGCTTAAAGAGCTAGCTAACTAAGAAACCTAGATATTAACCGAGCTGCTGCCGGATAGAAAGGCGCTAAAAGGGCGCTGGGTACCGAAGATTAAGTACTCCCTAAAGGGCGAGCCGATTTTTAAAGCCCGCTAGATAGCTAAGGGCTGCTAGCAAAGACCCGGCCTCAATTTTATAGAGACCTTTGCGAATATAGTAAATCTAATTACCTATCGGCTTATACTAGCCTTAGCAGCAGAGAAAGACTAGGAAATAAAGCAATAGGACGTAAAATTAGCTTATTCTAACGCAAAGTTAGACAAAATTGTCTATGTCGAGCAACCAACTAGCCTATCTAATAGAACTAATAAAGTTTGTTAAATAAAGAAGGCCCTTTACGGTCTAAAACAGGCCGGCCGACAGTAAAAAGCCTACCTTCGAGAATTACTAAGGGGAATAGGTTTCGAACCCCTAGTATCCGATCAGTCGGTTTATATTCGAAGAACTAGAAAGCAGGCAATTTTAATCGTCTACGTAGACAATATATTAGCTGTATCCGATTCTACCGAAACAATCTCTAGAATCTATCAGGAACTAAATAAGACTCTTATAGTTAAGAACTTAGGAGACGTTAGTAAGTTTCTAGGAATCAAAATTACCCGAGATCGCCCGGCGAAAACGATTCGCCTAGATTAGTCGACTTATTTAGCTAAAATCTTAACCAAATACTTAAAAAAAAACGGCCGAATGCCCGGGAAAATACCACAACCCGTCGGCTCAAAATTGACACCGAATCCTAACTAAGCTAGCAGTGCCAATATTTCTAATTATTAGCAACAAATTGGGTCGATTTTGTATCTAACAACAAAGACAAGACCCGATATTGCCTTTACAACTAGCCTACTAGCCCGGTATATGTTGAATCCTAGCGAGGAGCACTAGAGAGTTTTAAGTAGCCTTTAGGCTTACTTAGATAAAACTCCTAACCTTAGCCTTTACTACAAATCTCCCTCAATAGACGGTATAACCGGCTATTGTAACGCAGATTGGGGGGGGGACCTCGGCACCAGGAGATCGACTACCGGCTATATCTTTCTACTCAGGAACGGAGCTCTTAGCTAGAATTCGAAGCTATAAAAAACGGTTGCCTTAAGCTCTTATGAGGCCGAATATATAGCTCTTAAAGAAGCTATAAAGAAACAGTCATTTATCCGATTAATTGCTACCGAACTGTCCGGGATTTTCAAAGAAAATTCGATTACTACCGTTTTAGCGGGTACTTTTAAAAAGTCTGCGGATAAAAAGACTCGGCGGGCTCCAACGCACCAGACAAGCATATATTTGCCCGGGCAAGCCGGTCAAATTAAACTAGAGACCTCGGTTTTACCGGTAAAACTGTTACTTACCGACAGCAATTCGGCAAAAGAACTTATAAAAAACCCTACCTTCCAAGCTAAATCTAAGTATATTGATATATAGTATCACTATGTTAGAGAAAACGTTCAGACAGGCCAAACAGAGCTCAAATACGTTTCTACAAAGGAACAATTAGCAGACGGTTTAACAAAACTAATCGACTTAGCTAAAATACTGACGTTTAGAACTTAAATTAGCTTACAATCCGGCTAAAACAACTAGTCGATTAAAGAGGTGTGTTAGAAATTAACTAACTAGCTGGTTAGCCGGAACTATTAGGGGCCCGGAGTATTAAATAGGTCCTACCAGCTGTTCTAGTTTAGAATAGAACAAGCCTTTTATCTAAAGGATCGGGCCTAGTAGCCCGGACTTAGGACAAAAAGAAGCATTGTACGACCCGTTCTAGACAGCTGGCCCGTAGTCTAAGACAATATAGGATAGACTAAGACTAACAGTTTTAGATAGACGGAATTACCGTCTTGTGCAGTAAGTTACAGGTTATCTTGCCTCTATTAAAAGAACAGATATCTAGTAAGTCCTATACAGGCCGCTAGACTTAGATATATAAGCTAGGATCCCTCTAGAGGATTCTAGCTAACAAGATAGACAATATAACAACAGCTTCTCCTTGCTACTAAGTATTGTACCTGTATTAAGCCTGAGTATTGTATTAGTCTTAAGCTGGTCTCGTCTTTCTACTCTTTGTAGTAGTATCCTTCTTCTTCCCTGCCACCTATTTAACACTTTATTAACCTAATACTAGTAGTAGTAGCCTCTTAGATACCTTATAAGGATAATATAGTAAGGTTATATATTATAGAAGAATACTAGTAAAAAAAAGACTAAATTAAGAGTAAGCTAGTAAATATATAGAGCTATACTAATATTACTTTTAATATCTAGAGTAGTAATAAGAAGTATATTACCTTACTAGGCGTTATTAGCTACTTTATTAATAATAAGTAGCGTTTCTAGTATTAAATGCTTAGTATTAAAGAACTTAAGGAGATATATAACTATATTACTATTAGCTAGAAGCTTATAGAGGTTATTAAGAACTATCATATTAGTAAGCGGCTTAGCTACTTTATATCTAATAATAGCTCTAATAATTATAGTATAGTAGACCTAGTATTATACGAGTTAGTACTATACTTATTAGCTAAATAATATAAGTAGTAATATATCTACTATATTATCTATATACTTAACCTTATTACTAATACCTTTCTATATAGTAAAGATATAGAGTCTTAGATAAAGCTTCTTAATATTACTCTATTAGAAGATAGTAGTAGGCTAAATAAGAGTAAAGTACTTAAACTTATATAAAGTTATAGTCTAGTAGATTAGGTTTATTAGATATACTATTAGCTATATAGTTCTAGTATTAGATAAGCTATATTTATTAAGGTTAAAGATAGTTATAAGGGTAGAAAGGTAAGAGAGTTACTAGATAAGTTAAAAGTTTATACTACTCTATCTAACTGACTAGAGATAGATATATAAGCTCAGATAATATACTAATATTATTCTAGATCCTAGCTAACAACGCTATCTAGTAGAATTTAACTTTTATAATAATTAAATTCTTTTTAAAGCTTAAAAGCTAACTAGTATAGTTCCTAGTATAGTAGAAACTACCCTAAAAGAGCTAGACCTCTTCTAATACTAATAGTAATAAAAAGGTTCTATATAATATTATAAAGAATATTTCTACTAAATAAGACTAGTAATAACTAAATAAGATATATAAGAGTTTAGAGCCTTTCTATATCTTTATACTATACTTTAAAAGTAGATAACTAAGCCTATCTAAAAATATAGGCTACCTTTAGTTTATATACTAGTAACTATAGTTCTATAGTAACTATTGTAGGTAATAGATAAATACTCTAGGCTATAATACTATCTATACTATAGTAATAGAGGTAGTATACTAAAGAGCTTAGAATAAGTATAATAAATACTTTGACTATATTAATAAGTCTTTAGCCTACTATATAGCTATTATTATAGATTCTAAGTAGAAGTTAGTCTAGTTTAAGAAAAAGTAGAGAAAGAATAAGAATAGCTATAGTAATAAGATATTAAATATATAGGTAGATAGAGTCTATAGTAATATTAAGGCACTTTAGAAGAAATAATACTATAATTATTCTATTAATACCTATATCTATAACCTCTCCTAGAAGATATAAGAGTAGCTAGGGCTAATAGATAATAGTAGTAATAACTTAGTATTAAGCTTCTTATTAGTATCATAATTAATAGAAGAGAAGGTAAATAATCTAGCTAGAGAGAATAAGATACTAGTAAAGAGCTTTGCTTTTAATTATATAAATATTAACTATAGCTACTTTTAATAGTATAATATTAATAATGTCTACTAAAAGTACTTTACTACCGACCCTAAGAACTATATAATATAGAGCCTAAACCTAGCTATCTTTAAGATATAGAAAGAGTTTTAGTCTAATCTTATCTAATTTATCTATAATATAGTAGCTATACTAGTAACGTTAGTAGAAGTTAAGTATCTATTTAGTAGCTATAGTCTTATCTTATTAGACCTATAAAGCTTACTAAAAGTAGAGGCTCTAGAAGCTATAGAGTATTTATATATATAGAAGAAATAAGAGAGTAATAAAAGTAAAACAAGTAGAACTAGAGTAGGATTAGATAGTACTAAAGGCTTAGAATTATAAAGACTATAGAATAAGAACTATTAGAAGGATTTAGTTAGAAAATTATATACATTACTAAGCTAATATTCTTAACTATTTAATCTAAAATTACTTAAAATTATTTAGTTAGAAAGATAGAGAGCTAACCGAGCTAAGCTTAATTTATAATTATAATACTACCTTCTAGCTATCTATTAACTGTCCTAGATTAATACTCTATAGGTAAAGTTAAAACTTTAAAATATTCTAGAAGAGGTCTATTAGATAGCTTAGTTCTAATTTAGTTAGAATTAGTTGTATGTAAAGTATTTTATTAGTAAAGTTTAATAGAGTCTATTATTAAGACCTAATTTATAGCTAAATTAGTAGTATTATTATAGATATTAAATAAAACTTATATAGTAGAGTCAAGATAGTAGTTACTAAGAAGGGTACTAGTAAAAATAACCTTATTAGTATTAGTAAGAATAGTAAACTTATACTATAAACTATAAAGAATCGTCTAATAGTAGGGCTATTAACTCTAAAGTATATTTTAAGCGTTAAAATTCTAGATAAGAGTAATTAAGCTATAATAGGTCTTAATAACTATATTTAGCTAGATATACTAAGCCTTAGTGCTCTAGATAAAATTTAATAAGTTAATATATTCTAGTAGAACAGTAAAGAAACTAAGTTAAATTAGCTTTCTATTAGGTAGTATCTTTATTAGATAGAAGAATATTAATTAAAAGGCGTATTTAGAGATATTTAGGCTCTGATTAGCTTAGTTAGTAGTATTATAGTAGGATAGAATATAGAGGTAGAGTATAATATTAAGAAAAGGGATTAGAGTTATAAACTAGGTTTAAAGAGCTTTAGTTAAGATTAGTAGATTAGTAGAGAAGGGTAGTACTAGAATATTAAGTTATTAAATAAAGTTACTAAATAGAGTTAGAATTATTAGACTTAGATTAATTGTTAGACTAATATTTACTTTCTAAATTATTATCTAAGATAGAAATAACGATAGTAGTATTATCTTTATCTTAGTTACTACCTTATATCTCTAGCTATATAATATTCTTATAGAGTATTAGTAGGATAGTTTACTCTCTAGTATAGATAATATTATTAGTAATCTTTATAATATCTCTTTATACTAATCTAGCTAAAATTTACTTAGATAGTACTTATAAAAATATTAAATAATCTTAAGAGCGTTATAGAAGCTATTTAAGTTATACTAGTCTTAGTTATTAGGGTAGCTATTCTACTTAGCTTAGATTTTAAGTACTCTCTAGCTAGATTTTATATTAAGAATATTATTAAGTATCTACTTCTCTTTATTATTAATAATAACTAATAGAAGTCCTAATAGAGCTTATCAAGATAGAGAATTCTAAAGAGTCTTATATAGAAAAGAGGTATAAAAGATAGAATAGATCTTTATACTAGTAAAAAGATTAAGTTAGTAGAAGACTGTATAGAATTTTATAATCTAATAGAGTTCTATCTACTTATAGTTAAGTTTCTTACTTAGCTACTTTATCTTAATGTTCTTAGTATTTAGATTAATTTATTTACCTAGCTTTAGAGTATTTAGAACTTAGTACTTATTAGTCTACTCTATTATTTACTATATAGTATACTCTAGATTTTCTATTACTAGAGACTATATAGTATATATTTAATTAGTAATATACTAGATATACTTAATAGTAAGTTTCTTTTATATAAAGGCGTTTTTAGCTAGAGAAGTAAGGCTCTTAAAAGCTTATTTAAGAGGGATAATCTTAGACTAATTTAAAGAGACTAAATCTAGAGAACTTAAAGTATAAACTATTAATAATAAACTCTATAGTTAGGAGTAGCTTAGTCTAGTTATTCTATATATAGTTAATATAGTTATATAGATACTTTTTTAGTTTCTTATTTATATTTTTAGACTATCTATTAGTCTATAGATAGAAGACTATAGATATTTAAATATTAATATTAAGTATTTAAAGAATATTTTACTAAACAAGAAGGGTCTGAGGTTTTAGTTAGAAATAATACTATCTAGAAGATTATATTTACTCTAGATATATTTATAAAGAAGCTAGATAATTTTCTTAGTTATAGTCTTACCTTTATCTATATAATAAGAAACTAGAGTATACTCTTTATTAAAGTAATCTACTACTGTTATAGTTATATTATATTTCTGATTACTTAATAAAGAAAGGTCTATTATAAAGTTTATAGCTAGATATAGGCTAGGCTAGTAGATTTTTTAGTCTATTATTAGTAGAGAATAATACAGATCTTTATAATCTAAATGTCTATTAAATTAGTCTAATAGATGTTTTCTAGAAAGGATATATTAAGTATAATAGTTATAACTTCTATATTATATAGATTATTTAACGTAATAGTAATAATACCTAGATTATATAGATTATTTAACGTAATAGTAATAATATCTAGATTATTAATAATCTCTTTTAAGAGCTTATCTTTTAGTAGAAGAGTTTAATTAAGATTAGAGGTTCTATTTTATCTAAGTACTTATATTTTTATTTTATTAGTAGACTAGTATATTAGCTTTTTTATTACTTATATTAGAATAATAGATAATCTTAAAGTTAAATTAAGAGAGTATCTTTATCTACCAGGCCTAATAGTAGGTAAGAAGCTTAGTAGTTATAAAGTACTTAAAAGCTTTATAATTAGTAAGTACTTTAATTAGATAGCTCTTTAGAACGCTAAATAGTTTAAAGCGCTACTCTTTAAAATAATAGATAATAGCTAGAAGCTCTTTATTATAAATAGTATAGTTTTACTTAGTATTATTAAGAGTCTTTAAGAAAAATACTACTAACTAAGGATTACTATTATTATCTAGTTAGAAAATAACCTCTATAGTAGTACTATCTAAAGAGTTAGCTTCTAAGAATATCTTTTTATTTATCTTAAAGTACTTTATAACTAGCTCTTTAGTAATAAGCTACTTTACCTTCTTAAAGGTCTAAATATAATTCTTATTCTATATCTTAGTAGCCTTTTTACTAAGTAGTTTATATAATATCTAGAGAATCTTACTATATTTCTTAATATACTACTATTAAAAATTAAGAAACTCTAAAATTACCAAATTACCTAGATATCTCTAGGTACTAAATAGAGCTACTTAAGAATAGCTTAAATCTTTTTAAAGTCTATATAGATTCTTTTAGTAATAATAATTATTTCTAGACATTGAATTCCTTTCTTATAAAACTTACTCTTAGTTAGATTAATAGTAAGTTCTATAGCTTATAGATAAGTAAAAACCTTATTAATATATATATAGTATTCTTTTTTAAAGGTACTATAAATAATAATATTATTAAGATAAATTAATATAAACTAGTTAAGTATATTAATAAAGTAATTATTTATAAACTACTATTATATAGCTAGAGTATTTAATAACTTAAAAGGTATTACTTTATACTTATAGTTATCTATTTATATTATAAAGGTTATTAGATTCTTATCTTCTAGAGTTACTATATAGAGGTAATAGAAGATCTAATAAATGTTAATCTTAGAGAACTACTAAGCTTTAGTTATTTAAGAGAGAGTCTTCTTAATTAATAAAAGAGAGTAATAGTTATAATTAACTAGCTAGTTAAGACTCTAATAGTCTATATATAGATATAGGCCCTTCTCTAGTTTATAAATAAAGAGAATAGAAGAGGTATACTAAACGAAGCTAGATTTAATCTATTTTTAACTATAGAACGTTTAGATATAGTCTTTAGCTAAATTAGCTTTTTTATTAGATATTCAATAAAAAGACTTAACTTAGAGTAGAACTATATCTTTTCTTAGCTTTAATATAGCGTCTTATAGTTAGTAGAGTAAAAGCTTATTTAATTAGTCTTTTTTAAAGATATTAGTAAATTTAGTAAATTTAGATAGAAGAATTATAGCTAGATTAAGCTTAACTATTATCTATTTTTATTAATAGCTCTCTATATCTTTTATTAATAACTAGAAAACCTTAGTACTCTTCTAGTAGGTAGTAGTTTTAAATATAGTAGTATTAATAGTAAATATTAAGGTATCTATTAGCTTCTTTAGTAGAAATATTATAGAGGCTTTTAGCTAGATAGTAGGTACTACTATTAGAGTAGTCAGAGTATTAGATATAGTAGAGAGAGTATTAGTATAAGAAAGAATAGTAATTCTTATTAAGTTTTCTACTTAGTTTAGAGTTAAGTTAATTATTCTAGCTAATAATTCTTCAGATAGTTCTAGTTTAATAGTCTATAGATATATAGGTAGATTTAACTTATAATTATAGCTAGTAAACTTAATAGTTAAGAAGACAAAATTAAGCTTTACTCTATAAGTTTAACTCTAGTAGCGGCTTAAAATTACTATAATACTTAGTAGGTTAGCTATATAGAACTATATCTTAGAAATATAGTAGCTATTAATAATTATTAGAATAAATAGGGTTTAACTAATAATTTTACTAGATTAACTATTTTAGCCAATAAAACGTTTTAAAGTTAAAAGTTAATATAGAGAGATATCTAGATTATAGTATATCTTATCTATAATAGTAGAGTCTATAATAGTAGAGTCTATAATAGTAGAGAAGGTAAAACTAGAGTTAAGTATAACTTAGTAGAAGAGAGAAAGTCTACTAGATAGTATTATAACTTATATACTTAGTAAAATAGGCTTATTAGAACTATCTTCAAGAATTTACTTAATAAAGAATATATTAATTATCTTAGACTCTTTATTAATAGACCTAAAAGTAAAGATAGTTATAAATATTTCTTATTCTAATTGAATTTTTCTAGTAATTAGAATACCTTATTAAAGAGACTATTTTTAAAATTTTTCTTAGTATTAGAATAGTTATAGAATAAATATCTCTTCTATTAATACTTAAAGTATATTAGTCTACTAAGATTCTAGGTACTAAAGCTAATAGTTATATATAAGCTAAGTAAAGAATAATTAATAGAAAAGATAATAACTAATAAGGTTAAGGCCTTAGCTAAAGTAGTTAACTATCTAGCTAAATAGTAAGTTCTACTAGTAGTTTAAGGATAGTTATAAAGATTGAAGGTATATTTAGTATTCTACTCTATATTTTTAGTAATAAACTTAAGCTACTTAATAAAGTAGCTAACTAAGGCTAGATTAAAGCTAGTAACCTCTACTTTTAGCTTATTAGAGATCTTTAACTAAAGATCTTAATATTAGTAGCTAATAGAGATCTAGATAGCCTAGATAAGATACTAAATTTTTATAATGAACTTAGAAAATAGAGTGTTATACTAGTAAAGGTTATTATACTAGATCTTAGTAGTAATAGCTTTAAAACTATTAGTATAGATATTATTAAGAAGCTTAAAGAGTAATCTAATAGTAATAGTAGAGTTATTATTAGTAGTATACTTAAAGATATAGAATACTAGGTTATTTTTAAGACTAAAGAGAATATAAGCCTTATACTTATATTTAATAACCTATGTATTACTATAAATCTATAAATTTATCTATATTATATACTTTTAGATATTATATTAGATACTAGACCTCTCTTTAAAGATCTAAGGGTCTAGTAGGTAGTAGAAGTACTAGATTATAATAGAGAATATAATAGAAGGTAATAAACTAGCGCTTAAGTAGAACTAATCCTATAAATTAGAAAGTTCTTTTAGCTTATCTTTTAACTTAGAGGCGCTATTACTTCTAGTATCTGTTAGATTAAAAACCTCTATCTAGATAATATCTAATTAATTAGTAAGGTTCTTAATAGTATTTCTGTAAGCCTAGTTAGACTTATTCTAATTAGTTTATATCTACTTAAAGTTTATTTTAAAAGTTTTAAACTAGTCTTAAAGGGTAATATAAATATTAAGCTTAGTATTCTACTTAGTATATTCTCTAGCTAGTATAAGAATAGTAGTTCTAAAAGAAGAAGAATTTTAATTAATTAAGATAACAATCTATTTTTTATTTTTAGTATATTAAACTTTATTAACTAGTCTAGTAATAGACTTCTTAGTTAAGATAATTAAACTCTAGTAGAGCTAGACTAGTAGTAGGAATATAGATAAATTCTTAGCTATAGTAGTAAACTACTTCTTCTTCTTAGTATAGAAGATAGAGTAATTAGTAATATTAGATATTATAATAAGATATTCTAGTAGATAATATAGTCTCTAGTATTAAGATAGAGGTTAATAGATATAGTAGCTTTTAAGTAGAGATAGAATAAGATATTAACTTACTAATAAATTAAGATATTATTTTTAAGTTCTAATAAAGAAATAGATAATTTTACTAGTAGTTCTTAGATAAGCTATTAAGTATAACTTAAACTAAGAGAAAAGAGAGTCTTTACAATAATAAAATAAGTAGAACTAGAGTAGAATTAGATAGTACTAAAGGCTTAGAATTATAAAGACTATAGAATAAGAACTATTAGAAGGATTTAGTTAAAAGTTTATATATATTACTAAGCTAATATTCTTAACTATCTAATCTAAAAATATTTAAAATTATCTAGTTAGAAAGGTAGAGAGCCAACTAGACTAAGCTTAATTTGATAACTAGTAGCTAAAACCTATATAGATTAATTGAGATAATACTACTAGTAGTAACCTAATATAAGAAAGAATAGAAAATAGAAGAACTAGGCGGTAATAGTAGTAGTAAGGTAAGATTATAATAAATTTACTACTTTTATCTTTCTAATTAATCTTAAGTTAGCTTAATTAGCTTAAATTAAGTATCTCTAAGCTAATCTAGGTAAGTATACCTTAATCTAAGCTACTAATTAATTGAGCTGTCTGATCTTTAGCTTAGATTATTAGGAGCCCTATATATAGGTAAAGTTGATAAGAAATCACTAAGACCTAACTAGAAACTTATAGAGCGACCTTATATATAGATAACTTTAACTATATAGTAGCCTATATAATAAATGTTTACTATTAATATAGGTAATAGAGCTATAATACGTTAAGTCTTACTTTAAGATCTAAAACTATAACTACTATAGCTTAGTATAGTATATTTATCTAGTTTTTAATTAGTACTAGAGTTAAAACTTAAATTAAATAAGATTAAAATTAGATTCTAGATAAATTTCTAAATAGTAAATATAGATTATTTACTATATATATAATATAAGAAGAAGATTACTTAGTATATATCTAATATACTAAGGTATAAGTAGTATTTTAGTATTTTATATAATTTATATATATATCTAGCTAGAAAGGTAGCTGAGAAGCTTTAGTAGTCTTAGTCTACTAAGCCTTAGTCTTAGCTATATCCTATAATATTATATCTAGCTACTTTATAATAAACTATAGCCTTATAGTTATCTAGTATTTATCTAGGCTCTAACTAATTAAAAGGTATTTTACTATATCTTCTACTAAGGTTAGAGAATTAATACTTAAGTAATAGTAGTAGCTATAGGGTATTAGTATATAGATAGTTATTTTAGTATTATACTCTCTATCTTCTACTTACTCTATATTTCTCTAGTTAGGCTTAGCCTAGTCTTTATTCTTCTTAATCTTCTTATTATTAGACTCTAGCTCTATACATAGATCTTTATTGTCTTTAATCTTCTTATTATTATTACTAGCCGCTATAGAATTAATATTAGTATCTACTATATTATCTTTAGATTTAGTATTATCTTTATTAGTATTAGTAGGATCCTCTTTTACTTTATATCTACTCTTAGTCTTATCTATATAAAATAGATTCTTAAAAGAGCTATTAGAGAAGATCTTATTACTATTAGAATTAGCTAAAAACTTTACCTTGGTCTTTAGTTCTAGACTTAGTAATAGCTATCTTTATACTTTAGATTCTACTAATAGTAATATTATATTAGTCTTATCTTTACTAGACTTATTAGGCTTATTAATAGTTTTCTTCTAGACCTATAGGATTAGTAATACTTATAGAGATATTAGTACTATAATCTACTTTATAGTTTTATACTAGAGTACTATTAATAATATAGTAATTTTATTCTTAGCTCGAGATATAGCCTTCTTAGATTAATTTTTAATAGTAGAGATATTATATATAGTTTCAATCTTCTATATAATAATTTAAGTCTAGAATTAAACTAGACTTAAGAAGATATAATTAGCTAGTTTAGTTTCCTACTATTATAGTTTTTATAGCTTCTACTTAAGAAGCTATTAGACTTAGTTTTAAGCTACTATAATAAGAGCTTATGCTTATAAATAGTATTACGATCTTACTATATTGGGCTAGTACAAGGCTGAGCGCAGCCAGCCTCATTAAAGCATTATACAGCATACCCGACGACTCTAACATAGCGACGTCGGCAACGTCGCTATATCGCAATAGAATCCCAACCGCGCGACAAAGAAAGTGTTGGGACCGTCGGACACAGAGGAACATACCTATATACCTTAGACTATATAGCTAGACTGATGACCGACCTTAGAATAGACTTTAGTCTGTTAACTTAATATCTAAATACGAGTTTCTTAACTATATTTAGGTAACGTACTTTACCTTCTGTCTACTTTAGTTAAGCCCCTCTCACTCTTAGTAATCTGTCTCGCCTCTCCTGCCTTTTAGTCTCTAGCACACGAGACACCTACTACTAAGGTCAACAAGCACACAAGGCAAGTGAGCCTTAGTTCGGTCCTCTCAGCGACCGGCGTTATACTTTAACAGACTCGCTACGAAAGTAGAGAAAGCAGATTAATTATGTCTACTACTTCGATACCCAACAGCTGCGACGCTACGGACAGGCTGGCCAGCAAAATGGCCGCTACAGGTAAGATATCGGACGTTAACACTAAGATGAGTAAAAGCTTCTCTAATAAATGTTCTGAACTCACTTTATTTCTAATACGCTTGGCCGTATATTTTAAGACTTATAAGAATTAGTTCCCGAACGACAGCACTATAGTTTTGTTTGCAGCATTCTATATAGATAGTAAGGCATACAAATAGTTTAACTTCTATCTTAAAGACTATCTTTACAAAGCACCTAACAAACGATAAGAAGAGACTAACGAGCTCTTCTCTAGCTTTGCTGCGTTTTAGCAAAAGCTCCGATAGATGTACGGGGATACAGATTCTAAATGTACTGCGGTACGCAAACTTAAGATACTCCGTTAGATAGAACCAGCTAGCCGATACGCCGCTAAGTTTCTGTAGTATGCTAACTAAACTAAATAAGATAAAGGACCCCTGATCGACGCCTTTTATAAAGGCTTAAAGGACTATATCAAGAAAATTATCTATATTCGTAGAGAAAAGTTTACCGAACTAGAGAAGTTTATAGAACGAGCCAAGAAAATCGATGACAGCAACTTCGAACGACAGTTAGAAAAGAAAGAAGCTAACTCAGGCAAGTTCGTCTAAATTTAGAGTAAGCACAATTTACGACAAGACCGGGGTAATTTAATAGAATTAAATTTTACGAAGCCCCGTAGTAAACTAAACAACTAGGAACGAGAACACAGAATAAAGAACAAGCTATGCTTGTATTGCGGAAAACCAGGGCATTAAGTCAAAGAATGCCGTTCTAAGAAACAACAGTTCAACAGTACTAGTAGAAACGGGTACAACGATCGACTCTAGAAACCCCGTTTCCTACGACAACATTTTAATATAACTACCTAGACACAGGAGGACACCCACCAGGTTACTTTCAACGAAAAACACAACAAATAGAATTTATTTGACTTACACAAGAACTGGGATACGAACGTTGAGTTATAGGAAGAAACAAAGGAACGATAAATGAAACAGGACTGAAACAACATTAACCGCACTATTCCGAGACAGTAGATATAAGATACCTCTACACCACACGAAACACTATTTTAGACTATATGCTACGATAACGATTGTACGACCTACAAATCTAACAAATTGGGATCAGAATAGTAGCCAAAGAAACCGATACCTCCGAAACAAGGTTTGATACAAAAACTAGGCCTTACCCGAGGACGGTCTAGGTCGCCTTACTCAGAAACCTAAGGGGAATCTAAGGAAGAATAGACCATAGAGGCTAAGCAAGATAGCAGCTACGATGCGTTATAGGTAAGACAACGACTCAAAGACAAAAATATAGATTCTAATGGTACAGAATCCTTACTCGAGAACGACACTAATCAGAAAGAGCAAACCTCAATCCGTTAGGAAGGAATAATATAGAGACTTTATTAGATGACCTTCTATAATAGAAAGTTAAGCGCTAATAGAGAAATTAACAATATTCTGGAATATATTTACTTACGCCTACAACGACCAGTAGACCACCTTATTAGAGGTCTAGAATTACGCAGCCAGTACTAATATCTTCGATTAACAATATACAATCTATAGACACAACAGGTTTTAACTAGCGATAGTTATATAATTAAAGCAGAGATCGTAAACAATAAACTAGACGTTATAATAAGAGTAGTACTAAAACACCCTACACAGGAATTCTTATAGTAAATTAACCGACAATAGGTTCCGGTACCTAGACTACTTTAGAACGTATATAATCAACAGAGAAAAGACCAGACCGACTGCTTCAAGAACAGTAGTACCGGCCCGTCTAACGGTTAGACCCTCTAAGAGTCTAGCTCTATGCGAGCTCGGCTTCCTACAGAACATATCTACACACTCGGGCAACAATAAACTATAGAAACATTAAAATTATAATCGATTTAGGCGCAACAGGCAACTTTATCTTAATACACTGCGTTAAGGAGTGCTAGATATAAACACAAAAGAAGAAATTACCCTACGCACTGTCCAGATTTCAAGGGGCAGAGGGAAGAGTCGACTACAAGACTTTGCCAATAGATATAATAATTGAGGACTATTAGAAAGAAATTACTTATAATATTATAAATATTAACTAGTACCACGCTATACTAAATATACTTTAGTTGCAACAATATAACCCTAAAGTAGATTAGAGAACTAAGAAACTCCTCTTTACTAGGTACAAGTACTCTAAACAAGAGTCGTTCTATAGAATAAATACCCTATAAGCTATTTTTAGTAGTAAAGATAAGGAGCGCGATAAAGAACTTATGCGGGTTAGCACTACTATACTCCGACATTCAGATATCCTACAAGAGGAGTTTAACGTAGTATCTCGTCTATAGCTAACTATACGTAAGTATAAACAAGAGACAACTATACGCCAACGATTCTATACAATAACAAGTACTTAGTTAATTACTAAGATACCTAAGGAATACGATTAATTCCGACATCTGTTTAAAGAAGCTGAGCCAAACTTAGCTCTCCTAGAACATAAACCGTAGGATTACACAATACCTTTATAAGAAGGCAAAACGCCAATATTCGGTTCAATATACTCCCTATTAGAAGCAGAAAATTAAGCGCTCCGCGACTATCTTAACGAAAATCTTAGGAAAGGATTTATCTAGAAATTAATATTACTAGCCGGATACCCGATACTCTTTGTATCAAAGAAGAATAGTAAACTACGACTCTACGTAAATTATAGACAATTAAACGGGGTAACTATTAAGAACCAATACCCTCTACCACGTATCGACGAAATAACAGACCGATTGTATAACGTACAATAGTTCACTAAGTTTAACCTACAGGGAGCTTACAACCTGATCTATATATAGAAAGGCGAAGAGTAAAAAACAGCCTTCCGCACTAGATACAGACTTTTTAAGTATTGCGTTATGCCCTTTAGACTAATAAACGTACCAGCATCATTTTAGAAACTAATTAACAACATACTTAGCGATTATCTAAACATATTTACGACTGCTTATCTAGACGATATCCTAGTATACAGCCGTATACTAGAAGAACATAAAAAATATATTAAGAAGGTATTAGAAAGATTAGCGCGTACCGATTTATAAATCGATATTAAGAAAACCCAGTTTTACCAACAATCCGTCGAATTTCTTAGATTTATAATTACCGAGCACGGTCTCTAAATAAAAGATTTAAAGATCTAATCCGTTCTAACCTGGCTTACACCAAAGAATATAAAACAACTACAATAGTTTCTTAGTTTTGCTAATTACTATAGGCAATGAATATCCAACTTTAGTCGAATTATAGTACCGCTGTCTTAACAGACAAAACAATCGATAGGATTCTTCTGGACGTAAAAAGAACAATCAGCATTTAAAGAGTTTAAGGAAGCTTTTAAGATCGGGCCTGTACTAGCGATATTTAACCTCAATCTACCGATTATTATAGAAATAGATGCGTTAGACTATACAATTGAAGCATGTATAAGTTAAAACAACAAGGAAGGGAAGCTTAGACCAGTAGCTTTCTACTCAAAAAAAATGTTATCCACAGAACAGAACTATAATATTTACAATAAAGAGCTTTTAGCTATTATAGCAGCATTCGAAATATAGCGAGCTTACCTAGAAGAAGCAAACTATACAATTATAGTATATATAGACTATAAGAACCTAACTTACTTTACGACAACAAAGAAACTTAACTGTAAATAAGTTAGATAGTTAGAAACTATAGCTCTATACAACTTTATTATTACCTACAAGAAAGGTTCCGAGAACGACAGGACTGACGCTCTAAGCCGACGACTAGATTACCTTAATAACAAGGAACACGTCGAGCACGCAATATTCCGAGAACAGAATAATAAGATTAGATACAATTAATTGGCTATAACAACCGAGTTTGTTATTAAACCAGACAACCGAATTACAAACATTCTAAACGACCCTGAGACCTACTAGGAAAACGAGAAACGGAACCTAGAATTAACCAAGAACGACAGAGGCTATTACGAATTTCAAGGCAAAATTTACGTTCTAAGGAATCTAATCCGAAACATTATTAGTAACTTCTATAATAACTCAACTAAAGGACACAAAGGTATCGACAATACTATAGAGAAGATTACAAGAACCTATTACATCTCGAGAATCTAACACCATATCGAGAATTATATCCGAGAATGCGATATATGCGCAAGAACTAAACACCCGAGACATTCACTATACGGTGAACTACAACCACTAGAAATACCCGAGAGGCTATGACATACGGTATTACTAGACTTTATAACCAAACTCCCGATATCCGAGGATCTACTTATAGAAGTAGCCTACGACGCTATCCTCGTTATATGCGACAAACTAACAAAGTACGCATACTTCGTACCTTACAGGGAAGCTAGCAACTCAGAGCAACTAGCGTATACCTTCCTACAGATTATCTTAGCCAACTATAGTCAACCGCAAAAAATCGTCTTAGACAAAGACCAGAAATTCGTCTTACGATTCTAGACATCTTTAATGCAACAACTAGAGACTAAGCAGAAAATATCGATATCGTTTTACCCGCAAACAGACAGACAAACAGAACAAACAAATTAAACGCTAGAGCAGTATCTCCGGGCGTACATTAACTACCAGCAGAACGACTAGGTATAGTTGCTATTAGTAGCGCAAGCAGCGCACAACGACACAAAAAACGATACAACTAAGACAACCCCGTTCTACGCCTTGTATAGCTATTACCCTCTTTAAAGAAGACAACTGCACAATACAACCAAAAACGAGACAGCTACACAAATAGCTACAAGCATAAAAACCCTGCACCAGCAGTTAAAGTCCGACAGCGAGTTTATTAACGAACAAATAAGACAATAGTATAATAAATTAAAAACTATCCTAAATATAAGCATAAAAGAGGGGGGAAGAGCTTACTTGCTTATAAGAAACTTAAAACCTATCAGACTAAGTAAGAAACTTAACTATACTAAGACAAGACCGTTTAAAATTTTATAGCAATTAGAACCTATAACATTTAAACTAGAACTCCTAAAGATAATAAGAATATATCCTGTATTTTATATAGCGCTGTTAAAACTAGCCTACTCCTAAGAAGCAGAACAACCTAACCTAGAAATTCTTTTTAATAATTAAGAACCTGAGTATAAGGTTAAAACGATCCGAGCTTATAGACAACATCGAGGCAAACGATAGTATCTTATAAAGTAGAGAGGATATCTTAAACATAAAAATTAATGGAAACCGAAACAAAACCTAACTAACTATAAAGACACTATTCGACGATATTGGAATTAGAATATTAATTGGTTGTAATAGCACTAACACCCTAATTTACTATCTAGTGTGCCTTACCGGCACTTAGGTTGTTTACAAACGAACCAGCCCACCACGTTAGTAGCCTACCACCTAACTCCGAGAACAGATCGTTACGAAAATCTATACTTAGGCTACTCGGCACATCTACGATATTACCACTAAACATAGCCGCTAGCTATTCTTCTTTAAACAATGTATTATTCTAATTTATTTTGTTCTGCGCCTGGGCGCGCAACCTTTCGAGCTCCTTCTTCGAATCTATAACCGTCGCTTTAATAGCTTCGCGCTGCCTTTTCGCCGCGCGAACGACTTCCTTTTCTTCCGCTAAACGCTTGCGCTGCCCCTAGAGAGCATCCGACACCCGCAAGTACTAAGAACGGATACTCTAAGCTAAAATAAGTTAGACTCTTATCAAAAACAGACGTAGGATAGAGACTAACTATCCTTTAACGACGGGCGAACGTCGTACGACTTCTTATTACGAGTATACACAAAACACAATGCCTTCCCGGACTTTAGAACACACTTCTTACCTAGATAAGTACAGCGGAAACACGGAGGCATCTCTTAACTATAAACTTTAGCGAGAACGGTATTAATCTTGAGCGCTTAATTAGCGTTAGAGACTTTCTTAACTTTAGGTATAATAACTTACAAAACTAGATCTACTACAGGAGAGCAACGAGGTTTTAATGTCTCTAGGGCCGTTAGAGACGACTAGCCTTAAAGAGGGGACCTTATATTACGATCTTACTATATTAGGCTAGTACAAGACTGAGCGTAGCTAGCCTCATTAGAGTATTATATAGTATACCCGATAACTCCGATATAGCGATATCGGCAACGTCGCTATATTGCAATAGAATTTCGACCGCGCGACAAAGAAAGTGTTAGGACCGTCGGACACAGAGGAACATATTTATATACCTTAGACTATATAGCTAGACTAATAACCGACCTTAGGATAGACTTTAGTCTATTAACTTAATATCTAAATATAAGTTCCTTAACTATATTCAGATAACGTACTTTATCTTCTGTCTACTTTAGTTAAGCCTCTCTTACCCTTAGTAATCTATCTCGCCTCTCCTACCTTTTAGTCTCTAGCACACAAGACACCTACCATTAAGGTCGATAAGCACACAAGGTAAGTAAGCCTTAGTTCGGTTCTCTTAGCGACCGGCGTTACAAATAGCCTTAGGGGGTCTAGTATTAGGTAACTATAGTCTATAAGAATTTTCTATTACTAATTAGTCTCTAGAGATCTAAGGTTAGAATTTTTATACTAGCTATAGTAATATAGGCTTTTAGTTCTTTTACTCTTATCTATAATTAAAGATAGTTTTTATCTTTACTAGTTATCTTAAGAGCGGTAGTATAGTATAATACTTTCTTAGTATCTACTTTAGTTAGATAGTACTTAATAGTAGTAGTCCTATCTACTTTAGTAATTAATATCTAGGCTATAGTCTTATATATAAGGATAGAGAATTAGGCCTTATAGTATTTAATTATTAATATTATAATCTTTAGTATCTTACCTTTAATACTTATACTAGTAATCTTAATAATAGTATTCTCTAGTATTATATCTATTAGTTTACTATAGATATTAGTAGTCTTATTTTCTAAGGGCTAGTATCTAAAATAATACTTAATAGCCTTACTAACCTTATTCTAGCTCTATAACCTTTATATATAGTTTTTAATAGTATCTTTAGGTATAGTACTCTAGTATATATAGTTTTTAATTATATCTTTAGTTATAGAAGCTTAGTTCTTAGAGTTACTACTAGTCTTAGGCTATATACTTAGCTCTTAACTCTTATAGTTAGGTTACCTTACCTATAGTATATTAGTAAAGTAGGCTATAAGATCTTTCTAATTAGTAGTATTAAAGGTATTAAGTATAACCTACTTAGTACTAAAGATAAGGTTCTACTTATATTAATATTCTTTCTACTAAAACTTAAATTATTACTAGAGTTATACTATCTCTACTTTTAAGACTTCTGAGCCTATCTACTTACTAATAGTTACTATAACTATAGTATTTATCTTATTAGCTTTTATATTAATTCTCTTACTGAAGATTAGATCTCTAGACTATAGATCTCTAGACTATAGATCTCTAGACTATAGATCTCTAGTATTAGAGGTCTTAAGCTTTTCTTTATAGTTAGTAGTATTCTTCTTTACTATAGACTAGTACTTAGTAAAGATAGCTTAGATCTACTTTATCTAATTTAGATAGCCTATAAAGTTATCTTTAGATACTAGCTTCTATATAGGTCTTAACTCTTATACTATTATTTTAAACTTTATTAGTAGCTATAACTACTTAAGTTCTATATCATAGTTTTCTAGCTTAGCTTTTCTAGTATTAGTAATACTATTATTCTACTCTACTCTATATTTCTCTACTATACTCTAGGTATACTAGACTTCTTCTTTTACTCCTTTTAAGGTTATAACTAGTATTTTAGATACTTATTTAAAGAATAGTAGATAGTCTTTATAGAGTACTACTACTTATACTCTACTTAGCTTACTATATAAAAATTCTATATATTTATTTTAAGACTTGTACTATTCTAGAAGTTATTATATAGTATTCTTAATAATAAAATTATCCAATAGATATTAGCTTCTATACTATATTTCTTAGTAACCTACTTAATAGCTTAAGTCTATAGATATTTGATAGTAACTAGCTTAAGATCTATATAATTAAATATTATTTAAGTATTAAGGATACTAAAGTTTCTACTAATAGACAATATTACTACTATTAGGCGTACTCTAGTATAAGTAGTCTTTAGATTATCTTATTTCTTTATAATAGCTTAGAGATAGTTAATTATATTTTAGTATAGCTAGTCTTTATTATACTAATTTTATAGTATTATCTAAAGGTTCTTTTATTTTAATTATTAGTAATTATTTGTATTCTCTACTATCCTTTTTATCTTCTTTATTCTTATATCTATAGATATAAGATAGATATTATTAGATTAGTATATATAGATAAAGACTATATTAGTTTTAGTCTCTAATTCTATTATATAGGATAGTATTAGCTTATTAGCCTCTAATATTAATACTACTTTAGAGTATTTTATAATTTTCTCTAGTTTATAGAGAATAAAGATAGATATTTACTTCTCTATTTTATGCTTATAGTTCTATTTACTAGTCTTATATATCTCTAGAGTTGCTATTATCTTAGTTAGGTCTTAATATAGTACCTTTGGTATTAAATAAGATATAGATTATAAGCTTACTAGAGTTTATTAAGATAGTTAATTCTTAACTTGCTCTTACTTTATCTTAAGAATCTCTTCTTAACTAGAAGCCGCCTATAAATCTTAAGGCTATACTAGAGTAATATCTAAGGTATACTACTCTAGTTTAGATTATACTTTTAGTATTTACTATATTATAGATTTAAACAGTTATATAAAAGAAACCTCTAGTAATTTATTTAGAACTTAGTACTAGCTATACTAAATACTAAAGGGTCTATAGAGTATCTAAGTTCTTTTAGTATTAGTATAGTAGATAGAAGGCTACTAGGTATTAGCTACTTTACTTTACTAATTTAGTTATTAAAACTCTAAGATATATCTTTCTATTTACCTTTGATATTTAGTTTTCTTTACTTTAAAGATCTATTGTCCTTCTAAGTTCTTATAATTTTTAGAAGTAGATTCTACTAACTTAGATTTATCTAGAGATAATGGTTATATAAGAAATTATTATAGTACTAGTATACAGATAGAAGACTCTATAGTACTAGCTTTATACTTTATAAGCAAGACGTTATATTATATACTTATTAGAACTTTATACTACTTAGTTAGCTTTAATCTTAGTTTTAATACTATTTATAAGATCTCCCTACTCTAGACGTCTTATAGTAATAAGTAGTTTACTAATCTATTACTAATATTAAGAGTATAATACTTAACTCTAGTAAGTAAGATCTTACTATACTATACTATAAAGAAGCGTCCTTTTAGAGTTATAATAATATATAGTTTACTAGTAGAAGAATACTTATTAGTATTATTCTTCTTTTCTATAATTATAATATATAGATATTCTAATAATAAACTAGAATAGAATATTATTTATTTAAAAAGACTATAATTTTAGGAGAATATCTTCTATCTAGTAGATATCTTTTTTTCTTTTTTTCTTAATAATTAGTTTAAATATAAATAGAGTCTATATAGACTCTTTTTACTATCTAATTACTTCTTACTCTATATCTAGATTATATTCTAATTATTCTAAATTTATAAGAAAGATAGCTAGTAGTTAAGTATCTTATTAATATTACTTAAAGATTAGCCTAGTATAACTAAGTATAGCTAAAACTTTATGTATATATTTAAATAAATAAATAATATTAAAATCAATTAATAGCTAGTACTAGTAAGTATTATACTTAAAGAGAATAAGTAAAGAACTAAGTATATAATAGTATTTTTTTTATATCTACTAAATAAGTAGAATATAGAGTATAGTAAAATATAGTTAATACTAAAGAAGACTAGAACTCTTATATAAAATCTAGTAGTAATAATAATCAATAAGAAGACTTATAAGCTAGTAAATAGATACTAAGTAGATTATAAACTTAAAAGAATAATAGTTTAAACTAAGATAATAATAGTAAAGATAAAGAAGCTTACTAAGATTTAAACTATAATAAGTTTTTTCTAGTACCTTCTTAAGTACTAAAGTAAAATAATTAAGATAAAGAATATTAGTATAGTATTAATAATAATATACTATTAAAAAGGTTAAGCTTAGAAAGTAATTACTTAAAATTAAGTTTTAGTTTATATATAATTAGAAGACTAGTAGTAAGTAGCTATAGAGTAATTTAAGTCTTTAAAGCTAAATTAATAAGCTTTTTTTAAAAAAGTATCTAAGCTTAAAAAAGCTATAAACTTTATAGATACTTAATAAACTTAAACTATTAAGAAAAGATGTTAAATAGCTAATATATTAGACTTTAATAATGTTTATATTATTACTTAGTATATTTAGAGACTCTTTAGAAACTTAATAAATAGATAGTAAACTTATACTATAGTAAGATAGTTACTAGGGTGTTCTATAGATAGGTCTCTATTATATAATTCTACTCTATTATATCTACCCTGAAGTCTTATTTCTACTTAGATTAATATATATATATATAGATTATATATTAATAGACTCTAAGTATTACTAATTATCTAGTATTTAATTTATAAGGCCTCTAGCCTCTTTATTATTATATTATAGTAATATATCTAAATACTTCTAAAATAAGTTTACTTTAACAGTACCTTCTACTAGAAATTTATAATATAAGTATTATTAATATTATCTAGATAATATAAATTAGAAGAGCTAGAAGAGTTTAAGACTTAAATATTTATATATATAATATAGAGACAAGTTATAACTTATAAATATATAATATATAATACTAAGGAGGGACAGTTATTTTAGTAGTTATAGACCTTAAGATAAAGAGGATAACTATAGCTATTCTAAGATAATTGTTATATATAAAAAACTACTTAAAATTAATTTAATAAGTAAGTATAAAAGCCACTGGTTAACTTATTAATATAACTTTAAAACCTAGCTTAGAAGGAGCTTTTAGAATAGACTAATATAATTATTTGTAGTGTAAACTTATAGAAGGCCTTATAATACTCTAGAAAATTTCTCTACTATATAATTAAAAAGTATTAATAGTTTAAAAATACTAGAAATTAGCTAACTACCTAATAGGTTTATATTATTATATAGTAACTTAGAAGTACTAATATATAGAAATTCTAGAAGTAATATCTTATAAGTCTAGGCCGTTTTAAGCTAAAATTAACCAATAATAGACTGTAAATATTTATATAAAGGTAGTAAACTATTAAGCTAATATAATAGCCTAAAGTTAAAGAGTTTAAAGCGTATAAATATAGTAGAGAACCTTATAACTAACTAGTTTATAACTATATAATAAAAGCTACCTCTTATATTATAAAAGTAGTTCTATTAGCTACTAAGATAAGCTTAGGGTAGAATACTTAATAGCTTAATAGTATTCTTAAGCCGCTTTAGCCTTTATTAGTAAGTAGATATAGGCTAATACTATAGTAGAAACTACTAAGCTAGATTTATTAAGTATTTAGTTAAAAATATATTTTTCCTCTTCTAGGAATATAAATAATACTATTAAGACTTAAAATAGAACTTTAAAGCTATAGAAGCTTAAAAGCTAGAGTAATTAGATTAGATTATACTAATAAATACTAAAAGTAATAGCTTTTAAGTATAGAGAATAGCTAGTCGCTAAGGTAATAATAGTATTGACTTAATAGATAAGAAGAATAATTATAAACTAAAAGACTCTAATATAATTTATATTAAGTAAGCTCTATAGTTAGCTAATATTAATAGTATAAGCTTTATAAGCTAATATAGGATAGCTATTTAGAAGTAGAGATAGTACTTTAAGTAGTATTAAATAGAGTAAAAGGTAAGTTAAAAGAGCTTAATATTAGCTACTATAACTAGTTTTATATTACTAAGAAGCTTTAGTATAGTTCATAGTAAGTAGAGACGTTATATAGTTAATATCTAATAGATATAAAAGACTACCTTTATTTGTTTATTTACTACTCTATTATACTAAATTTTTCTTTTAAGCTAAAAGACTATATTTAATTTCTAAATATTAATATACTTTAAACCCCTTCTCTATTATTTAATATAAGTTATAAGTAGATAAGCTCTTACTATTAAGTAGTAGATTAAAAGATAGCTAGTAAGTAATAAGTACTACTAAAGGTAATAACTTAAGTAAAAGAAATAATAATAAATCTCTATCTTTTTTAGCTATCTATACTTCTTGAGAATAGACTATTATTGTATCTAACCTTTCTCTTTCTAATAAAGCCCTTTCTTTCTTCTAAAGTAAAGATACTACTTTATTTCTTAAGATAGTTAAGTTTCTTTATACCTAATATAAGTAGAAAGAGTTAAATTATATAGTAGTAATACTAAACTATATTTATCTCTCTCTTATTTACTAGATAAAGACTCTCTAAGAAGTATATAAAGGCTAAAATACATTTAAATATATATTTAAAAAGGTCTTCTAAGATACTAACCTCTTCAATAGGTCAAGATACTATTAGAATACTGTTATAGTATTGTTATAATAGTATACTTAAATATATATAGAATAGTATTAAAACTAGATAATACTATATTAAAGAATACTTATAGATTTAGATCTTATAACTACTACTCCTACTAAAATAATAATTTTACTAACAATCTAGTTATGATAGTTATTATTATTATAGTTATAGTAGAACCAAGATCTAATCTAGTTTAAATACTATATTATAGCTACATTATACCCTTGTATTAGATAGATAATCTAAGACTAGTCTAACTCTATTTAAAATTTTCATTTTTATTTAGTTCTAGTAGTAGTAGTAGTAGTAGTAATAGTAGTTATAGAGTCTAAAAATTATAACTTTATTTTTTTTCTATCTAAGTCTACCTTAGCTAGCTAGTTACTATACTAGATAGTAGAATCTCTTTATACTACATTTTAGCCTAAATTCTAAAAATTAAAAAGATTTTCTCTAGTATTACTAGTTACTAAGATAGCCTTACCTTACTAAATAGCTACTTCTTCTTTATAATAGAGTTAAGTAACTCTAGTATAGCTTTCTAGAATAGTTTTATATTTAGTTTTATATTAGTTTTATATTATCTATACTATATGAATCTAAATCTTATAACTACTACTAAATTTTAGACAAAAATTAGATTTTAAATATATATTAATCTAGATACTTAAAAATTAATTTAAATATACTTTTAATTTTAAACTTATATATATATACTAGTAAATTATATAGCAATATCTATATTTAAAACTATTATAAAATTATATTTAGAAGCTAAATATATAGTATATATAAAATCTTATATTTTTCTAGAAATAGACTTAATCTTAAAAACTATTTTAGTAATAGTATAGTTTTAGTACTCTTTATGATCTAGATTTTCACTATTGAAATACTAATAACTTTATTAAAACTTTTTTAGTACTATAAAATAACTATATCTAAACTTCTAAGAGAGCCTCTAAGATAGTAAACTAAGAGTTCTAGTTAGAGATAATACTATCTAGTAGGCTATACTTACTCTAAATATACTTATAGAGTAGCTAGACTACTTTCCTAGCTATAGTCTATTCTTTACTTATATAACAGAAGACTAAGATATATTTCTTATTAAAGTTATCTACTATAGTTATAACTATATTATACTTTTATTTATCTAATAGCCAAGTAGAGACTAGAGTAATCTATAACTAGAAGGAGACTTAATAGTCTAGTAGAAAGTTATCTAGTAGAAAGTTATCTAGTAGAAAGTTATCTAGTAGAAAGTTATCTAGTAGAAAGTTATCTAGTAGAAAGTTATATTCAAAGTTTATTTTAATAGTAGTTATAGTTATAGATATACTAATAGACTATTTTAATCTCTTAAGGTATTATAAGCTTAATAGTATATAGAGTTTAAAGAGTTTTATAGGTCTCTAGATAGCTAACTTCTTTACTACTATAGACTATCTAGATAATATTAGTTATCTTACTAGAAGATATAACTAGCTTATTATAATAATAGAGTATTCTATTAATTATATAATAGTAATTTAGATTAAGCTCCTAATAGATCTTCTTTCTATAGGTTGCTCTAGTATACTAGTAATAAAGAGAATAATAGAGACAAGTATATAAAATTAGAGAGTAAAGATAGTACCTTAGAGGCCCTCTTAGACTACGAGGGATAGTTATAGTATAGTTATAAAAAGATTATAATATAGTTTTTAGTATCTATACTATACTAATCTAGATTAAATAAACCACTAAAACTATATTAAGACTAGAATGGTTTCTTAGATACTCTCTATATCTAGAGTGGTAAAAGACTCTATATCTAGTAATATATTTATAATTTAATAAATTCTAATAAAAGTTAGAGCTACTATACTAGAGTATATATATATCTATCTATTTAACTGAATTTTTACTGATATACTAGTTTAGATTCTATTCTAACTATCTAAATTAGTAAAAAAATTAGGAAAATTATTTAGAAAAGTTCTGGTTACAGTTATAAGATTTAACTCTATATAGTATAAATAATACAATACTACTATTAAACTATATATAAACTATTTTAGAAAGCTATAATAGAGTTAGCTAACCCTATCTTAAAGAAGAAGTAGCTATCTAGTAATATAAAGCTAACTTACTAACTAGCAATAATAGATAAAAAATTATTAAAGTTTTAGAATTTAGGCTAAAAGTTACTATGGAAAGCTATTCTAGTACCTAGTATAGTAAGTATCTACTAGGCTAAGCTAGACTTAGAAGAAAAAATAAAATTATATATTTTAGATCTTATCTATACTAAAAATATATTAAAACTAGATAAAAATCTAAATCTTATATAGAGTTAGACTAGTAGCGGGTTAGAAGTAAATAATAAAATTAAAATATAGTAGTAATATAGTATTAAAACTAGACTACATTCTATTTCTACTCTAGTAATAGTAATAAAATAAATTATAGCTAGATTACTAGTATTATTAAGTATTTTAGCCGTAGTAGCGGTTATAAGATTTAAATTTATAAGAGTTTTTAGAATTGGTTTAATCTAGTTTTGAAACTATTCTAGATCTATTATATAATAGTCTAATAATAGGATTATAATAGTATCTAAACCTATAGAATAGGCTATAAGGTAGTTAGTAGCTTATATAAATAAACTAGCGTAGTACTTATATAATTACTATAGATATAAGATTATATTTTAAATAATATTTTTTAAATAATTATCTTTCTATTCTACTATAGCCTTAGTACTATTATAACTTTAGTATCTTACGAATACCTATCTATCTTAGTCTAGAATATAGAGTTACTCTATCTAGTATATAATATCTACTATAACTTTTCTATATCTAGATCTATTAATATATAATCTTATTACTATACTATTTACACTAGCTATATATATCTTTCTAGTCTAGATATAAGATAATAAAGTAATATAGTAGGCTAGAATAAAGCTAGTAAACACCTCTACTTCTAAACTAAAGAAGAGTACTATATTATCTTATTATTATTATTATTAAATTTCTAATCTATTACCGCGTATAGTATAGTCCTAGTTATACTTTATATACTTTTAGGAGCTAATTCATAAGCTACATTAGTTATGTTTAAGGCTCTATATACTTACTCTATAGTTTATTTAATTTTATATTAATATCTATTAAACTCTATATCCTATATAGTATACTAAAACTAAAAAGTCTAAGAAAATAATAGCTTTAATAAAGAAAATTTAAGCAAGTAAATAAGCCTCTATATTATCCAACATACTACCGAGGTACATATCTATATACTTACCTATATGCTTATAGATTTCTAGATCAGGAAATATTTAGAGGTATTATAATATTTTGGCCTATACTAAAGCCAACTTATCTTTATATAATAAGCTAAAACTTTATAATACTATACCAAGACAATAGCGCACTCTTTACGCTATATACTAGTATAAATACAATAAAAGAGAATAAGCGATTAAGGGAGTTATTAATATATAAAAGTATTATATATCGTAAGATCGATCTTCTACTAGATCTCCTACTATATAGAATCTTATTATAACCCTATTTTAGAAAATATAGGGGTATATAGATAAGTACCTTAGTAGTACGTTGTATAAGGTATCTATAAAACACCTTAAGTTACTTATACTAAAGTACTAGTATCTAATAATTACTACTTACTATTCTTTTAGCCTTTAGCTCTTTATACTTATATAGTAGGCTAGAGTTAGAGGGCTAGTAGAGCAATTTATATTAACTTATTAGTATAGAATTAAGAATCTAGTAAGCTAATATATAGTCTTATACTAGACTAGTAAACTAAAAAGAGAATTTAATATGTATTTTATATATATATAGCTATATTTTATAAAATATATATATAAATATTTTTAAATATAATTTTAGTATTAATACTCTATTTTATCTATAAGAATAAGTTTAGTAGAATTAAATAACTACTTTTTTACTAGACTTATTATTATAAATCTTTATAAAAAGAGTTTTTACTCTATAATAGCTATAGTTACTATAGTTTAGTCTTTACTAGCCTTCTCTATGTTATAGAGTTATCTAAATATAAAGAAGATTAGTTACTCTATATATTGTAGGTTAGCTAGTCTCTAGCCTATAGTATATAAACTCTAAAAATATTATTATAGATATAATTCTCTAGTTTAGTTACTAAAGAATTATATTTATAATAATATTAATTTATTTAGATAAAATAAATAAAAGCTAAGTATCTTAGTAATATGAGACTCTTATATATCTTATAATATACTCTAAATAAGGTAGATAAAAGTATTCATCTTAAGAAATATTATATAAATATATATATAGTATAGTATCTATTATTAAGATTACTAAGTTAAAAAGAGCTATTAGTATTAATATTAGTGGTAGTAATACTTACCTCTATTGATATATAGTAGTATTCTATAAATAAATTATAGTATATAGTATTATATAAATAAATTATAGTATATAGTATTATATAAATAAATTATAGTATATAGTATTATATAAACTCTTTATTAAGTACTAACTAGAATTAAATAAGAGCTTTAGCTCTAAGTATAAACTTTACTATATTATATATATATTAAAAAGAAATAAACTACTATTAATAGTTAACTATAATCTGACTAAAAATATTATACTAAAGTTATATTAAATTGAAACAATAGTAAAGAATATATATAACTATCTACTAGCTATATAGATAAAAATAGTTTATATTTAGTATATTTTTTATTTATTTATATAGATAGATATAAAGCCTAATTTTTTTAAAATAAGCTAGATTATTATAAAGATAATTAATTGTTTTTTATTCTTATAGAGCTTTATAGTAGTATTTAGCATAGTATATAGCTTTTAAACTTATTAGTTATAGAGACTCTATATCTAGTAATCGATTTAGTACTATCTAAGTTTTATTTTAAGTATTACTATATAAGCTATAGTTATAGTAAATTTAGATTAATCTACTATTAGTAAATATATCTTTTTAATACTATTCTACCTAGTAGCTATTTTTACTACTCTATTTATAGTTTTATTACTAACAATCTTATAGTATACTAGTATCTATTACATATTAAATAAAACAGGTCTCTTACTCTTACTCTACCATATTTTTTATAACTATTAAATATATTATTAGACTTTAATTACCTATAAAGGTCTATTTAGAGGCCTTACTAGGCTTTTTTATTATATAAATAGCTACTTAATTATCTATAAAGACCTAATTTTTATACTATCTTTACTATTATAGCTATACTCTTTATTTCTATAGTATATGTAGTAGTCTAAAATTTATAACCTATATAGGCTATCTAAGTATGTTCTATTATATAAAGTACTATAGTAATACTAATATAGTCCTTAAATTTACTACTATCTATATATATTATAAGAGCTTTAAACTAAATAATAAGCTAGTTATATTCTATAATTATAGTATTCAAATTATTAATAATTAAATTAATAATAATTATAGTATTTATAAGAGAACTTTTTTTAGAAGCTTACTAAAAAAGATATATACTACTTAAAAAACTCTATAAACTTTTAACTAAAGTCTTTTATTAATTAGACTTTATAGACCTTAAGTAGTAATAAATAATATTTATATAATTATTAATTATTAGCTATAAAAACTAAGTTTTAAATTACTTATATTAATAAATAGTTTAGAGCTAAATATAGTTATATAAATTTTTTATAAGCTTTTGTTCTAAAATTAAGTTAATTAGTAGTAGATTACATAATATATTAAGTAACTTTAAAGTAACTATCTTAGATCTTCTAGTAATGATCTTAGCTATCTACTTTTAAATTATATAAAGAGTTTATATAAAAATATCTTAATATAGCTTATAAAATTTTACTTTTAGTATACACTATACTAAGTATCTATATAAGATTAATAGAAGAATTATAGTATAGTAAAGTATATATATAATATTAAAGTTAAGATTTTATACTAAGTTACTATAATTTACTAAAGTACTAAGTATCTTTATTACTTTAAATTTAATTTAGTTAAGATATAGCTTTTAGCTAAGTATTAAGTTAACTATAACTTTTAGTAATTTAGTATATTTAACTAGCTTTAATAGTTTTATATAGCTATTAATTATTAGCTTTATTAATATATTTTTATCTAGTATTAAAAATTAAAATCTTTAAATAAACTTAAAGAAGTAAATAAGCTTATACTTATCAATATTAAAAACTAGAGTATATTAGTACTTCTATTCTTATAAATAAAAGTATAATTTAGCTAGTTTTATATAGTTTTTTTAAGCTATATACTCTATAATAACTATATTAAGGTTATTAATAAATACTAGAGCTATATAGTCTTACTTAGTAACTATATTAATTAGATTAGTATTATAAAATAGATAGAAAATAGATAATATTAGAGATCTCTATAGTATATCTATTGTAGTATAGTAAAGTAGTATCTTTTTTTAATTATTTATATTATTATAGTATAATTAATATAAAAACTTATTAAATACGCTATTACTACTAAAAAAATATATTATTTAAGTAAATAATATTTTAGCTATTAGTATTTAATATTATTTAATATTTTATTAATATTAATGTTACGATCTTACTACATTAGACTAGTACAAGGCTAAGCGTAGCTAGCCTTATTAGAGCATTATACAGTATACCCGACGACTTCAATATAGCAACGTCGACAACGTCGCTATATCGCAATAGGATTCCGACTATACAACAAAGGGATTGTTAAAACCGTTAGACACAGAGAAATATACCTTTATATCTTAAACTATATAGTTAGACTAATAGCCAACCTTAGAATAAACTTTAGTCTATTAACTTAATATTTAAATATAAGTTCCTTAACTATATTTAAGTAACGTACTTTACTTTCTATCTACTCTAGTTAAGCTCCTCTTATCTTTTATAATCTATATCGTTTCTCCTATTTTTCAGTCTCTAGCACATAAGACACCCCTTATTAAGGTTAATAAGTATATAAGGTAAGTAAGTCTTAATTTAGTTCTCTTAACAACCGGTATTATACTTTAATAGACTCGCTATAAAAGTAGAAAAAGCAGATTAATTATATTTACTACTTTAGTATCTAACAGCCGTAACGCTATAAACAGACTAGCTAGTAAAATAGCCGCTATAGGTAAGATATTAGACGTTAATACTAAAATAAATAAGAGCCCCTTCGATAAACGTTCCGAACTTACTTTATTTCTAATACGCTTAGCCGTATATTTTAAAACTTATAAAGATTAGTTTTCGAATAACAGTACTATAGTTTTATTTGCCGTATTCTATATAAATAGCGAGATATATAAATAATTTAACTTCTATCTTAAAGACTATCTCTACAAGGTACCTAACAAACAACAATAGGAGACCGACGAACTCTTCTCTAGCTTTGCTGCGTTTTAGTAAAAGCTTCGATAGATGTACAGGAATACTGATTTTAAACGTACTACTGTACGCAAACTTAAGACACTCCGCTAGATAGAACCAGCTAGCCGATACGCCGCTAAGTTTCTATAATATACTAATTAAACCGAATAGAATAAAAGACCCCTAGTTGACGTCTTTTACGAAGGCTTAAAGGACTATATTAAGAAAATTATCTATATTTGTAGAGAGAAGTTTACTAAACTAGAAAAGTTTATAGAACGAGCCAAGGAAATTAACGACAGCAACTTTAAACGACAGTTAGAGAAGAAAGAAGCTAACTTAGGTAAGTTTATCTAAACTTAAAGTAAGCACAACTTACAATAAAACTGAGGTAATTTAATAGAATTAAACTTTATAAAGCTTTATAGAAAACTAAATAACTAGAAACGAGAGCACAGAATAAAGAACAAGCTATACTTGTATTACAGAAAACTAGGGTATTAAGTTAAAGAATGCCGTTCTAAGAAATAATAGTTCAATAGTACTAGCAGAAACGGGCACAATAATTAATCTTAGAAACCCTATTTTCTATAATAATAGTTTAATATAACTATTTAGACACAGAAGGACGACGGTCGCAATAAGGCGATAGAGTTGCTAGCCGCCTTCTTCGACTGCTGATATATAGACTTATCTGAGGGTCGTCCTCTTTAAGTGTTAGGACTTCTACCTAAGATCAACTAAAACTGGTATAGATACGTTATTAAATTAACTAAGAAGCAGAAGAATATCTACAGGGGTACCTTCTATAACTAGAAAGATACTTACTAGGTTACTTCTAACAAAAAGTACAACAAGTTAAACTTATTTAATTTATATAAGAACTGGAATACGGACAGTAAGTTATAGAAAGAAATAAAAGAACGACAAATAAAACAGAAACAATAAAAACTATAGGACTGAAACAATATTGACTGCACTATTCCAAGGCATTAGATATAGAGTACCGTTATATTACACAAAACACTATCTTAAACTGTGTGCTACAATAATAATTGTACGATTTATAAATCTAATAAACTAGAGTTAAGATAGTAGCTAAAGAAATTGATATCTCTAAAATAAGATTCGATATAAGAACTAGGCCTCATCTAAGGACAATTTAAGTTACCTTACTTAGAAACTTAAGGGGAATTTAAGAAAGAATAGACTATAGAAGCTAAGCAAGATAGTAACTACGATGCGTTACAGACAAGGTAACGACTTAAAGATAAAAATATAGATTCTAATAGTACAGAATTCTTGCTTAAGAACAATACTAATTAAGAAGAACAAACCTTAATTCGTTAGAAAGGAATAATATAGAGACTTTGTTAGTTAGCCTTCTACAATAGGAAGTTAAGCGCTAATAAAGATATTAACAATATTCTAAGATATATTTACTTACGTCTATAATAGCTAGTAAACTACCTTATTAAAGGTCTAGAATTACGTAGCTAGTACTAATATCTTCGACTAACAATATACAACCTACAGATACAATAAGTTTTAACTAGCAATAATTGTATAATTAAGATAGAGATTATAAACAATAAACTAGACGTTATAATAAAGATAGTACTAGAACACCTTATATAGGAATTCTTATAGCAAATTAACTAACAATAGGTTTTAATATCTAAAATACTCTAGAACGTATACAATTAACAGAAAAAAGACTAAGCCAACTGCTTTAAGGGCAGTAGTACCGACCCGTTCAACGGTTAAACCCTCTAAAAGCTTAGCTTTATACAAGCTTAGCTTTTTACAGAACATATTTATATACTTAGGCAACAATAAACTATAGAAACATTAAAATTATAATTAATTTAAACGTAACAGGCAACTTTATCTTAATACGCTGCGTTAAGGAGTACTAAATATAAATATAAAAGAAGAAATTACCCTACATACTGTCTAAATTTTAAGGGACAGAGGAAAGAGTTAACTACAAGACTTTATCAATAAGTATAACAATTAAGAACTATTAAGAAAAAATTACTTATAATATCGTAGATATTAACTAGTATTATGCTGTACTAAGTATACCTTAGTTACAACAATATAATCTAAAAGTAAATTAGAGAACTAAAAAACTCCTCTTTACTAAGTATAAGTACTCTAAATAAGAGTCGTTCTACAGAATAGATACTCTATAAGCTATCTTTAGTAGTAAGAATAAAAAGTGCGATAAAGAACTTATACGGGTTAGTACTACTATACTCTAACACTTAAATATCCTATAAGAGAAGTTTAACGTAGTATCTTGTCTATAGCTAACTATACGTAGGTATAAACAAAAAACAACTATACGTTAACAATTCTATACAACAACAAGTACTCAGTTAATTACTAAGATACTAAAGGAATACGATTAGTTTCAATATTTATTCGAGAAAGCTAAGCTAAACTCAGCCCTTCCAGAATATAAACTATAGGATTATATAATACCTTTATAAGAAAGTAAGACGCTAATATTTAGTTTAATATACTCTCTATTAAAAGTAAAGAATTAAGCGCTCTACAATTATTTCAATAAAAATCTTAAGAAAGAATTTATCTAGAAATTAATATTACTAGCCGAATACCTAATACTCTTTGTATCAAAGAAGAATAGTAAACTACAACTTTATATAGATTATAGATAAGTAAACAGAGTAACTATTAAAAATTAATACCCTTTACTATATATTAACGAAATAACAGACTAATTGTATAACATACAATAGTTTACTAAGTTTAACCTTAAAGAAGTATACAATCTAATTTATATAAAGAAAGACGAAGAATAGAAAATAGCCTTTTATACTAGATACAGACTTTTTAAGTATTACGTTATACCCTTTAAGCTAATAAACGCACTAGTATTATTTTAGAAACTAATTAACAACATACTTAGTAATTGCCTAGATATATTTATAATTACTTATCTAAACGATATTCTAGTATATAGCTATATACTAAAAGAATATAAGAAACATATTAAAAAGATATTAGAAAGATTAGCGTGTACCGATTTACAAATTAATATTAAGAAAACTCAGTTTTATCAATAATCCGTCGAATTTCTTAGATTTATAATTACTAAGTACGGTCTCTAAATAGAAGATTTAAAAATCTAATCTGTTCTAACTTAGCCTACACCAAAGAATATAAAACAATTGTAACAGTTTCTTAGTTTTGTTAACTACTATAGGCGATAGATATTTAATTTTAACCGAATTATAGCACCGCTGTCTCAATAAACAAAATAATCGACAAGATTTTTTTAGACGTAAAAGGAACAATTAGCATTTAAAGAGCTTAAGGAAGCTTTTAAGGTCGAACCCGTACTAGCAATATTTAATCCTAATCTGCCGATTATTATAAAAACAGACGTATTAAACTATACGATTAAAGTATATATAAGTTAAAATAACAAGAAAAGAAAGCTTAGACCAGTAGCTTTCTACTCGAAAAAAATATTACCTATAAAATAGAACTACAATATTTACAATAAAGAGCTTTTAGCTATTATAGTAGTATTCGAGATATAGCAAGCTTACTTAAAAGGAGCAAACTATATAATTATAGTATATATAAACTATAAGAACCTAACCTACTTTATAACGACAAAAAAACTTAATCGCAGATAAGTTAGATAGTCGGAAACTATAGCTCTATACAACTTTATTATTATTTACAAGAAAGGTTCTAAGAACGATAGAGCTAACGCTCTAAGCCGACGTTTTAATTACCTTAACGATAAGGAACACGTCGAGCACACAATATTCTAAGAGCACAATAATAAGATTAAATACAATTAATAGGCTATAACAACTAAGTTTGTTATCGAACTAGATAGCCGAATCCCAGACATTCTATACGACTCTAAAACCTACTAGAAGAACGAAAAACGATATCTAAGATTAACTAAGAACAGTAAATACTATTACGAATTTTAAGGCAAGATCTACGTCCCGAGGAATCTAACCCGATACATTATTAATAACTTTCACAATAACCCAATAAAAGGATACAAAGGCATCAACAACACTATAGAAAAGATTACAAGAACCTACTACATCCCGAAAATCCGACACTACGTCGAGAATTATATCTAAAAATACGACGTATACGCAAGAACTAAGCACCTAAAGTATTTACTGTACAGTAAACTACAGCTACTAAAGATATCTAAAAGACTATAATATACGGTCTTACTAAACTTTATTACTAAGCTACTAATATCTAAGAATTTACTTATAGAAGTAGCTTACGACGCTATTCTAGTTATATGCAACAAACTAACAAAATACGCGTATTTCGTGCCTTACAAGGAGGCTACTAATTTAGAACAATTAGCATATACATTTCTTTAGATTATTCTAGCTAACTATAGTTAACTACAAAGAATTGTCTTAGACAGAGATTAAAAATTTGTCTTACGATTTTAAATATCTCTAATACAACAACTAGAAACGAAACAGAAGATATCTACGTTATTCTATCCGTAAACAGACAGACAGATAGAACGAACAAATTAGACACTAAAACAGTATCTCTAGATATACATTAACTATTAGTAAAACGACTGGGTACAATTACTGCTAGTAGCGCAAGCTACGCACAATAATACAAAAAACGATATAACTAAAATAACTCCGTTCTATGTCTTATATATATAATACACAAACGTTCCGATAGCGAATTAGAACAGAATGTTGTCTATTTAGAAAGGCTGCGATCCTGAAAGAATATCTTTTCTCTAGTAGACGCATCCCTTTCTGGTCTCCTTAATAATTAGCTTAAATACTAGTAGAGCCTATTTAGACCCTTTTTGCTATCTAACTGCTTTCTGCTCTATACTTAGATTACATTCTAATTATTCTAAACCTATAAGAAAGGCGGCCGGCAGTTAGATACCTTATTAACGTCGCTTAGAGGTTAACCTAGCATAATTAAGTATAGCCGAGACTCTATATATACGTTAAAATAAATAATATTAAAATTAATTGATGGCCGATGCTAGTAAGTACCGTATTTAAAGAAAACAAGCAAGAAACTAAGTATACGACGGTAGTCGCTTTATATCCGCTATACAAGTAGAATACAGAGCGTAGTAAAATATAGTTAACGCCGAAGAAGACTAGGACTCTTATATAGAATCTAACGACGACAATAAGCAAGAAAGCTTATAAGCCGGCGAACAGACGCTAAATAGATTGTAAACTAAGAAGAACAATAGTCTAAACTAAAACAATAACGACAACGAAGAGGCTTATTAAGGCTTTAACCGCAAAGAATCTCTCTTTAGCGTCTTTTTAAGCGTTAAGGTATAAAAGCTGAGATAAGAACTGCTAGCATAGTAGTAGCAGTACACTATTAAGAAGCTTAAGCTCGAAAAGCGAATACTCGAAGTTAAGCTCTAGTCTATTTGTAATTTAGAGGCTAGTAGCAAGCGGCTATAGGGCAATTTAAGCCTTTAAAGCTAAATTAATAAGCTTCTTAAAAAAGAGACGTCTAAGCTTAAGAAAGCTATAAGCTCTATAAGTACTTAATAGACTTAAACTATTAAAGAAAGATTTTAAATAGCTAATATCTTAAACCTCGACAATATTTATATTATTATTTAGTACGTTTAAAGACTCCTTAGAGACCTAGCGGATAGATAGCAAACTTACGTCGAAGAGAATAAAGAGAAGACGTCGCTCTACGTATAGACGTACTTTAAAGAATAGATAATAGAATACATCGTTAACTTAGCTACAGCTACTATAGCTAACGTAAAAAGGTTCTTTACGTTAATACAGAGTTTAACGCAGAAGCTCGAGAACTTTCTAAGCTTTTTATAGAATAAAGAAACTAAGTTGCTAAGTAGTAAGATACCGGACCCGAATTGGGCCGTATTTTACTATATACGCTTATCTTTATAAATTAAGGTAAAGCTAATTAAGTAAAGTCTCTTAAAGAACCTACTTAAAGATATAAACGAGCTTCTAAAGAAAGTTTATTAATATATAAATATTAATTGTAATATATCGCGGGACGCCTGCAACACTAATATAAACTAAAATCGCTTCGGTAGTAGATTAGATACAAACTATAGCGGTTATAACGCTAAAGCATCCTTATAGAGATCGAACCGCGGACAAGGCAGTTTATACCGAGAACAAGGCAACTTACCGGTCCGATAAAGAGACAATAGCTCTGCCGCATAGAGGCAACCAGAGTCGATATACAGTAAGATAAACATTACCTGCTTTATATATAATTAGAAAGGGCATTATACTATTAAATGTACTATACCTTAAACTAGTATTAATTCGATACTAGTTAGATAGAGAAACGATAGACCTTAAGAGTAAGTCTCGCGTTTCTAAAGCTTAGAACTGTCGATTAACGGTAAGAATAAATTAAAGTCTCAGTACAGCTAAATAAGTCGCTGCAAGAGGTTCTTGTGCTAGTAGATTTTAGTATAGAGATTAAATTTATTAATTATCGTATTGTGCTTAAAAGAGGATAGTAAAAATTATATAGAGTAAAGCTCCTGTATACTAAGTTCCTTAATAAAAATAAGCTATAGCTTTACGGCGCTTATAACGTAAATATAATCGTAAGAGAAGTATATAGAGAGGAACGGTATTACTAACTCTATCTATATTTAGCTAACTTTATAGAATATAGTCTTGTTTTAGAATATCTATAGCTTAAGTAAGTTAAGCTCTAGATTAGCTAGGCGATAAGAATAATTGCTTGGAGAAACCTCTCTACGCCTAAAGAACGGATAGTAAGAGCTAAATCTATTAAGATTGTTAATAAAGACGTAATTTTAGTATATTTATAAAAAGGCGAACAGTACTACTCTACGATCCTATAGATAAGAGCGGATAAACGTTATAAGTATTAAATAGCGGTTTTATTAGACGTTAGTTTGCTGCTAGACCGGACTCCGGATAGTAAGTCTAAGAAAGTAGAGAAGTAAGATAAGCTTCTTTCTTAGTACGCTAAATATAAAGATATCTTTTCTAAAGAACTGTCGAGTAAGCTTACGCCGCTTAGTAAGCATACTTATAAGATTAAGCTTAAGGATAGTATAGAACCTCTATATAAGCTAATCTACTCTATATCGTAGAATAAGCTAAAGACGCTTCGAGAGTATCTAAATGCTATAATTAAGAAAGAGTAAATACAACCCTCTACTAGTCCGACGGGTGCTCTAGTTCTATTTATATTTAAGGTAGACGGATCGTTAAGACTATATATTAACTACCGCGGTTTAAACAATATAACTATAAAGAATTGCTACGCATTGCCGCTAGTCTCTAAGATTCTTAATTGTCTATAAGGCTCAAAGATGTTTATAAAGCTTAATCTTTACAATATCTATTATTGTATCTATATTCGTAAAGAAGATAAGTAGAAGACAGCGTTTTATACCCGATACGGGTACTATAAATACCTAGTAATACCTTTTAGACTAGCAAACGCCTCTACTACGTTCTAAATATATATCTATAAAGCTATAGGCAATCTTGTTGATACCGTATGTATCGTTTATATAGACGATATCTTAATTTTCTCTAAAGACGAGGAAAGCTATAAAGTCTATATTAAAGAAGTTCTTTTAAGGCTTTTTAAATATTGTTTATTTATAAAGCTGTTTAAGTGTTAATTTTATATTACTAAGGTTTCTTTCCTAGAGTTTACCGTAGAAGTCGATAGTATCGAAATAGACCCAAAAAGAGTGCAGACTATAGCTAAATAGCTAGTTTCTACTACCGTAAAGTAGATCCTGTCCTTTCTAAAATTTATAAACTTTTACCAGCGATTTATCTATAGATTTAGCTGTATCGTAGTGCTAATAAACGCACTAACGAAAGATATTAAGTTTATTTAAGGTAAAGCTTAATAAGAAGCTTTTAAAGCGTTAAAGCAAGTCTTTATAAATATACTAGTACTAACGTACTTTAACTCGGTACTATCGATCGTTTTAATAACTAACGCATTAGACTTTATAATAGCAGACATCTTACTTTAGCTAAGGAGAGATAGCCGATTACTATTATCGTTAAATATTAACTTAAGCTTATTTATATTAGATATAGCGGACACTGCTCGGACTAGTACCGATAATAAGGCGGATACATATCTATATCCGGTAGCGTTCTTTTTAAAGAAATTTGTAGACGCTGAGCTAAGATATAATACCTATAATAAAGAACTTATAGTAATATAGACTAGCTTTAAGTACTAACATTATTACCTTATTAGTATATAGCACTTAGTAAAGATTATAACAGACTACAATAATCTACGATATTTTATAACAACGAAAGTATTATCTCGCCGACAGGCGCGCTAGATAGAAGACCTGTTAGCATTTAACTTTAAAATACTATATTGTACGGATAGCAAGAATCTAGCAGACGCGCTATCGCGCCGTCTAGATTATAAAAATTTACGTAGAGTAAAGGAAGATAACGCTAACAAGATATTACCGAGCCTATAGCAGAAGCTTAGAAGAGATACTACTTTACCTAGTACTAGAAAAGAGCCTTCTAGCCTAGAAGAAGGTATAATTACTATCTTAATTATATTGCTTAAAAATTATTTTAAATACTATTAGCGGTTTAGCTACTAACCTAAAACTCTAAACGCGGCTATAGTCTAAATTGAAGGTAGATTAGAGTTAAATATAGACCTTATATAGAACGCCTAGGAGCGAGAAACGTGTTTGTCTTTCTCTACTAATATAGAGCCTTTTTCGGTAGCTCTCGTATTACGAGTTAAGGTAGTTATAGCTACCGCTCTTAAAATAGCTTACAATAATACTTCTTAGGGTCTCGCAACTTTAATCCTCGAAGTCTAGCAGAGGGACGCCTTTATAAAGCAGAAAGTATTGGAGTTAAAATTATTGGCTAGGACTAAAGATCAGTAGAGTAATAAAACAGCAACAGATCGCCGTTAAGCCGGTATAAGAAAGCGCTGTACGAGTCGAATCGACTTAGATACTCTAATAGAGCCTAACTCGGACTCCGAGTCTCTAAAGTACGTAAAATAGTTAGTTAATAGCTATAAGTTGTTGCGTTAAGATAGTAAAATCTAGATACTAGAATATTTTACGTTAAAGCTTAAAATTATAAGCAGAAATTATAATAATAAGCTTGCTAACTACTTTAAGATCGAGAAGACCCTTAAAATTCTAAGATATAAATATATGTAAGAAAAAATAGCAATGTATATTAAAAACTTTATTGCTAAATATAATATATACTAACGAACAGCTATAAAGAGGTATAAGCTATATAGCGAAATAGCGGCGATATTAATTCTAATTGGCCTTATTAAGAACCTATTTTTAAACTTTGTTATTAAACTACCGATAGTTTTTTTAAAGAACAGGAATATTGTTAATTCAATTCTTATAGTCGTAGATCGCTTCTTTAAGTTTATAACCTATATTTTAGTTAGTAAAACTATAGATGCTATAAAGCTAGTAAAAGTACTTTATAAACACTAAGCAAAAATATTAAGATTCCTAAGAAGCCTCTTATTTAATAGAGAATCTATATTTACTAGCTTATATTGAAGTACCTTCTGTTAGCATTTAGCTGTAAAACGAAGGTTAAGTATAGCATTTTACCCTCAAACTAATAGCTAAACCGAGCGCTAGAACCAGAAGCTTAAAAACTACCTGCGTATCTATATCTCTTAGAATTAAGATAATTAGTATAAGTATTTAAAAGAAGCTACTTTTACGTACAATTTAAAAGTTTGTTTATTAACGAAAATTTTGCCGATTAAATATACGTTTGATCGCGTTATAAATGTACTAAACGGCGTACCGCCGCTAAATTAGTACCGTACTGTAGTTAAGCTAAATAACCTTTCTATCGGTAAGGATACTTCCTATTAAGAAGAAAGGTAGTCTAAGCTAGAACATTCTATAGCAGTTAAGTATATAGAAGAACGCCTTCTTCGCTAATAAGAAATAAAGCAGCAGCTAGAAAAAGCTTAGTATCTGTAAATAGAATAGTACAACACTAAGTATACACTAAAATACTATATAGTAGGTAACTTAGTGCTGCTATTGTTAAAGAACCTTAAAACAAAGAGGCCAATAAAGAAGCTCGACGATCGAAGCTTAGAATTATTTAGAATCCTTAAGAAAGTAAGTAAATAAGCTTACTAGCTGGCACTACTAGACTCCTACCGCATCTACTCTGTCTTCTATATATCTTTACTAGAGCTATATCGCCGTCGGCCCGATATAAAACCGTCTAGTCCGATCGAAGTCGATAATAGTAAAGAATAGCTTATTAAGGCGATTCGCTTTAAGATTAAGAATAAAGACTAGTATTGAACCAAGTAGCAGAGGTAGTCGGAGGCAAATAATATAATAGAGCCGCAGACATATCTTAAAGACTCTAACGCTCTTAAGAAATTTAAGAAGCGTAAAGACGCTAAGCCGAGAGGCAAGCGTCTAAGACAAACTAGACAACGTAAATAAGAAAGAGCTATAAGCCTACGTAATTAGCCTACAATATAATATCGAAGAGAAGGTAGATTACCTAAAGTACAGTTTAAAATATAGAATTAGTATAGTATTAAATTTTAAGACTATTTATATATAATTATAAAGCTTAAGCTATAAGAAAGCTAAAATAAGACTTATACAGAGAGAAAATATAGAATTATTCCGATAGACCAAGGAAAACTACTTACACAGACTAAAACTCTAGCTAAACAAAAGGCAGAAAACTACGAGAAGACTACCTAAACTAGCATCGAAGTTAGTACGAATCGGCGGTATAATACTACTTAACCTAGCTACGACTACTATCGATACAGTCTTAAATCTAATTAACTAGATTTACTATAGCTAGCTTATAAGAAGCCTTATTTATAGGCGGCTAAGGGCCGTACAACTCTATACTAGAATTAAAGCTCTAGTATAGCGCCTTAATACACTTAAAATTGTTAGTATCGGCTTACTCAACCGACTTAGTATCTAGACCGCGCTACTAAGCCTATAGCTAAATATAAAAGGTACGAAGTAGAGTAAGATAGTTGTCGCAGAAAGACTCTTTATTATCTTAGACGTCCTTGCTAGAGGTTAAGAAGAAGTTAGCGCGTATAAGAAGGTTGTAGATACATTTTTATCGAGCAGAAACCTAGTATACGTCGATATAGAGTCAATTAGTACTTAAGACGAAGAAATATTAGACTTACTATTTTATACTTGTCTTCCGACCTCTTAACACTAGTATAGCGAGTATACTTAGCGTACTATCTCTTAGGCTACTTATAGGTCTAGTCCTTATAATACTTAAAATCGGAGTTCGCGGAAGAACTACTATATATAGCTATATTGCTAAACAAGACCTTTATATAATAGCAGTATACTAAGACGTAAGCCTCTGGCTAAGGCTAGATTAACGCAAATATAGCGCAAAAAGTAGGATTCGAGGAGATAAACCGACAAGACTTTATAGATAACTCGGGCTTATAAGCAGTACTACGGTAATAAGGAGAATAGACAATCTTATTATTGTTAGAGTCGTCTTTATAGACGTAACGCTTTCAATAAGCTAAAATACTAGTATTTAGACTAAAATAAAGCAATAAGAGATAGTAGACTTACAAAAAGTCGTAAAAGTTAGAAACACGCTACCTAGTTTAGAAGAGCGTAGACTAAGAGAAGCCGCAGATAATTTAAGAATTAGTAAAGTAACCTTAAAAGCTTTCTTCTTACAGACGTTATAAAAAAGAGCTTTAAGATTAACAGCGGCTTTAAAGTCCTTAATACCGCGAGTTAAGCGGCGAGTTGGCGCTTTAAGAAAGCTTACTCTAGCAGCGAGTTTGTTAATAGAATTAAAATTCGATATAGTAGAGATTATAAAGGCGAATTAGAGGCAATTTAACACTAAATTAGCTACAAACTTATTATCTAAGAAGAGAAGTAAAGGCCTACCAAAGAAGAGAAGCTTATAGGCTAAGCAGAAGAGTATAATAATATTAAAGAAAGAAAGAGAAAGTTTAAAAGAGCAAGAGTCTTGTTTTATGCCTATCGTTAGATACCGATAACAAAGCTTCTATCTATAGATACTAATATAGAAGCAAAGAAGCCTATTTACGTAGATTGTTACTACCTATAGGGGCAATTAATCGGTAAAAGTGTGCATAAAAGTATACAAAAGAACGTAAAATTAGGTAAAAATAATATATAACCTTACTACCGAGCTTATAACTTAGACTCGAGAGCTTTAAATTAAAAGTAAAGCTTAGTATTATAACTCGATGCTACAGAAACTAGCACTAAACGACGCGTAGAATAATAGTAAGCAACATTACTCTTTTTCTGACTAAACGCAGACATAAGCTAGTAGGTTTTTAACGAGGTTATTGCCCTACGTAAGACGATAAATAGAAGGTACGATAGAGATAGCAAATTGCACTCGGATCGAGGGCGATTCTCCTTAAGGAGAAAGGTAGTTATAATGTATAGACATCTTAATAGCGAATTAGAATAAAATGTTGTCTATTTAGAAAGGCTGCGATTCTAGAAAGATATCTTCCCTCTAGTAGACGCATTCCTTTCTGGTCTCCTTAATAATTAGCTTAAACATTAGTAGAGCCTATTTGGGCCCTTTTTGCTACCTAACTGCTTCCTGCCCTACACCCAGATTACAATATAGCTATTACCCTCTTTAAAAAAGACAACTATAAAATAATACAGAAAACAAATTAGCTACGTAAATAGCTACAAGTATAAAAACTCTGTATAGGCAGTTAAAGTCTAACAGCAAGTTTATTAGCAAATAAACAAGGAAATAGTATAATAAGTTAAAAACTATCCTAAATATAAGCATAAAAGAGGGGAGAAGAGCTTACTTGCTTATAAGAAACGTAAAAACTATTAGACTAAGCAAAAAACTTAACTATACTAAGATAAGACCGTTTAAAATCTTACAGCAATTAAGACTCGTAATATTTAAACTTAAACTTCTAAAAACAATAAGAATATATTCTATGTTCTACGTAGCGCTGTTAAAACTAGCCTACTTTTAAGAAGTAGAACGATCTAACCTAAAAATCCTTTCTAACAACTAAGAACCCGAGTATAAGGTTAAAATAATTCGAGCTTATAGATAATACCGAGGTAAACGATAGTATCTTATAAAATAGAAAGAATACTCTAAACATAAAAATTAATAGGAACCAGAATAAAACCTAACTAACTATAAAGATACTATTTAACGATATTGAAACTAAAATATTAATTAGTTATAGTAGCACTAACACTCTAATTTACTATCTAGTACGCTTTGCCGGTACTTAGGTTATTTACAAACGAACCAGCTTACTATATTAGTAGCCTACCGCCTAACTCCGAGTACAGATTATTACAAAAATCTATGCTTAGGCTACTCGATACATTTACGATATTACTACTAAACATAGCCGCCAGCTATTCTTCCTCGAACAATATATTATTTTAATCTATTTTGTTCTACGCCTAGATACGTAACTTTTTGAGCTTCTTCTTTAAATCTATAACTACCGCTTTAACAGCTTTACGCTGTCTTTTTGCTGTACAAACAACTTCCTTCTCTTCTGCTAAACGCTTATATTGCCTCTAAAGGGCATCTAACACCCGCAAGTACTAAGAACGGATACTCCAAGCTAAGTAAGTTAGAACCAACTAAACGGACGTTAAACTAAGAAACTAAGTATCCTCTAACGACGGACAAACGTTACACAACTTCTTATCGCAAACATATATAAAGTACGATACCTTTCTAAACTTCAGTACGTACTTCTCGACTAGATAAGAATAACAGAAACACAAAGGTATTTCTCGACTATAAACTTTAGCAAGAACGGTATTAATCTTAAGCGCTTTATTAGCGTTAAAAGCTTTCTTTACTTTAGATATAATAACTTATAGAACTAAATCTACTATAAAGTAACAACGAGGTTTTAATGTCTCTAAGGTCGTTAAGGACAACTAGCCTTAAAGAGGAGACCTTATGTTACAATTTTACTATATTAGGTTAGTATAAAGCTAAGCGTAGCCAGCCTTATTAGAGTATTATATAGTATACCTAATAACTCCGATATAGCGACGTCTATAACGTCGCTATATTGCAATAGAATCCTAACTACGCGATAAAGAGATTATTAAGACCGTTAAATATAGAGAAATATACTTTTATATCTTAAACTATATAGCTAAACTAATAGCTAACCTTAAAATAAACTTTAGTCTATTAATTTAATATTTAAATATAAGTTTTTTAACTGTATTTAGATAACGTACTTTACCTTTTATTTACTCTAGTTAAGCTTCTCTTACCTTTTATAATCTATTTCGCCTCTCCTACCTTTTAGTCTCTAGCATACAAGACACCCCTTACTAAGGTCGATAAGTATACAAGATAAGTAAGCCTTAGTTCGGTTCTCCCAGCGACCGGCGTTACAATTAAGTTAAAGTATACTTACTATTAGTATCTTTAAAAATTTAAGAGCTACTAAAAAATTTTTTAATATTATATATATAGTATTTTTTAGTAATATAAGTTTATAGCTATCTATATATAGTTATAGTAGTGAACTATATTCTTTAATTTAGTAGCTAATTCTTATAGTAAAAAGCTTTATTTAGAGTATATAATAATATAATTAGTTAAAAAGTCTTAGAGTTCTAGTAATTATCTTTATGTAGTTTATATAGAACTAATATATATATTAAATAGAAGAGTATATAGTTAGATTTAATAGGTAATAGTATTAAAAAACTATAGTAAGAAGTAAGTAAGTAAAGCTCTAGCTAATTAGTAAATAAATAAAGCTAGCTAGGTAGAGTAGACTAAAATAGAAAATAGCCTAGAGTTAGTTAGGCTAACTCTAGTAGAACCTAGAGGATCCTAGCTAGAGTCCTATTAAGAACTATTATTAGTAATTATTAAGGATTTAAAATAGTAGTCTAATTAGATATAGACTTAAAATAGCTATATAGTATAATTAAAGATATCTTTAGCTAGTATTAAAAGTGTATAAAATAGAATTTAGTCTACTTTAGCTACTTTATCTAGATAATTAATTTTAATTATATTAATAATCTCTATTTTAGTAAAGAGTATAAAGCTTTAGTATTAATAGTTAATAAAGTCTAAAAGATCTACTTTTTTAACTATAGAAAAGAATAACTACTATAGTAGTACTACTTTATCTTTAAAGTTTATTACTATCTAGCTAGTTATTATATCTCTAAAGAAAAATATAAAGGTTAGATATAAAAAAAAGCTATTCTTTATCTATTTACTAATATTATAGAGAGACTTATTAATCTTAATTATTCTAGTATATTTTTACTAGTAGGCTCTATATATCTACTATATAGTTTAAGTCTTTTAATTATATATCTTAAAATACTTTTTCTAGTTATATTAATAGTAGATAAGATACTAGTAATAGTAGACTTTATATACTTTTTTAATTAGCTACTAAATAATTAAACTAAGTTTTAGTACTAAGTATAAATATTTATAAATCTTAGAAATATTTACTTCTACTACTTCTATAATTATTTAAAAAAGTATTAAAATAACTATATTTAAGTTTTTTTTAGTTACTATTTTAAACTATTTAATAACTATAATTAGAATATTTTACTAAAAGTTAGTAGTATTAAGCTTTTTAAGTTATATTGAAAGATATTTAATACTTATTATAAAAAAAGCTTTAAAACTGTAGTAATAGACTTATAATTACTATATTAATCTACTTATAGATTAATTATATACTTAATAAGCTCTTTTATTAAGTTTAGTATTATAAAAGTAAAATTAATAGTAGTACCTTAATTATATATACTAGATTTAAATATCTTAGTACTAAAAAAGATAAGTAGCTAAAGTACTTTAGTCTTAATAAATAAAATATAAGAGTTTAAATACTAAAAATTATATTTATTTTAGTTTAGTTTATTTTAAAAAAGATAGTAGAAGTTTAAGTTATTTATAATTAAGTACTTATTTACTAGCTATATAGTAACTATATTAGCTAGTAGATAGACTATTAAGCTTACTAGATTCTATTAGAATAAAAAATTAGAGTTATAAATATTATAAATATATACTATCTAAGTATTCTCTTTTATAGATAGCTAAAAAGAGTTATAAGCTAGTAATATCTTCTATATAAAGCTACTTTACCTAACTTCTAAGGATATCTATCTAGAGTAAATAGATTTTAAGCCTTAAGTACTAAATATTTATAAAAATAATATTTCTATCTATAAGATAGAATTAATTATAGACTTATATTATTATTATTATTAACTAAAATACTATATTAAATAAATTAGCTATTATAAGCCTATATAGTAGCTCTTCTAGAATCTCAATAATATAGATAAAGAGAAAACAGTATTTTATAGAGTATAGTCTTAAAAACTAGACCTAATAATATATACTACTTATAGAAGCTTACTATAAGAAAGAAGAAGATAATATAAAAATTTTAAGTCTTATAAGTTAGATTAAGTTAGAAGCTTATTATAGCAGTCTTATTTCTTAGATATTTCTTTATATATTTATTTAGTCTTTTCAATAGTTTTTATAGTTCTTATTTCTTACTATAAGTCTTAAATCTAGAAGAAGTTTAGTATCTAATTCTCTTATATTATTAAAGAATAATCCTTATATAATAAACTTGTATCTTATATCTAGGCTAATTCTTTTCTAGATATATTAGAAGCTTAGCTATAAAGTATAAGAGTATTAGAATTATTATTTCTTATATACTAATTAATTTATAATATCTTAAGTACTATAGTTAGCTTAGATAAATTAGTCTTTATAGAGTAAGTTCTAGCTAGAGAAAGAAAAGTAAAAATTAGAAATATAGAAGCTAGATAACTATAGACTATAGTCTAAGTAGCTAAGCTCTAAGTACTTTTAGATTCTTATATTAGTAAACGTTACTATAAGGTACTAGTAGTCTAATTAAGATAGTACTAAGCTATAATATAGCTTATAGAGAGTATTAATAGATAATTACTAGCTAAAAATATAGAGAGATATAATAGTATAATATTTATTTATATATTACTATATCTATATACTATATATATAAGAATTACCTCTACCCTATACCTATTTATAATATATAAAAGAAATATCTTTATCTTTATATATACTTTATAAGCTTACTATATCTAATATAGTATATATTATCTAAGCTATAACTCTTTATTTACTAATATTAATCTACTTTATTTAGCTTATAACTTACTATATAATAGTAGTATAAAATTAAATTTAGCTATACTAAAAATTTAGCTTTACTTACCAATAATATTAACAATAATATCTTACTTATATAAAGTTAGAAACTTAGTAGAATATAGCTAAGAAGGTCTCTAGTTTTTATATAAACTCTAGTTAAAAATTATACTCTATATATTAATATATTAAAAGTATAAGATAGTCACTTTTTTATAGCTTTTTAAATTCTAATATTTAAATAGAGGTATAGTAGAGGCTAAATAGAGTTAGAATAGCCTACTTAGTATACTAGAGTATTTAAGTAAATAAATAAGATATTATAATAGTGTAGCTAGAATAACTTAGAAAAAAGATATCTTTATATGCTTAAGCTTCTATAATTAAGGTTAGATAGACTTTATAGGTTAATGAGAGTTTATTTATTAAGACTTATACTATATAACCTTTAGTTTTAGCTATTATAGAGATATATAGAATCTTTCTTATACTAGATACTACTTTTATAGCTTCTCTATATAGTTATCTATAAGCCTATTTATAGGCGCCTTATACTTATTAAAATCTAAATATATAGCTAGCTTATTTTTATTATCTTTAAGCTTATTTAAGAGATATATATACTTAGATAAAGTAGTCTATAGTTACTAGGAATATATATCTAGGGCTAGACTTTTTTTAAATATTAGAACTCTTACCTTATCTTATAACTTCTATTCTTAACTCTAACTGTTTTTACTAATAGTAATACTATTACTAAAAGTCTACTACTTTAGAGTATTATAAGAAGACATAGAGTTTATAGCTCTCTAATATCCTGGTATTAAATAGTCTATATAGAAGAGAATAGGCTAAGAATTGAATATTAGGTTATAATACTTTTTAGTACTAATATTACTATCTTTCTTTTAGAGAGGCTAGAATATTTATTACTTTAATATTTTCTATATCTTATGATAGATCAGCTCTTACTACCTATAAGTATATTTATAATATATATACCTTATTAAGCAATAGAGAGCTAGTATTAGTAAGTTTATTATTATTATTATTATTATCTTTATTATTATTAAGTACTCTATATTATTGATAGAAGCTATTCATATTAGAAGTAAGATTATACTTTATAGTCTATAGTTAGAAGTACTCTACTTAGATTTATTATCTTACTACTAAGATACTATAGTACTCTAATTATATACTATTATTAGATACTTCTATTTAGAAGTATGTTATACTTATTATACTCTCTATATTTTTAGTTACTTATTATTAGTTATACTACTTAGTACGCCTTATACTTCTAGTTAATTCTTATTAATTATATTACTAATTATTAAGTATACTAATATAATCTATCTAGCTAAGCGTACTTAAATATAACTATACTACTCTCTTTATTTAAGCTATAAAAACTTAATAGTTACTATAGTAAAATTAAACTTATTTATATAAAAAGTACTTAATATATATAATTAGCTATATAATTATATACTTACTAAGCTATAATTTTTAAAGCTTAGTAAACAGATATAAAATTTAATAATCTATATTATATATATTAGTATAGATATCAAGATTATTTATAAGTATACTAATATACTATCTATACTAAGTCTTTTATTATAAGGCTTAACTAATATTTAGTATATTATAGTAAAAAAAGTAGACTCTTTTTTATTTACTAACTCTATATATATAAGTATTTAGCCTACTTTAGATATAGTAGCTAATATAAAATTCTATAAAGTATTAATCAATCTTTATAATAAAGACTATACTAAAGAGTTTAAATATATATACTTTAATTTACTTATTAATTAACTATACTAAGCGGTATATAATACTAAAAAGAACTTATAGCTTTAATATATTAAAGTTAAAGTAGTATAGCTAATATAATTTAGAAACCTTTATTTTTAGGTCTATAACTAGAGTATACTTAAGACTCTTAAAAGTACTGTGTATACCTTATAGCCTATTCTATAGGTTTGAATACTATTACAATCTTATTATTAGATTATTATAGAATAGATATAGAATAGTTTTAAAACTAGATTAAACTATTTTTATTAAAAACTCTTATAAATTTAGATATTATAACTACTACCGCTACTAAAATACTTTATAATACTAGTAATCTAGCTATAATATATTTTACTACTATTACTAGAGTAGAAGTAAGATTTAATCTAGTTTTACTACTATATTATAACTATATTATAACTTTATATTAACATAACAACCTACTACCGGTCTAACTCTACTCAAGGTTTAGATTTTTATTTAGATCTTAATATACTTTTAGTATAGGTAGCGGTTGTAAGATCTAGAATATATAATTTTATTTTTTCTTCTAAGTCTAGCTTAGCCTAGTAGATACTTACTATACTAGGTACTAGAATAGCTTTCCATAGTAACTTTTAGCCTAAATTCTAAAACTTTAATAATTTTTTATCTATTATTGCTAGTTAGTAAGTTAGCTTTATATTACTAGATAGCTACTTCTTCTTTAAGATAGGGTTAGCTAACTCTATTATAGCTTTCTAAAATAGTTTATATATAGTTTAATAGTAGTATTGTATTATTTATACTATATAGAGTTAAATCTTATAACTGTAACCAGAACTTTTCTAAATAATTTTCCTAATTTTTTTACTAATTTAGATAGTTAGAATAGAATCTAAACTAGTATATCAGTAAAAATTCAGTTAAATAGATAGATATATATATACTCTAGTATAGTAGCTCTAACTTTTATTAGAATTTATTAAATTATAAATATATTACTAGATATAGAGTCTTTTACCACTCTAGATATAGAGAGTATCTAAGAAACCATTCTAGTCTTAATATAGTTTTAGTGGTCTATTTAATCTAGATTAGTATAGTATAGATACTAAAAACTATATTATAATCTTTTTATAACTATACTATAACTATCTCTAAACTTTTAAGAGGGCCTCTAAGGTAACTAGGTCTATATATTTAGTTAAAATACTCTTCTGAACTTTTCTAGATTTAGTATAGTTATATAGAATATCTTAATATAGAGCTTTAATCTTTTTTATAATAGAGATAATTCTATTCTAAGGTTAACTATATTAGTTAGCTTTTACTATATAAAGCTTAATAGCCTAATAAAACCTTATATGTAGTAGTCATTGAATTTATCTACTATAATTCTAGTTAGGCCGCTCTTTACAATAGTTTAGTATAGTAAGATTAAATATATATCTATATATAATATATTTTAGAGTAAAGAGTACTATAGTACCTTAAATATAATAATATTAGATATATCTTTTTATAGTACTATAAGAAATAATAATATATATACTATACTTAAAACTATAATACTAGAGAGTATACTACTAAAAATAACTTTAGCTTTAAGAAAAAGTACTATTTCTATAATAGCCTCTATAGTATATATAATAGAATATATATATGTTTTTTTAGATAGAAGTATATTTAAATAAATACTATAAAAATAGCTATAAGGCTAGACTTTCTACTACCTTATATAGTATAAGTAAATACTATCCTATTAATATTAGAAGTAAGCTAGATAACTAGACTAGCTTTAGTAAAAGCTTAATTAGTAGTAATATCTTCTATTTAGAAGACCTCTAGTTAACCTATCTAGAAACCTATTAAAACTGCTAAAGGTATAATAGATAGTAAGCGCTAATATACTAAGAGAAATACTAAGTACTAGGGTGATAAGTTATAGACTAGTAATAAACCCTCCTAATTCTAGAGTTAGATAGCTAGGTACGCTATAGAAATAGAGGTTCTAATCTCTACCTCTTAAATAGATACTAATACTATAGAGATAGATAATATTCAAATAAAGAGGAAAGTTAATATAGATCTATAAGAGTTATAAATAGAAGGTAGTAATATAAAGAAGTATTATACTTAACTTAATCCTAAAAGTAGATATAAGATAGTATTAAAAGACTCTAATAAGATCTTTTAGTATTAAAGTAGCTTAAATAAAGTCTAGCTAAGTAACTAGAATAGTTACTAGCCTATAGTAGGAGCAGCGTTACTATAATTATAGTAGTAGTAGTAAGGATAGACTTAGTCTAAGATATAGATAATTAAAGGTAGCTATACAGAACTTCTAGTTAATAAATTATATATAGAAATAGAGTAAGCTCTTACTAAGAGAAAGTACTAAAAGTAGAATATAAAGTACTAGTATATCTAGACCTAGTAATAGAACTAGATTATAGAAGTAACTATATCTAACTATATAGAGTATATAAGAAATAATAAGCTTAACGCTCTAGACCTAATATAGCTTACTTTATAGGTATAGAGTACTAAGAGATATAATATTATAATACTTTTAATTAAAGAAGGTTACTAAGTTTTTTAATCTCTAAGCTTTAATAATAATCTATTTATTAATATAAGAGGTTAAAGATACTATCTACTAGCTAACTTATTTCTAGAGATAAAATAAAATTTTTTCTTAACTTTAATACTACTATAATTAATAGTCTAGAGTTTTAACTTACTAAGACTAGTAAAAAAGTTATACTATTAAGCTTTATAATTACTAAGGCTATTTAAGCTAATAGTAAGAAAAATAAGAAGAGTATCTATAGTACCTAGTATAATAGTAAGTTCAATAAAAGTACTATTTATACTATTATTCTTATAGTATATACTATCATAAAAGCTAAGAAGATATAGATAGTACTTATTTATTAGATTTTACTTTTAGAGAGTAATAAAAATAAGCTCTTATAGTCTACTAAATATTTATAGATACTATTAGTTAAGCTTTACTTAATAAAGTATAAATAAGTACTATAACTAAAGTAATATATACTTATAGGCGCCTACTTTTTATTCTTTAAAATAACTATATAAAATTAAAAGATAATATTATAATATATCTTTTCTAAAAAGAATATATACTTAAGTATAATATATTTATAATTTAAAAGCTATAGAAGAATCTATAGTAGAATATTAGTTATAATTTAGCTAAGTAATATTTTAATTTAGTATATCTACTCTATAGCTTTAATATAGTAGTTTAAATAGCATTTTCTATTAATTAAAGAATTTAATACTTAAGCTAGAATATTTTTTACTATACCTCTAACTTTATCTTATTATAACTATTTATAGAGAAAAAGGCTTACATAGTTTACATCTATAATATATATAATCTTAGTCTCTTAAACTAGTAGAATCTAGTAAGCTTAATAGTCTATCTACTAGCTTATATAGTAGTAGTATAACTAGTAAATAAGTACCTTATTATTAGTAACTTTGACCTTTACTACCCTTTTTAAACTAAACTAAACTAAAATAAGTATAATTTTTAGTATTTAGACCCTTAAGTTTTATTTATTAAGACTAAAATACTTTAGTTACTTACTCTTTTTAGTACTAAGATATTTAAATCTAATATATATAATTAAGATACTACTACTAATCTTACTTTTATAATACTAGACTTAGTAGAAGAGCCTATTAAGTATATAGTTAATCTAATCTATAAGTAAATTAATATAGTAATTATAAGCCTATTACTATAGTTTTAAAGCTTTTTTTATAATAAGTATTAAATATCTTTTAGTATAACTAAAAAAGCTTAATACTACTAGCTTTTAGTAAAGTATTTTAACTATACTATTTAAATAATTTAAGCTATTAACTAAAAAAGACTTAGATATAATTATCTTATTACTTTTCTAAATTATTATAGAAGTAGTAAAAATAAATATCTTTAAGATTTATGTTTGTTTATACTTAGTACTAAAACATAGTCTAATTATTTAGTAGCTAATAAAAAAGTATATAAAATCTACTATTACTAGTATTTTATCTACTATTAGTTTAACTAGAAGAAGTATTTTAAAATATATAAATAAAAGATTTAGACTATATAGTAGGTATATAGAGCCTACTAGTAAAAATATACTAGAAAGATTAAGGTTAATAAGTCTTTTTATAATATTAGTAAATAGATAAAGAATAGCTTTTCTTTATATTTAACCTTTATACTTCTTCTTAGAGATATAGTAGCTAGCTAGATAGTAATAAACTTTAAAGATAAAGTAGAGCTACTATAGTAGTTATTCTTCTTTATAATTAAGAAAGGAACTTTTTAGATTTTATTAGCTACTAATACTAAAGCTCTATATTCTTTACTAAACTTACTAAAATAGAGATTACTAAAATAATTAAAACTAGGTATCTAGATAAAGTAGCTAAAGTAGACTAAATTATATTTTATATCTTTTAAATAGCTAAATGTATCTTTAATTATACTATATAGCTATTTTTAATTAGACTACTATTCTAAACTCTTTTAATAATTACTAATAGTAGCTCTATATAAACTAGATAAAGATAATTATTAGGACTCTAAGGCTTTTTAACTAATTATATTATTATATACTCTAAGTAAAGCTCTTAAAAAGGGTTTTACTATAAAAATTAGCTACTAGATTAAAGAATATAGCCTACTACTATAACTATATTACTAGAAAATACTATATATATAATATTAAAAAAGATTTTAGTAGCTCTTAAATTCTTAAAGATACTAGTAGTAAGTATACTTTAACTTAATATTAGTAGAGTATTTAATAATGTTAACCACTAAAGGCTAAGATACTATTTACTTAAATAATATATATGTTTAATAGTAGTAGAGTATTTAATAAGTTTCTATACTAATTATAATATAATAATATAAATAACTAAAGGAAAGATACTACTTTACTATACTATAATAAATATACTATAGAAGTCTCTAATATTATCTATTTTCTATTTATTTTATAATATTAATTTAGTTACTAAGTAAGGCTATATAACTCTAATATTTATTAATAGTCTTAATATAGTCATTATAAAGTATATAGCTTAAGAAAACTATATAAAACTAGCTAAGCTATACTATTACTTATAAAAATAGAAGTATTAGTATACTTTAGTTTTTAATATTAATAAGTATAAGCTTCTTTAAATCTATTCAAAGACTTTAATTCTTAGTATAAGATAATAATATACTAATAAAGCTAACAATTAATAGCTATATAAAACTATTAAAGCTAGTTAAGTATACTAGATTACTAAAAATTATAGTTAACTTAATACTTAATTAGAAGCTATATTCTAACTATATTAAATTAAAAGTAATAAAGATACTTAGTACTTTAGTAAGTTATAGTAACTTAGTATAGAGTTTTAACTTTAATACTATATATATACTTTATTATACTATAATTCTTCTATTAATCTTATATAGATACTTAGTATAGTGTATACTAGAAGTAAAGTTTTATAAGCTATATTGAGATATTATTATATAAACTCTTTATATAATCTAAAAGTAGATAGCTAAGATTATTACTAAAGAGTTTAAGATAGTTACTTAAAAATTACTTAATATACTATATAATCCACTACTAATGATATAAAAGTATTTATATAGCTATATTTAGCTCTAAACTATTTATTAATATAAGTAATGTAAGACTTAGTTTCTATAGCTAATAATCAATAATTATATAAGTATTATCTATTACTACTTAAGGTCTATAAGGTCTAATTAATAAAAAAATTTAGTTTAAACTCTATAAAGTTTTTTAAGTAGTATATATCTTTCTTAGTAAGCTTCTAAAAGGATCTTTTTATAAATACTATAATTATTAATAATCCAAATACTATAATTATAGAATATAACTAGCTTATTATCCAGTCTAGAGCTCTTATAATATATATAGATAGTAGTAGATTTAAGAGCTATATTAGTACTACTATAGTACTTTTTATAATAAAAGATACTTAAATAGCCTATATAGGTTATAAATCTAAGGCTACTATATATACTATAAAGATAAAGAGTATAGCTATAGTAGTAAAAATATTATTAAAAATATAATAATAGATACTATAGAAATTTAGGTCTTTATAAATGAGTAAGTAGCTATTTATATAATAAAGAAGTCTAGTAAGGTCTCTAAGTATATCTTTATAGTTAAAGTTTAGTAATATATTTAATAGATATAAGAAATATAATAGAATAAGAATAAGAGATCTATCTTATTTAATATATAATAGATACTAGTATACTATAGAGTTTCTAGTAATAAGGCTATAGATAGAGTAGTAAAAATAGCTACTAGATAGAATAGCATTAAAAAGGTATCTCTACTAATAGTAGACTAACCTAAGATTACTATAGCTATAGCTTATATAGTAATACTTAAAATAAGACTTAGATAGTACTAAATAAATTACTAGGTATAGAGTTTTTATAGCTAATAAGTCTAAAAGCTATTTTTAAGCTAAATACTACTATCAAGCTCTATAAGAATAAAAATGACTAATTATCTTTACAATAACTTAGCTTATTATAGAAAAGATTAAACTTTATATCTATCTATATAGATAGATAGAAAATATACTAATTATAGACTATTTTTATTTAATACTATTATAATTTAATATAACTTTAGTACAATATTCTTAGTAAGATTATAGTTAACTATTAATAGTAATTTACTTTTCTTTAATATATATATAATATGGTAAAGTTTATACTTAGAGCTAGAGTTCTTACTTAATTTTAGTTAGTACTTAATAAGAAGCTTATATAATATTATAAATTATATATTATTTATATAACGCTACTATATATTAATAAAAGTAAGTACTACTACTACTAATATTAATACTAATAGCTCTTTTTAACGTAGTAACCTTAATAATAGATACTATACTATATATATATATAATATCTCTTAAAATAAAGACTTCTATTTACTTTATCTAGAGTATATTATAAAATATATAAGAGTTTTATATTACTAAGACGCTTAGCTCTTATTTACTTTATTTAAATAAGTTAATATTATCATAAATATAATTCTCTATTAACTAAACTAAAAGATTATATTTATAATAATATTCTTAGAGCCTATATACTATAGACTAGAGACTAGCTAGCTTATAATATATAAAGTAACTAATTTTCTTTATATTTAGATAAATCTATAATATAGAAGAGACTAATAAAAACTAAACTATAGTAACTATAGCTACTATAAAGTAGAAAACTTTTCTTATAAAGATTTATAATAATAAGTCTAGTAGAATAGTAGTTATTTAATCTTATTAAACTTATTTTTATAGATAAAATTAAGTATTAATACTAGAATTATATTTAGAAATATTTAGATATATATCTTATAGAATATAACTATATATATATAGAATATATATTAAATCTTTTTATATAGTAATCCTTTTTCTAGTTTATTAGTCTAGTATAAGGCTATATACTAGCTTACTAGGTTCTTAATTTTATACTAATAAGTTAATATAGGTTACTCTACTAGCCCTCTAATTTTAGCCTACTATATAAGTTTAGAGAGCTAAAAGCTAGAACAATAGTAAGTAGTAATTATTAGATACTAGTACTTTAGTATAGATAATCCTCTATATTTGGGGTACCTAGAAGGTAAAGGGGCGTCTTATATATATCTTATAATATAAAGGCTTATTTATTTACTTAAATTTTCTTTATTAAAGCTATTACTTTCTTAGACTTTTTAATTTTAGTATATATAGAATATAGAGTTTAATAGATATTAATATAGAATTAGAAATAAAATAAGATATTATATTTATAATACTTACTCTATAGGTATTTATAGTATATAGAGCCTTAGATATAACTAATATAGCTTATAAATTAGCTACTAAAAGTATATAAAGTATAACTAGGGCTATACTATATATAATAATAGATTAGAAATTTAATAATAATAATAATAATAAGAAGAAGATAAGTTTCTATCTAGTATTAACTTTAATATAAATTATATACTAATTAATATATATTAAAAAACTCTAATACTAGTAATTTAAATAGTAGTAGAGCAACTACTAGTATTACTAGTAAAAGACCTATAAGAGACTTAATTTTTAAATCTTGCTCTATAAAAAAAATAGATATTAAAAAGTCTCTAATATAGAGGCTAGCTATAGAGAGGGTATTATTTAATTTATAATTAAAAACAACCTCTCTATAAGATTATAAAAAAGTAATAAAAAAGTAATTCTCTTATAGAATTACTAGCTCTAGTAAAGCTATAAATTAGATTCTTTTTATCTATCTATTTTTACTCTAGTTTTCTACTAATCTTCTAGTAGTACTAAGCGCTATAGTATATTTTATCATTTTATTAGTTAGTGTATCTAAACTAACTAATATAGAGGATTACTAATTATTAGCCTTTATATTATTTAAAAGTATATAAAGTTAATTTATGACTACTATATAAGTCTAGTCTAACTAAAAATAGAATAATATAAGACTAAAAATAGCCTATTTAGTCTAAATTTAGATGTCTAGATCTCTAGTAATTTTATTATTTATTCGGAAATTACTATATACTATATTAATAGTAATTTTACTATTAAGAATATTATTTTAGATCTAGTACTACTAGAATAGATATATAAAGGTAATAATCTTTTTAGTATACTAATAGAAACGCTAAAACACTTTAAAATAGAGTCTTCTAATCCTAGGTAAGTAAGTATACTTATAAAATACAAATATAAGAATATAAAGCTAACTAAAATCTAGTATTACTAGCAATAATACTAAAAATAAAAATAAATTTATAAGACTTTATTAAGGATCTAGCTATCTAGAAGATAGTAGTACTTTATTAGTTAATATTAGATGCTTAGTATTTATTATAAACTTAGTAGTTTAGGCTTTTTTATAAGAGCTAGCTATAGAGTTTAAAATATATAAATTACTAGAAACTTAATTAGATATAATAGGTATATTAGAAATATTTATACTGCTATAATAATCTAAATTAATCTAAATTTAGAAGCTACTCTAACTACTAATTATAAGCTACTACTAGCTAAAGTTTATAAATTAGTTAATAAAATTTAATATAGTCTATGACTAAAAGAAAACTTTAAAAAATAAGCTTAGAATCTATATACAAGTAAGTCTATCTTATATCTAGATAATTAAACTAGATAAAATTTAACTCTTAAGATACTAATATTCTTTATTAATTTATAAAGCTCTATAAGAAATCTAATTACTAAAAATATTAGCTTATAGCCTTACTATATTAGCCCTTTCAAATTTAATATTCTAGCTAATATAGTAGAAATAGTTAAAATATTTAAAAAGGTAATAATAAAGCTATAATATAGTAGCTATTCTACCTTATATTATAGTCTACTATTGTTAGAAATTAACCAACTAGCTGGTTAGCCGGAACCCTCAGGGGCCCGGAGTATCGGACAAGTCCTACCAGCTGTCTCGACCTAGAATAGAACAAGCCTTTTACCTAAAGGGTCGGGCCTAGTGGCCCGGGTCTAGGACAAAAAGGAGCATTGTACGACCCGTTCTAGACAGCTGGCCTATAGTCTAAGACAACACGGAATAGACTTAAAGACTAACAGTTTTAGATAGACGAAATTACTGTCTTATGTAGTAAGTTACGGGTTATCTAGCCTCTATCAAAAGAACAGATATCTAGTAAGTTCTGTACGGGCCGCTAGACTTAGATATATAAGCTAGGATCCCTCTAGAGGATTCTAGCTAACAAGACAGACAACATAACAACAGCTTCTCCTTGCTACTGAGTATTGTACCTGCATCAAGCCTAAGTATTGCACCAGTCTCAAGCTGGTCTCGTCTTCCTACTCTTTGTAGTAGTATTCTTCTTCTTCCCTGCACCTTCTTTTAACAACTATACTATATTATATTTAAAAAAGAACTAGAAGATACTTAAAATAATTATAATATTATTATTATTAATATAGTATTGGAATCTAGTTTAAAAAGCTAGTAAAATATTAAAATATTAGTTTAAAAAAAGATAAACTACTATTTATAATAATACTAGATTCTAGACATAAATTAAATAGATTTAGATATATAAACTATAAGATAATAAGATAAAAATAAATTAAAAATAGATTTTTTACTAAATATAATAGGTAAGTTACTAGATATATCTAATTTAGATATAGAAACTAATTATTTATCTAGTATAAAGTATTTAGATTATATCTAGTAATTATATTATTAGATCTAATAGAATAGTAGATACTACTAGTATTACTAGATCTAATCTATATAATATTGGTATCGATAATAACATGTATAATAATAAAGGAGATAGTAATAATGTTAAATATATTAATTATTTTTAAAGCTTCAAGATACTAAAATTAGTAAGTTTATCTAATATAATCTAGTTATAATCTAGATCTAATCTAGATCTAATACTAATTATAATTTAGACTAATTCTCTAGAATGCTAGTAATTAAATAAAGTTAAATGTTCTGTTATAGCCTACTTAGTATTAGTATATCTAGCTATACTAGCTACTTTGGCTTCTATGAAATCTAAGTCCTCTTAGAGCTTAGATATATTTACTAAAAAAAGAAGTTAATTAGCTAAGGATAGTATAAATATTATACTATGTCTAAAAAACTAGGCTCCTTATTTAGATAAGCACATCAATATTAAAACTCTAGCTAAAAAGACTAAAACTACTAAAAAGAAAATAAAAAGCTTAATCTAATTATAATAGCTCTAAGCTAATTAATTATTATCTACTCGCCTAAATAAGTCTAGCTCTAATTAAGAAGATAATTTAGAGCAGGATGTAGAATAATAAAGTTTAGAAGATTAATTAACTATATTAGTTTCTAGTTCTAATCTAGACAACAATAGTACTAAAAATAACTTAGCTACTAATACTAGATATTCTAATAGATCTAGTAAATTTAGATCTAGTAAGACTACATCTAATAAAACTAGATTTAGATATACTAGTCTAGTTTTACATACTATAGAAGATACTACTACTGGTTACTAAACTTAATCTTCTATATATAAGCTAAATTAATTTTATCCTACTAGATCACATAGCTAGAATTAATTAAGTTATTTAAATAAACTTAACTTTATTCTAAACCAAACCAAACTAAACTAGATCGATTTAGATCGATTTAGACTACTAGAACTAATTTGATACACTATATACGTTAGATATATTATATTTCTAAGTTGACCTTTTTAAAGTAGAATAATTTAGTACTAGTTAATCTAGATCTATTAAATTTAGTTCTAATAGATCTTCTAGGTCTTCTAGTATTACTATTAGTAGCTAGATTATTCTTACTACTACTATTATCTAGATTAGAACTAGAAATAGTAATGATAGATTTACCTCCTAAGCTATTCTTTTCTAGATTATCTTATAGGTTAGCTTCTAGATATGAACTATATATTATTAGATTAGTATATAGATTACTAATTGTTAAGAGCTTATTACTCTAGTACAGATATATTAAACTATGTCTCTAATAAATATATATATATATATATTAAAGTTAGGGATGAAAACTAGAAGTTTAAATTTTTTTTTAAAAAACTCTTGTATATAATAACATACTACTAGATAGCTATATTCAAGATTCTCTAATATGTTAAAATTATATTATTAAGTAATACTATACAACTATATTACTATTATTAGTACAAATAAATACAGTAGAATCTAGAGAGCTATCAAAAAAACTTACTATAAGCTTTATACAGATGTCGCGATCTATAAGCGTTGTAGTAATGTATAACTATTTGCCCTTTCTGCTACTTATTACCGCCTTGCAGCCTTGCTCCAATCTTCTACCATCCGCTACCTTTAGCAGTTGCAGTTGTTGTAGTAGTCTTACAACCACCTGAGCATGTCGTGGTACAAGGTAGGGTGCTTGTATCCGTTTTGGTTTGTGGACAAGCACACCAAGCTGGCGGGTTCGTTGTGGTGGACTGCACGATACAAAAAGGGACGACGCAATCCGTCGGCGACGCACACGTTGACGCCGCGGCCTTGATAGTAGACTTGACCTGTTAGCTCTCTTGGTAATAGTAAGAGTGTAGAAGTCAGAACAATGACGTACAGTAGCTGTAAAGCAAGCCTTAACAGTGGTAGTGCTGGTGGCGCACGTCGTCTGGCACTGGGCGCAACTACCTGTCACCGTAACCGTGGGCGTCTTCTGACAGACGCCGCCGTTTGTAACTTTGGGTGGGATGATCTTTGTCATCGTGGGTAGGTAAAAGCATTGAGGCGCCTGAGGACAAGAATACGTAGGACAGTTCCTCGGAGGAATCGAAGTAGTAGAAGTGTAGCATGAGCATGCTGAAGCCTTAAGATCTGGGCTTTCGAGAAGTGCAGACGCGGTCGGGGCAGGGCTGCAATCATTAGTTCTGGACATCGCTGACAATAGTTGACTTGTCGCAGGTTCAGAGGAGTGTATGTACCTTGCTCTAATTGCGATAGCGAGAGCGATGACGCTTGCCACGAGAGTCTTGAGCGTAGACATGTCTGGATTTGCACCTGTATTATTTTGGCGGTAGTGCTGAGGAGCGCAGGATGGAAGTTTTATAACGTGTGTGGGAGATTTTACGCTGCAGGTCGGCTTGCACTGTGTCAGCGTGCGCAGGTCCGATCTCACTCAGCGCAGAACGCCGAAAGTGTGGACTGGAGCATTGATACTTTACAGCACTGCTGAGAGTATCTATCGATCTAGAGACATGAGCTAGGACATGCATGTGTGGACAATGTGTTTGGCGAGAGAGTAGGCTCAGAAGGGAAAGGACGCCTCGTGGCTTGTGCAGCATGGAATGTAGTACTTCCAAAAAGGACTCGATTGCGGGGTTATCCTAGAAGAATGGAATGCTGATAAGGTATATGGCTTTTATCACATTCCGACTAACATGGTAGGAAGGTAGGTACAGGAGGATGAGACGGAAGATATGAGTGCGTCCATCACGTGATCCCAATATATGCCTATTCAGGCAATTCTCCACCAGGCATCCCGTGTCTTGGCATGGCCATCTGGACTGGGCGATCCTGCACACAACAAATGCACATCGTGTTATGATTCAGTACCTGTGATCATGGCATGCTAGTGGGCGTGCAAGCAGCTTAGCGACAATCCCGCTGCATGAAGTCGGGTCAGGCTCCCACGCTTGATATAGAATCGGGCGACGGCAAATTTGTAGAAAGACATCCAGTACGTCAACTCGAAATAAGGTCCAAAGCGGACATGCCCCGATACGAAAGGCAGCGAGCGCCGAGCGAGGGGAGAGTGACATATTGGCACGTCTGAACCGGGTGCGGTTGTTGAAAACAGGTTTGTGTCATCGACGGTGAGGGTCTAGACGACTCGGTAGCCTTGTCTGCTCATGGAAAGTGGATCGTGCAATAAGTAGGGAGATGTTGAGCCGTCGCCTATCACTAATCAGGCAGTGAGCACTGACGTTACGTAGAGTCAACGCTTGAATGGAGTGTGGGGAAAGTGCTGCAGCGCATGGCTAGCATGCGTACGTGATCCGCTAGATCTGTTGTGGGCGAAAAGGCACGGGCCACAATTCCCAATATTTTGCAAACACAGCCCACTGCATGTTTTGTAGGCCTCTTTGTTGAGATGTGTCTATTGGTTACCTATCTGGGTAGCAGTTTGTGGTTCTGCTTCCCCCACTTTCTCTGATTATCCACCTGGTCAAACTTCTGCGAGTTTGAGCCCTTCGCATAAGTCCATTCCATCGCTCGGTGAGCCGCCGCCTCGCTCCTCTGTGCCTTCTTCTCAGCCAAGACGAGCGCCTGCCGTTGTTGTACCGAAACGCCCAGTATGCTCATCTCATCTCGACGTGCCACTTGTCGGACCGATGCCAGCTGCGGTCTGACGATTAGTGGCGACGATTCTGCATCTGCCGAACCCGGGGACAAAGCTCTCCCCGTCGATAGGACGTGACCCCGTCTCCTGGACGCTCTCTTAGTCGCGGGAGCCGCATGCCTCGAGCTGATCACTCTGCCAGAAGCGAAACGGATCTCTGTCTCTGACAGGTTGTTTGGACGTTCCTGCTCCAGTGCGGCTTCGTCGTTCCCATCGACCCATCGCGGGCTCTCCCAGAAGTCGCGAAGTGCTGGTTCCCTGTCCAGGTCCAAAAAACAGTGTCTCTTGTCACGCATGTGGCTCTGTATGCTCACAGTGGAGGACTTCGTGGCACCGCAGTTGAGGCAATGGTGCGATACCCGAACCTCCTTAGCAAGGTACCACACGAAGCTCTGCATGTTTACCACTGTCTCCGGGTCTGGGATGGACCACTCATGCGACGTACGCATGTGCTCGAGGTTCGCTTCAAAGCCGGTGTCGTCGCTTGCAAAGCCCCGGCTACAGAATAGGCATTGGAAGGGCAATGCAGTTTGCTCACCCTCGTCGTCCGAGACCTCCTTGTCGCTGCTGCTGCTTCTGCTGCTGGTTGATGCCTTGCTGATGTCAATCTTTTTCTTGATCTGCATGTCGAATGCATCCAGGGGGGTCGGCGGTAATGATGCAATGCGCCGCTTGATGTTGTGTACGCTGCTTGGATGTCAATGCCCGAAATCTAGACCATAGTCGTGACCGTATCGACGTACTGCCATGGATCCTTCATGTGTATGCGCTGCTCCGGCCCACTTCGGAAAGAGATCTGGCACGAAGTGCACAAGTACCTTGTTGATATAAGTAGGGAGGGAGATTGCTCAGTATCATTATCGGCTTGAGTAACCAGATTGCAGGACGCGGCGCTTAGCATTACTTCACACATGTCTGTAGAAGAGCAAGATCAATTGAGGATGTTCGTGGCCACGATGGTGAGTTGATTGCTCGCTCTTATGTACATTGCGCATGAAATAGCACTGACGACCTTCTGTTGCGCGCGGATAGTAAGCTCTCACGGATAAGCAATTCCGAGTACGTCGCAGGCACAGCCGACCAAGTTGAGTCATTCTGATGCTTCTCTGTTTGTTTGTCTATTAGGTACATGCGTGCGAAGGGGGCTATGCGTTTTTACCATCGTGCTTTACTACATTGGGTAATCTTTACACGCGGTATAAGTCCCGTCTACGTCAGCCTTGCACGCCATGTTCACATCAGCGACGCATCATCACAGATGACTTGAATTGACTCGTGAAGGTGATGGGATACTCGACGGCGATGCTGATTCCGTTGCATCGTTCTTGTAAGACGATTCGCCGGAGCAGCCATGAACGTATTACAATCCAACCTTGGCATGAACGTCTCTTGGCTTGACCCCGTAGATGGCAAACATATCATCAGACGGGACGAGGAGCCTGAAAATTGCGTACGGGGTGGTATTGATGTCGTGGCGCTGCCTTGGAATCTTGAATGCGCAGAAAATGAGGCCCAGGACCCAGTCGTCGACGACGCTGCGGCCATTCAATGCTTGCTCGACGTACATGGCTTCCCCTCACCGCGCGCAGCCGCCTTTCCCCAGATCCTACAAGATTTCGCGGAGGGTTTTCTGCCCTCCAACACCGCAGAACCGAATTCACAAGCCTGGCTCCCTTCAGCCATCCATCTCGCGCATTCCGGCCCCGACACAGACCCCGCCACGCTCTCGCTGCGCGCGCTCGCCTTCGTCCGCGTCGGCTACCGCTGGACGGACCTTCGCTTGGTGCACGCGGGCCAAGAAGCCTACGGTCTGGCACTGAAAGCGCTGCAGATGTCACTGAACGGGCCGACCGAGGCGGAAATTGAAGGCGCCATCGCGAGCTGTAGGTTCCTGACGTGCTATGAGATGTTCACAAAGAACGGAAATGCCACAGAGCCGCATGATAACTGGACGATCCATCAAGCGGGACTGGAACAACTTTTGAAGGTGAGTGGAAAACGGGACTTGGACGATGGGCTACTGCAGGGGACAGCGGACATGGTTATGCGGAGGGCGATCGCTGCACGGAAGGCCCCGCAATTGAAAATGGGAAGGACAAAGCGTCTTGAGGGGCAAGTGTGGGAGATTGGGACCAGGTTTGCGGGTATTTTGGGGAGCGTGGATGCCATGTCTGATACTAGTGAGTTGAGAGGCCTAACGATGAGGTTGGTGAAGCTCGATCAGCAACTGCAGAGCTGGTACCTGGCAATGTCGTTGACCAACAAAGTCGCGACATCCGAAGCCGCAACAGATGGATATACCGCGCTTCGTTACTCAAGCTTATCCAACGCTCAGCTTATTGCCACACATTGGGCCCTGCGAATCCTCATCAGCAGCGCCATTTCACAGACGACTACTAGTGACCCAAGCTTGACAACAGAGGACTCGGATTCACAAATTTCCCAGCTGGTCGCCAATTACAGCACACGTCAGCGCTCCGAGCAGGCCCTGAGGATCATGCGCAGCGCATGGTACTTTGCATCGGGTGGCTACAACGCCACTGGCTTCATTCGATACTCCTTCGCCTACAATCATGCAGTGGAGGCACTGCTCGAAGACCCGACGACTGTTGCCGGAAACCCATGGCTCAAGCGCCTACCACTGACATTGTTCTCGGGCCGGAGCATGCCCATCCATGGACCCCCGCCGTCCGTCTCACTGCCGTTGCGGCATGTATGCACGATGAGCCCAGATGTGAAGAGGTACTATGGACAAACACTCACAAGTCAGGGTGTGATTGAGAAGATGTGTCGGTACAACGCTGCTGTGTGACGGGAGCAATGTGTCTGTTGAGCCTTAAATAGCGGCAGTAAAGGAGTGGGCCAGCATCCGTGCTGGTATCACAATATCACACAATGACGAGCCCAACAAACAAGATGACAGCGCGGCGACAGAGCGGCGCAGCAATGCTCAGTATAAGAGCAGTACACATGGCCTTGGCTATGTGCTCTCGCGAGTACGCAATACACGCCAGAGGTGCAGCGCCCTCCCAGCAGCAAGCCTGAGAAGCCTAGGTGTAACAATTATACCAAACATTAGTCTTTGCAAGAAGAACGATGCTGGCGTGCAGAATACGAGAGCTCTCACATTCGCAGGCTTCGCCACCTTACTAGTGAAGGTGTCTCTATCGATGGACAATTTATGGGCGCTTGGAGCAGGATATCCGCAGCGACAAACGATAGGGGTGGCGATAAGATTTGAGGCGTAAAGCGTGAAATCATTGAGGTCGAATGAATTCTCTGGAAGTCTTGACAACAGGTTGGTCCTTGCAACAGTCGTGCTTTTGCCGTAAAACGTCAAGTCTATGAAAGTATTGCCAATGCCGTGACGCCGTGATCACTATGCCATGCACATCAAGCATCTCAAGACAAATGAAACGGGGCCATCAAGGATGACCAATGATCTAGTCGTCTTCGTCGCTAAACACCTCCTCACCACGCTTGCGGCGGGCCATACGGTCCTTCTTCTTCTTGCGCGCCTCGTTCGATGTGAGCTTCGACTTCTTCTTGGTTGACTCAATCCTAAATGATTGTCAGCATTTATTCCGGAAACGGGGTGTAAGGATTGGACAAACTTGTTGCCCATGGCATCAAACTTCTCCTCTTCGTCGCCATCTTCTTTCAAGCGCGGACCGGCACCTTGACCTTGTACCCAATTGTGACCACTGGGGGTCATCTTGCCGTCTAGCACAGCCCACACTTCCTCCGTCAAGTCCTTGGTGAACTCGGAGTTGTGGGAGATCAGGATGACACCACCGTCGAACGCCCTCAACGCCTTGGATAGGGCACCGAGTGAGTCACGGTCGAGGTAGTTGGTAGGCTCGTCAAGAACGATCAAGTGGGGCTTCTGCCATGAGCACGCAGACAGTACGACCTTGACGCGCTGACCACCGGAAAGACCGCGCATACGCGAGTGACTGACGAGCTCAGCGTCAATGCCGAAGTTGGCGCAGTGCTGCTCGATCTCCTTCCGCACCAATGGTCGGAATTGACCGCTGGCAAGGGCTTCCTTTTGATCGACGTCGGCAACAAGCTTCTGGTGAGAAGCCATGATCTCAGATCGAGGGATCCAGACGTTGTCAGCAGTCATCATCGGCGTCCATCGCTCGTTCTTCTGACCGACATTTTCACCCAGAGCAAAGGAACACTCGTACTCGTAGCTGTTCTTGAACTTCCTTCGGGAGTGTACGCCGATGACGCGTCGCTGTGAGCCCTCTATCTTGTAGATTTTGTCCATGGCCTTTTCGTCCTCGTCAGTAACTTGCTTGTTGGCGCGATCCATGGTCTCGCGATCTTCGCCGGTCTGGAATCGCCACTGGATGTACTCGGATGGAGTTTTGTCTAGATGATGATCGATGTGGGCAAAGGCGTGCTGCTTGATATAGGCGATACGGATGTTTTCGTGTTGGTAGACGTCGCCCTTCGTCGGAATCAGTTCGCCAGTGAGCACGTTGACAAGCGTAGACTTTCCAGCACCGTTGGGGCCAATGACAGCGATACGAGACCCAAGCGAAATCTGGAAGGAAATGTCTGAGATTTGCGGCTTGGGCGTTCCAGGATATTGGAACTCCATCCTAGTCGCCTTAAGTATCGCCTTTGCCTTGGTCTTGACGCCCTCGAGGAAACCAGGGGGAGGGAACTTGAACTCAAGTTCAGAGGCGCCGAGCTCATAATATGACTTGGCAGATGGGACGCGCTCGACGAACTTGCTTAGATTGCCACGGTAACGCTTGAGCTTGAAACGCTCGTAGTGGATGACGTGCTGAATAACGTGATCAAGAAATTTGCTGTCGTGAGAGATGATGATGGACGTGCAAGGCGAGTTGGTAAGGTAGTCCTCAAGCCACTTCACGTTAACAACATCTAAGTGGTTTGTGGGTTCGTCGAGCAGAAGAATGTCCGGGGACTCGAAGACGGCACGAGCCAAGGCCAGCTTCATCTTCCAGCCACCAGAGAGGGAGGTGATGGGGCCACTCAGCTGACTCTCCTGGAAGCCAAAATCAACCAGCTGTTTCTCAAGGTCATCTTGCGATGTCTCGATGCCGACCTGTTTCAGCTTCATCATCGTCCAGCCAATGACGGTCAACTCAGTGTCAGCAGCGTCCAGGTCGTGCTCAACGAAGACGGTCTTGACCTCGCTCTGCTTGGGAAACCCTTCGACTTGTTCGTTGTTGATGGCGCGCATGAGGGTAGTCTTGCCAGATCCGTTGGGACCAAGCAGACCGTAGCGCTGACCACGCTTCAAGCGTAGATGGGTCTGATTGAGCAGAATCTTTGCGCCGTAAGCCAGGTTGAATGTGCAGTTGCAGAGGTCCACACCCTCTTCTTCGTCCGCCTCTACTTCGTCTTCTTCAGCAGCGCCTGGAGCAGATCGCTTTCGCAAGCTGTCCACGATGCCCTCGGCGTCGGCGTCACCGACCAAAGCCGCAACGTAAGGCTTGCACTGAGTAGCCCAGCTGACGAGCTCGATTTCTTTCTCGTCGATGAGCTGACCTCCGATGGCGCCAACGTAGCTGACAACAGGCTCAAACTTGCTTGCTATGTCGGCGTGCTTGGAAGACAAAAGGCTCTTAAGGTTGCCGGCAACAGTAGCGACGTCACCAGCCTTGGAAACCTCGGGAATCTTGCCATCTTTGACGTTACCCACACGCACGAGGGTGTCAAGACCCTGCTTGGTCTTCTCACGGGCCTCCGGATCAGCGAGATTGTCGTGATTCTTGTTCAAGGATGGCATAAGCTTGGGCAAGAACGAGGCCACGATTTGCGGGTCCTCGACGAGCTTGCACATGTTATCGACGATGACAGCAGCCTTGCGCTTGATGGCGGTCTCGCGTTCAGCAAGGCCACGCTCCAAGAGTGGTACCATGATAGCGAGCGTTGGCTCGTGAACGTCAGTGACGAACGTTGTGGCACCAAGCAGATGAACGGTCTCGGGAACGTTCTCCGGCTTCGAGATACACTTGATGAGCTCGGGAATGAAGCGCTCGATGTCCTTGTTGACGATCAGCGCGCAGACCTTTTCCATGGTGCCGTATGCGGCTTTCTTGACTTCAGGCTTGGTGTCCCACATGGCCTCTGATACAACGGGGATCAGATCAGGCACCCGGAGAGCGGTTTGTGCGGGAGATGACTGGCACAGAGCCTCGATGCATTTCAGGTCGGCCATCTTTTCGGGCCACTTTTGTGCGTTGCGGAGGGAGTTGACAATTGGAGGTAGTATCGCCTTTACGGCATTGGCGTTGGCGGCTTTGACAATGGAGAGGGCGGTCTCGGTGGCGGCGTTCTTGACAGATACCATCTTGTCACCGACTGCGGCGAGAACATCAGGTAGGAGGACGACGAGGTATGGCTCGACGGATGGGGAGACCTGAGCGTGCTGGGCAATGGCGCGGATGGCATCCAGCGCTCGCTCCCGTGCGGTGGCATCTTTCTTGTTGGAGAGCTGCTTTTTCAGGATGGCGACTGCATTTGTGGGGGCGGTGTGTTCTTGGATGTCGCCGTTGATGAAGCTGGCGATGTCGTGGGAAGCGGCGTTGACCTCATCTTGTGACTTGGAGATGGTGAGTTTTGAGAGGAGGTCTTCGATGACCTTGGTGGACTTGTTCGTCTCGGCGGTGGCGTTCTTGGACGTCTCGATGTCGGCTGCGGGAGCCATGACGGCGTATGAGGAGAGGCGTGGCCTTCTGAAGTTGAGTTTTCTGGTGAAGAGTGGTTGGGAGAGGTCAGAAAGCGGTGATCTGTGGGGATATGAAATCTATGGGCAAGGCGCCGTCAAAATGCGAACCCAGACAAAGGGAGCAGATAGCGGTCGAGTTGAGAGGAGGCAAAAGGTTGAGAGAAGGGTCGATGGGTGAAGATGGGGGTGATGAAAAGAGAATTGGAAGAGATGGAGCGGCGAAAATGGGTTTAGAATTTTCCCACAAGCCGTCAATCTTTTTTTTTGGTACAGACTGCCTTCGCTGGGGCTGGCCCGTGCTCGATTGGACCGTGCACCCGTGCTAGCAGTTCTCGGAATAGCGCGGCACCGTCTCTCTTTCACCGCCAGATCACTGATGGCACGTGATGCTCAACTTCGAGGTCGAAGTCAGCTATCTGTATCCATATTCGAACTACGACAGCAGCTACACAGAATGGATATGGACTTTCATTATGGATCCCACTACCCCTATGCTGGCACTTAGGACTCGACACTAGCGGGATGATATCTGTCCTATCGCGGCCCGCTTTCGTGAGCTCGTCCGTGCAGCCCCAACCGTGCACAGGCTCTGTTGGTAGTTATTCCTTTCAAGCGATGAAATGGCGATGGCTGCTCTCATCAAAAGCTTCGTTGAACGACCTTTGCATCACCCAGTACGAAGACCAGACATAATCCACGACGTCCCCACTTGCAAGCTAGTTACCAGACCAACTGTCATGGGAAAACGTAGGACGCACGGCTACAACGTTCCGTGATTGTGATTGTGTGTTCAAGAGTGAACGCGATAGACCAGTCTGCCAATGTGCGAGCGCGTGTGCTTGTTCCAAAATACATGTTCACTCGAGGGTGTGGACTTGGATCGATGGCCGCAAACCTTCCACGCCTGGAGTCAAGACTCTTGAAAGGAGGGCTGGCGGAGAGACCCCAGCGAGGGTTTTACTGCGGAGCTGTCACCATGATATGTTCCCTTGCTTGGGTTGCATTGTCCTGATAAGGCCAGGACATAACAAAACGCAGTTGTAAAATCAAGGAAATGAACAAGGTTGAAAGAGCGTCTTTCAGGCTGCATGTGTTTCCATCTCCGGTATTGAGCTTAGGTATGTGTGTAAGACAGCATACATCCTTGAGGCGTCAGACCTGTTCCTCGCACAGGAGTCTCCGCGCCGGTCAGGTTTTCGCTATTTCTTCAGAGTTGTAACTTGATCAAAATGCTCGTCAAGATGTGCCGATCCGTCAGCGGTGGTCGGTCTACCAGTGCGATGTTCGCTGCTTCGTGGTAAGAGGAGTTGTGTTCGCCTCCGCGCCTGAACATGTCTTTTACCGCGACCTAGCCTTCGAAGTCCTCATCGTCCGAGTCAGTAGGCACAGACGAGGAAGAGTCGCTCATCACCGACTCCTCGTCGTCGTGGTCTTCCGAGCTGCCCTCTTCGTGCTTGATCGTGCGAGACTTGTAGCCGATGACTCGCAGGCGCTTGCCTGCGTCGGACGGTCTTGCCTTAAGCACCGCGGAGATGACAATCGCGTGTTCGAAGGAATACGCTTCGCCTTCCTCAGATCCACCCACTGCTTCCCAGCCTGTCCCTTTGCACACATTCAGTCCGCCGAGCTTCGTCCCTCTTGAGCTCTTCTTATCTTTTAGGAACCAACCCACGTGGATCACGTCACACGGATCTCCTTTCCAACCGTCCATTGACTTGGACTCGGACCAGTGCCTGAAGCCCATCGCACGACCGACCCAGTCGCCTCCTTTAGAGCTGTTGGTATGCTGGATGGCCAGGATGTCACCTTGATTGACGCGGATCGTCGTCCCGTCGTCGATATCGACTGGTGCATATTAGGAGAACTTCATTTAGTGGAAAAGCGTCGACACTCACCCTCTATGCTACTCCGAAAATTGCCGACACAGTCATGCCACAGGTCCGTTGCTCGCTTTTTCGCGATCGACACAGGTCTTCTCACAGGTGTTCTCGCAGGCTTTGCCTTGTTGTGGTGGGACTTCTTCACGGTTGCCCCGGTGACAGAGATTCCGAGTCTCTTGCCTGAACTCGGGATGGACTTGCGTGGAGTCATCGTCAATTGAGCCCAGTCGAGGGGTCGAGTCGCGCAATGCCTGACAAGGAATCTGGATGCGGCTGCCGGTAAATCAGAATGGTTGTCGGGTTGCCTAGGACTGCGAATCGATAAGTGAGACATTATGATGATTCATTAGACACTTCGAGATTGGCAGAGGTGGAGTCTAAAGTGAGGTGGTAGGTAGAATCGTCGCTAGGCTAGAGATTACTCAATTTCTTTCGAGAGGCCAAATTACTGGTCATCTTCGCTTCTCGCCTGAGCTGAGATGACAGCACAGCCCCTTGTGAAGTTCTCGTTTAAGCAAAGCATCATGAGACAACGCCGGTGCGCTGGCTGCCCGACGATAGTTCTGATGCCGCAGAATGGATTATGTGGATGCTCTTCGGCGTACCCAAGTGTCAGCACAAAAGTCTTTGAACAGCATTGTCATAAGAGTCCTTGGGATCTTTGTGCGCTTTCTTCTTACAAAAGCCGGCGAATGAGCTCTAGATTAGGCCACAAAGATCGCAGAAGCTAAAGCGTGGATGCTGTGAATTTACTATACCTCTCCAGACCGAACTTCGCTGATACTGCTGCATAATGGAGACACCTCGCGTGTCACCTTCTGATCAATCACCACCG